>CM054140.1:65805527-65903027 GCA_028751875.1 Rapana venosa | reverse complement strand
CGCGCGCGCGCTCACACAGAGAGACATACAGAAAAAGACACACAGATAGACAGAGAAAATTGGATGTGTGCGTGCATGCGCGTGCAGAGAATTTCGAAAAGAAATTTTACAATTTCGGAGAAAAGATGGCTTTTGCACTTTAAAAAGAGAGAGAGGATGGGGCTGGGGGGAAGGGGGGGGGGGGGGGGTCGAGGAAGGTTAGGGTGTTTGCAGACGACAACACACACACCACACACACACACAGAACAACGGAGAAAGGAAGAAAGACAGAAAGACAAACAGAAAGACGACGATAAAGGGAAGAGGGTTAATGTCCGCTTTAGATGACAAAACCATCGAAGAAGCAAAGTTGAGGAGGAGGAGAAGTTGCGGGGGGGGGGGGGGGGGGGGGGGGGGGGGGGGTAATATAACAACGATGTTGTTGCTGTTGTTGTTGTTTCGTTATTATTTGTTGTTTCAGTAGTCAGTGGATGGTCTGGTGGTTAGAGTGTTGTGTTCGCCCGGGTTCGAGCCACCTCCGAGACGCCCGTTTGCGAGGATTTTTTCCTCCCTGGAGCTAACTAACATCAGTACCACCGACTCCACTCCAAAAATCCTTCGGATGAGACAAGAAACGGGAGGTCCCGTGTTTTGAACGCATGCGCGCAAGATGTTCTGGCGCGCACGTCGAAAACCCGTTCCGTTCTTTTGGAAGAGTTATGCCATTGCGTGCGGTTAGGAATGGATGACAATTTTTTTTTAAAAACAAACAAACAAACAAACGAAACGGTATGTACGCTGGTGTCGTGTTTAGATATCATCCCCGAAGTCGGAATATAGCTACCTAAATGGTGGGCAAATGGTCGCATAGGCAGAATCTCGCCATTGGTGGACTCTAAAGCTTTTTTTTTTTTTTCGTTTATATTCTTTTATTTCGAGGATAATGAAATAAGCATTCATGTGCTTTATTGGGGGGGTTATTTATATATAGTCCCCGTGTGTATGCGGTTTTGTAACTTTTGTCATCCGTTCCCACCGGCACACAGTGGGCCTACTCTTCTGAAAAGCGGGACAAGGTTTTAACGTGTGCGCAAGATGGTCTGCGTGCGTTTTTGCACACCAGACCTGGGTTTTTTGGCTGAAGAACAATAATTGTTATGATTATATTGTCAGTCATGCCACGACTACCTCGATTACTCACATGAAAAACCAACACAGGGAGGACGGGATAGCCTAGTGGTCAGAACATTGCGCTCGCAATCTGACGACCCGGGTTCGATTCCCGTTCAAGGGGGATATTTTCCTCTGGAGTTTAACACCAGTGCAGAATCCACTCTTCCCAAAAAGTCTTTCGGATGAGACTAGAAACCGAGGCCCCGTGTGCGAACGCACGCAGAACATCTTGCGCACTCGTTAAATCCTGTTCCGCTTTTCGTAAGAGTAGGCCATTGTGTGCCGGTGGGAACAGATGACAGAATTCACAAATTCGCATACACACGGGGACTGGATGTAAATTTTTTTTTAAAAGCACATAAGTGCTTATTCCATTATCCTCGATATAAAAAAGTTCTTTCGAGCCAGAAGGCCCATAGAGCCGGAGCTTATCCCGGTTTCTGTAGCGTTAAGCGAACTGATGGTTTTTCACCACCCCTGTGACAGGACGCTAGTCTGTCGCCAGATACTTCCCCAGCAGAGCTGGTACCCACTTGTACACCTGGGTGGTGTGAGGAAAATAGGAGTAAAGTGTCTTTCCCAAGGACACAACACCGAGCCGAGCGGGGATCGAACCCGCGACCTCTGGATCACGAGTTGACCGCCTAAACCACTCGACCACGGTGCCTCCCGATATAAAAAAGAATAAAACAAAAAAAAATAAATAAATAAAAATAAACACACATAAAACAAAAACCGCATTGGCATTCTTAACATCTTAGCACCCGAGGCGTTGTTGTCCGTCCATCCACTGCAGGGTTAAACCCTCCCTCCCTCCCTCCCTCTGTAGCGGCCCTCCCTCCTTCCTTCCCTCCCTGCCTCCAGAGGTTATTTCCTGCTTGTGCCTCTCTCTCTCTCTCTCTCTCTCTCGCTCTCTCTCTGTGCCATGTCACGCTACCCATTCAAATTCAAATTCAAAACCTTTATTATCTCAGAGACAGCGAAATTCCGGTGGGTCATGAGCCATACATAAAAACACTAAACATGTAAACATGATATCACCACCAAAAAGACCCCCACCACACACTATCCGAAATTCGGCACGCATCCGTCATAAGATAAAAAGCACCTACAAATCAGCAATACCTCAGCCAATCATAAACCGACCCAAGTAAAATCACTCATACTCATGTGCGCACCAGTAGGCTAAACCCATGCATCCCACACTCACACACAGCCGCGCGCGCGCACGCGCGCACACCACACACACACACACACACACACACACACATTGGAAACATTCGCACACATGCGCACGCCATTTTTATGACATAAGCCAGCATCGTTATAACATTGGTGTATAAGACAAAATATCAACTACATTCATACTCTGTTCTATTAAGATATTGAACACAAGTCTAAAATAATAGTACGAACACGCATTTTTACGACATAAATCAAATTGGTACAACAGTATGTCTTTCTGGATGTCTTGTCATCAAGCCATCTGGCGACATGCCGGTCTGTGTGCCAGGAGTTCTGTTCTGTCAGCCTGTGTCTTGGCTGTCAGTCTGTGTTAGTATGCATCTTTTGGTCCATCTGCTGTCCTGTCCTTTGGCAATGTGGATCGGTGGTCTAGAGGTAACGCGCCTGTCTAGAAAGCGAAAATTCCGGGTCGGAAGTGTGCGGTGGTTCGAATCCCGTTTGGGCCCGAAACTTTTCCCCCATCCATGAGACCATGAGTGGTGTGGTCTGGGCGCCAGTCTTTCGGATGAGACGCTAAACCGAGGTCCCGTATGTGACACAAAATTATTCAGCGCACGTAAAAAGAACCCACGGCAACCAGAGAGTTGTCCCTGGCAAAATTCTTAGAAAAAAGCCACTCTGATAGGGAAACAATACAGTTGCAGACAAAAACCCGAAAAAAACAAAGGGGGTGGCGCTGCTCTTGTGGGGACGGGCTCTCCCCGGGGAGAGCAGCACAAATTACACGCAGAGAAATGTCGTGACTTAAAGTGGTATAAATGAAATGAAATGAAAATGAAATGTGACCTGCAGTCATTTTTCCATTTCTATTTTGAAAAGCGAGAACTTGGAGGAGATCTGTTAGCTCTGTTCTTTTTATCTCTGCTGATCTTTTGGCATGGTCCTCTGTCTTGTAGTTGGGATATTGGACTCAGCAGTCGAGATTTTGCGATCATTTATTAATTTAGATGGGGAAAAATGAACTAGCTCGTAGATCATCAGTGTTAACCCTTCCAAACTTCCACACGTGTGTAGTGTATTATCTTGTTTGTTGTTTTGTTCATATATATTATGCCATTATTTTTTGGAATGTGTTGTATTGTTGTGTTTGGTTAAGAAGCTCGAGTGATCTTAAAAATTAATGCATTTCGTGGCATTGTTGACAGTTACTCTTTGCGTGCGTTCTCTGTCTGTCTGTCTATCTGTCTGTCTGTCTGTCTGTCTGTATCTTCTCTGTGTCTGTCTATCTGTCTGCCTGTTCTGTATCTTCTCTGTGTCTGTCTCTGTGTCTGTCTGTCTGTCTGTCTGTCTGTCTCTCTCTCTCTCTCTCTCTCTCTCTCTCTCTCTCTCTCTCTCTCTCTCACTCTCTTCTTTATCATCTCCATCCTGTTGTTTGATGTATGTTTATAAAGTACAGATTGTAAGACTAGGCTGGGCTTAATAATAAATATTATCGGTATCTTTGCGTGTTAAAGATCATTATTCTCTCTCTCTTTCTCCTCTTCGCCTGTCTGTCTGTCTGCCTGTCTGTCACTCAATCTGTCTGCCTCCCCCCCCCCCCCTCCTCTCTCTCTCTCTCTCTCTCTCTCTCTCTCTCTCTCTCTCCCTCTCTCTCTCTCTCTCTCTCTCTCTGTCAAGCACTCGGCAGTAAAGCAAAGTAAAGTGGCCCTGGTGGCAGTCCCGGGAAGCCTATCATAGCAATGATTTGGGAGCGCTTGATTCCGTAAATGGCCGGCCCTCTCTTCTCTTCCTACCGTCGTCCGTGTGTCCTTGCTTTGCCTTATGTCAATCGATAGAGCCCCGACCGACCGTGGTGGCATCGGCAATCAGTCTCATTCCTGTTCACAGCTAACCAGAGATATTAACTGGCCATGAAGGATGGGCGCGCTCGATCGTTGCCTGAGCGGCTTCGTTTGCCGAAGTGGATGCTCTCCGGGAAGATTGTTTTTTGTGTGGGTTTTTTTTTCGTTTTGCCGGGGGTGCTGTCATATTATACGTTTGATGTGGGTTTATTTAGTTTTGGCATTATTATTTCGGGTTGGGTGTGTTTTTTTTCTCTCTCGATTGTTTGTTTGATTTATCTAGTTATTTGGCATCCACTCTGCCATTCATTCATTTTGTCTGGCCGGTTAATATAGTTCGGTTATTTGAGTGTACTTTTTCTTTCTTTGTTTCATGGTATTTCCCCTTCTGAATCAACCATATTGAAGATATATTTTTAACAAATTCCACACACACACACACACACACACACACCACATATATATATATATATATATATATTATATATATATATATATATAGAGAGAGAGAGAGAGAGAGAGAGAGAGAGAGAGAGAGAGAGAGAGAGAGAGCACCATTTGGTAAATAAGTTAAGGGTGGGAATTTCCACCATCTCATGGGTCAACCTAGAGCGCAGACCTGCCAGTGCTGTGGTTTCCTTTGTGCATGCAAGCAGAAGATCAAAAAAGATTCTGTAATTCATGTCAGCCGTTCAGTGGGTTACGAAAACACGAATATACCCAGCATGCACTCTGTAACCTCCAAAGATATAGACTCCACCAAGTTCAAGAGATCTCATCTCATCTCATCTGCTCCATAACCCCCTCCGGGGTCGTAGGGGCACTGTAGTGACGAACGTTGCACCAGTTGACTCCATTTGCGGCGGTTGTGGGCAAGTGCCTGGGTTGTGGAGAAGCTCTTCCCAGTCCATTCAGTGATGTCTGCCCATTTCTTCTTCGGCCTGCCTCACTTTCTCTTCCCCTGCACTGTTCCTTGCAGTATGGTCTTGCAGAGCCCGTCTGATCTTGTGACATGTCCATACCATCTGTAGTGCTTTGCTTGTTGGGTGATGGTTTGTCGGACTTCGTTGGTGATATTGTCCATGTATGAAATGCCAGGGAGTCTTCTAAGGCATCTAAGATGCCCAAGAAGATACAGGCTGGGGAAAAAAATTCAGTGCAGGGCCCCCAATGACTTCTCAGGAAGTTATGGGAGAAGAGAGAGAGAATGTCAAAGAGAAGTCAAGTGTCTTCTCCATTAAATCTTGAATTTATTTTCTTTCTTTCTTCTGTGTTGCAGAGACTTGAAGATGGAGAATATTATGCTGGACGAGAAACGGAAACACGTCAAACTTGTTGGTGAGTATAATATGCTGTGTGACTGTGAGGGGTTTCTCTGTTTCGTGTATAATAATTGTATTATAATGATAAAAATACCGATCCGTCTCTTAGTTTATAAATTATGATGTATGCAGGAGTGATTATTGTGTGCTGCATTATGTGTGCCTGCTTAGTGTGCTTGTTTGCTCTGTCTGCCTGTCTCTCTCTGTCTCTCTGTATCTCTCTGCCTGTCTGCCTGTCTCTGTCTCTGTCTCTGTCTCTGTCTCTGTCTCTCTCTCTCTCTCTCTCTCTCTCTCTCTCTCTCTCTCCTCTTGGTAAGGTGTAGTGTGGTGTGGTTTAGTGTGGTATGGTAAGGTAGTGGTAGTGGTGGTGATGATGATGATGGTTGTGTGTGTGTGTGTGTCCGTTCGTTCGTCCGTCCGTCTGTCTGTCTGCCTGCCTGTCTCTGTCTGTCTCTCTGTCTATCTGTCTGTCTCTGTCTCCGTCTATCTCTGTCTGTCTCTGTCTATGTCTATGGTTTAGTGTGGTATGGTAAGGTGGTGGTGGTGGTGGTGATGATGATTATGGTTGTGTGTGTGTGTCCGTTCGTTCGTCCGTCCGTCTGTCCGTCTGTCTGTCTGTCGGTCTGTCGGTCCGGAGAGTCTTCTGGGTGTGCAGTACAAAGCAGATTCCTCATTGAATCATGGTGGCAGAAGAATCACCGAAGCTTAGTGGGTTGAGCGTCAGGCTCGTTTCCTCTGAAGGGTTTTTTTATATTTTTATTTCATTTTATTCTTTTATATCGAGGATAATGGAATAAGCACTTATGTGCTTTTTTTTTTTTACATCCAGTCCGCGTGTGTATGCGGTTGTGTAAATTGTCATCTGTTCCCACTGGCACACAATGGCCTCCTCTTACGAAAGGCGGAACAGGATTTTAACGTGTGCGCAAGATGTTCTGCGTGCGTTGGCACACGGGGCCTCGGTTTATAGTTTCATCCGAAGGACTTTTGGGGAGAGTGGAGTCTGCACTGATGTTGACTCCAGGGGAAAATATCCCCCTTGAACGGGAATCGAACACGGGTTGTCAGATTGCGAGCGCAATGTTCTAACCACTAGGCTGTCCCGTCCCCCTTGCTTCGTTTGTTTGAACTGGACTGACGGTTCAAGTGTTTGTCTATGGAGAAAAACGCATGACATAGGGCTACTATACGCCTTCTGGAGTTTGTCGGAAGATACATGTTTACCCTTACCTACTATACCTTACAACCACCCCCCCCCCCCCCTCCATCTTCCCCCCCCCCCCCCCCCCCCTCCCCCACCTCCTTCCCTTTTTACCAAACTGTCAAGAAGAACAACATAGAAGACTCCCTAACTTGTTGGTTCATAACCCGATAAGTCAAGTCTAGTCAAAACCACTTTAATCATCCCATGACGCTTCAACTCAAACGTTAACAACGGAATGCAATAATAGCCGAGTGGTTAGGGCTGTTTGACTTAAGTCTCTTGGGTCCATGAAGAAGTCGCAGGTTCGAATCTTAGCGGTGTCTGGTGACTTAAGGAGGGGAGGGGGGGGGGTGTTGTTGTTGTTGGTTATTTTGTTGTTGTTGGGTTTTTTTCATAGGGGCTCGGGATAGCTCAGTGGTCAGAGCACTCGCTTTCCCCCAGCCAAGTTAAGCAGCGTCGAACGTGGTTACCAGTTGGATGGGTGACCGTTTGCGCGCCTTGGCTTCAGTACAGTTCCCCCAGTTCACCCTGCTGTAAATGGGTACCTGCCCTCTTTAGGGTCAGGGAAGGTAAAAGCAGCGAGGGAGAGGAGATGGGCGCCGCCTTCAATATGCTGGCCCTAGAGAAGTGAGGTCTCTGACGCCTCGCTCCCCTACGACCTTATAGGTTATGGGACTCCTTTACCTTACCTTTTTGTTGTTTTTTCAAGATTTCTCGAGTCAGCTTCAGGTGGAGACCTTCCATTGGCTTAATTCCTTCCGTGTATGATGATTATACACATGCAGAAGATCACAATATTATGTACTTTTAAAGATCCCATTATTCGTGTCAGCGTTCGGTGCGTTACGGAAACACGAACATACCCAGCAAATATCCCCGAAGTCGGAATGCGGCTACCTTCATGGTGGGTAAAAACGGCCGCATACGCCAAAAAAATCTCACCATTGGTGAACCTCTGAGCTCTAGCCGAGGCAGAAAAAAACAAACCCTAAAGAAACCCAAACTAAACCAAAAAATAAGCATTAACAAGGCTCAGACGAGAACACTCCTTTGGGGTGACTTTGGCAGTGATTGCGACTTGCTGTTTGTCTATGAAAATAAAACTGAAGAAAACCCACTCGGCAGCTATTCCCCGCATTTCGGCAGAATGTGAAAGACCCTCAAATGGCCTCGGCTTTTCAAGCACAGGTAGGAGAGGAAATTTGCAGTACTTAACTAAAACGTCATGAACACCAACATTAAGGTTGAGGAAGAAATGTATAGGCTCCTAAAAAGAGAACAAATCGTCTGAAGTGGACAACGTCCCTGCAGAATGAATCAAGCATGGAGGAAAAGAGACTTTGCAATCATATTGTGGACACCCCCCCCCCCTCCCCCCCCAAAGAAAAAAAATCTGAAACACCAAGATTTGGCCTTATCAGTGGATACAGTCCGTCATACTTTCCACTATTAAAGAAAGGTAACCTGTAGTAATGCCAGCACTACAGAACAGTTGGCCTTATAAGCCACGCAACAAGGTGATGCTCAGAATTATTCTGAACAAACTCAAGAAACAAAACTGAAGAAGTACTAGCAGAAGAACAGGCTGGCTTTCAGAAAGGGAAGGAGTGCAACTGAGAAAACCTTCAAGAAACATCTTCAGCATCAGAAAAATCTGTGTCACAACTTCGGTGACTTAGTAAGAAAAACAGAGCTGTTGACAGGTTTTGGTATGATGAATTGTGGCAGACGAGACCACAGAACTTTCAACATTGATGAAGGATTGGTGTAGATCGTTCAGGCACACTACACCACCTCCAGAAGTACACTTCAGTTGAATAGTCAGGTTGGAGATTCTTTTAAACAATTGTAGGAGTCAGACAAGGCAACACACTCTGACATAATTTTCTTCAACCGCTTTCTTTTAAAAAAAAAATTCTTCTCATGATCTTCAAGTCATGGCATTGATGGTAATGGGGCTGGAGAGGAAAGCCTTAACTGGTGCTTAAAAAGTTTTCCATTGATTCTATCCTTTGTAATTAACTTTCGACAAAACTGTGCTCCTTCTGCGTCAAAAACTGGTCTTCCTTGAAAATACTTTTAAACAGTTGCTGATGCGGTGGCTGGAAGAGTGCGATGCGAAATTTTGAGTGTACAGGGTGAATTGAAATTTTTTTAATGAATAACTTTGGAAGGAAAAACAATTAATATTGACAATCAGCCAAGTTTATGATTCAAGGGAAACGACTCCCCGGTGGTATTGAAGGTTGGAAGTGTCTTCCCTTGGAAAAAGGCGGGTAACGTGACGTAAACACGAAGCAGACGGCAATGAAATATTCACCAATTGTGGGAATGAAGAAGATTCAGACTTTCTACTCCCTGGCTTTCACCATGTTCCAAAGTTTGACATTCCAGCCACATGATACCTGCCCACTCGTTCATTTTATACTCGGAAATCTGAACAACCAGCGCGATCTGCAGGGCAATGGTTGAATTCTGCAACTACGAGGTTGGAACAAGTGGGCCTACTTATTTATTGTCATACAAAGTTTGATGCGAACAAGAGTGCCAGTTGATCTTAACTTCTTCCTAAAGCTTAGTTTCTCAATCCACGATATTATCATCTCGGCATTCAAAATATTTGGTATCACATCCTTTAAATGGTAAAGAGTAAAATAAAAACAAAATAAGTGCAGTTCTTTTTACTAGTTTTAGAGACAAGGGGGGCAGGTAACTGGTAAAACTGTAGTGTCTATCAATCAGGAATGTTGAAATGGGAAAATGATAATTATCATTTCGAGTTTATCTTTATGAAAGCCTGTTCATCCATTGAAATAGTACTATGATTAATGAAGCCAAGTTGAACAAACATTTCACATGTGGTCAGAGTGCTCACAGTCACAGGGACAAATTTAAAGAAAAAAAAACCCTATAAAGATACCCCCTCTCCCAATGTAAGTGAAACAGGGTACAACTATCAGAGAGTTAATACTAGTATTGGAGGCTAAGCTGTACATTATTTTTGTATGTTATTAATGTTAATCAGATATAAAGGATCACCTATTTGTTCACACCTGTATATTTAATTTAAAAGATGAGTTTCTACCCAGTTTTTGTATGTGTGTGTGTTTTGGTGAGAGGGGAGTAATGTAACTGTGTGTGTGTGTGTGTGTGTGTGTGTGTGTGTGTGATATGGGTATAGTAGCCCAGTAGGGGAAGAGGGTGATGGTGTGTGTGTGTGGAAGGGATTTAAAAAAAGGCTTCAGGGGCCTTGAAGTTGATCTCTTGTATATCACTAACTCGAATCATATCATATGACAGTTTGACTTCTTGCAGAATACTCACAAAAGTTGTTTTTTTTGTTTTTGTTTTTTTACTCACAGAAGTTAATTACTGTTGTCACTATATCATGTATTTAATTTTTTAAAATAGAACTAGATTATAGCAAATTTTGTGATTAAATTGTATTTTAAACTGACTTCAAAATGAATTAATAAGGTAAAACTGCAATATGTTTTGTGTTCTAAAGTCAGTCAAACCATCATGGCTAAAATTGAATAGAAATAAATATGACTGGGAAAAAAATCTTAATTGATGGCTGAAACCACTCAGTGACACACACAAAAGATTGTTTATTAGTAAATGTAAAAATCTACCATCACCGCCACCCTCTCCTAAATAAATACTGGATTAGTGGAAAATCTTTAACGGATAGAATAAAGGGAATGGATAAATGAAGGTGAAAACAGTTGTCAGAATAAACAAGAAAGAAAATCAGGAAAAAAATTAAAACAGAGCAAATTGTATTTAAAACCCAGGAAATTTTGTTAGACTCAGTTGTTCATGCTGGACTATTGTCCACTCTGGAACATTGCAAGCTAGATTCTTAACCTTTATGTTATATAAGGTAAAGGTAAAGGAGTCCCATAACCTATAAGATCGTAGGGGAGCGAGGCGTCAGAGACCTCACTTCTCTAGGGCCAGCATATTGAGGGCGGCGCCCATCTCCTCTCCCACGCTGCTTTACCTTCCCTGACCCTAAAGAGGGCAGGTACCCATTTACAGCTGGGTGAACTGGGGGAACTGTACTGAAGCCAAGGCGCGCAAACGGTCACCCATCCAACTGGTAACCACGCTCGATGCTGCTTAACTTGGCTGGGGTAAAGCGAGTGCTCCGACCACTGAGCTATCCCGTCCCCTATATATGTATATGTTATGTACATATACATATATACATATATTTAAAAAAAATTAAACCCTGTAACTTAGATATTTACCACTCCTCCTTGAAGAAAGTTCTTAGTTTAATGCTAAACAAAATATGAAAATAAGTAAATAATGAGTTTATTTTACAAATGTTATGGAAATTATTTTTGGAAAGAAAGAAGTACTGAAACAAAAGGCTAAGTAATTTGAAAGAAAAGGCACTCGTAACATAACAAGTGATATCACTTTTTCTTTGCACATGACTCAAGTAACAGAACGCTAACAGAGCAATAAGCAGACACAAAAAGTGATATTATAAACACACGAAGCTTGTAAAAAAAGAAAGCAAACTATGCACACATCCACATGTGATGTATGCATGCAGGCGTGCACTTAAACACTGAACAGGTTTATTCCTTTTTATCCCTTGTTTTAAGGTAATGGAGAAATAAAAACATTTAAAATCAACAACACTTACATAAAGTGCATCAAGAAAAAAAAAAAAAAAAACATCAGTCCTAAACAACTTTACAGGATTTGGGAAATTTAGCAGAAGACATTTTCTGGTATCAGACACTAGCATATAGGTAAACATTCATCTGCCTCGTAAATATTCAGAATTTATGCCATAAAATGATAAATCCATAGTGTATAGACCTAGCATTGAAAACAATATTTGTCTCCAATTAGTTAGTTACAATTTCCATTCATGGTTTGTGATTTCTGCAGCAGAACTGTATGAGGGGGACAAATGTATCTGATAAAACAAGGGCATATTTTTTCATACCAAAAAACCCAAATATGCTTGATGGCAGGTTTCACAGTCACACACACACACACACACACACACACACACACACACACACACACACACACACACACACACACACACACACACATCACTGACAGACAGACATTCTCATATTAGAACCGAAAATCTCTGCATAGACACCACACACATACAAAATTAGAACATCCCCTCCCCCCTCCAAATTCTTTGTCTGTCTGTCTGTAGTATCTCTGTCTGTCTCTCTCTCTATTTCTCTCTTTCTCTCTCTCTCTCTCTCTCTAGCTCTGTGTGCGTCAGGTCACCTTCCTCAATCTATTTCCAATATATAGGAGCTTGGAAGCTGACATGAGAGCTATGCCTATTCTCCTGAAAGCACTTTCTTTAAAACGCATTCACAGTGTCCGAATACTTGGGACTCCTTTGCACAAGAGTGTAGGGGGGACTCCCTGTCAACTCTGAACACTTAGTGATGGTTTGAGCGAGTAGAAAATGATACATTCCTGTAACACAGCCCTGTAGGATGGAAGGAACTGTTGCACACATACATTGTATAAGAGAAAGGAATTACAAGGTTTTTCCTGAAGAAAAGTTGGGGTAGGGTAAGGGAGGAGGAGGAAGAGGGTGTGGGGGTAGGGGGGGGGGGGGGGATGTTATGAGACAGAAATGAAGCCAGACTAAGTGGAAAAGAATGAGTAACCCAGGAATGCATTACTCAAGTTTCTTTTTGTTTTCCGAGTCTTCTTTTTTTTCCTCTCTCTCCTCCTTCCAGTTTTGTAATCAAATTATAGTTTTCGTTGCAGTCCGAGTCTCTTTTTGTCTCCATCTCTCACTGCTTTTCTTTTGGTTTTGTTGTTGTGGTTTTGTTTGGGTTGTTTTTTTTGGGGGGGGGGGGGGAGATTTAGAGCTTCTCTTCTCTTCTCTCTCTCCCTCTCTCTCTCCTCTCTCCTCTCTCTCTCTCTCTCTTCTCTCCTCCTCCCATTCTCTCTTGTCTTTTTTTTTTATCCTCTCTTCTCATCTTTATAATGACAGTTTTCTTGCTCCTGTTGGGTTATAAATTTTTCTCCCAGTTTTTTTCTTTCTTTCTGTTCTTCGTCTCTGCTTCCTCTTTCTTTCAATTATTAGTGAATTGGTTGGGTTTCTTCCCCTTCACAACTGTCATCATATTTTCATCAATCGAAGACTGCATGGGAAAGAGAGCAATTTTGTTTTCTGTTGGTATTGTAAAACTCATGCTTAACTCTTGTTATGTTGTGTTCTTGTTTATATTGTTAATATTAATGCCTTCTTAAGTTCTTTCTTGTCTAGAGATTTTTTTCTCTTGTCTGTATCAGTGTGTGAGAACAGCATGATCACTTCAAATCCTTCTTCTTCTTCTTCAAATGCTCAGACAGCAACTATTTTAACTATTGTTTTGTCATATGAGTAAAAATTTAAATCGCTGCGCTGCCATTAAACGCCTGACAAGTCAGGCCCAGCGCATCCAACTTCGGCATGGGAGAGAATCTTTTTAAAAGCCTTTTCTGGAAAAGAGGCATGAGAAGGGACCAAAAAGGCAGCCAATAGACAAGAAGGAGGTGACAGGAAAGAAGGGAACAAGGCAGAAAGAAAGAGAGGGATAGAAAAGAGGGAATTTCTAGTAGCACAGAATTTTCAGAAGGTGGAGATGCTATTTATTCTGACAGGCCCCTGGCATTCTGGCGGGAGGAGAGGGGGGGGGCAGTCACTTCAAACGAGTACATTATTTTATATATATATATATATATTTATTATATATTTATAGATCCTTGATTGCACCCATGTGTGTGTGTTGTGCGTGTGTGTGTGTGCACAAGTGTGTGTGTGTGTGTTACTGAATATACAGTGTTGGTGTTACAAACGTTTTTTCATAGTGACATTATGCTATCATGATGAGTGCTGTGGTATAAAAAAACCACCCATGTCAACAATAAATAATACTAAGTAATAATGATTGCCCAAGAAAATGGTGTGTGTGTCAATATGTTTGTGTGTATGTTACTGTTTGTATTCACAATGTTATGATGGTGAGTGTTGTCATTAGCATTGTGGTAGGGTACTGAAAAACAATTGTGTAATCATGAATAATTCAACTGAAAGTGTTTGCCCAGGAAAATAATACACGTCTTTGCCTCTGTGCCTATGTTTTTTCCAGATTTTGGGTTGAGCATCACATTTACAAAAGACGAACTCATGAAAACGCACTGTGGGTCTCCGGAATATGCTGCTCCAGAAATGTGTCCCGGAAATGACAGATACGGTCCTGAAATAGACGTCTGGAGTCTGTAAGTTTTTCTGTGCACTTTGAAACAGGTTCTGGTGGTGTGTAACATAATGTATTATTATAGGACGTTTGGTTGGAAAGCTTTGCAAAGGGAAAGAACTATTTTGCTGTGTCCCTCTTTTGTGCTTTTTCTTTGTTTTGTTTTCTTTGACAAGAGTGATTTTTTTAAGGGTCTTTTGTTTTTTTCTTTTGCTGTTTTATTTCCTGCTCTCTCTCTCTCTCTCTCTCTCTCTCTCTCTTCTCTCTCTCTCTCTCTCTCTGTCTCTCTCTCTCACACACACACACACACACACACACACACACAGGTGTTTTTTTTATTGTCTTCCAGAAAATTTTAAAGCACCAATTGTTTGAAATATTTGTAGTTTTTACTGTGTAATGTGCATGGAGTGTTATTAATATTATTACTGTTATCATGTATGTGTGAGTGTGATGTGTGTGTGTATGCAGACTGGCCATATAGGGTGGTAGAATGCATAGTGTCTGGTCTTATTGTAACTCTGCTGGAGGTCTGCCCACTGGCCTCAGCCCACACATTCCGACTTCAGGGCAGCTCGTTAAGAAGTTCATAAGGAAAACAAAATCAGATTTGCTCGGGAAAAAAAGACAGGAGAAAGGGTTGGGTAGGCAGAAAATCAGCAAGAGAGAGAGGGGGGATAGAGAGGTAAGGGAAAAAGCAGAAACAAAGGGAGTGATTGAAAAGAGGAAATTTCTAGCTCAGAATTTCCAAAAAAGTGGGGACGCTGTATATACTGAAAGAGCCCCATGGGGTGTGTGTGCAGACTAAGATAACCATGTATGTATGTTAGTCTGTTGTGTCCGACGATGACCTCCAAAACAGCAGAGGAAGCAGCTGCTGTTTCGGAAATTGGGCAGAAATTTGATTATAGTGGAGATGCCTTGCCCACAGTACATCCCCACTCTCTCAGCCAAGTGGGCATAAGGACAGTCAGCATTGGAGATGTTCTTTAAAGGCCAGCTAGCCCCCAGGGCTGCAGCACATCAGGACTGTGCAAGTCAAGCCTCCTAGTCAGAGAGTCATAGTCGATCACTGCAGACTAAGCTGTAAAGTGGAATTCCATGAGTGGGAAAGCCACTGATCATACAGCCTCTCACTTTGCTGTTGCCCCCAGCGTCAGTGGTTTAATCAAGAACTGTGATAAGCCCAGGCGCTGACGGCACTGCACTCAAGTTATTGAGGTTGAAATGATGATGTTGTATTTTCCAGGGGCATTGTGATGTACGCCATGATGATGGGTCACCTGCCCTTCACCACGCCCTACACTGACCACTACAGGCGGCTGAAGCTGGTGCAGCAGATGGAGAAAGGGCTGGTGGAGACGCACAGTCAGGAGATGGCCAATCTCTCGCAAGGTCGGCAGACACGACTGGTCCTTTTTTTGTTTGTTTTTGTTGTTTTGTCTGTTCCTTGACTAAGAGCTCCGAGATTCACGAATGGTGAGATTTTTTTTTGTATCTGTAACCGTTTGTCCACCATTGAGGTAGCCGCATTCCGACTTCGTGATGGGGGGGGTAGCCTAGTGGTCAGACATTGCGTTGGCAATTGATGTCTCGGTCGATTCCGTTCGGGATATTTTCTCTGGATTAACTGTGCAGATCAATCTCCCAAAGTCCTCGGATGGACTATAAATTTGTCGCGGCAAAACGCTGCAGATCTTGCACCGTTAATCTGTCGTTTTCGTAGAGTGGCATGTGTTCGGTGGGAACAGATACAAATTAAAAACGCAAACATGGAACTGGATGTAAAAAAGCACATAAGTGCTTATTCCATTATCCTCGATATAAAAGAATAAAATAAAGAAAAGAAAAGAAGCATGACACCAGTGCGCATGTCTTAAACATTTTTTGTCAATCATAGCTACCAGCACGTAATGGCCTACTACTCTTCTCTGGAACAGGAATTACTTTGTGTGCAAAATGTTCTGCGTGTATTCGCACACAGGACATCAGTTTATAGTCTCATCCGAAGGATTCTTGGGGGTAGTGGAGTCAGCACTGATGTTAAGGGAAAAAGTTTCTTTCCTCAAAGGGATGTCTCGGTGGTGGCTCGAACCTGCGCTGTCAGATCATGAATGCAGAGCTCTAACCGCCAAGCTATCCCTTTTCCCAAGTGATAACTTGGCAGCCAGATTAGTGACACTCCACCACGAAATGAGTCGCTTTTGCAACTGAGCCATTTTTGCGCCAGGAGCCATTTTATACAGGTGGGGGTCAGGTTGTTGATTTTGAGATTTTGATTGATTATAAAAGATAGGCATTATTCTACATTGGTGATGAAATATCGAGTCAGTTTGTTTACCTTTGTTTAAAATGTGTTTAAAAATACACAACCCATCATCTGAAACCTGTTACGATGCTAAACTAGTTCTTCTTCCTTTTGGTCATGTCTTCCCAGGCAGGTTGATATTGATTGACATTCTAACTAGTTGATTCTCATTTTGTCATTACCTGCATGTGTATCACTTAATTTGTAATGGCATTCATCGATTGTCCATTTATAATCTCGTTTTTTTTTGTTTTGGTATCAAAGCCTTTTTTGCTGGTAATGTCATGTCAGTAATAAATTGGATTAGGTGCAGTGCCACTCATAATGTGGAGGACCGTCACATTGGATGTGGCGGAACAAGCCTTAATACAGTGGTGCACCTCTGTGAATCTGTACATTGCAGATGGCCAGGACTTGTTGCGGAAGGTGATCGAGCCGTCCCCAGAGGTACGCATCCCTCTGCTGGACTTGGAGGTCCATCCCTGGATCACCAACAAGGGCAAGCTGCCGTTCTTCCCCTTCCAAGCCTTCCCCAGGGATAAAAGCATGCGTGCTCAGGTACGCTGCAACTCTTTTTTTGTGTGTCGTTGTTTCTGTGGCGTCTTCTTCTTGTGGAGGTGCTTTTCATTTCCAGAGGCAGTATTCGAGTACTGTTATGTCTTGAAAGTTGTTGAATATTGTTGTTGTTGTTGGGAGGGGGGGGGGGTGGGAAAGAGTGTTAATTTTCAGAAGAATGTTCACTGCGTTTTTTCTTGGAGAAGAACAAGACCGCTTACTAACATGGTATTGTTGTTTACAGTTGTTATGATTTTTTTAAACATTTTCTATCAAATTTTGATGTTCTGTGCATTTTTGTCTTTTTTTTTCATTATATTTGTGCTTCAGTTTAGTGCATGGTATAGAAGAGTCACCATCACCATATGTTTGAAACTTTTTGTATACATTTTGACGTTAACTTTTGGAATTTAAAATATAAATTATTGATTGACAGGGGTTTTTTTGTTTTTTTTAAAAAAGATATGAACTGATAACTGTGGATCCATTTTGCTCCAAGAGTTCAGGTTAACAGAATTTTGTTCTATTTAAATGACACAAAAGTTTTGTCATTGACTGCAGAATATGATTTAAGAAATTTCAAGTTCATCACATAAGGTGTAAGCCTGGATATGGCCTCTGGTCGGTGGGGCTATAAGCACTAGGATTAGCATGGATTGGAACAAACCTGCGCTTTGTTTGAAGATTCAAATTAAGATATAATGTCAACACGTTTTGCTGTTTTGCAGAAATTTGATTTAACAGTATCTTTCATTTGTAGACATCAGTAGAACATGAAACACACAGAGATTTGTTTGCATGCAATTCTGAGACGAGGCTATGTTCAGTTTAAAGAAAAACAGACCAGTTGTTCAGTTTTTTTGGTCATAGTTATTTTGGGACAAGGGCACACATACGAAAGTTACTGTTATCATAGTGCGGTTGTTTTTTTCTTTGTGACTAACTGTTCACATTGTCTGTTATTGTCTTGACTCAATGTCATGCTCATTATTGTCATGTTATCATCTTTTGTGTCTAGTATAGTCTTTCTTTTACTTTTTCATTTGATCACAACTTTCATTGCTATAATTATTATTTTCACTATTAGATGCATTGTTTTCTTAATCACTTTATTCACATCAATCCATTCCTTTTCAAATTCTCACCTGTCTAGTTCTGTTTCTTTAGGTGGAATATGCTGCTTATGGTTACTGGTATTTTGATCTGCTCACTGACAAAATAAAATATCCCTCTCGGTAAAAACACAGAAGCATTCTTTCACACTCATGCAAATCTGCATCCATAGCTACTGTGTCGATAGTCATGCAGTATTCATTTTGCGGTGAGGAGGATATTGAAAAATTAACATTTCTTTTTGTATTACATCAGTCACTGCTGTGGTAGAGTGCTAAGTAAAATCATGTCAAAAAAAAACCAAAAAAAAGGAAGAAAGAAAACCGGAGTCAAAACAGAAATTCCAGTCTTTTTGCATGGAAAAATATGTCGACATCAGGATCAGCTGTAACTTGTAAGTAATGGCTAGTCAACACACACTAAATTCGCAACATGAACACGCAAACCTCCACTCTGCTCTCTTAGTCAGTCAGTTCACAGGAATAGATCTAGCTTTACTCTTTGGTCTATTGTTCTGTTGTCTTTAGCACATATTCTGAAGGATGATTTTAAAAAAAGGAATCAGACAGAGACAGTGGATTGATCCAGTGGCTACAGGCGGGGCCCTTTCGAGAATGGTGACCTGGTGTTGTCCCTATTTGGGGTGTGGATAGGACGAGTGCCAGCAGAGAGCAGAAGGTTTTTCATAGCAGAATCAGCGGAACGTTTTTCATAGCAGAATTAGCAGAATTGTTTTCATAGCAGAATCAGCAGAACGTTTTTCATAGCAGAATGGTTTTCAGCATTTCTGGTCAATCACAACCTAGCTGTGATTTGTGCTGTCTGTGTTGGAGGCCCAGATTTGGAAGAGATTTCAGATTGCTTGAATGTTAAAATTGCTTTGATGCCTGCAGTAATATTTTAGGCTTGATCAAATCCTCTCAACATAAAGAGTATGTTTCTCATGTGGTAGTTCAAAGGTTGTTGTTTTTTTGTAAATTGTATATAATATATGGCATTTTTAGAGCGCTGAATATTGCAAAGCAAACAAATCAAAGCGCGCTAACATTTGAACTATCCACTCACATGGGGACCGTTCACAAAAGATCAGCAGATTTTAATTATTTTGACAAGAGTCTAATTGCTTAGAAGTTAGAAATATGTCTAAAGTTAATGTCAGTGGGGTTGAATAATTCCTCTCAACTTTGGAGTGTTTTTTGTTATGGGCTAGAAACATTCATTTTGGTGGTATCCAGAGGATGGCAGGTTTGCCTTGTGCATCAATACTGTAACTAGCTTTCCGCATTGTGAACTCAGAAGTTCTTGAGAGAGGGAGAATTTGGATACTTTTGACATATATCAACTTGTCTCAACATAATATCAGCTTCATATACCCACGCATACATACAATACACCGCTTGACATTTTCTGGAGTCATTTTCTTCCTTTCTGTCAGATCTTGATTGGTGATCTGGATTTTTCTATGGGACTTAACTTTTTTCAAAAAGTTACGGTATGTAAAAAATCGATGAAGACATATTTTACCGCTGTATTTCTTTTTGGTCTCTGAGGCTACAAGCTCGTGCTTTCATTTCTCCTCACAGCATATCTCACATTCTTCCATGCCTACTGTATTCTCTCCATGTTACTACCTTTTTTTGTTTCATGTGGGAATGTTGAAGTTTTGATTATTTGTCACTAATAATGCTTTTTTTCTTTCGCCATTCTTACTAGTGTCACTGTTACCACTAACAATTACCACACAATTCTTAGATTGCATGTACAGTGTGTTTTTTTCTGTTTTCATCGTTTTTTGCTGTTTTTTTCATTGTTCAGTGGTATGTTTGTACTTTTGTCATTGTATTTATTTCTTCATCGCATTGTTATTGTATGTTTACTTAAAGAGATAACAGTTTTGACCCTTTTTTTAATTATGTGTTTTGTGCTGTACATTTTCTTAGCAACATTCGGTAGTTTTTACCTTTTTTGGACCTTGTGCACTGCTCAGCTAAGTACATGTGTACCCATTTTGCACTCCGAATGGATTCTTGTGTTGCAGGGTGCCCCCAGTCTTCGACAACAGGTACAGTACATGTGTACTTACACCTGTACTTAACCAGAAATATTGCAGCTTCCCTTCCTTCTTTCTTCAGTTGTGGCCCCTGCTCTGTCTTGACCTGCCTGTGTAGTGCTGTGTTATGTCTGGCTTGGAGATAGGAAGGAAAAGAAAAAGCTGAAAAAAGTCAGAGTACCGTGTATCCTGTGTGCGTGCCTAGTCTTTAGATGAAAAGCTTTAGTTTTGTAGGTAAAGATACGTGTATCATTGAAGATGAAAACAACAGTTTTGAAAGTAAAGATTATGGTGATGGAAGATAAAGAAAGTTAAGGCATATTTCTCTAACGAGATGAAGAAAAAGAGTCAACAATGTAAAAAAATTATAATTAAAAAAAGCACTTGAACAGGGGTTTTTTGTTGATGTGAAGAACAAAGTTTCCCCACTGCTATTTTGATTTTCTATAAACGGTAACATTATTTAAATTTAAAAGCAAAAAAGATTTTTTCTTTCCAGCAGTGAAATATTTCAGGATTAATTGCCTGTTAAGAGAATATTTGTAAACTGTCTTTGAAGAAGAAAAGTAGCAAGAAAGCAAGAAATGTAATGCCCATTGGCAAGATCAATATACAAAGCTTGAAATGAGAAAATATATTGAGTGTCAAACGGCTTACATGGTATAGGCAAAAGTATAGGCACAGTTAGAAATATGTCAAGAATTATGTGAAACTACAGCTAAAATCTGCACCCTCGTAAAGAAATACCACCCAAAAAAAAATGTCTGTCCTAAATCTATCCACATCACGAAAAGTTAAGGACCGATCGAAAAATCTGGCATCATTTTTCCAAACACGATAAAGAATGGTGAAATATGTATGGTGTGTGCAGTGACCGCTGTGTCGCTTGCCCATGAAAAATTAACAGCGTGCAAAGTGTGATTGAAAGTTTGCGGCTTTTACCGGAGTTGGCTTCGTGACTCGGCGGCAATCAATACTTGGGGTTTTTCATTGTAGAAAAAACAAGTTGCATGTAAAGGGATATGTGGTTGGCTGTGAGTTATACTGGTTTGTTTTTTCTTCTCTGAGGTTCATGACCAATGGTGAGATTTTGTTTTTGCGACCGTTTGCCAACCATTAAGGTAGCCGCATGCCAACTTCGGGGTTAATGTCTAAACGCAGCACCTCTGCGCATCCATCTTTTCAAGTTTTGTCATGTGTTCCCGCTGGCACACAATGACCTGCACTTCCAAAAATGCGGAGCAGGTTTTAGCATGTGTAGAAGATGTCCTGGATGGGTTTGTACACGGAAGTTCAGTTTATAGTCTCATCTGAAGGACTTTTGGGGGGGTGGAGTCAGTATTGGTGTTAACTCCGGGGGGGGATCCTTGAACGGACCTCTCGGCGGTGGTTCAAATCTGCACCATCAGATCGCAAGCTCAGTGCTCCAACCACTGGGCTATCCCACCCCCAGAGCTGTGCTAACCCATGTGCACACTTCAGCTGCAGTTTCAGCAAAACTCAACATCCCTTAACTGCAAAGGAGTGGTTTTGACCATATGTGGATGAAATTATGGCTTGGCTGCAAAATAGAGTGAAGGTGGACAGGGTTGTACAAGTTACATATATTATTAATAGCAAACTTTGGGCAACACTTTAAAATGGAATGGAGCAAGTTCAAAAATGAAGCCAGACAGATCTGAAAATTATGGTCCTTAACTTTTTATTCATGAACTCCTTGGCACATGTATTTGTCTGTTAAAGCTGCAACTCCATAGACACAATGGTAAAGTGAAAAATCAACAGGCAACATTTGTTTGTGTGAAATATTTGTTCGTTTAAACCACCATACAGCAGTTTTATTGAACATTGCAATGCTTTGTTGTGACATGATCAGCAGTTTTGTTGTGTGTGTGTGTGCGTTTGTGTGTGTGTGTGTGTGGTTTGTGTGTTGTTTTGAAAGCAAGGTGCATAGCAAGAAAGCAAAAAGTATGTTGCACTAACAACAATGTAAGAGAGCACAGATTGTAGAGAATTTTCAGCGATTAATTGCTCATTGCCAATTCAAGTGTTCAGCTTATTCTTCTGTTAGCACCCTTTCTTGTTTAGTAAAGACATTCTGTCTTTTTCTCAAGTAAAAGGATTGGAGATGAATTTGAAATGAACCTATGCCATGCTCTTGCGAAATTTGGTAAGAAGAAAACAAGTTGTACATCTCATATTGAATGAAGGAGAAGTTGTAACTGGTTACCTACACTTGGTTTCCTCCACTTCTATTTTGTCAGGAATATGTTTGGGGGTAAAATTCTTGCAAATTTTTGTACTTTTGGTAAATTATGATGACTTTAACATTGCCCGTGACAGAAAATTTGCGCAAGTTTTGCTCCATGAATTTACGCTTTCTTTTCCTATCTCAACAATGTCTACAGAGTTGCAGCTTATACCAGATAGAGGACACTAGGCTTAAGTGTAGGTGTGCTGTTGTATCATGCACTGCTGTTTTGTGTTTGTTGTTATGTTGAGTGATTTGAATGGTTATATATACAAACATGCTTTCTTTTGGTTGTTGACAGGAACATGGTTTGAGTTTGTTGTAAGAATCATTCAAAGATGATCTCTTTCTTTTTTTTTCCGGCTTTCTCTCCTGTCTTCATTTGATGACTTTCTCAATATGTACAAGCCTCCAATTAGAAATAGAAGTGCCTGTATTGTTTGATAGAGAGATGGTTACTTAGAGGGGTAGATAGACTCATTATGTAGAAAGAGAGAATGGATCATTTAGTAGAGAGATTGGTTACATAGAGAGTGAGTTAGACTTGTGATGTAGACATAGAGGCTTAAGCATTGTGTAGTTTAGGAAAAAGGTAGGTAGATGTGGGATGAGTGGGGAAAGTCTGGTTTGTAACTGAATCATTCATTTTGTTTGTAAGTGTGTATTGTATAGTGAAAGAAGCCTGGTTTAAAACTTAACCTCTCGTTTTGATTTAAAGTGTGCATCATATGGATGTATACACATGGATATCTGAATATTATATCACTTAAGTTGTGGTGTGCGTTTCAGTTGAATAGCATAGTGTGATAGTAACAGTTCTTATTTTGGAGTAATCTGATGATTTTATTTGACATATCAATGCTTCTGGCAAATGCCGTACCTCATCATTATGCCGGGTGCATGTTAAATTTTACTCCCACTTTTCAAGTTTGCAGAATGATACGCACACATGGATGCACACACGCGCGCGCACACACACACACACACACACCCTAACGTCACTGAGAATGAACAGTCATTAAATTGAACACACACACATGCATAAGATATTGCTATTTACAAATTTGAAGAAAATATAGTAATTTCAACAGGCTATCATTTTCATCAAATCTGTCGATTGCTACAAGTATCACTGAATTTTCATTATTTGTTTTGCTGTGGTGCGTGGTTGGTCTCCCCCCCAACTTTGCAGTGCCTCCAGGAATTGATATGTATCCTCGGTGATGAGGAGGAGGAGGAGGAGGACGATGAGGTAACATGGTGTTCAAACCTCATTCGCACAATGGTTCGCATTCCTTTGGTGTCCACAAACTCTGAACTCCAGCCTGTTCTTGAATGAATGTTTCTACACCCCCACTCCTGGATCAGCTTGCAAATCTCGGCCATGTTTTTCAAAGACTTGTTTTTTTCCCTTCTTCTTTCTGACCTACTGTGACTTGGTTAAGTTAAAGGAATGCTGAGAATGACCAAGATTCGAAAAGCTTGTTTGTGCGGCCAGATTTCAGAACTGGGTTCATTTTTGTGTTGAAATGCTCTCGTTTTTCCCTGAACCTGTTTCAAAGGACACTTCTTTTTATTATGAGTTACCATTACATGGCCATGGTGAATGATGAGAATGATGACATGAGAATGACTATGACTCCAAAAGCTTGTTTGGATGTTCATATTTTTAGCACCAGTTTCAGTTTTCTTGTTAAAATGTCCCCATTTTTTCCTCAGTTGTTTTGGAAGATGCCTTCTTTGCACAGGGGTATGAGAATGTTAAAGGCTTGTCAGTCTCTCTGTTTACCGCTGTATTTTTTCTGTTTGAAGATGACCCCTATCGTCTCTGAAACTTCGGACGATGCCTTGATTTTGTTTGTGACCTACGAATGCTCGAAGATGGATGACGCTGTGTGCATATTTTGTGAACCACTCTGTCGTGTTTTCTTGCCCAGTTTCTCTGATGTTTCAGAGGATGTCCTATTTTGTTTTGACTGTTGGTCACAGGGTTATGAGAATGCTCAGGGATGCCACACTCCAGTTCTGTGTACTTTTTTTGGGTTTTCTGTTGGGATAGTAAACCCAGTTTCTGTGATATTTCAGAGGATTCCTTTCCTTTTGTTTGTGGCCCATGGTCACCCAGTTATGGGAATGCTGAGAATGACATTTCTCTCTCCAGACTTTGTGCCACTTCCATCTTTCTGTTTCGCTGTGAAATTTCTTGGAAGATGCCACTTTTGTATGCTTCTGTCGTACTTGGAATGCTGAAAATGACTCAAAAGACTTAAAAGCTTTGACGGATCTCTTAGATGTTGTATAGCTGATTTTTTTTCCAGGGCTGCTTAAAATTGATCAAAGGAAGCTTGAATTTTCTTTTGTGATTGTTTTGTTGGTGAAGTAATGACAGAAGCAATGAAGTTTGCTTGTCTTTACAGATGTTTGTATTATTCATTCTTTTCAGTTGAATTGCTCAGTTTGTTGAGTTTACACAGAATTCTAATCTTTTCAGTGATTTAATCTTATCAAAGCCTTATTTTGTGAGAATGTTCATTTACCAGTTTGCCATTGATCATCGTTTCTTCAGGTTTGGTATTTTCAAAAAACCTAATTGTATGTGCTATTTGATGCATTGATTATAGTATGGAGGGTTTGGGTTTTTTGTTGACTCTAGATTTTGAGGTTAAATGTTTTGATTTATATTGATGGGTTGCATTATTTTTATTGTATGTTTTCTGATAACTTCTGTAATATGTGATGTTTTCAATTAAATAATCATTTTTCCTGCAAGCTACATTGTGTTAACAATGATTTTTTTATCTGTAAATTCTCATATTAAATTTTTGGAAAATTTCTCTGATTCTAATGACAACACTCTCATATGAATTTATTGGGAAAATTTCTATAATTATAATATAATCTTTGATTGTTTTTTTTTTTTTTTTTTCCCAACATTACATAGCTTCTCCCTTAGGGGTGCATTAACATTTGATTTGCTCTTATGTCTCTAGTTGAGTATTTTGACACCAAACCTGTTTGACAATAGTTTTGAATTTGACAAATTGAACAGTAAGCAATTAGAAACTAGAAAAATTGATATGTTAGTGGAATTACTCATCAGAAAAAACCTGAAATATATTCATGAAACTTTCCACATGATTTGACAAACTGATAAATACATATATATGTATATATAAAAATATACTCATAAAATTCCACATAATTCAGATTAGGTGTTCTCTTATGTCTCTTGTATGTTTTGGGGTTTGGATTTTTTTTTTCTTAGGTGGGGGGGGGGAGGGGGATAAAATCTGAGTCATCTAAATCACAAAAAGTCTGTCCATTCTCTATGAATGCTGTCTACAATATTGGTTCATTGACTTCAACATTGCATTAGCTTCTCCCGTAGGGAGGCGGACATGACTGTGTTCATACGCGGTTAACTGGAGAGAGGGTTGTGTTGCAGACAATCATGGAACTGTCGGAGAAGCTGGGGATCAAAAAGGACCACGTGGAACAGAAGGTCGGAGAGACCAAGTCGGACGATGTGTCAGCCATGTACAACATGCTACTGGACACTAAACGACGGGAGCAAGGTCAGTGCTGTTCATCCTCTTCTCCTCTCCTCTTCTCTTCTCTGCCATCCCTTATTGGGTGGGATGTAAGGAGGAAGGTGGCAGGACGGTTAAGACGTTCACCTGGAAAGAAGGAAGGTAGCAGGATGGTTAAGACGTTCACCTGCCTAACAAGTAAACCGTGAGGTTCTGGGTTCAATTCCCAGCCTCGCCGTTTCTTCCCAGTTTGACAAGAAAATCAAACTGAATGTCAAAATCCTTGGGATGAGACTATAAACCAAGTCCCCGAGTAAGAATGCACACAGAACATTCTTGCACACACGTACTCATTCTACCTTTCAAAAGAGTAGGCCATTTTGTGCCAGTAGGATGGGATGACATAATCTTTTAAAAAAAATTAATTAATTAAAAAACGCATGCGCACAGGTGTTGTGATTAGACACCATCCCCGAAGTGGGAATGCAGCTACCTAAATGGCGGAGAGAAAAAAACAACGTTGCAAATGCAGACATCTCACCATCAGTGAACCTCACAGCTCTAGTCATGGAAGACAAGATAAAAAGCCTGGGCTGTGTCGTGCCTGGTCTTTCCCCTGTGCTTGTAACTGTGCAGGGGGTCCACTCCCTGACCTCAGCCGACACATTCTGACTTCAGAGCAGCTGACAGTTTGGGTACCTGGTGCATGCTTTGCATATTCATGCTTCTGTAACCCACCCATCCCACACACACACACCCTGAGATGAAATACAGGGCCTTTAACATGCATGTTTTATCATCTGTGTCTTCTTCTTCTTCTTCTTCTTCTTCTTCTCCTCCTCCTCCTCCTCCTCCTCCTCCTTCCTCCTCCTCCTCCTCCTCCTCCTCCTCCTCTTCTTCTTCTTCTCTTCTTCTTCTTCTTCTTCTTCTTCTCCTCCTCCTCCCCTCCTCCTCCTCCTCCTCCTCCTCTTCCTCCTCCTCCTCCTCCTCCTCCTCCTCCTCCTCCTTCTTCTTCTTCTTCTTCACATTGATGAGCCTTTTCCATCTCGCTCTGTTTTGAGCTTCCTCCTTGTTTATTTATATATTTTATCATCGGTGTCTGTATATGCAAATTGAGGCATTGGCAAATATGCACTTTCGGTTGACCTGGGTGATCATTAAAAAAAACCACCCTGAATTCACCAGATACTGCTTCCAAGATTCAAGCTCACAACTTCATTGTTTGGCCGATTTTGTGAATACTCTGGACTGTTCCTTTCCTTTCCTTTGATTTGGCCTGTTGTGTTAATGGTTCCTCTAATTTGGCCTGCTCTATGAATACACTGGACTTTTCACTGTTGCACCCAGTTTTGTGATGCTCTTCTTCCTTGTTGTTGTCAAGGTTTCCTGTTGATGGGATTTTTTGTTTGTTTGGTTTTTTGTTGTGGTCTGGTCGTTTGGGGCGGGATAGCTCAGTGGTCGGAACACTCGCTTTCCCCCAGCCAAGGTTAAGCAGCATCGAGCGTGGTTACCAGTTGGATGGGTGACCGTTTGCGCGCCTTGGCTTCAGTACAGTTCCCCCAGTTCACCCAGCTGTTAATGGGTACCTGCCCTCTTTAGGGTCAGGGAAGGTAAAGCAGCGAGGGAGAGGAGATGGGCGCCGCCCTCAATATGCTGGCCCTAGAGAAGTGAGGTCCGCTACGACCTTATAGGTTATGGGACTCCTTTACCTTTTTTTTACAGGTCTGTTTGATGTGGATCACACAGCAAAGCAGATGGAACGACGTGAACCCAAAGCCAAACGACGAGCCAAGTCGGCTCCCGCTGACAAGAAGGGCAGAGTCAAAGGAAAGACAGGAGGTGAGAAGAGTAAGGAGCTTGGCGATACCAACTTTGATGATGATGATGAAAAAAAGTGATAGATTCATGTGCGTGTGCACATGTGTCTAATACAGATAAATGTGGTTGAAATGGCGTGACTGTTGGTGTAAAGTGTTATCAGTAGCTGAGAAGAGAAGCTGGGTGCTGCCACCCTCAAGATGCTTGTTGACCCCCTTAGAGAAGCTGAGGTGTCGGCTTTCCAAGGACTCCGTAGGTTATGGGAACACCTTTACTAGGTAGAGGTGAACGCATACAGTTCACAGACTGGTCGTTTTGACTGAAGTGCGTATCAGTCGAAGTAGTATTGCAGAAATCTGTTACATGACCAAAATTGTTGGCTGGGATTTTCACCCCAAGTGCTGGCAGCAAGGAAGTGTAGATGAAAAGAAATGAAATTTATTCCATGATAATGATAAGAGGAATGTATGGAATTTATGTAGTGCTGAATTTTGTAAAGCAACAAATCAAAGCGCGTACTCCATACAGATACCATCAAAAGGGGAAATGAACATGAAGCTGCATCAGTAGTGATCGTTAATATGCTGCAATATGATATTTTCTTATCATTATCATATAAAAATATTTGGAATAGGTAGCACACCACAAAATATGCAACATTCATAAACATTGTCACATATAAACTCTATGAATCGGTAGTTCTTCCAAAAAATGATTTTGCATTCACTTTATTCGTGTAACTCAGCTTTGAAGGTCTCTTTCTAAATGCGTGAATCTTTTTCAGTATTTCACTATTTTGATTTCACAAGGATAGAATGTAGACTTAGGAATATAGTGTTTAATATGACCACTAAGATTGATTTTTTAATAACAAGAAAAATGGGGGGTTTTAAGTATAGGTAAAAGCATGTGTTCATGAATCATGATGGTATGCCATATTAAGGATTTCAAAAATACCAAAAGATGCAAAAGAAAATGAGAAGAATCTCGTTGCGATAAAACCTTGAAGTTCCGTCATTCGTTTCCTCTCTTAACAGGACCTCTTTGGAAATAGTTGATTGATTGCACACTTTCTTTCTTCCTCTGTGCACATGTCTGTGTGTATGTGTGTGCGTTCATTTTTTTGTTTGTTTTATTTCAAGAATAATGGAATAAGCACTCATGTGCTTTTTCATATCCAGTCCCCGTGTCTACGCGGTTTGTAAATTTTTGTCATCCATTCCCACTGGCACACAATGGCCTGCCTACTGTACCGAAGAGTGGAACAGGTTTTAACATGTGCACAATATGTTCTGCGTGCGTTTCCGCACATGACCTTGGTGTATTGTCTCACCCAAAAGACTCTTGGGGGGGAGTGGAGTCAGCACTGATGTTAACTCCAGTGGGAAAAAAATCCCCTTGAACAGGATTCAAACCCAGATCAGCACATCCCAAGACAATCACGTGACGCTGTAACCACCACCACCAACCTACCCCCATCCCCCGTGCATGCATGTGGTGTTTTATTTATTTTATTTTTATTTTATTTATTCTTTTATATCAAGGATAATGGAGTTTTGTTTGTGTGTGTCCATGCACACGTGCATGCATGCTCGCACGTGTTCGTGCACGAAACCTCAGAAAAAAAAAAGAACCAAAAAAAAACCCTACCCGAATTCACCTCCTTCTCTCGCACCATGGCGCACACAGCATCACCAGCAACATTGTCATCGCGCACGCACACTCTCTCTCACCCGGAGACGCTTGATTTACACTGTTCAGTTCCCCCAGCCCTGGCCATGCCCAACCCAGAGGTGTGCGTGGAGTCGGCCCCTCACAGCGGCGACACGGCCGCGGCCACGGCCGAGCCCGAGACCAGGATGACCTCGTTCGACTTCCTGGCCCTTTGCAGCACGCCCTCCTGGCTGGGCCCGGAGAGACGGCGCTCGAGGCGCAGGGGACGCTCGCCCATGTCCGCCTCTCAGCACAAGAGCACTGAAGGGGTGAGCTTGCCTTGCTGAGCGCGTGAGATGCTGGTGTCTTGGTGTTTTTGGATGGTTTTGGGGTTTTTGTGTTGATTGGACGTTTTTTTGATTGTTGAAAGATTTGTGTGTGTGTGGATTGGGGGTTTTTTGGGGGGGTGGGGTGGGGGGGAGATTTGTTCCAGTTTGTGCTGAAAGGGGTAAGCTTGCTGAATGTGAGATGGATGTCTTGGTGTTTTTGGAGTTGGGTTTTTGGGGATTTTTTTTTTGTTGGACTTTTTTTTTTGGATAGTTGAAAGATTTGTGTGAGGATTGGGGGTTTTTGGGGTTGGGGTAGGGTGGGGGGGATTTAGGGGGGGGGGGGGGGGAAGGGGGGATAGATTTGTTCCAGTTTGTGCTGAAAGGGGTAAGCTTGCTGAACGTGAGATGTCTTGGTGTTTTTGGGAGTTGGGGTTTTGGGGATTTTTTTTGGTTGTGGAATTTTTTTTGGATAGTTGAAAGATTTGTGTGTGTGGATTGGTGGGGGTTTTTTCTGGTGGTGGGGGGGGGGGGGGGGTTTAAGATTTGGGGGGGGGGGATAGATTTGTTCCAGTTTGTGCTGAAAGGGGTAAGCTTGCTGAACGTGAGATGGATGTCTTGGGTGGTTTTGGGAGTTGGGTTTTGGGGATTTTGTTGTTTGGACGGTTTTTTTGATAGTTAAAAGATTTGTGTGTGTGGATTGGGGGGGTTTTTGGGGTGGTGGGGTGGGGGGGTTAAGATTTCTTTTTTTGGGGGGGATAGATTTGTTCCAGTTTGTGTTGAAAGGGGTAAGCTTGCTGAACATGAGATGGATGTTTTGGGAGTTGGGTTTTTGGGGATTTTTTTTTTTTACTTTTTTTTTTGATAGTTGAAAGATTTGTGTGTGTGGATTGGTGGGGGTTTTTAGGGGGTGGGGGGGTTAAGATTTGGGGGGGGGATAGATTTGTTCCAGTTTGTGCTGAAAGGGGTAAGCTTGTTGAACGTGAGTTGGATGTCTTGGCATTTTTGGAAGTTGGGTTTTTGGGATTTTTTTTTTTTGTTTGGACGGGTTTTTTTTATTGTTGAAAGATTTGTGTGTGTGGATTGGTGTGGGATTTTTTGGGGGGTGGGGGAGGGGGTTAAGATTTTTGGGGGGATAGATTTGTTCCAGTTTGTGCTGAAAGGGGTAAGCTTGCTGAACGTGAGATGGATGTCTTGGTTTTTGGGGAGTTGGGTTTTGGGGAATTTTTGTTGTTGTTGACTTTTTTTTGGATAGTTGAAAGATTTGTGTGTGGATTGGGGGGTGGGGTGGGGGGGTTAAGATTTTTTTTTCGGGGGGGATAGATTTGTTCCAGTTTGTGCTGAAAGGGGTAAGCTTGCTGAACGTGAGATGGATGTCTTGATGTTTTTGGAGTTGGGTTTTGGGATTTTTTTTTGTTGACTTTTTTTTTTGATAGTTGAAAGATTTGTGTGTGGATTGTGGGTGGGGGTTAAGATTTGGGGGGGGGGGGATAGATTTGTTTCAGTTTGTGTTGAAAGGGGTAAGCTTTCAAAACGAGGAATCTGTTATTTGGGGGGATAGTATTTTACTTTTTTTTGATAGTTGAAAGATTTGTGTGTGGATTGTTTTTTGGGGGGTGGGGTGGGGTGGGGGAGATTTTTTTGGGGGGATAGATTTTTTCCAGTTTGTGTTGAAAGGGGTAAGCTTTCAAAACGAGAAATCTGTTATTTGGGGGGATATTTTTAAACTTTTTTTTGATAGTTGAAAGATTTGTGTGTGGATTGTTTGGGAGGGTGGGGTGGGGTGGTTAAGATTTGGGGGGGGATAGATTTGTTCCAGTTTGTGTTGAAAGGGGTAAGCTTTCAACACAAGGAATCTGTTATTTGGGGGATATTTTTTTATAGAGTTGAAAGATTTGTGTTGATTTTTTGGTATTTTTGGAAGATTTGTTCAAGTTTTTGCAGAATTTTTTGGTTTCTGTCAAGATTCGAGTTTGTACTTTTATTTTATTTATTTAAAAAAAGAAATTTTTTACTTTTAAGATTTTTTTCAAGTTTGTGCGGATTTTTTGTGTGTGTTGAAATGTTTGTTCATTTTTCTTTTTCCCAGTTTCACTTTGAAGTTTTGATGATTTTGTGTTTGGATGCGGTTTGTGTGTGATTTGTTTTCTTGTTTGTTTGTTTGAATTCATAAGGAAAGCATTCATGAATTGTTTGTAATGTTCACTATTTTTTTTTAGAACTGTTTTCAAGTTTGATGATATTAACTCTCACGGTGGTATAAACATTTCCCAAAGAGTGAAAGAAATGGAGAAGTATGAAAAATTGCAAGGAAGGCAGTCGTTGGTTTAAAACACAATTTTTAAAGTTGTGTCACATAGTAGACAGATTTTTTATATTCTGTATTTTACTTACTTAATCTTGATATTTCTGTAGCCAGTTTGAAATAGATTTATACAGCTAGTGAAAAATAGCAATAAGGTTTTTACTGAATACCATATTGTTATATTGGTGAGTTTGAAGGGGGCACAGGTGTAGATAGGAATCCATCAGCATTGATGGAGGGTAATATATAGCGTCAGTATTGCATCAGCATTGATGGAGGGTAATATATAGCGTCAGTATTGCATCAGCATTGATGGAGGGTAATATATAGCATCAGTATTGCATCAGCATTGATGGAGGGTGATATATAGCGTCAGTATTGCATCAGCATTGCTTAAATGCACAGCAGATGTGTGGTTGTCGTGAATTCACAGAATTCTTGTTGATGATGTATTTGGTCAAGAGAATCAAGATTTTCTGCTGTCAGTGGAAAGTCGCTGTATAAAAGATGACTCACAAACAGTAAAGGGATGAGTTTCTCCTATAAAGGAAATTTCTGCTGGGACATAGATATAACAATCACGACAACCAGCAATGTTTGTACCATCCTTGCCTTTTTGGAGAAGAAAAAAAACAAAATCTCATTTTTAGTGCAATGTGGTTTTATTCCTCATCAGACAAGACCTGTAAGTTTCAGCTTCATGAACAAAAGCAGTGAAGATTTTTTTTAATTGACTATGGGTACAGCTTGGCCATTTTCTAGCCTAATATGATTACAAAGGTTTACACAAAAACGTGGAGTTGGTTTTTATCACTATGGAATTTATTTCCTCCTTAGCAAGCTCTTGTCCCATCTGTCCCATCTTTTATCAGGTCTGCCTCCCCTTTTTCTATTCTACCATCCTCATCAAGATTCTCAAAAAGCTGCCATACTCACATCATTCTATCATCCAGATGTCCTGTTTACTCTCCATTGAAGTGAGTTGGGGATGGTTGACCTGCAGAAAATATAGGTGGGAGGACAGAAACAGATGACAAAGAACTGTTGTTGATAAGATTCAACATGATCTGTGTCTCGTCTGGGAAATGGAATGGTTAGCAGTGAAGTTCTCAGTTATATCATTTATGATTTGGAGTGTGTGTATGTGTGTGTCTGTCTCTGTGTGTGTGTGTGTTTGGATGTGAAGTGCGTTGATCACCTTGACATGATTCAGAATGTGTATGTGTTGTTGTGAAGTGTGTGTGTGTGTGTGTGCGTGTCATCCTTCACATGCGTGTCATTACATATGAACGAGTGTAACACTTGTGTCTTTTCGTTCACCTGCAGATGTCAGTGCGAAGTCAAATAAGACGGGTATGGTTACGATACGCTTTACTGTTATTCTTCTTTGGATGGTTTCTTAACGGCTTATGGAACTGTGCACTTCCAACTCGCATTCCTCTTTCTTTTTTTTTTTTGTTTCTTTGTCAGATCTTTGACAGGGATTGTGGTATATTGGCTATGTCTCTCTCTCTTTCTCTACCTCTCTCTTTGTATGCTTGTGTTCGTTTAAATAGCGAGGTGTAATTGATTAAACCCGAGTGAACCGTAGCTGTTTTGTCTCCGTACTGCTTGAATTATGGTGTGTTTTTCACTAACGTAACCACTTTGTGATAACATCATACCAAAGCTGAATATTTCAGTGATGAGAAAAAGAGTACTCCCTTCTGCGCTACCCCATACCCACTCCCCACACCACCTGCCACCCTAACAAGGCAAATTTGTAAGGGATAGAAAAGGTTATGGTACAGTATTTTCCTTTTTTGGGGTGTGTGTGTATGAAAGTAGTCATCGCTTTTGCATAGTGTCGATTGAACACTGGCAATATCCATAACAAAAAGAAACAGCCTGGTCTCTTATTTTTATCCTGTAAAAAGTGTTTGGTTTCTACAAACTAAAAAAAATGGCATGAAATGTTCTTTCAAATAGTATGGGAGTTTCATTCAAACTGGACAGTACTGATTAGGCACTGGTGTGTGAGAATTTTATCATAACCAAAAACAAAATGATGCTGTTTCGATATTCTCTTCAGAAGAAGTGTATGATTTATTATCAGTGTTTGTGTAGACGATAAGAAATAATACTGATTGGCAAGATTCACGACACAAAAAGATATTTTGTGAGTGGCTTTACCGAAAGAGCCTTAAGTGCAGTTACCAAATGAAAATGCAAAGGAAAATATGCTAGGTTTTTAAAAAAAAAAAAAAATGTTTTGGTAATATGTTTATTTTGATGAGACTGAATACCTGTCATTAACAGATCGATTGATGTAGTTTAGAGACTCGGAATTAGTTTCACCTGCACTAAGCAGGTAGTTTTGTTTTGTTTTAAGACGTTTTGGAAGTCGTTTGTTTTCTTTAAACTATCCACTGGAGCAAACTACAGGTACAAAAGAGCAGATTGCCTTCTCCATCTGAACCTCCCCTTCCATCCCCCCATGTTCCCCCTCCCCCCCATCCCTTTTCTTTAAAAGAAAAGAACACTAAAATAAGGACCCCCCCCAAAAAAAAAAAAAAAAAAAAGATTCAGAAAATATCATTTCTTATGAGTTTACTTGGATCAGCTGAGAGTGAACTTTAAACGAAACAAAAAATCCCAAACATGCCCTAGAGAAAAAGTAGGGCACTGAAACTTTGTATGATAAAATGAACCTGTGGTTCTCAAGGCAAAATGCATATATGAGGTACAGGAAATACCTGTGAAAAAATAAAATAAATGCATTATGATTTTCTTCAACTGTCATCTTAGACGAGAATATTTACGAATCTAAAGAACAAAACCTTGCAGTAATGACAAGTTCCATCAAAACTGAAATAATACCTATTTGAAGTGAGAAAACTCAAACTTATTCAAACTGTTAATAATTTTAAAACAGATTACAGAAAATGTATGTAAAGTCAAAAAACTGAAAATGTGATTAGCTGTAATAATTTCAAATAGAATGCAGAAAACATGTCTTTAAAGTCAGAAAACAGAAAATCTGGTAAACTGTAATACTTTCAAATAGATTGCAGAAGAAAACATATATAGTTAAAAGGAAGAAAACAAAAAAATCTGACAAGAATGGTAATGATTTTAAAAACGGACAACAAGAAAACCATAGCTATACTCCGCTCTCGCTGGTCAGTAGCGTTGTTGCACAGTTTCATGAAGCCTTTCTGAAAACGACCGCCTCGACTCATGTGGATCTAGCTGCCATTTGCCATGTCTCGCTTGTCTGTCTGTCTGTTACACCGCTATTTGATATCATGTACATTATGGTTTTTGTTTTGTTTGGTTTTTTTCATTCCCTTTGCTGCCATGTCTGTGTACGAGCTACTGTATCTGTTCATTCTTCTAACCTGGCTGTCTTTATTGTCGGTTGTACTGATTAACAACGCGCTGTGGACTTTCTGCTTACAGTGGCACACATTTTTCTTGCCTTTCTCTGTGTGTGTGTGTGTGTGTGTGTGTATTTTGTGTGTGTGTCTGTGTGTGTCTGTGTCCTCTTCGCATACGACTCAGCCTGTGTGCAATGTACCTGGAATCGGATGTGTGAAAAGCCAGGCAGTTGTACGAAAGATATCAGAACCGTGTTATGTGTTTCGTTATTTTCACTTACGCTGTTTTTCAGACTTGAGTCATCTGGGATTTTTTTTTAAAAAATTTTTATATATATATATTCTTCATGTTTGTGAAAACTCTTTTCAAGAACTAACAACGATGTGTCAGTGTTTTAGGTGTTGTTTTTGGGTTTTTTGGGGTTTTTTTTTTTCGTGAAACGAAAATGACTTTAATGTTTTTCCTGCTGTAACGCTCATTTTTTTGGTGTAGTCTTCCTTCGCTGTTGGTGGGAAGCAAGAGTGTAGATCTATTTATATTCATGACCAGGGCTGCAACTAGCAAGTTTACAAGCGTGAAGAAATTCAGCGTAATCGGTTGTAAGAAAATATTTAGACTGACAGCTACAGGGGGAAGAGGAGTTTGAAATCTAAAAAGCCTTAAAATCTGGTTTAGCAACATTTTGAACACTTACTTGTATGTTGTAATTCTATACTTCTGAAGTTAGAAACTTATCATTCATTCAGTTATCAGCGGTTGTTGTCACTCTCTGTCTCCTTGTCGCTCTGTATGTCTGTCTGTCTGTCTCTCTCTCTCTCTCTCTCTCTCTCTCTCTCTCTCTCTCTCTCTCTCTCTCTCTCTCTCCTCCCTCTCTCCCTCTCTCTCTCTCTTCCTTCCACTATCTCTTGCTCCCTTTGTCTCTCTCTCTCTCTCTCTCTCCCTCTTGTACAGACTCAAACACACAATATGGACACATGAACATATACATGTACAGTTCATTTTACACTGACAAATCATTTAATTTCATGAGGTGCAGAGCTAACGTTTTATCCACTCTTGTTTTAATCTGTGTATAGTTGCACAGTTTTATTCTGAGATTCAAAGTTTTACGAGGTGACAGCCCTGATATGGCCTCTGTGGTCGGCGGGGCTATAAACAACAGGATTGGATTGGATCCACTCACTCGTCACAAAATCCCATAAAAGATAGGCAGACACCTAAGCATTAACTTGTTTCCTAATTTCTGCAATTTTCTCCTTTTGTTTCATTTTTTTTATAAAACTTATTTTGTGTGTTTGGGTGTGTCACTTCAATAGTATGGCTTCTTTTGGCTTTTTTTCTTTCCTTTCTGAATTAATTTCTTCAGTGCTGTGTCTTGAATTATAACGGTTTGCGCACTTGCACTTTTCTTAACTGCTTTTTTGCACTTTTTTAAAGGTCTCTTTGTATTTGTTCACATGTAAAAGTTTCTCGGACTTCTTTGCTTATCGAATTAGAATCACTGCTACTGTGAGTTCTTTGTGTAATAAAAATGAGTGTTAGTACATACAAATGCACTTAAAGCAGATGGAGTCATATAATTTGTTTTAATATCACACACACTCACACACACACACACACACTCACACACACACACTCACACACACACACACACACATATGCATGTCTATAACCACACATATTTCCTTGGATGCGCATGTATACAGCTACATATACTATACAAGCACATAAAAGCACCCACAACAGCAAGAGTTGTCCCTGGCAAAATTTTGTAGAAAAAGGCCACTTTGATAGAGAAACGAACACAGTTGCAGACAGGGAAAGAAGAAAAAAAAAGGGTGGCGCTGCTCTTGTGGCGACGCTTTCTCCCCAGGGAGAGCAGCCCGAATTTCATACAGAGAAATCTGCCATGACCTAAAGTGGTATACAATACAATACGCTCACTCACCTTCTCACATGCTTAATAGTTACAATTTAGCAAATGCACTCATTATTAATGAATACATCACATGGACACTACACACACACACACACACACACACACACACACGCACACTGAAAAAAAGCAAATGCGTTGCTTTTGCAATGTACCATTGGGGGAAAAATTGGACTCACACACACACACACACACACACACACACACACACACACACACAACACACACACACACACACACACACACACACACACTTCCAAATGAATGTACCATTTGGAAATGAATATTGGACACACACATACACACATGCGTGCGCACGCACACACACATGCTCTCTCTCTCTCATGCAAATGCATGCTCACACACACACACACTTACACAACCAACACCAACACCTCCACCACCACCACCACTGCTAACAACAACAACAATGATAAAGTCTACATGGCAGCTTTGTGTGTGTTAGTTTACCTGGGTACTACTGTCTTTGTCCGAACCTCCTTGCTTTTCATCGTCGCTTTGTTTTTGTGCTTTAGTTTGTTCTCCTTTCATTGTTGATCATCTCAGACAATCCTTTGTTAGCGCTACCAGTCCTCCTCTGTGTCGTCTCTCCTCTGTTGCGGCAGTTTAGTGTCATTGATTGGTCACCTTTGCCTTTCCTTCTTCCCCATGTTCCATTTTTCGTTTTTTGTTTTGTTGTTTTTTTGTAATTGTGGCATAGAATAGAAAGAAAGAAAGATGAAAGATTTGTTTGATGTTTTCTGCAATGTCTGTTAAGTTTCCCTTGATTGATTGATTGATTACTATCCTGATCTTTTATATTTCAAAAGAAGATCGAAGCAAGTTACTGCATGATTTGATAGATTTTACCGTGGTTATAGTAAATGCATGATCTTTTTTTTTGTTGTTTTTTTGTGTGTCGTAATTCGTATTGTGCTAGATGTGTAAGAAATGGTTAGGGTAGTAATGTGAAAAAGAAAAATGTGTATTATGATTGAGACTGGTGTATCTTATCAGTGCTTATATAGTTTATGCTTGGTTATGTTATGATTATTGATGAATTACATCTGTCACTACAGTACAGAATGCATGAAGAGTTCATGTAACTACAGAAGATATTGATATTTAGATGGCAGCAGTATCGGTTTTCATCTTTCTAAAAAACATCTTTTGTTTTGAGTATGAAAATATTATTACACACGATGTTAAAACAGAGAATACCTAAATATATATCTAAATGCTTTCTGATGAAAGATTTCACACACAGAATCATCACACACACACACACACACACACACACACACAACAAGCGGATACAGGCATTTATAGTTACAGTTAAGTTAATTAACTCTTGTTTATTTGAAACATTAGACATTGTTACAATATTTACAAATAATTATTAAGGTCAACAATAAGCTCAGATCTTATACTTGTACACACCAATGCATACAACACACCCCATAGAATACATTCTTATGGGGGGATGCATATGCATACTTACACACAGTACACACACGCACACATATGCACGTGCACACACGCATGCATGCATGCATTAATGTATCTAACAGGAATGCTAAGTGTGTTACAGAATTGAAGAGGAAGAAAAACAAACTTGTTTTTCCTCCTATGATCAATAACGACAAATATTATCCCATGAAGTCAAAATATGAAATCATAAAAATCACATAAATGTGCATTTACGTAGTATGTGTGTATATAAATGCATCAGTAGAAAATTTGCACCATTTTTTTGCTCTTCTTCTTCATACTTTGTTTTGCATGACAAGATTTTTTTTTGATGGTTTGTTTCATTTGCAGTTCTCACTTTCTGATGGTTTTGATTTTTTTTCCAGTCCTCTTATAATCAGTTAGATTCTTTTAATTTTCAGTACTGATGGATGTATTTCAGTGATTGATCAAAAACCATTTTCAGTACATTTGGTTGGTGTTCTTTTTCTTTTCTTCTTCTCTTTTTTTTTTCCTGTATTCCTTTATTTATCTATGATTTGTTTGGGTTTTAAAAAAAAAAATTTGTTTCAATTTTGATAAACCTAAGACTGTGATTTGAGCGTAACAGAGAAAGAACAAAGAAACACTTAAAATTGTCAAGTGTGTTATTTTATGCAATATCATTTAGATTAAGAGACATCGTTGGGTACAAATCATACGTTATCAAAGTAAGTATCATTGACAGAAAAGGCAGAAGAGAGTACTTTGCATACACAGTTTTTAGATTTTTTTTGTTTTTTACTATTCAGGGCGCATTTCATGCTTCTCTTAGATCCAACATTTTCTTTAAATGACATACCGGCGTGTGTAAAAAATAGAAAGAGAGAGAAAAGGAGGAGAGAAAATTTAGGAAGGAAGAATACCAAGCACAGAGCACTAGGAAATGTGTTGTAGTTCAACAACAGTGACAAAGGACATCATTATATCTTTTTATTTACATAGCAAGTACGTATTTCTGCGAGCAGTCGACACTTAGTTTGAAACAACACTGACACATTCACTCTTGATCGTTTTCATTTTGAACAAACTCAGGTATTGATATGTTCATTTGGGGTACATGTAACTGCACAATGTTTGAAAGGAAGCAGTCTGTGGACAAAGTTATGTCCACAATATTGTGTATGTGGGGTATTTTAATAACGAAAACCAAAACAACAAAGAAGAAAAAAAGGATTTTTATCTAATGTGGATCAAAAACCTGCAATAGATCCAGAATATAAAGTAAGACATATCCAAGAGAAGTGTTAAGAAAATGATTTTTTTTTTTTTTACAGAAAAAAAAAGAGGAAATTGTAGGACTGAAAATCAAGAAGAAAGAACCAGAAGCGTAAGAAAGAAGAAAAAAACCCACTACACTTTCCCTACAAAAAGCAGAAACCAGATTTTGATGTTTGAACAAGCTGTTGGCTTGAACAGGGGACATGTGTATACACACACCAAACACCTGTTCTCCCAAGCTGCTCCCAACACTATATAGCAAGCAGCTGTGAATGAGTGTTGACAGTTTGTTAAGTTCTGCTTTCACAACTTTAACGCTTTGACTTGTACATACTCACCGATGTTATATCTTTGTCTGTTTCTGTATCATATAGCAGGTGTACAACATAATAGGTGCCGATTTTGTCTCTACTTGCAGCAATCATTTATGCAAAATGTGTTTGCTGTGTGAGTCATATAAGCTTGTTGAGATCGGAAGGAATGTGAGTTCTTGTGAGTTTGTAGAAGAAAAAAAATGTTGAAAATTGAAGTTGTACTGTAACTAATGTCTGCATCATCATACATGTCAGAATTTCGTAGATATGATTTTTAAAGGTGAAAAAAAGGACATTAGCGTGATTTGTAATTTTGTGAATTCGTTATAGACATTTTTTTTGTTCTCCATTTTTGAAAGAGATGTCACTGCTTGCAATGTTTCACAGAGATACATCTGCTGAAGAATTTGCTTAGCAGATGCTTCATGAGTACAGGCAGATTCCAGTGCATTAGTCAAGGTTTCTTCTTCCTTGTTGAACGCTCAGATAGCCATGTGATGGTTTAGGTACACGCTTGTGTCTGTGTTTCTTGATGCTGCCAGACAGCCAAATGAAGGTTTAGGTACACGCCTGTGTCTGTGTTTCTTGATGCTGCCAGACAGCCAAATGAAGGTTTAGGTACACGCCTGTGTCTGTGTTTCTTGATGCTAACAGACAGCCAAGTGAAGGTTTAGGTACACACTTGTGTCTGTGTTTCTTGATGCTGCCACACAGCCAAGTGAAGGTTTAGGTACACGCTTGTGTCTGTGTTTCTTGATGCTAACAGACAGCCAAGTGAAGGTTTAGGTACACACTTGTGTCTGTGTTTCTTGATGCTGCCACACAGCCAAGTGAAGGTTTAGGTACACACTTGTGTCTGTGTTTCTTGATGCTAACAGACAGCCAAGTGAAGGTTTAGGTACACGCTTGTGTCTGTGTTTCTTGATGCTAACAGACAGCCAAGTGAAGGTTTAGGTACACACTTGTGTCTGTGTTTCTTGATGCTGCCACACAGCCAAGTGAAGGTTTAGGTACACACTTGTGTCTGTGTTTCTTTATCCTGCCAGACTCTGAACCGAACTTGTGTGTCCGGTCATCTGCATTACTTTGTAGGCAGCAAACGGCTGGGCACTCGCTGTGCGTAATGTAAATGTTTTGGTTAAATCAGATTTGATGAAACAGAGCACATTACAGCAGTCAGCAGCAGCATAGCAATGATAGGCTTAAAGCTTATAATGTGCTCGAAAGATATCACCAGTATGAAGACTGGTGGACTGTAAATGTTTTGAGAAACTGCCAGACTCTGAATTGAATTCATACAGGATCTTGAACTTGGATGTATATCTGATCTTCTGCTTACGCATAGATGGTATAAAAGTACTGGCAAATTTTTTTCATAAGTTGACATGGGACATGGAAAAAAAATCGCTACTCTCAGTTCACTTGGTGTGTTCAAGACTGGAACCAGTGACTTTAGGATTCGTGGGGCTAGAAGTCAAGTGCTTGTTCAATTGACCGCCACGCCTGTTTGTAGTTAAAAGTGTAGTTAGAATCTAAGACAGGTGAACATTGTTCTCAGGTTTGTCAACTTTGTTCTCAGTATTTGTGGAACTAGTTTCATCATTATCCTTTTGGTTTTTTTAAGTTTTGATAAATCAGGGATGTGTGTTTGTTCATTTCAGACTCGTAGTTGACGAAAGTATCTTGTTGAATCGTTGAAGTTGTCTCTATTTATTATGGATATGATTTAGAGCTGACAAGCCTCAGTTTGAAAAGCAGAAACAACAGTAACTGAGACATGGTATAGATAAAGCATCAGGATATAAAAAAAACATTTTTTTAAACATGCGGATGAAAACACACATACTGGAGCCACTTCTGAACTCTTATGACAAACAAAAAGAAACAATTCAAAGCGTTGAGATCATCAAAGTCAGTGAGGTACAATACTAGGAATTTGTGGCCCAGAGATAACCATCCTAGCTCGCTTAGCTAGATAGCATCATACAGACTGTGGGACTCTGTGCCCAGAAGCAAGGCTACCTACAGAGACACAGCGGTAAGGTACAGACCTAAAGATACAGACGGTGCTAATCTATGCCCCTGACTGTGCAGGACTACATGGAGCGCCACGGCATCGAGGCCACGCACACGGTGGCTGGCAGAGACGACCATCACCACCACGCCTCGCCCCACACCACCACCCACAACCACATCCACGCCTCGGGGCACGGCCGCCTCGCCTCCTCCTCCTCGCACCTCCTCTCGCCCGAACACGCAGCTTCCAACCTGTCGGTGCCCGACATGGACGGCCACAGCGCACGCTCGCCCCACCACCACCACCAGCACCACCGCGGGTCCTCCCTCAAACTGTCGCGGAAACGTGCGCGCTCGTTCGGCCCCGGCCAGAGAAGGCGCTCGTCCTTCAAGCGGTCGGGGTCTGTGGACACTCCCGTGCAGGCAGAGGGGGAGGGGGGAGAGGAGCAGGGGAGGATGCAGTGCGCGAAATCGGAAACGCTGGCCGCCGCCGCCACCTCCCCTTCCACGCTGTCGATGGCCGCGGCCGCGTCCCTGGCCGTGGCCTTTGGGGGCCAGACGCCCAAAGTGTTGACGTTGCAAGTGCCGGCGCTGAGGACCGGCCCGGCTCCACGCCCGGCCAACCTGACGCTCAAGGAGTGCCATTCGTTGAACTTGGGCAGCAGCAGCAGCAGTGTTCCCAAGCAGGCCTCGCTCCTCCACCCTGCCAAGCCTGGGAAGGGTAGCTTGGCACCGCCACCCGTGTGCAAAGGGGCTGAGGGAGGAGTGGGGGTGGGCAGGGGTCCGTTAACTAGTGTGGAAGTGCATGTGTCGGATACGGTCTCGCCCAACCCTCCAGTGCCCAATAGGTTGGTAGTGGAGGAGGAGAGTTCTCCCTCGGAAGGGTTAGGGGCGGCGTGTCGGGCAGTGGAGGAGAAGGTGGACCTGCCCTCCTCCACCTCGCTGCTGGCCCCGGCCTGGAGCTCCGAGTCGCTGGCGGAGGACCTGGAGGTGGCTCACCGGCTGCCTTCCCTCGACCAGGAGGAAGAAGAGGAGGGGCCGGCAGCAGGACCCAGCCACCTCCAGCTAGCCAGGCCCGCCCCCTGCAGCCTCCACCACCACCCCCACCACCACCACCACCACCACCGCCGCCGCTGCCACCACCAAGTGCCGACCCACGCCCTGCTGCCTCAGGGGCCTCGCCAGGGAGTCACAGCTATGCAACTGGGGGTGCCCACGAGCCCCTCGCGCTACGGGTCTCCTCCCCCGCTGCTGCTTCGCCGGCCTGATACCCGCGCCTTGGTGGACACTGTGCGGGGCCAGGAGCCAGCGCAGCAGACCAGGGAAGCCTACAGCGCCCGTCTGGAGACGGACCTGCTGCGCGCCCTGACGCTGGACGAGGTGGTGGGGGGGGCCACGGGCGTCTCGGGAAGTTTCCACGACGACGAGGAGGAGGAGGAGGAGGAGGAGGATGAGGCGCTGGAAAACGAGGTGGAGGTGATGACGGAGGAGGAGGATGTGGTGTTCATGAGCGACTCGGAGCAGGGCCAGCACCAGCAGCAGCAGCATTACCTGGGGCTGCTGCAGCACAAAAACCGGGCGCTGGGAGGCCGCATGGCCGCTGCGCAGCAGCAGCAGCACGGGCTGCCTAGTCCCGACGAGGTGGAGGAGGACCTGTTGCTGCTGGGGACAGGCTCGGCCTCGGGCACGGCCGCTGCTCCTGCGGTTCTGGAAGCCCTGCTGCGCAGCAAGCGAGGGTCCGCGGGGTCCTTCTCGCAGGCCAGTAGCAGCGGCGGCAGCAAGTCTCAGGTTCGGGGATCGGTGGCGCTGCAAGGGGGCAAGCTGAAGACGCCCACCACCCCTTTGTCCTGGATGGTCTTGCGCTCGCCGTTAGCCCGCATCGAGAGTTTCCACAGTGACGATTTCGAGTACTATGCTAACTCTTCGGATAACGAGCCGGCCGAGCACGCCTCGGTGGCTTCGGCTTCTTCCATGTCGGCCGGCACCCCCACCGTGCCCTGCTTCGCGTACCGGCTCAACATGCCGCGCAAGAAGCCGCCCAAGTTAAAGAAAGGCACGGCCGCCGGCGACAACACCACGGGCAAGACGGGAAAGAAGTCGTCGACTGCCGGCGACAGAGACAGAGTCCGCGGCTGTGCTTCTGCTGCTGCTGCTTCTTCCAAGTGAGTGCAGTCTGTGTGCTGTGAGGTGGTTTTTTGTTGTTGTTACAATTCTTGATTAAACCATTGACGCTGGGGGCAACAGCAAAGTGAGAGGCTGTAAGACCAGTGGCTTTCTTTCCCACTCATGGAATTCCACTTTACAGCTTAGTCTTTAGTGATCGACTATGACTCTCTGACTAGGAGGCTTGACTCGCACAGTCCTTATGTGCTGCAGCCCTGGGGGCTGGTTGGCCTTTGGAGAACATCTCCAACACTGACTGTCCTTATGCCCACTTGGCCGAGAGTGTGGGGATGTACTGTGGGCAAGGCATCTCCACTATAATCAAATTTCTGCCCAGTTTCCTAAACAGCAGCTGCCTCCTCTGCTGTTTTGGAGGTCATCGTCGGACACGACTGACAAACATACACATACATACATGTAGTGGGTTTTGTCTTGTTAATAAGGGTTTTTAAAAAGAAAAAAGGATGAATCGTGTTTTTATTTTAGATAAGCTGATAGTAAAATATTGATTTCATTTGATGTAATAATAATAATATATGGAATTTATATAGCGCTGAGTCTTGTAAAGCAACAAATCAAAGTGCTCAGATGACTTTTTTTTTTTTATATTGAGGATAATGCGGTTTTGTAAATTTTGTCATCTGTTCCCACCGGCACACAGTGGCCTCTTTCGAAAAGTGGAACAGGATTTAATGTGTGTGCAAGATGTTCTGCATGCATTCGCACCCGGGGCCTCGGTTTATAGTCTCATCCGAAGGACTTTGACATTCAGTTCGATTTTTTGGTCAAACTGGGAAGAAAGGGCGAGGCTGGGAATCGAACCCAGAACCTCACGGTTTACTTGTTGGCAGGCGAACGTCTTAACCATCCTGCCACCTTCCTTCATAGTAGTGCAGTTGAGCAACATATATAGCGTCTTTGATATTATAAACTATGAACAGAGTAACGGATTAATGAGATTATACTTTTAAAAGAACTACATCACACTACTTAAGGATCGTTGTCGCATTTTCAGTGAGATGAAAAAACTGAAGTTAATGATTTTTTTTGAATCTTTGTTTAGAGGCGTAGGACAATACTCAGTACATGCCTGCATATTTTGTGAATTGCTTATGGCTAATTTACCTGCAAGTGCCAAGTTCAAAATGAGTCAAATCCTGTCCTGATATATTTTTATATTTTTTTCTAATGAGTTAGGTGAGACCCCATCATACAATGATACAGGGAATCATGTAAATTTCTGTTCAGGTGTCAGTACACTCACTCACTCACTCAGTCCCATGTCTCAAAGGACGTAGGGGGGACATGAGAGAAGACGCGACAGAGATCTTTTTCCATGCTTCACGATCTTGTGTGGCTAGTAGAAGGTGTTGCAGGGGTTGGGCGGTCCAGTCTTTGATGTTGTCAACCCATGATTTCTTTTGGCGGCCTCTTCTTCTCTTGCCTTCAACTGTTCCCTGCAGGATGGTTTTTGCTAGGGTGTTGTGTCTTGTGGTGTGACCAAACCACATCAGTTTTCTCCTCTTTATGGTGGAGAGCAGAGGTTCTTGGGGGCCCACACGCTTTTTGATTTCTTCTTTCACATAGTTGTTGGTCTTGTGTTCTTTGTATGATATTTTGAGGAGTCTTCTGTGGCACTTGTTCTCGAATGCTTGGATTCTCCTCTCTAGCTCTGCTGACAGAGTCCATGATTCACAGCCATATAGGAGGATAGATATCACGAGAGATTTGTAAAGGTGATATTTGGTGCAGAAGCTGATGTTGTTGCTTCTGATGATCCTCTCGAGTCTGGCTAGAGCAGATGTTGCTGTTGCAATGCGAGCTTTCACTTCATTGTTTGATGTGCCATCTTTTGTTAGGATGGAGCCTAAGTATTTGAATTGGCTCACCTCTTCCAGTATTTCTCCATTCATCTTTATTTCCGTGCTGTCATTACTTGCGCTGTTGACCATGATCTTTGATTTCTCTGTACTGACCTCCATGCCGTATGCGCTCGCTCGATCTGATAGACTATCTGTGAGGTTTTGCAGATAGTCTATCAGATCGAGCGAGCGCAACCTTAATCCTAATCCATCTCCTTTTTCCCTTGATGTTGACTGTTACCAAATTGACAGTACTTACTATTTTAGTACTTAGAAACATTGCTTTAAAAGGAAACCATCTCCAAATTTCCTTACTTTTTAAGCCCAAAAGGGCACTATCAGATGGGGCAATCACAAATGTGAATTTTTCAACATCTCAAAAGGAGTTACTATAGAGAGGGATGCATCTCTTTCCTCTCCTTTTCAAAATTTATATAGAGCAAGTCATGAGAGAGTCTGTATTGAAGACGTGGATCTCAAGATTGGGAGCAGAAACATAACAAGTCTGCGCTTTGCTGACGATACAGAACTAGCTACTAGCTGACAACATCATTAGCATGAAGAGAATATTACTCATGAAGGGTAGATGCAGCAGGAAGAAGAGCCAGTCTCCAGCTCAAAACCCAAAAGAAAAAAGTGCTGCATGTTGCCAGAACCAGTTTCCAGGCAGAGCATGGAATAAAGATGGATAAAACTCCTTTAACAATGTGAAAGACTATTTGTATTTAGGCTCAGTTACAATAAATGATGTATGATGTACCAAAGAAAGGAAAACAGGAAAAAGCTTGACTAAAAGTAGAATGATCCGACTAAACATCATCTGGAAAGGTTGCACTTGCAGCATTCCTTACAAGCTGAAAATAAAATAAAGAAATACTGTTGTTTGTGCTGCCGTTGTTGTTTCTGCTGCTGCTGTTTCCAGTATTAACTATTATTGATACTATTGTATTCTTTTTGTGAATGGTCACATATATCATATATATACATGTGAATGATTTGAATGCAAGCACTTTGATTTGTTAGCTGCTTTACAAGATTCAATACTATGAACATTCCATATTTTTTTTATATATTATTGTTATCATTATCATTGTTACATTTCCTTTTTAACAGTTTTTCATTTTTTGTCTAAAACATCAAAGCATTGGAATGGTACGGTTACTTACTACACCATTACAGTTTTGTTATCAATGTACATACACACATAATATTGACAATGTCTATGAATCATTGAATGAAGTGAATACCAAGTAAACTGAGCCTGATATGAATGATGCACACAGCTGTCAGTGTCTCCACACTTTCAGCTACTCTCAGCTGCTATCCATTCCATCCCAGCTGCTGCTAAGATATAGCAGAAACTGACCGCACTTGTACATTTTTGGTCAAAGAAAGGGGCCTTGGAGTTGGACCCTTGACTGAGTTATGCTGGATTTGTGTGCTGTGAATGTTTATCATAGTAATGGGAGTGTTATCTGTGTTGTAATTTTGTATCTTATTCATTTACTGAAGTGAAAAGAGCTTGGCAATCATAAGGTTTCAAAGCATCTGTGTGTGCAAGTGCAACATTTTACTGTGTGAGCACTTTGCTCATGTCAAACACTTAGTCATGAAGCTCTTGCCTTTGACCTGGGCTAACTGTTGTGTGAGCTGGTTTTTTCCTTAGATCTCTCTCTCTCTCTCTCTCTCTCTCTCTCTCTCTGTCCTCTTGATTTTCTCTTATTTTCTGCCTTTCTAAGTTTCTAATCCATTCTACTGCCATTATTTTCTTTAAGCAAATTTAACAAAATTTATCGAGGATGACAATTTTACCTGAGATTGTTTTCATTCTGGCGATGAGGCAGTGAAATCGTGAGTGATGGTTACAGTCAGTTCTGTAATGTCATTTACCTATGTGGAAATTTTATAATCATATAAATTTATTCTTTTAATTAATGCTTTCAAATGTTTGGGGTTTTTTTTTATGCTTTTGTTGTAATCTGGGGATGTTAATGAAGTTATTTTTGTAATGGGTTTTTTTTTCCAGTTTTTGTGTAATCTGGGTATGATGATAATGAAGCATAAGATTCAAGAATGGCTGGTGTTTTTACACAACCTGATCTTACAGCACGTTAACTTAGTTATTAAAAACAAAATTACAGTAATTATTATGATATAAACATGTCATTTAAAGCATGCTCTTTTTTCAGGTTGACTGTTATTGATATTTGATGGGATTTGTGTTACTATTATTTTGAGTTATGTTCAAGGATCATTGAGAGGTTCACTTTCAGGTTTCAGAATTTAAAGTTAGAACTATGTAAATTGTAATAGGGTCACTCTTCTGAAACCTATGCAGAAGAGGGGTGTCATATTCATAGTGCTCAAAATATACTTCATAGCCTTTGTGGTTGGTGAGGCTGTAGTGTGAAAAACTTGTTCAAAATGAAATTTATGAAAAACAAATTCACTATTCACTGTTGTATGAAATAGTAATTTTATAATATCTCGAGATATTTGCATGCCAGTATGAATGGATGACACATTTTTAAAAAGTTGATTCTGACTCCATTGCCAACAAGTCCTGATAAAATTTTAAGCTGATGTCCTGTGTGATAAATGCATGCAGATACATCTTGTGCATGAACATGTTGATAGCCCATCTACATTTTCAGGCTTTGTATGTATACGTATATGTATAGTATAGAAGAGTAGACCAGCAATGACCAAGAGCATGGATGACATGAACATACCCAGCATGCACCCTGTGTATGACCTGGAGAAAGCCGACTCCGCCAGGTTCAACTTGCCCATGACTCACTGCCTAAAATTTGTTTATTTTGTCCTGGGCAATGTTTTCCCTCCTAGGAAAAAGGCAAAGAAATTTACCAAAATGGAAGAAACTGAAAAATTTGAAGATCAGATGATTGTATTTCATGCAGGACATTCTTTCATACATTACACACACACATACACACAACACACACACACACACACACACACACACACACACACAGTGACATACACACACACACACAGTGACATACATACACACACACACACACACACACACAGTGACATACACACACACACAGTGACATACATACACACACACACACATATACACACACACACACACAGTGACATACACACACACGCACACACCAGTTTGAAAAGATTATGGTACTCGCTATTAATTGAAATATTATAGACCTTCTTGAGCAGAAGATCGGTATTAATTCATTAATATTTTTCCATATTTCATTTTGCAGTCCTGACCCAGCAGTCACGGATCCTTTGCTGAGTTCTGGCAGCGACACAGAATTACTGGACGACTTTGGAGACAAATCTGCCATGATCAGCAAAGCTAGAGTCCATCCAGGTTTGGCCACACACAAAAATTGGGTTTTTCTTTTTAAAAACACCAATTTGAACAGTATGTAGAGGTTTATTTATTGTGACACACTGTCCTTTGGTACCAGCAGGTTCAGACGGACAGTTCAAACCTGTTTGTTTGGACCTGTCAGTTTAAAAATGACAAAATGCCACACAAAACTTTTTGAAAGGTATGGGAAATAAACATCACTGCAAGTCTTCAGGTTCCAGTCATATGCAGAGGTATACATACATGCATACAAAAGGCACTCACGTTGATCAATGCGCACGTACAACATGACTGTACACTCCTAGTGTCAAGCTGAGCCTTGATTTGCTGGAGGATGGAAGCTGTCGGTTTGAGGAAAGAATATTCATGAACTTATTCCAGATGATGGGATTGACCCTTTCTTTCTTTATTTTTTCTTTTATATCGAGGATAATGGAATAAGCACTTATGTGCATTTTTATGTGCATCATATGATGTGGTGGTCTGCTTTCCGTTGAACGTGCCCAAACCAGCGCAGTCTATTGGTACTAGCTACAGACTTCAGATCATCAACTTTGCACATTCTCCATAGTTCTTCATTCATGATCCTGTCTTCCCATTTGATCTTTGTCATGTAGTGTAGCATTAGGTTTTCACAGCTCTTCAACAAACGTATGACGGTTTTTGTGAAAACCCACGTCTCTAAACCATACAGGAGAACAGGTCTAATGCAGGCCTTGTATATCAGACAGCATCTCTCCAGTGGGATTTTCTGATTTCCGAGTAGACTTGCCAGTTCTTTCCATTTCTTCCATGCACTCGCAATCCTGGTTCTGACAGCTAACTCAGATTTTGCTTCGCAGCCCATCATCTCTCCCAGGTAGCAGAATTCGTCTACCACTTCTATCTTCCCTTGTTCAAATTCTAGCTCCTCCTTTCCTGCATCGGTATTGTCTTCACCCTTCTTATTCATACAACTGGGGCAGACAAATACTCCGTCCTCCTTCTTCAGACTTTTGAGCTTTGAGCATCTTTTGTGACACCAATATTGACAGTTCGAGCATTTGATCGAATTGTTCCCTACACCTTTGTGGCAGACACCACACAGGTATTTGCCTTGCTCTCTGTGTGTTCTGCGGTCTTTTCCAACTGTCATTGCTTTGGTCTTGTCAACATTTACCTTCATTTCTCTTAGTTCTAATCTCTGTTTCCAATTGCCATTTCAAAACAGTACACAGTTATATAGTGTGATACAATACTATACTATACCTACTATACTATATATCTTATGCTGTGCTATACTAAACTGTACTGTACCATACCATACAATACTAGACTATACTTCATGACTTAACAGTATTACTAGACTAGACAAGACTATATACTACACTAAACTACTATACTACACTACATCACAACACACCACACTACACTACACTGTACTATACAAGACTGTACTGTACTATGTTATACTATACTTTACTGTACTATACTTTACCAGTTGAGTATTGAAATGTTATGTTTGGTGTTGTGTTCCTACCAACAGAGGATAAGGACAGTGAACGGCAACTGTTGAAGGCAGAAAACAAATCCGCCCTTTGTAACAATGTCATCACACAACAACCCTGTAGACAATCACAACAGGTCAGTATCATACCTTTTTACATCCTTTCTTGTGTGTATGTGTGTGTGTGTGTAAGTTTGTGTGTATGTGTTGTAGGTATGGGTGTGTGTGTGTAAGTGTGTTTGTGTAAGTATGTGTGTTTGTGTGTGTGTTGTAGGTTAGGGTGTGTATGTGTGTGTAAGTGTGTTTGTGTAAGTAAGTGTGTTTGTGTGTGTGTTGTGGGTATGGGTGTGTGTGTGCATATGTGTGTGTGTGTAAGTAAGTGTGTGTGTGTAGAATTTTTGGGGGGTGGAGAGGGAGGGGGGAGTTAGGGAGAATAAGGGTTATATGAAAATGGAATTTTGGTTTAGGTTTTTTAATGCAGAAGGGGTTTGTCATTTGGGTGTAGTTCTTAGCAAGTGAGTATGTATTGTAACAAGTAGTTTGCCGTTACTTTCATGTTGGAGTAGACATGGGCCTCGAGATAGATGGCAGAAAGTGAGAAACATAACATCTGCGCAATGCTGATGGTGTGGCACTTCTTGCCAATAACATTACCAGCGTGAAGAGAGTAAAATATTGTACAGAGTAGATGTAACAGAAAGAAGAGCCAGTATCAAGCTCTGTACCAAAAAGGCAAAGGTGCTTCACATTGCCAGAACCAGCTGCCAAACAGAGCATGGAATAAAGATTGACACAACTTCTATAGACAATGTCAAAGATTTAAAATTATCTCGGCTCGGTCAAAATAAGTGATGGACCGTGCACCAAGGACATAAAAACAAGAACAGGCATGGCTAAGAGTAGAGAAATCCAACTGAAGAATATCTGGAAAGTTAACAGTATTTCTTACCAGCTGAAAACGAAAAGAATGAAATACTTAATATGGCCCACTATGCTATCTATGGCTGTGAATCGTGGACATGAAGAAAGAAACCAGTGAAAAAAGAACTGAGATGTGGTGGGGGTTTTATTTTAGAAGGCTGCTCAGGATCAGTTAGGCAAATAAAAGAACAAATGAAAGCATATTACCGGGGAACAACAAGAAACCTTGTTACATTGAAAAATGAAAGAAAACTAAATATATATGAAGTCCATGCATTACGAAACCAATATACGGACCCCATGAAGAGTGTCTTTTGAGGCAAGACCAAGGGGAAAAGAAGCAAGGGCAAACCACCAGCTTCTCTCTTGGCAACATTAATGAATCCTGTGGCAAAGGAAGAAGGAGGAGGATCATGTCATTTACTTTGGGTGCAGGGGCTAATGCCAAACTTGGTGATGCCGAGTGATGAGAAGAGCTCGTCTTTATTTTGGAAAGGGAGTAGGGGGGGGGGGGCACGGCATACTTTTTTTTTTTTTTTTTTTACTGTTTGTCCAGTACTCGCCTTTCTTCAACCTTTGTTGTTGTTTTTTTTCTCTTTGTTTTTGTTCAAATTACTTTGGGTGAAATTTTGATGTAGATTGTGGGCACAGATATATCCATGCTGCTACTTTTAGTTTTACTAGTACTACTATTACTACTACTGCTGCTGCTGCTGCTGCTGCTACTTCTGTTACTACTTCTACTACTACTACTACTTCTGTTACTGCTACTACTACTACTGCATCCACCACTGCTGTGCTATTACTACTACTACTACTACACTACTTTTAACTACTGCTTCTACTGCTGTTGCTACTGCTACTACTAACTACTACTATTAACCACTACTACTACTACTGCTGCTACTACTACTACCACTGCTGCTGCTGCTGCTTCTACTATTACTACTGCTGTTGCTGCCACAATTACTATGACTTTATACTACAATCTGCTGTTACTACCACCACTACAGCCATTCTACTGCTACGACTACTCTGACAGTCTCCTCAAAGCTGTGTGCTAGAACTTTACTAATAAAAACTGTATTGCAACAACATAGTATTAGTAATCCTCTCAGATTGCCCTCCTGTCTCCACATTTTTTGCCACCTTATTTTGTGCAAACACGACCCCTCCGACACAGACATACCTGTTCTGGTCCAATCAGATCAAAGTTTTTGGGCGTTCCCTAGTTGAACACCCTAGGGGGGTGACCCAGAATATGCACTCTGTCTCACTCAGATACCTGAGAGTCACTGAGACTGTAAGCACACACTGGATGAGGTTCACATATATATATTGTATGGCTGTTTTCAAGTACCTCACCATGAGATGTAGCCTTATACTTATAGGCAGCCAAACTGTGATTTCAATTTTCTTTCCTTTAATTGACCGCACAGATTGCTATGCTTAAAAGTATGGCATGGATGAAGAAAGTCTTAACATGGGGTTTTTTTTGTTTTTTTTAATTTATTCTTTTATATCGAGGATAATGGAATAAGCAATCATGTGCTTTTTTACTTCCAGTCCCTGTGTCTATGCGGTTTTGTAAATTTTGTCATGTTTCCACCGGCACACAATGGCCTACTCTTCCAAAAAGCTGAACAGGATTTACCATGTGCAAAAGATGTTCTGCATGCGTTCAAACACGGGGCCTCGGCTTATAGTCTCATCCGAAGGTATAAAGCATGACAACATTTTAATGTAGGCCTTGGGACTTAGCTTATATCAGTAACTGACACAGCTTTCGGTCTGGGCCAGAATCGGAGTACTAGCATAGGAGTATATGTTGTCAGGTTAACTTCTTCAGCTGTAAGAAATTCACCTCAACTAGTTCAACTGTCTCCATTACCACTGTTGTTGGTAGGAGCTCCACACAATGCCAACAAGGTTCACCTTCTTTCTCTGTCTCTGTTGAGTTCTACGATCTCCTGTAGCCCTCCTCCCAGACCACTGATGTCAGTGATGTTGTTGGCAATGTAGGATGTTGGTGGTCTGCCTCTTTTCCTTCTGCCCTCGACCTTACCTTGGAGAACTGTAGTCATCAGATTTGTCTGTGTGTTTCTGTTTGCATGACCAGCATATCCCGGTCTGCGCTTATCAATTTCAGCCAACATTTTTCTTTGTAAGAAACATTTGTCTGTGAAAGAAATCAGACTTAGTTAATGCACCATTGGCTGTGTTTATTTTTGTGCGTTTGTATTGCATTAAAACTATAGTACCTGACAAAATGTTTATTTTTAAGTAACTAAGAAGAAAGCAAATTCTGTGGTAACCTAGTGACCAATTTCACAGCTGTCAGTATTCCCCACTCTCAGCTGCTATCACTCCATCCCATCCCATCCCAGCCCAGCTGGTGCTAATAATTACAGCAGGAACTGACCACACTTGGACGTGGTAAAAAGAAAAGGGGGCGGCGCTAAATGTAACCCTCTTACCTGAGTGACGTACGTTGGACTTGCGTGCCGCGATTCGCTCATTGTCGCTTTATTCTTTCCTCGCAGAATTCGGTACACAAGGTGACCAAGCACGGGCCCTCGTTAGGGGTCGTGGACAGCAAGAAGAAGTCCTCCACCAGCAAAAACTCGCCCTGGAAGCGCAGCTTCGCCCAGTTCTTGAAGAGGAAGCGGCAGAACCCGCGATGCAGCAGCAACAACAACAACAACGACTGCACCACCTCGCCCATGCTGCCCGCCAACCACAACGGCTGTTCGCCCACCTCCCCCGTCACCAAGGTGGAGAGCAACAACGTCCAGACCTCGCTGGCCCCCCGGGCGCCTGTTGTGGTCAACAACACCACGGACCTTGCTGGCGACATCACCACCGACACGGGCAACTGCAAGCCCAGGGCTTTCGTCCCCACCACGGAAAACAATATTGCTGGTAAGAGGCTGTGTTTCGGTCGTTGGGGATGCTACTAGGAAGAGATGCTCCATGTATGTGTGTGTGTGTGTATGTATGCGTGCTAACAACAACCCCTTTTTTTTTTTTTTTTTTAATTTTGGTTGGGTTGTGTTTTTTTGACTAGATGTGGCAAGAGGATTTATCAGAGAGAAAAATATGTGTGTATATCTTTTGCAGGTCTTTTTTGGAATGATGAGCGGCCTTTTGAACAGCTTGTAAATGGTCGGGGTCTATTCGTTTTTCTCTCTTGTGCCGCTCCAAGGCAGTTAACTTTTTGGAAGCGGTGTGTGTGTGTAATGCAGACCGCTGGCTTCTGATACTATTGGAATTGTAGAAGTTTTTAAAAGTTTCAGTGAATGCAAATCTCTGGCTTTTTGTTCATTTCTTCTTTTTTCTTTTACTTCTATCTTTCTGCTTTGAAATGTATTCAAAATCGCAAGCCATTTTTTAAGGCTGGGTATTTGGGTTTAGTTGGGGGGGGAGGGGGGGGGATTTGCATTGAATGACTGAAGCATCTCAGCCTTGTGTAAATATATATATAGACACTGTCTTTGGGGGGGGGAGGGGGTGGGGGGTGTGGTTTAGTATGTAATTGAGAAGAAACCTTGTGCATTTGCCATTTTCATTTATGTTCAAATTATTTTTCCTTCAGCTTTCAAAAAAATGACCAAAATGTTTGAAATTGAAGTAATAATCTCCTTTCTTAAAAGTTGATTTTGATAATTCCTCTGTATTTTTCTTTTCTCTTTTTTTTAAAAAAAAATCAGAAGGGTTTAGCTGTAATATAGAATCTGTGGAAGGATGGGATCTATACAAAAAGAAGTGATGTACCAGTGTATTTATGTCACAATTATGTTAATGCATGAGAATTACATGAAGGCAGCCATAGCTCATTCCAGAAAAGACTAAAAACCTTTTCTGTGGCCGATCATGTGCAACATCTTTTCTTTCTGTTGCTCCCATGTGTGAAAATTAACTTGACCCAAACAGATTCTGGAGAACAAGGAAAGGAACAGCTTTAACCGCACGTGTAACTATATGTCCTGATGTTAAGCTGACATTCCATGAGAAGAACACTGGGTTGGTAAAGTTCACAAAATAATAATGCAAAAAGTGAAACAGTGCATTCGGTTTTGGTCAGGCAATACTGATTTCTTTCTGGGATTCTCCAGTGTGTGTATAGAGTGTTTAAAAAAAGTGTTGCGTGTTTGCTTCGTTACTGCTTTCTGCCACTAATCCCAGTGTGATTTTTTTCATTTCAAAGTCTGCTACCAATGTGTGTGTGTGTGTGTGTGTGTTGCCAGTGATATTGTATGGCAGTGCTTCTATCCTGGTGAATGATCAGATGTCATTGTTCTACTAGGGCTTGATTTTTTTTTATTTGAAAAAAAGTATCTTTTTAGATTAGAGTACACAATGCAAGTACTTTGATTTTGATTTGAAATAGTATGTTTTGAAATGAGAATATGCAATGTAGTTCTGTGATTTATAATCTGTAAGCATGGTTTATATTCTGCGAAAGTATTGTTAAGATTTAGTTTAGATATGGTAGATTCTTACTATAACAATTCTACATGAAAAACGGGTGAGATTTAATTTATTAAGTTGACTTCAAATTCACATATTTCAGACATACATTTGAAGCCAGTCTTTGCTGGTAAAAAAAAAAGTTGGAATGGGAGCTAGAAACTTGTACGTTTGTTTAAACTTACAGGGATGATAGTTTATTGTCACATGTGCAGAATTTTAGTTTTAGTTGAATTATACATTGAACTTTTTTTTTCGAGCATGGCAGTTTTATAGTTGAAAGAGAAGTTGATAATATATGTGTGGTTTAGATATAAAACATTGATTTATCAGGATCAGGTGACTCATGCCTTCTTTTCTTTTTCTAAATTTTATCCCTTATTCAGACTTGTGAACCCTTACAAAGAAAAATGTGGAATTGTTTTGTTGTTGTTTTTAATCAACATCCTTTGGCTTTAAAAAAAAATGTGCCTGAAATCCGTAACTAGGCAGCCACAAATTTGCTATGCATGTTGACACTTTGCCCGTTGATATTGTCAGTGCCATCAAGAAAAATGTTTAAAAGTATACCATCTTCTTAATATGAACTTGCCATTCCAGCCTCTTCAGATACAATAGGGAGAACTTTTGTATCATGCCATTTTGATTAATATCTATTATCAGTTGTCAAATTTCTCAGACATTTTTCACATACAGATGACCTATCAGTAGATATTAAGCTGGAACATGAAAATCTGTCATTCATTCATTTGGCACATTTATATAACACAACAAGCATGTTCCAGGAGACAGTTTCCATTGTGACCTTGTCTCTATACTTAACGAAAATGACAATAAGGAATTTCCATTTTCATACAAGTTTTGGCCCTCACAATAAGAAATAGAATGCGATTCAACCCTGGAATCATTGGCATGTTGTGTAGGTCATTTCAACAAATTTTGGGAGGGTGAACAAGTCTGTCTACCAGAACTTTCCACCTTAATCTTAGTTTGAGAGAGAGAGAGAGAGGAGAGAGAGAGAGAGAGAGAGAGAGAGAGAGAGAGAGAGAGAGAGAGACAAACAGTGATATTTTGTAGAGTGAAAGTGCATGAGAGAGACTGACTTTTAGTTTGACCTTTGTGGTTGTGCATTTTACGTACTTAGTTTGTGTCTCTACCCTGGTGTCATGGTTTATTTGATTCATGGTTTATTATAGAGAAGTTGTTATGGCAGGTTGAAGGGCTTTTTGTAGAGATTATTATTGCGTTTGTGCTTTTTGATACTGCAGTTAGCTTGAGTCCAGTGCTTTTAGAATTTTGGGAAAATGTCCTGTTCTGCATTGTCTCCCTAAGGTTTACACATTTCTTTTTGTATATTAGATTTTCTGTAAACAGAGAGTGAGAGAGAGTGTGTGTGTGTTCAGATTTCAGATTTCAAAGCTCTCAGATTTTTTTCAAGGATAATGGTATAAGCACTCATGTGCTTTTTTACATCCAGTCCCTGTGTGTATGCGGTTTTGTAAATTTTTTGTCATCTGTTCCCACCGGTACCCAATGGCCTACTCTTTCGAAAAGCGGAACAGGATTTAACGTGTGCACAAGATGTTCTGCATGCGTTCGCACACGGGGCCTCGGTTTATAGTCTCATCCAATGTGTGTGTGTGTGTGTGTGTGTGTGTGTGTCACGCATGTATGCAAGAGAACAAAGGGTAAATAAAGCTGTAAAAGAACACATTTTCAGGTATTCACCCACAAACTTTCTGGACTTTGTAGTGCATGCATGCTCATACACATTAGTTCTTTCATATTTTTCATGACTTGCAGTCCATTTTTAACTGTGAATATAGAGTGCAATAATACACAGTAAGTCATCTTCAGCAGCCATAGTAACTTAAATATTTGACTGGAGTATAGATAGAAGAGTATGTTGTAGTTTGTTGCTTTGTAGGGAAAGACTTAAAGTAATTTATTGTTGTAAAATTCTTATTTTTTAGTTTAATAGGAGAGTTAGCTGTTGTTTTAACAATTGCAATGTAGTATGGTTTGTATCATGTTGCACTGTTCATCATCTTCTGTACAAAGCAAGTATTCTGTTTCATCAAATTTTATGGATCTTTTTTTTTTTTGGTTTCCTGTCAAAAATGACATGAAATGATGTCACGAATTTGCAAAACGGTGGATCGGTAAATCTCTCTCGGAGAATTTTAGTCATGGAAATTGGTTTGGCTCATTCCCGCACCAAAATTTTGTATCGACAACAACAACATCCTCATTGTCTAACAAGAAAAGAGAAGGGTGAATATCCTAAACACGCGCATTTAAAACTTCAAAAAATCATAAAAAACTGGACTTTTGGATGATGAAATTGGAAAGTGCAACGAAGTAGAATTTTTTTCATGATGGAAGTCGGGGGGTGGAGAAAAGTGCAGCAGATTGAAATGTGTACATGACCCGTTTTGCTTAGTGGAGCGTGCATACACACATACATACGTAACGTAACGTACCTAGTACTGTTCTGACTGCCACCTTGTTCCTCTCCTGCTCATGCTTCTATGCAGAAGTCGCGGAGCCCCCGCCCAATTCCTCCCCTCTCCCTGCACGGGCCTCGTCGCCAGAAGGCGGAGTAGGGGGGGTGCGTGTGTTTGATTTTCCCCTGCTGAATGAGTCGCCCAAAGGCAGCAGGCCCTGTCTTTTGGCCTGGCGTCCCTGTGGGGACTGCGCCGCTAGCGATGCTCTGTCCTCTGACGATGTAAGTCCGCTCGCTGCCTTGCTGGCCACCTCCTGACCTTGTCTGTTCCGTTGGAGGCATGCTGCATCCCTTCCTTCCTTCCTTCCGTCCGTCCTTCTGTCCTTTTTATGCCAAATGCCTGCTCGCCCTTTTGGTTTGGTTTTGTGTGTGTATGTATAGGCCTGATGCTGCTTTTTGTGGTGGTGCTCTCTTGTGACGTGGTATCGATGCTGGACATTGTGGTGTTTTTCGTATTCATAACCCCTCCCCCTCCTCTCCTTGTGGTGGGTGAAGAGTTTGTCGTCTCGATACTTGTGCTTCAAATGGTGGGTTTTTTGTTTTTTTATTGCATGAATTTTTTTGTTGTGGGGATGTGTGTTGTTTTGCAGGTTTTTTTGTTTTTTAATGCCTTGAAAATGAAATGTGCTTCAATTCTTGGGGAAAAATGTGACCGAAGGAATGAATGCCTGGGGTTTTGTGGTTAACGAAGAGTTTGCACTATCGTTTTTTTTATTTTTCTCTTGGCAGCATGGGATCACTGGTAATTGAGCAGTGCATCTGTGGATGGTTAGTTCTTCTGCATTACGGTTCTCACATTTTTCACTCTGCACTTTTTAACAGTTATAATAGTGCTTTCACGAGTCTGGGATTGTTTTTTGGTTTTTTTTAGTATCACTTCATCATTCCTTTTGGAGTTTTCTTCACTGCTGAAGATCGTGGATGTTTTGTGGGAGGGAAGAAAGTGTCTTTTCTCACAGCATTATGTGGAAAGAATCGTCGATGTGATTTGTGTCATGGTGAATATATGTGTGTGTAATTCATGTTGAAATTTGTATCTAGTTGAATGTCCGTGTTTTTTTCTTCTGTGTCCTTTCCTGTCTGTTTTTCAGACATGGGAATGATGGGGGTGGTAGGTGTGGGGGTTGTTTTTCCTGATAGAGTTATCTAGACATTGTGGCATGAATGTCGAGTTGGTCTTGCGACTCTTTTCATACGGTTTGTTATTGTGGTGTGATGTGTGTGTGTGTGTGTGTCTTTTGTGTGTGTACATGTCATTTTCAACATATATATTTTGTGTGTGTACATGTCATTTTCAACATATATATTTTGTGTGTGTACATGTCATTTTCAACATATATATTTCATATATCCGTCATTTTTGTCAGTTTGTATGGAATTTTAGATACAATGTTTGGCAGAGGTGGGGGATAGCCTAGTGGTAAAAATATTGTGCTCGTGATCTGAGACCAGGGGATTGAGCTACCACAGAGGCACCTGTTTTTAGGGAAGTTTACCTTGATACTGACTCACCTCTCCCCAAAGTCCCTCAGTTGAGACTATAAACCAAGGATATGTGTGCCAATGCACCCTAAACATCTTGCACACATGTTGAAAACCTGTTCTGCTTTTTGGGGAGTGTAGGCCATTTTGCCCACAGTTATCCAAATGTGGCTACCCTGATGGTGGGTAAAAAACAGTTGTACGCAAAATCTCTCCATTAGTGACGCTGGGACACACACACACACACACACACAAACCCATATTTCATATCTCTTAGTTTTGTATCTATAGCAAAAAAGGTCTCAAACATTAATATTTAATAGCCACTTTCTTTTTTCAGTTTATAAAGATACCAGCCTTTTTTCTTTTCTTTTTTTTGCAAGTCACATTTTTACATTACTCTGGACGAAAGCATAAAGTCTGTATCCAGATACAGCTTAGGACTTGGTGAGCATCTGCTTATTAAAACGCAAGGGTACACGAGAATTGTCTGCTGAGGGATCGTTTGCAGCCAGAGCTGAAAGTGAAATACACAGACTTGAGTATGCAATCACCGCAGGTGGGGTTTAAAATTCTTCAGAGATATGACAACATGTACAGGTGAGACTGAAGATATCCCTGTGGCAAGAGGTGTAAGCTGCAGAGCTCATTTTTTGTATGTAGAATGTTTCTAATGGCTAGTCTTTAATTCAGTGATATGTGTATGTTAGTCCGTCGTTTTCGACGATGACCTCCAAAGCAGCAGAGGAGGCAGCTGCTGTTTCGGATATTGGGTAGAAATTTGATTATAGTGGAGATGCCTTGCCCACAGCACATCCCCACTCTCTCAGCCAAGTAGGCATAAGGAGAGTCAGCGTTGGAGATGTTCTCCAAAGGCCAACTAGCCCCCAGGGCTGCAGCACATAAGGACTGTGCAAGTCAAGCCTCCTAGTCAGAGAGTTATAGTCGATCACTAAAGACTAAGCTGTAAAGTGGAATTCCATGAGTGGAAAAGCCGCTGGTCATACAGCCTCTCACTTTGCTGTTGGCCCCAGCGTCAATGGTTTAATCAAGAACTGTGATAAACCCCAGGCACTGACGCCAAAATCGTGATATGTGTATTTCATTGTAGTCTTCACCTTTTGTTTAGGTAAGCTTTAGCACGTTTTATCCCTGCATTACTCTAACTTGCAACTAGTGATTTCTCACGTAAGTCACAGATTGGCTTTGAACATTTTTCGTCTTAATACGACATGGCTATGTTTTGTAGGTTCATGAACGGAAAGTGAACCCGCATTCAAATTAGCCAAGATAATGATGTATATAAATCATATGCATAATAAATATGCTTAAAATGAAGTGGGCAGAAAACGGTATAAAGTAAAAGAACAGCATGAGTAGAATATCGTTTCCATTCTTTTTGAAAAACCAGCGCACAATAATTATCCACAAGAGAGAGGGAAAAAAAGAGGAAATTTTAAGCACGAACATGATAATGCAAAATGTTGAACTTTTGCTGAAAAGAATTCATGGTTTAACAGGTTTGCGAGAACCTTCTCTTGCTCACTGTTCAAAGTAAAGGAAAGTGTTTATGAGGCTTGGGGTTTGGTTTTTTGTTGTTTGTTTTAGCACACCCAGAGAAGCTCTGGGAAACTGTAGAAAAATCAGCTCCAGGAACATAACAACAAAAACACAAGAGACCATAGACAAGCAACAAATCGTGTGTGGATTGGTGTTCTGTTCAGTTTTCATCTTGTGATAGGGTAAAGGCAATAAACTATGCTTGTAAAATGATTATAATGCGACGTGTTTATTGCAGGTAGGACTCGTGGAGACTGTTGAATGCGTGTTGTCTTGGTCGTCAGAGAGTAGCCGTGACACTTTTTCTCATCACAAATTCCATCAACAGAAAGCGTGGGCGTTCGATTACGGCATGGCTGATGATTCTTTTATGTCGACAGGAAAACGAGTGCAGCCCTGACCCCGTGGTGACCCTAGACCTCAAACCCCTGGGCAAGAGAAGCGCGCGGGGGACCAGACTCAAAAGCCCCAGTCCCCTGCCCTCGACTACGACCTTGACCTTGACATGCACACAGACGTGACCCTTGGCCTCGGCATCAGGCTGCTAGGGCCGGAACATGACAGCGTCGACGCGGGCGATTCTTCTTCCCCTCCTCCAGTTGCGATCAGTCTTTCATGGATATATACTTCAGCTTATAGCTGCCGGTGTACCCCCCCGAGTTTCATGCACCCAGAGATACAAACGTTGTGCGAGGCGAGATGGTGTGAGGGAAATTTCCTCCTGTTTAGGTACGTGACAGTAGTGACTGACAGCCCAGCTGGTGTGACGAAAGGTACACAAATGATTTGTGCTGTGCAGACTCGCACGATGCGTTGTGGGTTTTTTTTGTTTTTCTTTCATCGATTTTTCTGAGAGAGGCTGAATCCGAAGAAACGATATTATTATCATCGTGGATTAGATTTCTGGGGTTGGTTGGGGTTTTTTTTTATTAAAAAAAACAAACAGTATCTCAAACAGTCAGTATCTAAGCAAGTGTATGAAGATCGTGTAGTTTTTAATCAAAATATCGTTTCCTTAACTTCTTTTTCATCAGATTTACTGCATTTATGACACGAGACAAGAAGCCGAGGTGAGGTGAAGTGGGGATACTCTCCTTATATTCAGCACGAGAGGGTCCATAATGCCGTATATGATTAATCTAGGGTTGTTGACAAGTTGGGGTGTGTTTTTGTTTGTTGAGGTTCTTCTTTTTTGTGTGTGTGTGTGGGTCTGTGAATTGTTACATACTTGTTGTTCTCGACAGTTGCTGTGTTAACTACTGAAATATGTATTACACCCATGAGCAATATAAGATTTTCACGGGTCTGAGTGTATTTATGCATAACATTTTCTCAATTTGTACATAATGTACCTTTTTTTTTTCTTCTTTTTTTTTTTTTTTTTTTGGTTTTGTTGTTGTTTTTCGTTTTCTTGAGTCTCTTCTTGCGTGTTTGGTTTTTCGTTGTTCCGTTTCATTTTGTTACGCTGTCGGCATGTCCCACTCAAAAGTGTATCCATATGTTTGATACAGTTTTCATATGCACATTTTGCTCAAAACTTGTCAGAGAGAGAGAAGCGCTTGCAGGCTGCCCTCTTTCCACTATTGTCAAGAGACCTGACAGGGGCTGTGTGACGCACGTACGACCGAACGTACGCGATCTGTATCATACTCTGAGATTGTCGCCAGGGTAATTTGGCTGCGCACAACCTTTTTGAACTGTTGATTGACTCAACTGTAATAGACGCTGTGGTGGACGTGATGGAACAAACGGTGGTTTTTCCGGGGGAAGGGGGGGTTGCGGCACTGCCTGGGGGATAACCGACGATGCCTGTGCCTCTCAAGTTGTGATGTGTGCGTACGTATGTACAGAAGGTCCATGCAACTTTCCAAGCCTGCAAAAAAAAACAACGTTTGTTTCTTCGACGGGCTAACAAACCCCTACACAAGTTAACTTATTCCAGGTTGTTTTTTTTTTGTTGGTTGTTTTTTTTCTTTCCAGTCTGCAGACGGTCTGGTCCTTTTTGCATTCTCTCTCCTCCTCCTCGGCTCTAATATGCATTTTGAACGTAGTTTGTGTTTTCTTGTCCTGTTGTGAGATTCTTCGACAGTTCTTTTTTGTACGTACGGTTGTAATTTATGAGCAAGTGCAAGACGGTTCAGAGAGCGGTGTAGTAAGCTGTTGAGGCAAGGAACGTTTAAGCTCCATCTTCGGTTTTTTCCCGCTGACTGGTTCAGCGGACATCTTGCATCGACAAGGACTGAGTGGGCCACTCTTATGATGATGATAACGACGACAGCGACAGCAAGTTTGGACGTGTGGAACAGTATGGCATAGCACGGCACGGCGACGATGGTCAGGTTTGGCCAGCAAGGTTTTTTTGGATTTGTTTGTACATAGTTGCCACATTTCCCATCTTTGGACTGTGATAAGTCTTCTTGGTTTTTTTGTTTGTTTTGGGTTTTTTTCTGATATTTTGCATGCTATTCACACTTGGGTCTTTGTTTTAAACTATTTTGCCATAGCACGCAGTCACACCACCACCACCCCCACCCCCACCACCTATATACCTTTCACCGTTTTCCGTTCCGTAAACTGGATCTGTTGAGAATGCCTGTAATTTGACCCTCTTGTGTGTGCAAGTAAAGCAATAAGTTTGTCACCAAAGATCCTACCCTGTTTAAAAGATAGAATGCCACATCTGAAACCTCCCTTCCCCCCTCTCCCCCTCTCCCCCTCCCCCCATCCTCTCTGGAGTTTTTTTGAGGAAGAATTGCTGGTCAGTAAGTTAGAAGCTTGTGATGAAAGTCTGAAAGATACTAACTATATACTTAAGTCTCTTCAAATCGTAGTGATTGCAGAATGATAATCATCTCGAGGGAATATTTTCCAGTAAAGGTCTAGAGTATTTTCATCATTTGGAAAAATTAATCAAAATAACTGGGAAAAATTAGTTGTCAACCTTTTAAACCAGATTTCACTGGGGAAAAATTAGTTGTCCACCTTTTTAAACACGTTTCACGGGGGGAAATTATTTGTCAACATTTTTAAACCAAACTATTTTCACTGGGAAAAATTAGTTGTCAACCTTTTAAACCAGATTTCACTGGGGAAAAATTAATTGTCCACCTTTTTAAACCAGTTATCACAGGGGGGGAAATTATTTGTCAACATTTTTAAACCAAACTATTTTCACTGGGAAAAATTAGTTGTGAACCCCTGTCTCAATGCAAGAAGTTTGGGGTTTTTTTTTCCTTTTTTTGTGTGTTGTGTATTGGGGATATGTTTTTTTTCGCCACTTAGCTTGGCATCACTTTCTGTATAGACAGCACCCCAACCCCCCCCCCCCCCCCCAACATTCTGGAAGTTTTGTGCTAGAAATGTCACCTTTTTCATTCACTCTCTTTGCCATGGGCTCTTCCTGTATCAATTACGTCCTTCATTCCTGAAAGTCTGTGCCAGAAATTTCTCCTTTTCAGTCCCTTTTTATGTTTCTCTCTCTCATGCTTATTTTCTGCCTTTCCAGCCATTCTCCTGCCTTTCTTTCAAAGCAAGTTGAACAACATTTTTCTCTTCAGACATTACATAACAACTTATCTGTGTTGTTTGGGGGTTTTGTTTTTTGTTTTTGTTTTTTTAGTTCTGGCGACCAGATAGTGAAATTGTAAACACTGCAGTGTTATTTACCCACAGAGTATTTTTTTCATATTATGTATTATTGATTACTTTGAAGTGGGTTTTGTTTGCGGTGGGGGGAGGGGGGGTTAGTTTTTTTTGTAGTCTAGGGGATGATGAACTAAGGCGGAATGGTTGACACCCTCAGCACAACCTGATTTTTAAAAAATTTTATTAGCCGTAAGAAATGAAAATGATAACAGCACTTTTTTCATTCAGCAGATTTTTTTTCTCTCCTCGGGTTGATGGTGTTTGGGGATTAAGGAGGGGTTTGTTGATGTTTTTTTACCTAAAAATGAATGTGATCATGAGTTCACTGTAAACCTAAATGAAGTGTCTGACAGCCCTGCTATGGCCTTTGAGGTTGGTAGGGCTATAAACAACATAAATGGAATTTGGCATTTTACATATTAGTTGGGTTTTTTTGGGGGGATTACTTAGAAGTATATATATATCTTTTTTATGCTTTTTCTTTCTAATCTGGGGACGATAAATTGAGCAGAACGGCTGGCGTCCTTAGCACACAGCCTGGTTAATAAGCCTTAAAAAGTGACGTAGTTATTTAATGCGATTTTTTTTTTTCAGGTTGACAGTGTTGGATATTTTTTAAGGGACTAGGAGGTTTTTTGGGTTTTTTAACTTGGAGTGAATATTATTAGAGTTACTAAATGAGGTGACAGCTGTGATATGGCCTTTGTGGTTGGCAGGCAAAAATGGTCGCATACGCAAAATCTTACCATTGGTGAACTACAGAGCTGTAGCCAAGGGAGGGAAGCTATTCCTTAAACAGTATGGGGTATTTTTTCTCTTCAATGTTGCATTGTTACAAAGATTTTTTTTTCTTAGATGCGAACCCACCCTCCCCCTCAACAAAAGATTTTTTTTTGTAGGTGTTGGGTGGATGTTTTTGTTCCGGGGAGGGGAGGTAGTCTTTGTTGTTTTGTTAGGAGTGGTGAACTGAGTTTTTCCTTGTGCTTTAGATATCCTTGCATAGGTTTTTGTGTGTGTGTGTGTGTCAGGTAAGCATGCATATCGTTCTCAGTTGTTAGAACTTTTCTGTAGTGCGGTAAGGCATTTGAACATGTAAGATGAAGTCTTTTGAGGGGGAACTGGAAGGTTCAGTTTCTAAGCATATGTATCACACACACACACATACCACACACACACACACACACACACAAATAGGTATACAAATACACACACATACACACACGCACGCACACACACACACACACACACACACAGAGTTTTGCAGTTTCAGATGTTTATTTCTTCAAGAGTTACTTATGCTACAACACTGCGCTACAGTACATCACTACATATCACATCACCACTACTCATCACATCACCACTACCATCACATCACCACACTACAACACAACGCATAACTACACAAAACTACATATCGCACCTCTACACACCACACCACCACACTACACTACACCACCACACTACACTACACTACACTACACACCACCACACCACACTACACTACACTACACTACACTACACACCACCCCACTACACCACACTACACTACACACCACCACACTACACTACACTACACTACACTACACTACACACCACCACACTACACTACACACCACCACACTACACCACACTACACTACACACCACCACACTACACTACACTACACTACACTACACACCACCACACTACACTACACACCACCACACTACACCACACTACACTACACACCACCACACTACACTACACACCACTACACTACACACCACCACACCACACTACACACCACCACACTACACTACACACCACTACACTACACTACACTACACACCACTACACTACACTACACACTACACTACACTACACACCACCACACTACACTACACTACACTACACACCACCACACTACACTACACACCACCACACACACCACACCACACCACACACACCACACTACACACCACCACACTACACCACACCACACCACACTACAGAGTAGAGGGAGGGTAGAGGGGAGGGAAGGGTAGAGTAAGTAGAGTAGCGGGAGGGTAGAGGGGGAGGGGAGAGTGGAGGGGAGAGTAGAGAGGGAGGGTAGAGTAGGGGAGGGAGGGACTCTACTCTACCCTCTACTCTACTCTACCCTCCCCCTACTCTATACCCTCCCTCTACTCTCCCCCCTCTACCCTACCCTCTACTCTACCAACCTACTTACCCTACCCTCTACTCTACCCTACCCTACCTCTATCTACCCCACCCTCCCCTACTCTACTCTCTACCCTCCCTCTACTCTACCCTCTACTCTACTCTACCCTCCTCTCTCTACTACTCTACTCTACTCTACCCTCTACTCTACCCTACCCTCTACTCTACTTACCCTACCCTCTACTCTACTCCTACCCTCTACCTACTCTATCTCTACTCTACCCTACCCTCTACTCTACCCTACCTCTCTACTCTACCTCTACCCTCTACCTACTCTACCTCTACTACCCTCTACTCTACCTCTACCCTCCCTCTACTCTACCCTCTCCTATCTACCTCCACCTCTCTACCCCCTCTACTCTACTCCTCTACCTCCCTCCTCTACTCTACCTCTACCCTCCTCTACTCTACCTCACCCTCCTACTCTACTCTACCTCCTCTACCTACTCTACCCTCTACCTACTCTACCCTACCCTTTCTACTCTAACCCTCCCTCTACTCTACTCTACCCTCCCTCTACTCTACTCTAACCTCCTCTACTACCCCCCTACTTACTACTCTACCCTCCTCTACTCTACTCTACCTCCCTCTACTCTACTCTACCTACCCTCTCTACTCTACCTACTCTCCCTACTCTCTCTACTCTACTCTACCTCTACCTACCTCCTACCTACCTCCCTCTACTCTACCCTACCCTACCTCTACTCTACTCTACCCTCCCTCTACTCTACTCTACCTCTACCTACTCTCTACTCTACTCCTACCTCTACCCTCTACTCTACCCTCCCTACCCTCTACTCTACTCTACTCTACTCTACTCTACTCTACCTTCCCTCTACTCTACTCTACTCTACCCTACCCTCTACTCTACCTACTCTACTCCCTCTACTCTACCTCTACCTACCTCTACTCACTCTACTCCCTTACTACCTCTACTCCTATCTACTACCTACCCTCTACCTCTACTCTACTACCTCCCTCTACTCTACTCTACCCTCTCTACTCTACTCTACTCTTCTATCCTCTATCTCTACTTCCTCTACTCTACTCTACTCTACCCTCCTCCTCTACTCTAACCACTCTCCTGTACTACTCTATCTGAATCCCACTCTACTCACCACTTAGTCTCTACTCTGGTCTACCACCACTTCACTCTAATCCTTTCTACTACCTACCTGCTCTATCTAACTCTATTACTGCTATACCCTACTCTCAACCATTACTTACTCACATCTACTTACCGTCTACTTTACATGTTATAGAAGAAACAAAAAAATAGTCCTAGAATATGCCGAACCACATACTGACAAAGTTCAGGTCTACATCTCCTAAGAAGAGGTTACTACCACCGGACCATTCCATATCAAATACTCTTGTCATACCCGTAAAAAAAAGTCTGTGCATGCAACTACTGAATGTGGACATGAGCAGTTATACCTTACTCTCAGAATTGGTCTGGACCCACCATCTACCAAATGTACCAAGTATAGACTGGTTTCACCAAAGACTGACCAATTGTCACAGCTCCTAACGATGCCTGCTTAAATCGTAATCTGCAAAATCTTTTCACGTTAAATATAAGTCTGTAACACGTTTACCTAGAAAAGAAATCAAATCGTGTGAAATTTGTGGGGGTTTTTTTTTGGCTCACTCTTATGTGTATTATATGCTATGTTGAATAAAAGCGGTTTATAAACCAAACCTGTCTGCACAAGTCTTGTCAGGCTGTCCTTAGATTGACCTAGAGAAGGTACATTGTCTTGAATTTTAAGACTCTTGCTCACACTTTTATTGTCTTGCATCAAAGGTAGTGTGTGACAATAAGCGACCGTTACTCTTGCCTGGGCCGCATGTCCTGAAAACACAAAAGCAATTTTATCATCAACAACAACAAAAATCATCATATATCAGAATCTTCACTACAAGGAAATAAGAAAATATTCATTAGTACTTGAGGATGGTTTATACCACTGTATTTCATTAGCTGTAAATGGGTACCTGCCCTCTTTAGGGTCAGGGAAGGTAAAGCAGCGAGGGAGAGGAGATGGGCGCCGCCCTCAATATGCTGGCCCCTAGAGAAGTGAGGTCTGGCCCCCCTACAACCTTACAGGTTATGGGACACCTTTACCTTTATTTCGTTAGTATATTTTATTAGTACAACCACCCCACCAAGAGCTAACATTTTCTGTAAACATTTTCTGAACAACGAACTGTCTATAAAATAATGCGTGTTCTATAATTTGTGAGGAGCTTGGAAATACACTTCAAAGCCTTCTGATTGCATTTTAGCCATGGAATGCACACACACACACACACCACACACACACACACATTGTGCCCAAGTTTGTATCATGGAATGGGGGAAGAGTCTATAAAGCCTTCTGCTGACACTGAAAAGTATAAATTGTATGATAATAAATTTACTATAAAAAGTATTATTACAGTACACCTGAAGCACAATATAAAATATAATGCTACTCATTGTACAGGGAGGGAGGGAGAGAAAATGCTTCTTAGGGAAAATAATTTATTCTGCAGGAGAAAAAAAAATGACATGCCACCCTCATCTCACCTATCCCCTCCTAATTCACATTTTCATAGTATGTTGGCATCATAATGTTCTATTCACTGTATCAAAATTTAGCTACAAGAATAGCTTTTTGCACTAATTTTTTTGGTTAAACTTCTGTAGTTCTACTAGTTGAAATGGTATACACTATTTCCCTAAAAATCATCCTTTCATCCCCTTGCTTTTATTTATTTTGATTTTTTCCTCTTAAATGTCTTTTTTTTTTTTTTTGGGGGGGGGGGGGGTGATTTGCTAAGTCACTTGTGTAGGTTTAAGAATTGTTCATATCCCTCTCCTCTTCTAACCCCTTTCTTATTTTTCAGTCTGACTACATAATTTATCTGTTAATATTTTGTAACTGCCTTCCAGTCTTTATCATCATTTAATGAACCTTTGCTTGTTCCCCCCTCTCTCTCTCTCTTGTTACATCTATACTTTTTCCTTCTCTAGTCCTCTGGTTTTTGTATCATCGTTATTTTCGGTTGTTGTTTTTTGTTTTGTTTTTATCCTATTTTCTCTCCATTCAGAAACAAGACTTAAAAATTTTGGTCAATCTTGTTTTCATACACAAATATCTTTCCATTTAGGATTTCAAACCTTTGGGGAGGAAAAATCTCTAAACATTATGGTTCCGATAGAAACTGCTTTGATAGATCTAGGCTTCTTTTGTATCATAGAGGATATTATTATTTCAACGGCACTGGTTTTTGGATGTTGGAAAATTGTAAAAATTGACCCACACGATAATTAGGTTGACCTGTAACAAGGGCTTATTACCCAGACCATCACGTTCTGCTTGTGTTTGACTATGTCACATGTCGAATCATCTTTTGATCTTGATTTTGATTTTGATCTTTTAGTTCTGTACTTAGTTTTTTGCTTCTTTTTTTTCTTTTGATATTTCTGTTTCTCTTTTTGGTTATTTTGTCGATTTTCAAATAAAATATTAAAATGCATTTTTTTGGTGGCAAGTTACGACTTATTTGCATAGCTGGAATAAAGACTATGGCATTAATGGTACGTCGATGTTTTCATAGTTCAATAATATAAACTACATGTGAAACATGCTTGACATAAGAAAAAGATATTGTGTGTTAGTTACAGTTAATTTTCATAGGGGGGGAGGGGACTGGACTATTAATGTAGATGAAAAGAAATACCTCATTATGTACAAGAAATCGCAAGTTATGTGTCCAAGTTTAACGGAATTCATCTTACATGAAATTGCTGTATCCTACAGATATATAATATATATATTATACATATACATATGTGTTTTGAGCTTTCTTTTCATAACAAGGGGGGAAAGGGGGAGTCATGGTGGTTATGAAATTGCACAATATCAATCTGCGTATTTGCTCGATTTTTTTTTTTTTCATGAATAGCTCTGCACTCACTAAAGGGTTTGATCAAAAAGATTCTTGCAACGTTTTTTGCTTTTTTTGTTGTTGTTGTTGGTTTTTTTACCCAGAAAGTATCGTACGGACTGAATGGGTCATACGTGTTCTCTCCTAAGGCCCTATTGTGATGATGATGTTAACAGGTATGAAAGAAATCGTTTGACATTCATGGACCTGTAGAACTGATCTTTGTTTATATATATGGAAACGTTATTGTAGTTGTTGTTTTTTCAAAACGCAATTATGTGGTGGAATGGTGATTCATGAAATGACTGGCTGGTGTGGGGGGGGTTTGGGCAATAATAATACGATTTTTCCAAAAGAAAAAAAAAAAGTTTCCAAGATTTTTTTGTGTACAGTTTGAAACAACTCCATACGACTAGTTCTGTCTGTGATATGCTATATATGACGAGTGATACTAGACTGTGTGTGATATACCGACCCTAAAATTCTCATTTCTCTGCGTGTTAATGTAAATCAGACAGTACTAACGAATTATAACAAGAATTTCCTGGCTGTCATTTTTTTTCAAATCGGCTTACACGATTGCGACAACAGTTCTACAATAACCACACAATATTAAAGTGATTGACGCACACTATAAAAAAATAAGCCTATATAAATAAAAAAATTTTAAATAGTGCAGTATTAAATGTTTTTTCATATTTGTACAATTTTTTCGTGTTGTGGAGAGCTAAACGGATCAGCAACATTCGATGTTGCACCCTTCCTTACAAATTCTGTCATATATAGTAAACAAGTTTTTAGACAGCAATGGCCACTGTGAGAAAATGCCTAGCGTATATTTCCTTAAAAGTCTGTGAGTTAATATTTCTAGTGTATATTACACCCCCCCACACACACCCCCACCCCCATTCCACCCACCCACCCTCTGGTCCTCGGCAAGAGTCTGAGGTTCAGATTTTTGTATATGCGACCGTTTCCCCCCACCACCACCACCCCATTTAGGTAGCTAGCTGTATTCCGACTTTGTGGATGATGTCTAAACATGACACCTGTGTGCGTGCGGTTTTTGGATTTTTTTTTTTTTTTTAAATTTTGTCATCCATTCCTACAGGCACGCAATGGCCTACTCTTCCGAACGAGTTTTTAACGCGTTTGCAAGATGCTCTTCTGCGTGCATTCATACACAGGGAGGCCTCAGTTTATAGTCTCATCCGAAGGACTCGTGACATTCAGTGTGTCTTTTTTTTTTTTTATCCAACTGGGAAGAAAGGGCAAGGCCAGGAATGGAACCCAGAACCTCTCGGTTTACTTGTTAGGCAGGTGAAGATTTTAACCGTCCTGCCACCTTCCTTGGTATATGACACTAAAAGCCCTAACTCAACTCACTGCGAGAACAATGCAAACCAAGCTGTACGGCCCATGAGAGGAGCTGGAAAGGACATACCATTATTTTTCCCCAGACACATCTGACAGTGTAAAGCGAATGAGAGAAGAAGACTGTGAGGATAATCCTGGCATATTACTATATTATTAAAAAAAACCAACAACAAAAAACATACCTTCTGCCAAGACTCAATGCTGCATAAATCGTCACCTGATCCATTGAGGTTTTTTTATCGAGCGTGAGGACTGTCCAGGATTCATGCATTCCTGCAACAAAATGGAAAACGCAAGTTCTTATCACACCGCCCTCAATGTGACGCTCCACACCACATTATGAGTCGCATTGTACCGAATGTCAGTTTTTAGTTGTTAACACGTGATCAGTATGAAATGAAAAAGCTGTTCAATAAAAAAATTTTAATCAGATTGAAAATCGGACAATTCTATGAAAAGTCGTTACCAATTGAAATGATAGGCTGCAGGAAGTGACAAAATGAAAAACTGACAAGTTTTATGACAGGTGGTCAGAATGAAGGCTTGGGTGTTTTTAAACGCGTTTTTAAAGCAAAAAGGAAATAAAAGTTACACCTAGATTTTTTTTTTCTTCAGTACAAGCTACAAGAATGGCTATAATATTATAATCGATCAAAATCTCAAAATCAAAAACCTGACCCCCCACCTGCCTAAAATGACCCCTAGAGGAAAAGTGGGTCAGGTGCAAAGTGACTCATTTCGTGGAGAAGCGTCACAACTTGAACATCTCCGCTGGGGCAGAAATAGGATTACAGAAACAACAAGTTATCTTTTGTTTTCACTCTGAAAAATTTCAGTAGCAAAATCTCAACTGATCTTGTATATAAAGTAATAGTTGATTGTGCCTTGTATGTATGGTCAGATCTGTTGTGGTATCTGTGCAAACAGTGGGTTGTTGTTTTTTCACATAATTATACTCTATGTAGGATTTACTACTATCTGAACAGTTGAAACATTGATCTTACATGAGTATACTAGACCACATAGAGGTCGCACGATGTGTGATGATGACTGAGATGCGGTTTGGTTAGAATAATGATGCAAATCATGCGCATTATTATGATGTTACCTGCAAATAACAACCACCTATGTTGCTGACAAAAATCTATCACGTTTCACTGAAAACTACAAACTACACCTATAAACGACTGAATCCACATGTTTCACTCCAAATCGCCGTTTTTATTCCAGTGCCAGGCCTTTAAAAAAAAATTTTTAAGCAAAAATTTGAAAACAACTGAACATTTCCTTAATGATGCAAAAGTGTAGAGAGACCTAAACAGGAATTCTAGGTCGCTGCTCCAATTCCCAGCCCCACCTGCTTTGGCACCAAAAATAGGGAGAATCCTAGACCTTTTCCTATCATCTTTAGTATCCCTAAAGAGGATTAGGGATCGCCTACTTACTGGGGCAGTGCAGTGATAAATTCAAATCGAGTGCAAGAGCAAAAACCACTTCAGAAACAGACATTAAGATTTATAAAGCAAAGGAATACCAAGTTTATCACTGCTTGAAAAGCCAATAAGTGTTCTAAGTTTGGAAAGCAGCGCAGGAATTAGGAAACAGACCTCAAAATTCATGTATTTAGTGTTTGGCATTCCCATTCTTAACACTCATGGGATTAAAACTTCAATATATCTGAATCAGAATGAATTATTTTCAATCAAAGGATGGGCTGTGTAACAGTGAACACTTTTTACCATAAAAAATTAATTGCTTTGTAATACCAAGATACAAATTTTCGTCTTGGAGGCATGATAAAGATCCTATGAACTACAAAAGTTTATGAGGTGACATCCCTGATATGGCCTCTGTGGTCAGCAGGGCTATAAACAACAGGATTGGATTGGATTGGAACCGCAAAGAGGGTGTGTATTTTTTCTGACCATACTTTAAAAAATTGTGGAATCTGGACTGATAAACTGTCCGCAAAACTTAAACATTTTTGCTTACCTAAGCGCCTATCCTTGCCATACTCCCTTAACAAGATGTATCATTATATATACATATGTTTGTGAGAGAAGACTATATTTGTCTACAATTATCTCACTGATCTGAAGAAGGTCCCACAATGGAGACTGACATCAATAATAAATAATAATAATAATAAATGGAACTTATATAGCACTATATCTTGCAAAGACAAATCAAAAGCAATAGAGCGAAGGGGAAATAAGTTGGCCTCTTTTGTTTTGATCCAAATTCAATTTCACATAGGGGATCTGGTTTCCCTTCATCCATAGAAAGCATTCGCCTTCTTTCTTTTTCCGCTATGAGGATTTTTACAACAACAACAAATATGATTTTTAAAAGATGGATGTTTCATTTCGCAGAATCTTTAAACTCAACTGAAAAGATGGAAGTATCTCTGTAAACTAGTGTGCAGTACAAAACAAGAGGCTCTGCAGACTTTTTTTTTTCCACTTCATTATGTCAGCTGAAATCAGTTTATCCATTTTTCTACGTAACACATTGTAGCACTTCTAGGTCAAATTCTAGTTGTAGACAAACCATTGCATGTGCAAAGAAAAACAACTCGCCATTAAGTTTGTGAAACTCAAAGTCTAGCCAAGAAACAAGCCCCCCCCCCCATCCCCCAAAAATAATCTTCGCATGCTGTTGTCCTCTAAGCTTTCAAGAATTCTGTCAGTATTATGAGCACATCTCTGTTGCTAAAATCAACATTCTCCTAACTTAAAAGAAATTTGGAGATCATGTCCCCAACCCTATCACTCCTTTCCTGCCAACCTCAAGTTTTCAAACAGTCTTACGTTCCTGTCCCATAATCTTAACAAACTTTGCCCTTCCCTAGAATTTACTTGGCAATTTTCTTTTCACCCTGCCCCCCCCCCCCCCCAAACTGCTCCATCTCTCAATGACCAGGTCAACTGCAAAGATGGAGAAACTGTGATTCTCTCAGATCAGATGTGTAGTTTCACGTTCCCATGCCATTCATTTTTTTCAAGTGGGAGATACTGACGCAACGTAGATTTTCGTTTTCATAGTCTGTTGTAGCGAAATGGCCGAAGAATATTCTTTACACTTTGCACAGTTAATGTTTTATGTTTGGTTATCATTCCTTTTGCAGTCATTTTTTTAAAAATAAAATATGTTTGATTATTCTACCTGACGTCCGTATCATTATTTTTTTGTTTATGCCACAAGGTTTTCATTGTTGTTTGCGTAGTTATCCTACACATCTGTACCAGCTGTTATCTCTCCCCTTGCAGAAATAGCAGGGGCTGTTTCAGGACAAATCGTGTCCAAACTTAAGGGAACTTCTGCTGTGTCTGTCCTCTTTTCTATCACTCTCTTTGGTTATGCCGTTATTATATATTCTCTCTCTCTCTCTGTGTCTCTGTGACACTTGAGATATTTTCTTTCAAAAAGTTTTGGACATCATTCATTTTGTTCTGGTGATTACAAAGTCGTGCTGTAAACACTGAGATGGGCACTACCTGTTCTTCATACTCATTGCCTAGCCTGTGCCACTGTTTTTTTTCCTCTTTCTCTTAATTTTGTTCTATTTCTGTAATTTTTTGTAAACTTGATTAACTAGGCAGAGTGTTTGATGTCCTAAGCGTAGCTTAGTCTTGTTCGCATTCCAGAACGGATAAGATAAGTCGCAAACTATGCTCCTTTTGCAGCATAGTTTAGGTTTTTGGTCTTTGAGAAGACAAATGTATCTTTAGCTATGGTTAGGGTTTCACTGAATTGCAAGAGGTTTACTCTTACAATCAGCTACAACAAAGCTATAAGTAATGTTATATTAATGGGAAACAACACAAGGAGTAATGATTGTCTCTTGGGAGTTGGATGTTTTGTATTCGATTTTACGACTGTTCACTCTCGGTGGTATTAGGCAAAGTTCTATATGTAAATTATAATATTGCATAGGTTTAGCATTCTAATCAAATTAAGATTTCTTGGCTGATCGTATTTAAATAAAAACTAAATAGTTCCACATGATTAAAATCCATATCTTCAGTCAAAAAATTTTTTAAGTTAAGTCCAAGAAATACAAAAATCCTAGAATATGCCGAAAAATGTATAATAATTAACAAATTTTTTAAAAAGCATTGTTCTTGTATATATGAGTTTTTGTAGTTAAACACTTTTTGTAAATGGATTGTTAGTTTTTTGCAGTTAAAAAACATACAAAAAACCCAACCTTGTTGATAACTGTGCTTTCAGTAGAAATTCAGAGATGGTGAAAGGCTAATTACAGTCCTATTCAAGAAACTTAATATTTTGCAGACTCTGTCAAGTTTACAGAGACTAGACTTGTAGATCGTCAAAGGCCTGTAGATGATTCTAGCATCTTATACACAAGCTTTTTGCTGTCATTGGAGCCATTCGCATCACTTTGTACTGTATCCTTAGTCAGCCGTAGTCTCTTTTCTACAGCATTTTGTCGACAGAAAAACGTGCCATTGGGCAGTTTGACTGAAATGTGTGTCCGGACTGTTCATGGCATTCGTTTGTTGTGAAAAAAATTTTGAAAACTGCACAGTACGAATACTGTAGTTCTCTCTTTTGTTTTTTTTTGCACATGGATTTGTATGTGTATGTGTGTGTGAGTGTACTTTCAGGAGATTTATTATTATTATTATTATTATGCATGTTCCACGTAGAAAGTTTAAAAAAACAACAACAGACATTGTTGATCCTTAGATTCCATAACTCAGCATTTGTTGATTGCTTGCGTTAATTAATTAATTAATTAAACAACATTCCAAGAATTTTTTGGTGTGTGTGTGTGATACCTACAGTCTTGTTCCATTAAACTGCCATCTCTCTAAACGGTCGGGACTCGACTATGTTGGAGGAGGGGGTCAGTTTTGTACCTGCAGACAAGAAATGAGCCAAAGATAAGTGACGCGAGGCTCGTCTCCCCCTGGTTTTTTTTTCCGCTCAGACGGTACCGCCCGATTTGTGAATTTTTTTGTTTTTTCTCCCTGCACCAAGTACAGAGACTTTGTGGGTTGTTTTTTTTTTGTTTTTTTTTGGGGGGGGGGATTCCATTCACCATGTGATCATGCTTCTTGAGTTAAAAACTTGTAACTGTACTATGCACAGAATTTGTTTGTTTGGGTTTTGTTTTTGGGCGGGGGGATGCTGCATTGATCTTCAATACTTGGTGCAATTTGTGTGTGTGTGTGTGTGCAAATATCATTCCTGCTGTATGTGTTATCTTTTTTTTTTTATGTGACTGGTGGTTCATCATTTTTCTTTGTTCTTTTTTTTTTTTTCAAACAATAACAAAACAAGCAAGCAAACAAGCAAGCAAGCAAACAAACGAACGAAGCAAAGCAAAGCAAATCGTATAGTGGTGGTTGACAAGTTGTGTAACTAAAACTCATCCCTGTTCTGTTTTAGACTGGTTGGTTTGGGGTTTTTTTCTTTTTCGTTTTCTTTTTTTTTTTTTTTTTTTTTTTAGAACACAAATTTTTTTCTTGGGAAGGGGAGGAATCTTACATTTTCTGACTAAAAATTTCACCGTTCCCTTAACTTTTTTTGGGGGGGGAGGGGGGGGGGTGTGGACAAAATTGGGGGGATATATGATTTTCCTAGACAACATTTCGGGCTTTCTGAAGGAGTCATCTTCTTCATTGGTCAGATCTTTCAGCTCCATTTTTGAATGTCACCACATCATGGAACCATTCCAAGACTCTCTCCCTACGTGCCAGTGTCCTAGTCCTTCAGTTTCCAGAGAAAGGAACGGAAATCCGCTTTTCTGGCAACCATTGTTGCCCCCCCCCCCCTCCCCAAATTTTGGAACTGTTAACGATGATTTAATTTGATTAGTCTGGAAGAAGGGGATGGGTAAGGAGGTGGGGAGTATGCTTCACAAATAGACAAAGAAAAAAAATTAACAGGCAAACGTAGTATACAATTTTGTATTAAAAAAAAATTGGACATAGCACGTTACACATATGATTTTTTTTTTTTTTTTAAACCCAGGAATCGAAGCTGGAATTGATGGTACCACGTCAGAAATTCTGCCTGAAATAACTGCGTGAAGGACAAGGAGGGAGGAGAAGGGGAGGGAGGGGGGAGGAGAGGGAGGGAGGGGGGGGGGGGGGGTATTGTTTTGTTTAGGGACGACCCCTCCAAGTGTTGCAGTTTAGCCAGAAATACAACTTCCATGTTTTCAGGGGCTTCCAGATTCCTTGTGGGCTGGCTGGCCCCCGCTTGCTAGACTGGTGGACCCCCTTGACTCTCTTCCCTCCCCCCCCCCCTCCCTCCCTCTCTCCCTCCCTCCCCTCCCCCCTCCTTCCTTCCTTCCTTCCCTCTTCCACCTTTCCACCACTTTCACCCACCCACCCCTCTCTCCTCTCCTCTCCTCTCCTACCTCTCCCCTCTCCCCTCCCGCCCTCCCCCTCAAAAAAACTTTCTCACCTGATTCATCTCCTTCTGTCTGTACAGTTTGATTTCTCTGTAGAAATAAACGACTTTTTTCACACATGTACTTGCGTTTTGGTGTGTGTGTTGTGTTTGTGTGTGTGTGTTGTTGTGGTGTGTGTGTAGGGGGGTTATGATGTGGGTGTGTTGTGTGTGTGTGTTTGTTATGACGTGTGTGTGTGTGTCATGAGAGAGAGCGAACTACAAATAGTTTAAAAAGCATGTCTGAAGTATCAATTCACTGAAATGTTCATGAACTGCTATCAGAAAAAGAAACCCACACTCCTGTAAAAAAAACCAAAAAAAACCAACAACTAAGATCCACTTTGTGTTTCATGTTTACAATCTACTGAGTACCATTCACTTTATACATTATATACATCTTTTCTTCTTTAATTTCTTTTCTTTCTTTTTTTTTTTTTTGGCTCCCTGCCTAAAACACTATGGCTCGCCACTGGTACATGGTGAGATTTTTGTGTACACCTCCATTTTTCCACCATTAAAAGGTCACCACATTCCATCTGCAGGAATACTGTGTAAGTCATGAAACCAGTAAGCTTTCGCATTTTTGTGTTGTCATCCATTCTTACTGGTACGCAACGGTCTTCTCACCTTCAAAAAGGTGGAACGAGACTGAAATTAATATGCATGCAAAATTTTTCTATGTTATGTGTTTAAATTTATAAACGAGGCACTGTAATCGAAAATCTCACCCAAAGCATTTTATGCATTGTGTCGTTTTGTAGTGTATAGCACTTTCAGTCCTTGCAGATTTCTCTGAACAAAATTCTGGATGCTGTCTCTCTCTTTTCCCCATTTGCATGCATAATAATTTGTTTCCCTATCAGCGTGGCTTTATTTTATTTTTTCTACAGAATTTTGGCAAGCCACAACTAATTTGTTGCCATGGGTTCTTTTTTGTGCGTTGAATGCATGTTCCACAGCCGTGCGTTTTGCATTTCGATTTTAAAGAAAAAAAAAGTATACTGCAAAGCACTAAAAGGGGATTGGATTCTGTCTGCATAAATGTTGGCTGTGAGTGGAAAGTGCCCCACAGCCCTACAACGAAAGTGAAATTCAAACCCATGACTCTAAGATCAATATATACAGGACGGGATAGCCTAGTGGTTAGAACATTGCGCTGGCAATCTGACCAACCCGGGTTCGATTCCCGTTCAAGGGGATATTTTCCCCTGGAGTGAACATCAGTGTCGACTCCACTCTCCCAAAAGTCATTCGAATGAGACTATAAACCGAGGCCCCGTGTGCAAACGAACACAGAACATCTTGCGCACACGTTAAATCCTGTTACGCTTTTCGTAAGAGTAGGCCATTGTGTGCGGGTTGGAACAGATGACAATTTACAAAACATACACATGGGAAACTGGATGTAAAAAAGCACATAAGTGCTTATTCCATTATCATCGATATAAAAGGATTATATATATATATATATATATATATATATATATGGTGTGATCTGTATTCTTTTCAACTGGCCAAAGTGGAGTGTAGCCATTATCCTCCAAATAGATAAAATAAACAGATAAATATCTCCGGTATGATCGTTATTTCTTTACAACTGGCCTAATTGGAGCGTATCCATTATCCTCCAAATAAACGAATAATAACTAAATAAATATCTGGTAGAATCTTTACAACTGGCCTGATATAATAATGTATGAAGTTTACATAGGGCTGAATCTTGTAAAGCAACAAATCAAAGCGCTCAGATGACTGCCGTTTTGTAAATTTTGTCATCTGTTCCCACGGCACACAATGGCCTACTCTTTCGAACAGCGGAACAGGATTTAACATGTGTGCAAGATGTTCTGCATGCCTTCGGGGCCTCGGTTTATAGTCTCATTCGAAGGACTGTAGTGTATCCATTATCCTCCACATAAGCAAATAGATAGATAGATAAATAAATAAATACCTCTGTACTCCTTACAACAACAACAAAAACACCATGATAAACGTATTACATAGGCCTACCTGCTTTAGGACAGTGCGCCTGTGTCTGCTAGAGATGTAGCGATGGGAGATAACTGCTTCAGGCGCCACTCCTCCCAACCCCCACTCCTCCTTCCCTGCAACCTGCAATCAACCAGCCAGCGGTATGCTTACAGTAAGTTTATTTTAGTTAGTTATTTTATTCTTTTATATCGAGGATAATGGAATAAGCACTTGCATGCTTATTTACAACCAGTCCCGGTGTGTATGCAGTTTTGTGAATGTTGTCATCTGTTCCCACCGGCACACACTGGCCTACTCTTACGAAAAGCGGAACAGGATTTAACGTGCGCGCAAGATGTTCTGTGTGCGTTCGCACATGGGGACTCGGTTTATAGTCTGATCTGAAGGACTTTTGGGGAGAGTGGATTCTGCACCGATGTTAACTCCAGAGGAAAATATTTCCTTTAAGGGCAATCAAACCCGGGTAGTCAGATTGCAAGCGCAATGTTCTGACCACTAGGCTATCCCGTCCCCAGTTGAAGACCTTTGAATTAAAAAAGGTATGAAGACAAGATTTCTTTCCACGTACATCTAAAGAAAATAAAACGTACATAAGATAAGGTCCCTGGTTAGTAATGCACTTGCCTAGAAAGCGAAAATCCCAGTTCAATTCACGTTGTGTCTTTTTTTTTCTGTTCTTTTTTTAAATCCATTGGCTTTGAGTGGCGGTCTGGGTTCTAATCTTTGTTGGATGAGATGATAAACTCGAGGTCCCTTGTGTAACACGGCATTTAGTGCATGTAAAAGAACCTACGGCAACAGCAAAATTATGAAATTTGTTCTTTTTCTAGTGTTTCAAGTGCATAGTGGTTCAATAGGGGGACGGGACAGCCTGGTGGTTAGCGTGATGCGCTCGTGATCTGCTGACCCGAGTTCGATTCCCGTTCAAGAGGATTTTTCCTCTGGAGTTATCATCAGTGCCGACTCCACTCCCCCCAAAAGTCCTTCGGATGAGACTATAAACCGAGGCCCCGTGTGCGAACGCACGCAGAACATCTTGCGCACACGTTAAAACCCGTCCCGCTTTTCGGAAGAGTAGGCCATTGTGTGCCGGTGGGAACGGATGACAAACTTCACAAAACTGCATACACACGGGGACTGGATGAAAAAAAGCACACGAGTGCTTATTCCATTATCCTCGAAATAAAAGAAGGAATGAATCCCCGTTTGGGCCTGAAACCTTCCCTCATCCACTAGACAGTGAGTGGTAGTCTGGCCTGGGTGCTAGTCTTTCGGGTGAGACGATAAAACGAGGTCCCGTGTGTGGTAGTACTCGTGATTGGAAACCAACTACATGAAAAATTATGCAGATGGAAAAGATAATGGGTGGCTGTGCTCTTATGGCGACGGGCTCTCCTTGGGGATAGCTGCCCCAATGTCACGTAGAGCAATCTGCCGTGATTTAAAGTGCTATACAATAGGCTACACTACAATACTCTACAAGCCTGGAAAGGGAGTGAGAGACATCTCATCTGGTCAGACGAGCCGTTTTCAGCCTTCAAATGATGACAACAATCGAAAGCTATAAAATTATGGAAACACTAAACCTCGCCGACCTGAAAATTCGTTTGATTTCAACACACTTATTCTTGAAGAAGAAAGAAAAGAAAAACATCACGTCTGTGTAACTCAACACACAAATTAAGACCAAACAAGCTTTGTGAGCTGGGCAACTTTTTTTCCGTTCTCTTTCTTCTTCTCCCCCCCCCCCCCCTTAATTTCATTTCTCAGCTAAAGCTCTGAAATTCACCAATGGTGAGATTTTGCGTATGGGACAGGGTTTTTGTTTGTTTTGGTGTTTGTTTTGTTGAGGGTTTTTTACCCACCAATAAGCGAACAGCATTCCGACTTTTGAGAGAAAACTAATTCTTTCAAAAGATGCTTAATCACACTGTATAACTCCATGGTCTGGCGGAGCCTCAGGCGCATGCTGGGTATCTTTGACTTTCTGCAGCCCACCATACCCTGACTGACACAAAAGCACGAGGTCTTGAGTTGGTCAGCAGAATGCGTGTATAATTAAAAGGGAAGTAATCCACCGTATAAAAGGGCATGGGAAGATGTTAGGGTTCTTGCCCTTCCTCTACCGATAGTTCCTTGCCTCTTGATCTTAAAATCAATGTTGACAATTACCCATCCAAGCGGTAACCACGCTCGATGCTGCTTAACCTTTGCTGGGGGAAAGCGAGTGCTCTGACCACTGAGCTATCCCGTCCACACTCTCTATCAATGTAAAAACGCCTGGCCTTTATCTACCCAACACAAAACACTGCATTCATTGCTCTCCAAATAGAAAAGCTCTCATCATTTATACAAAAATCATAATATACAGGAATATCCTTCATCGACCTATGTTTTTTTTTTAATTTGCTGTTTTTTATCGCCGTATTTCTCAAATCCTACAATAATTGATCTACAAACGTCACACCGAAGTTGGATGTGCAGGGCCCCAGTTGTCAGGCGCTTAACGGCAGCGCAACACGTTTCTGCTCATACATAGGGCACAAGACTAACAATAGTTGCTATCTGAGCGTTTGACAAAGAATATATATATAGATAGAGAGAGAGAGAGAGAGAGAGAGAGAGAGAGAGAGAGAGAGAGAGAGAGAGAGAGAGAGAGAGAAGATGAAAAATCTTCCCTTTCATCCACAAAATGAAAACATTCTTACACTTCATCTTCATTTTCACATCACCTATCCCGTAGTCCCGTAGATCGTGGGGGCACCAACGAAGCTTTTGCCCTTCATTTGACCGACAAAGAAAAGTGTACACTACCCTACCCTCCATCCACCAACGCCCACCTCTCGCAGAATCTTCTAAAGGACCAGCGAAACAACTCTCTTGGAAACACGGCACCAGCCTCCAATCCAATCCAATCTTGTTTACAGGCCCGCCGACCACAGAGGCCATGTCTGGGGCTATGGCTTCGTCAGGTTTCTAAATCTCACATTAAAAATGTGCAACTGTATGCATATTAAAACCAACTTTTCTGCCGTTCCTTGTATCAACGCCCTGCACTGGCCAACCGTAAGGGTCAACCTGAGACTGTGTTCTCTCATAATCTATGCGGTCGTTGGGGAAAGAGGCGTCAGAGACCTGGGCTTCTCTAGCAGCCAGCGTGTTAATAGGGTGGTGCCCATCTCCTCTATCCGCTGCTTTTTGTCCCTAAAGAGAGCAGGGACCCACTTTACAGCTGAATGAACTGAGGGGACTGTACAGAAGCCAAGCTGCACGAACGGTCGCCCATCTACGCGGCAACCTCGCTCAACGCTGCTTAAAACCTTAGCTTAGGGAGAGAGACAGCAAGGCAAGGGCTCTCTGACCACTGAGCTACCCCGTCCCTGTTTAGTGTGTGCAACCTTGTGGTTGTTCCAGCAGAGTTTGTCCTTCCTGGGCTAGCCTAGAGCTCCGAGGTTCACCAATGGTGAGATTTTATGTATGCCACCGTTTTTAATCAACGGTAAGGTACCCGCATTCCGACTTCAAACCAGGATGATGCCCGAATACACTAGTGTGCATAGTAGTATGTTCTTTCGAGCCAGAAGGCCCATAGAGCCGGAGCTTATCCCGGTTTCTGTAGCGTTAAGCGAACTGATGGTTTTTCACCACCCCTGTGACAGGACGCTAGTCTGTCGCCAGATACTTCCCCAGCAGAGCTGGTACCCACTTGTACACCTGGGTGGAGTGAGGAAAATAGGAGTAAAGTGTCTTTCCCAAGGACACAACACCGAGCCGAGCGGGGATCGAACCCGCGACCTCTGGATCACGAGTTGACCGCCTAAACCACTCGACCACGGTGCCTCCTTACTAGTGTGCATGCATTCTTATAATTGCATTATTCGTTCCTCTCGGCCTTCGGATGAGACTATAAACCGAGGTCCCGTGTGTGAACGCATGCAGAACATCTTGCGCACACGCTACATCCTGTTCCGCTTTTCGTAAGAGTAGGCCATTGTGTGCCGGTGGGAACAGATGACAAAATGTACAAAACCGCATACACTCGGAGACTGGATGTAAAAAAAAAAAAAGCACATGAGTGCTTATTCCATTATCCTCCATATAAAAGAATAAAATGAAATATAAAAGAATAAAATAAAATGGCCTACTCTTCCGAAAGGCTGACAGGATTTCAACGTGTGCGCTAGATGTTCTACGTGCTTTCACACACGGGACCTCGGTTTATAGTCTCATCCGAAAGACTTTTGCGGGAGTGGAGTCGGGACTGGTGTTAACTCCAGGGGAAAAAATCCCCTTGAACAGTGGCTCGAACCTGGGCTGTCAGATCGCGAGTGCAACACTTTAATACCCAGGCTATACTTCTGTGTGTGTGTGTGTGTGTGTGTGTGTGTGTGTGTGTGTGTGTGTGTGTGTGTGTGTGTGTGTGTGTGTGTGTGTAGTGTGTGTGTGTGTAGTATGTGTGTGTGTGTAGTGTGTGTAGTGTGTGTGGTGTGTGTGTGTAGTGTGTGTGTGTAGTGCGCGTGTGTAGTGTGTGTAGTGCGCGCGTGTGTGGTGTGTGTGTAGTGCGTGTGTGTGTAGTGTGTGCAGTGTGTGTATGTGTAGTGTGAGTGTGTGTAGTGTGTGTGTGTGTAGTGTGTATGTGCGTGTGTAGTGTGTGCGTGTGTAGTGTGTGCGTGTGTAGTGTGTGTGTGTTTAGTGCGTGTGTGTAGTGCGTGTGGGTGTAAAGTGGGTGTAGTGTGTGTGCGGGTGTAGTGTGGGTGTAGTGTGTGTGCGCGCGTGTGTGTGTGTAGTGTGTGTGCATTGTGTGTGTGTGTAGTGTGTGTGTACTCTGTGTGTGTGTGTGTAGTGTGTGTGCGCGTAGTGTGTGTGTGTGTATTCAGTAAGGTTATGGAAACCTATAAACATACCCAGCATGCAATATATACCAAAAATGAACTGCTTTGAAGTCGCAATGTGTCTGCTGAGGCCAGTACAGGGGGCAGACCTCTTGCAGAGTTGCAAGCACAGGAGAAGACCTGACACTACGCATCCTATCTAATAAGGGAATGCAGAAAAGAGAGATAGATTGAGAGAGAGAGAGAGAGAGAGAGAGAGAGAGAGAGAGAGAGAGAGAGAGAGAGAGAGAGAGAGAGAGAGAGGGGGGGGGGAGAGAGAGGGGGGGAGAGAGAGAGAGGGGAAGAGAGAGAGGGGGAGAGAGAGAGAGAGGGGGGAGGAGAGAGAGAGAGGGGGGGAGAGAGGGAGAGAGAGAGAGAGAGAGAGAGAGAGAGAGAGAGAGGGAGAGAGAGAGGGAGAGAGAGAGAGAGAGAGAGAGAGGAAGAGGAGGAGAGAGAGAGAGAGAGAGAGAGTCCGACAGACAGACAGACAGAGAGACAGAGAGAAGACTCAGAGTATGTTGTTTTTTGTGCGTTGTTTTTTTTGTTTTTGTTTGTCAGACTGATGTCAGTATTAATCACTACTTCGACGCGACAAATTTAAACAATTCTAGGAACAACGCCTTGTTATAAGCAACATTCTCTAAAAGCGCATCCATAAAGTGGACGAAGCTCGACTGTGTGGTCCCAGTCTTCCCAAAGAGCCCACAACACACTCACTCTGGGTAAGACCAGGTCGGAGTCCCAAAAATCCCTATGACTCTCATGACATTCGAACCTGCGACCTTCCAGAATGGAACTTAACACGCTAACCACTATGCCACGGCTTTTTTATGTACATTTTTTCAGGAACAATTCTCACGGTGTCGGAGGTTCTTTTACGTGCGCTAAATTGTGTTACAGATCTAATCTTGATTATTATTATTATTATTGTCTTGTCATAAAAAAGACTAGCACCTAGACCACCACTTACGATCTAGTAGACAGGAAGCAAGTTCGGGATACGTGGAAATTTAACCCATAACATCTCACTTTTATTTGTTCATTATGGTTTTTTCTTCATTTCTTTTATTTCGAGGATAATAAATAAGTACTCATGTGCTTTTTTTTTTACATCCAGTCCCCATATGCATGCGGTTTTGCAAAGTGTCACCCGTTCCCACAATGGCCTACTCCTCTGGAAGGTGGATTGGGATTTAACGTGAGCGCAAGATGTTCTGCGAGCGTTCACACACGGGGCCTCGGTTAATAGTCTCATCGGAAGGACTTTCGGGGAGAGTGGGTTCGGTTCTGATGTTAACTCCGGTGGAAAAATCCCGTGAAACGGGCGTCTCGGTGGTGGCTCGAACCCGGGCCGTCAGATCACGAGTGCAGTACTCTAACCACCAGGCTATCCGGTCCCCCTCTAATGGGAAGAGTTACCTCTAGACTATCGAGGTTATGAAACAACAACCACCACCACCAATCCAATCTAATCATAAATTATTATAGACTCGCTGACCACAGACCTCATAATTATCAGGTCTGTCACCTCAAAATAGGTGAAGGTGTCCCATAACCTATGTGGTGGTTTGGGAGCGAGGTGTCAGAGACCTCAGCTTCTCCTGGGGGCCAGCATATTGAGGGAGGCGCCCATCTCCTCTCCCTCGCTGCTTTACCTTCCCTGACCCTAAAGAGGGCAGGGACCCATTTACAGCTGGGTGAACTGGGGGAATGTACTGAAGGCAAGGCGCACGAACAGTAATCCATCCGAGAGTGGGGAGAGCAAGTGCTCTGACCACTGAGCTATCCCGTCCCCAGCTACATCTAAGATTAAAGCAAAGAATACCAGCAAAACCGAACGAACCAAATCTACACAGAACCCTAACTTTCAAGCTTACATAGATCTAGCAGAATAAAATAATTACATAAAAGAGAATAAAGGAAACGTAATGCCAAAATAATAAAACAAAGAAAATACCCTACCTTAATTTCCTTCTTGTCATTCGCAACAATTCGAGAGGAAAACAAAAATATTCAGCTATATTTTTACAAAACAGACGACCATCACTGAATGTTGCTACTGATATCCGGGTGAGTGTTTGTTCAGAGGCTGAAGTGAACTGTTTTTGCTGGGGGGGAAGGGAGGGGGGGGGGGGGGGGGGCAGTGGGGGTCGGTTTGGTTTTTTGGGGTTAACGGGTAGGCCACACCCCGTACAACAAGTTCGTGAATGTCATTTTCTCGTGAAGTGAAAAGATTGAAAAACTTCGGTGTGTTTGCTTAAATCGAGCGTTCCATAGAGCTTAACTCTTGAGCACACACACACACACACACACACACACACACACAACACACACACACACACACACACACACACACACACACACACACACACACACACACACACACGTAGTTTTAAAAAAAACACCAAAAAACCCCACCAAATTTCTGTTATCATCATCTTCATCATCATCATCATCATCATTATTATTATTATTATTGTTGTTGTTATTATTATTTCGAGGATAATGGAATAAAGCACTCATATGCGTTTTAAATCCAGTCCCCGTGTGCATGCAGCTGTGTAAATTCTGTCATCTGTTCCCACCGGCACACTACTCTTCCGAAAAGTGGAACGGGTTTTAACGTGCGCGTAAGATGATCTGCGTGTGTTCGCACACGGAACCTCGGATTATGGTCTCATCCGAAGGACTTTTGGGGAGAGTGGAGTCGGCACTGATGTGAACTCCATGTTTATACCCTTGCCGACCACGAAAGACCATACGCGGAGGGGGGAGGGAGGGGAGGGGGGGGGAGAAGGGGGGCTGTTGCCTCATTCAGTTTCAGTGGCTCCAGTAACATGTACTTTGAAATGAAAAAAAAAAGTATGTTATTTCAAACCAGAAGGCCCATAGAGCCGGAGCTTATCCCGGTTTCTGTAGCGTTAAGCGAACTGATGGTTTTTCACCACCCCTGTGACAGGACGCTAGTCTGTCGCCAGATACTTCCCCAGCAGAGCTGGTACCCACTTGTACACCTGGGTGGAGTGAGGAAAATAGGAGTAAAGTGTCTTTCCCAAGGACACAACACCGAGCCGAGCGGGGATCGAACCCGCGACCTCTGGATCACGAGTTGACCGCCTAAACCACTCGACCACGGTGCCTCCATACTTTGAAATGAACGCTTTCTAATCCCTTCAAAATACCTGACACCGTCAATCTGAGAGGAACCAAATCACCATAGACGACAAAGTCCCTTAAATATGTCATTCCTCAAAGTCCATAAAAATCAGACTGTGCTGAGGACGCCAGCCATTCCGCTTAATTTACCATCCCCCCAGGTTACCGAAACATTAGGCGTAAAATAAAAGAGAAAGATGTAATTAAGAATGCATATGAAACATACCATATGATTATTATGGGCAAATAACATTAACACTTTAGAATAGACATCCTGTGCCGATTCTCAGTGTATCGACAAAAAACTGAAAATTTGAGAGTTAACGACCGGTATTGTCTTGTATTGTTATGTCACATATTGCATTGTATTGTATTGTATTGCATTGTATTGTATTGTATTGCAATTGTATTGTGTTGTAGTGCATCGTATTGTATTGGATTGTGTTGTATTGGATTGCATTTTGTTGTATTGCGTTGTATTTTAATTGCATTGTGTTGTATTGCGTTGTATTTTGTTGTATTGCAATTGTATTGTGTTATATTGCATTGTAATTGTATTGTGTTGTATTGCATTGCAATCGTATTACATTGTATTGCACTGTATTGTAATGGTATTGTGTTGTATTGCATTGTCTTGTGTTGTATTGCACTGCATTGCACCGTATTGTATTGTGTTGTGTTGTATTGTATTGCACTGTACTGTACAGTACACCACTGTCAGTCACAGCAAGTGTCCCTATGTGAATGAAATCCGGGCTGCTCTTCCCAGACATAGCACGTCGCCGCAAGACCAGCGCCGCACACTTAAAAAAAACAAATCTCCCGTCTGCATTTCTCCCTATTATAGAGCGTCTTCTGTCCAACAGAAAACGGCCAGGAACCGTTCCCTTGTTGCCACGAGTTCTTTTACGTGTGTTGTTTGCAAACGGGGCTTTGATTTATGATCTCATCCGAAAGACTAGCTCCCGGGCCTCAATTCAAGGTTTAGTGGATGGGGGTGAAGAGTACAGACTCAAACGGGGATCGAACCCTCGACTTCTCGCTTTCTAGACGGGTGAGTTACCTCTAGACCACCGAAACACATCGACTGTACAGTGTTTGTGCCATTATTTTATTGCTGCAAAAACCTGTTTCCATGAAGCTACACTCACTTACACGAACAACAAAATAGCAACAAGCGAACCTGAAACAAGAACCACCAAAACTAGTCAACACAACCACCAACATCCATCAACTGGGTTGGCAACACATACGTACGTACGTACGTGCCTGCGCTTGCACGCGTGCCAAGACACACATCGCACGCACGTACGCACGCACGCGCGCGCGCGCACACACACACACACTCGCTCACACGTCCCTGCGCTTGCGCACGTACCAACACGCACACCACACACACACACACACACACACACACACACACTCACTCACTCCTTCGGATGAGACTATAAACCGAGGTCCCGTGTACGAAGCATGCAGAACATCTTGCGCACACGTTAAATCCTGTTTCGCTTTTCGTGAGAGTAGGCCATTGTGTGCCGAAGGGAACACATGACAAAATTTACAAAACCGCACATACACATGGGGACTGGATGTAAAAAAGCACATGAGTACTTATTCCATTATTCTCGAAATAAAAGGGAAAAAAAATAAAACAACACACACAACACACACACACACACACACACACACACACACACACAGCGTTTATTTGCAACCAAAAAGCACTCTTCATAATTTTTTGTTCTCCAACCTTTACTACTTCTCCCATCAAACGTAGTCACAATTTCGAAAAACTCCCAGAAATATAATGTACCATCATTGTGCAGGGTACACTACAGCTGTGTAGCCTGCGGCCTGCGATATTATAATAATAATAATAATAATAATAATAATAATAATAATAATAATGTATGGAATTTATATAGCGCTGAATCTTGTAAAGCAACAAATCAAAGCGCTCAGATGACTACCATCACGAATGAGAACACATGGAAGGTGGCCAAGGCAGTTTTGACCTCCCCCTGCCTGACAAGTAAACCGTGAGGTTCTGGGTTCCATTCTTCCCAGCCTTGCCCTTTTCTTTCTTTCCACAATGACGGCAAAAAAATCGGAACTGAATGTTCGGACGGAGACTGTAAACCAGTCGGACTCGTGTGCTTACAGACTTGCGCACGTGAAAAGAACCCACGACAGTTGAAAATGGGAAAGAGCAGGGAGGAGGTACCTCCCGACTGTCCTGGCAAAAGTGGTAGGTTCAGTTCCCAACTGTATCTCCGAAGTCGGTATGCGGTTACGTAAATGGTGGAGAAAAATGGTGGCATACGACCAAAAAAAAAAAAAATCTCCTTTGGTAAATCTCGGAAGAAATATTGGTAATATGGATGCCGAGTAAGGAAAATTAGAATAAAAAGGAATATTACCGATATTTCCCCGTACTGTGATTGCTCTGTCATTTCCCTGTATTTTGAATGCTCTATTTTCACCCCCATAAAATAATTTGAGAAAGTCATTGTGTAATAAATGACTTATGAGTATTTCCACACACCCACATCAGAAAGTTGTGGTATACTGTTAATTTTCATATACCCCCCAGGAGCTTTTCTTGTTTGTTTGTTTTTTTCTTGAAATAAATCTTCAATCTTAATTTCCACATCACCACAAACCAAACTTTCCCCAAGAATCGAACAGTTGCCCAATCTTTAAACCTGAAGAACGTTTATTAAATAAACCGAAAATTTGCTCTGCCAAACACTTTGGATGTTGTGTTTTAACTCATCTGCTTTACTTTTTTTTTTTTTTTTTTACAGAATCGAACATAACGCTTGAATCCCCTAAAAAAAAAAAAAAACCCAAATCGAAACATAAATACAAACAAAACCTAAACGAAACCGCCTCTCTTTCCAGAGCGAAAGAAGGGAGCAGGACCGCAGTCGATGTTCTTCAAGTCCATAGCTTTGGGGCATTTGGTGGTGAACTTGGAGAGCGTCTTGCAGGCGAAGTAATCCTTGCGGCAGACGAACTGCACGCACTTCTGGAAGAGATCCATCACGTTGTACTCCGTCTGTATGTCCTGGATGCAGGAGAGGGTCTGGCGTTTGGAGAGCAGCGAGGAGCAGGACTTGACGGCCTGGATCTGGTCCTGGCGCGAGCATTTGGTCTTGAACATGTTGCAGACCAGGTAGCATTCGAATTTGTGCGTTCCCCTGGTGGTTGATTTTTGAGGCGAAAGAGAGGGAGATGAGTTGTGGTAGGGTTGGTGGTGTGGGTGTGGGTGTAGAGTTGGGGTAGGGTTGGTGGTAGGGTGTGGGTGAGGTGGGGTGTGGTGTGGGGGAGGTGGGGTGGGGTGGGGTGTAGGTGAGGTGAGGTGAGGTGGTGGGGTGGGGGGTGGAGTGGGGGTGTGGGTGTGGTGTGGGGATGGGATGTGGGGTGTGTGTGAGGTGGGAGGTGGTAGAGTGGGGATGTGGATGTGGTGTGGTAGGGTGGGGTGTGGGTGTGGATGTGGTGGGTGGGTGGGGTGAGGTAGAGTGGGGTAGGATAAGATGTGGTGTGATGTTGGTGTGGTGTGAGATGTGGTGGGGTGTGGATGTGGTGTGTTGCATCGCATTGTGTCGTGTCGTGTCTGTTGTGTTGAAGTGCAATGTACTGTATTGTATTGTACTATGGTGTAGTATAATGTGGTGTGATGTAGTATGGTGTGGTGTGGACTGGTGTGGTTTGGAGTAGAGTGGAGTGGAGTGGAGTGTAGAGTAGTGCAGAGCAGTGTAGTGTAGTGTAGTGAAGTGTAGTGCAGTATAGTGCAGTGTAGTGTAGTGTAGTGTAGGTAGTGTAGTGTAGTGTAGTGCAGTGTAGTGTACTGTAGGTAGTGTAGTGTAGTGTAGTGTAGTGTACTGTAGGTAGTGTAGTGTAGGTAGTGTAGTGTAGTGCAGTGTAGTGTAGTGTAGTGTAGTGTAGTGTAGTGGAGTGAAGTGGAGTGGAGTGGAGTGGAGTGCAGTGCAGTGCAGTGTAGTGTAGAGTAGTGTAGTGTAGTGTAGTGTAGTGTAGTGAAGTGTAGTGTACTGTAGTGTAGTGTAGTGTAGTGTAGTGCAGTACAGTGTTGTGTAGTGTAGTGTAGCGCAGTGCAGTGTAGAGTAGTGTAGTGTAGTGCAGTGCAGTGTAGTGTAGTGTAGTGTAGTGTAGTGTAGTGTAGTGCAGTGCAGTGTAGTGTAGTGTAGTGTAGTGTAGTGTAGTGCAGTACAGTGTTGTGTAGTGTAGCGCAGTGCAGTGTAGAGTAGTGTAGCGCAGTGTAGTGTAGTGTAGTGTAGTGTAGTGTAGTGCAGTGCAGTGTAGTGCAGTGCAGTGTAGTGTAGTGTAGAGTAGTGTAGAGTAGTGTAGTGTAGTGCAGTGCAGTGTAGTGCAGTGTAGTGTAGTGCAGTGTAGTGCAGTGCAGTGCAGTGCAGTGTAGTGTAGTGCAGTGTAGTGTAGTGTAGTGTAGTGCAGTATAGTGCAGTGTAGTGTAGTGTAGTGTAGTGTAGTGAAGTGCAGTGTATACCACCTTCAGCCAAGGCACATTTCTCTACATGAAATTCCAGCTGCTCTCCCCGGGGGAGAGCTTGTCGCCACAAGAGCAGCGCCACCCTTTTTTCCCTGTCTGTAAAAGATTTGTCCATATGAGAGTAGCTTTCTTTTTACAGAAATTTTGCCAGGGAATCTCTTGTAGCCGTGTGAGATTTTTAAACGTGGGTTAAATCCAGGTTGCACACTGGACCTCAGTTTATCATCCCATTCGAAAGACTAGTACCCAGAGACTCTAACTCAAGGTCTAGCAGTTGGAATCTGAGTTCAATCGGGAACCGATCCCCCAACTCCTCGCTTTCTAGACAAGTGCATTACCTCTAGACCACCGATCTGAATCCCTGGGATGATAACTATATACCAATGTCTAGTAACACAAAGGCACACACATCATCTTCCGTAACACATTAAAAAACCGATCCGCATTTCGCATACGTGAAGGCCAGCTATGGCCTGTGATTCATACACGAACAAACATGAACATACCCAGCATGCAATGTGAAGAGGAATGGACTCCGCCAGGTTCAAAATCCTTCTGTTTGAAAGCTTCAGTGCCTCAGTAACTCCTCAGTGAGTTAAGGAATAAGAAGAAATCTTTATTCCAGCAGTAAGAAGAGAATGGGGGACGGGACAGCCTGGTGGTTAGAGTGATGCGCATTGCGCTCGTGATCGGCTGACCCGGGTTCGAATCTGGTTCAAGAGGATATTTTCCCTCTGCAGTTAACATCAGTGCCGTATCCACTCCCCATCATAAAAGTCCTTCGGATGAGACTATAAACCGAGGTCCCGTGCACGAACGCACGCAGAACATCTTGCGTACACGTTAAAAACCCGTTCTGCTTTTTGGAAGAACAGGCCATTGCGTGCCGGGTGGGAACGGATAACAAAATTGACAAAACTGCATACACACACACACACATGGGGAGCTGGATGTAAAAAAACCCAAAAAACCAACCCAAAATGCGCATGAGTGCTTATTCCATTATCCTCGAAGACACCAGACTAAAATAAACTAAGTAACTAATCAAATAAACGAATAAATAAATAAAATAAAATAAATGAATAAATAAATAAAATAAATAAATAAATGGACCAACGAACCACTGGGCAGCATGCAGCGCTAGCCACCCCCCCCCCTCTCTCTCTCTCTCTCTCTCTTTCTCCTCCCTCCCTCCCTCTCTCTCTCTTTCTCCCTCCCTCCCTCCCTCCCTCTCTCTCTCTCTCTCTTTCTCCTCCCTCCCTCTCTCTCTCTCTCCTCCCTCCCTCCCTCTCTCTCTCTCTCTTCCCTCCTCCTCCCTCTCTCTCTCTCTCTCTCTCTCCTCCCTCCCTCTCTCTCTCCCTCCCTCCCTCCTCTCCCTCTCCTCCCTCCCTCTCTCTCTCTCTCTCTCTCTTCTCTCTCTCTCTCTCTCTCTCACTCTCTCTCCTCTCTTCTCCTCTTCTCATCACCTGGTCTGTTTGGGGCGTATCGGAGCGAGGCGTACATGAGGTACTGGTCCACCGTCAGCCCCAAGCCATCCGCTGCCTGTTGCAGAAAGCTGGGGTCGTCAGAAGGGGTAGCGCACAGGACGTTGGGGAAACGGCACTTGGGGTCCCCGAAGGATGCTCTGGAGGGAGCCTGGGAGGACCAAGGCAAAGACGTTGTTAAACCCATGTCTCCTGCGTTACACTTTAATTAGTCAGCGTAAACAAAAGAACTGGCCCGAGGGAGGAGTTGTTCTTGGGGAGATTCTTTAAGAAGAAAAATTATTGTCCGCTCTGATAGGGAAACAAATACAGTTGTAGACAGGAAAAGAAAAGAAAAAATGGGTGGCGCTGGTCTTGTGGCGACGCGCTTTTCCCGGGGGAGGGTGCAGCCTGAATTTCACTGCAGAGAAGTCTGCCGTGATTTAGAGTGGTGTACAATACAGTACAGTACAGTACAGAACAATACAATACGATACAATACAATACAGAAAAAGGCTTTGCTAATCCACCGCTAAGAAAGGTAAAGGTAAGGTGTCATAGGCCAGGGGCCAGCATATTGAGGGCGGCGCCCATCTCCTCTCCCTCGCTGCTTTACCTTCCCTGACCCTAAAGAGGGCAGTTTTACAGCTGGGTGAACTGGGGGACTGTACAGAAGCCAAGGCGTGCAAACGGTCACCCATCCAAGAGGTAACCACGCTCGATGCTGCTTAACCTTGGCTGGAGGAAAGCCAGTTCTCTGACCACTGAGCTATCACGTTTCCATACCAACAAGAAAGAAGGCGTGTAAGCTAAGGTAACATGTTTGGGCCAAAAGTTGTAACTATTCATTACAGCTTCTGGCCCGGGTACTCAATGAATCACGACGAAAGAGGGAAAGTAAGCTATGGAAACATGTTTAACTTCAGAAGTTGTAACAATTCAATACAGGTTCTAGGCCCAGGCCAAAACCTTTGTCAGTTACTGATGTAAGCAAAGTGACAAGGCCCATACCAAAATGTTATGTTGTAAAATGTTATGTTGTGAAAAGTTATGTTGAGATTGTCTTCAGCTATATAGCATAACAACCTGTGTTCTCATTTAAAGAAGAGAAACTCCTGTGAAGTCGAAGTATGACTGCCTGTATAGTAATGTACTTGAAAAACAGCCATAATACATGCAGAATTCACATTCAGTGTGAACCTAAAGGTCTCACAATGATTCCCAGGTGTGATGATTGGGACAGAGTGCATATTTATTTTCGATGACCCTGGCGGTGTTAAACTAAGAAACGCCCAACATTTACAATACTACAAGTTAGCTGGCTAACATATACTGTGTCTGACATACATTCACTTATCAGGAGGGCAGAAAATGCATGATGAGCGCTTTTCCAAACAACACGGATTTTAGATACGATTGTTCATGTTAGTTTGAGCACACATACACCTCTCTCTCTCTCTCTCTCTCTCTCTCTCTCTCTCTCTCTCTCTCTCTCTCTCTCTCTCTCTCTCTCTCTCTCTCCATCTAATATTACATCTGTGAAAAGACATTAAATCAAAGTACTACTACTCCTCCTGCTACTATTGCTACTACTCCTACTCCTACTACTGCTACTGCTGCTACTATTGCTACTGCTACTCCTACTACTGCTGCTGCTGCTACTACTACTACTACTGCTACTGCTACTGCTACTACTACTACTTCTACTACTACTACTACTACTGTTGCTGCCACTGCTACTACTATTACTGCATCTGCTGCTGCTGCTGCTGCTGCTGCTGCTGCTGCTGCTGCTGCTGCTGCTGCTGCTGCTGCTACTACTACTACTACTACGACGACGATGACGACTACCACATACACAC
>CM054140.1:65795527-65803027 GCA_028751875.1 Rapana venosa | reverse complement strand
AGGTGTACAAGTGGGTACCAGCTCTGCTGGGGAAGTATCTGGCGACAGACTAGCGTCCTGTCACAGGGGTGGTGAAAAACCATCAGTTCGCTTAACGCTACAGAAACCGGGATAAGCTCCGGCTCTATGGGCCTTCTGGCTCGAAAGAACATACTTTTCAAGTTGGGGGTAACAATTTATGCATTTATTTATTTATTTATACCACTTTAAGTCACGGCAGATTTCTCTGCAGTGAAATTCGGGCTGCTCTACCAGGAGAGAGCGCGTCGCCACGAGAGCAGCGCCACCCTTTTTTTTTCCCTGTCTACAACTGCATTTGTTTCCCTATCAGAGTGGCTTTTTTTTTTTTACAGAATTTTGCCAGGGATAACTCTCTTGCTTACCGTGGGTTCTTTTACGTGCGCTAAATAATTATGTTAAACACACGGGACTTCGGTTTATCGTCTCATCCGAAAGACTAGCGCCCAGACCACCAAAATGGTCGCATACGCAAAAATCTCACCATTGGTGGTAAACTTCGGAGCTTTTGTTGAGGAACGAAAATAAATCAATGGAAAAATAAAATGGTTAGACAAAAAGAGAATGATGAGAGAAAAATAGAATGATTAAACAAAAAGAGAATGGTTAGACAAAAAGAGAATGATTAGACAAAAAGAGAATGATGATTAGGCAAAAAGAGAATGGTTAGACAAAAAGAGAATGATTCGACAAAAAGAGAATGATTCGACAAAAAGAGAATGATGAGAGAAAAAGAAAATGGTTAGACAAAAAGAGAATGGTTAGACAAAAAGAGAATGATGGGACAAAAAGAGAATGATGATTAGACAAAAAGAGAATGGTTAGACAAAAAGAGAATGATGAGACAAAAAGAGAATGATGAGAGAAAAAGAAAATGGTTAGACAAAAAGAGAATGGTTAGACAAAAAGAGAATGATGGGACAAAAAGAGAATGATGATTAGACAAAAAGAGAATGATTCGACAAAAAGAGAATGATTCGACAAAAAGAGAATGATGAGAGAAAAAGAAAATGGTTAGACAAAAAGAGAATGGTTAGACAAAAAGAGAATGATGGGACAAAAAGAGAATGATGATTAGACAAAAAGAGAATGGTTAGACAAAAGAGAATGATGAGACAAAAAGAGAATGGTTAGACAAAAAGAGAATGATGAGACAAAAAGAGAATGGTTAGACAAAAAGAGAATGATGAGACAAAAATAGAATGGTTAGACAAAAAGAGAATGATGATTAGACAAAAAGAGAATGATGAGACAAAAAGAGAATGATGATTAGACAAAAAAGAGAATGGTTAGACAAAAAGAGAACGATTAGACAAAAAGAGAATGGTTAGACAAAAAGAGAATGATGAGACAAAAAGAAAATGATGAGACAAAAAGAGAATGATGAGACAAAAGAGAGTCAAAAAGAGAATGATTAGACAAAAAGATAATTCTTTCTTTCTTTCTTTCTTTCATCTGCCGCTGGTGCCCTTCGGCGTCGCGGGGAGACACAGACGTCTGTCTGCAGCAAGGCGGGAGGCTTGATGTAGTGACAGGTCATGGGCTCGCAGGGTGTCAGCCACGGAGTCGCTCCATCGTCTCCTTGGTCTACCTCTGGCTTTCCAGCCATTGTATTTGGTTGTGTATGCCCGTAGGGCTGGTTGGTTGGGCGGCATTCTAGTGAGGTGACCAAACCACCTGATCCTTTGTTGTTCGATATGGTGGAGAATTGGTGTTAGTCCGACCATGTTTCTGATCACCTCATTCTTGATCTTGTCGCGTCTGGTCTTGTTGACAGCTTTTCTCAGGCAGCGCATTTCACATGTGACCAATTTTCTCTCTAAGGCTTTTGTTAGGGCCCATGTCTGACACTGGTATGTGAGTGATGGAATGAAGATGGCGTTGATGAGTTTTGCCTTGGTGCTCATTGGGATGCTGGGATGTTTTAGAAGGGGGGCGAGTTGGTAACTGACTGCGTTCGCTTTCTGGCATCTTGTTTCTATCTCTCTGTCCAATTTTCCATCTTCAGTGAAGAGGCTGCCAAGGTATTTAAATTCTTTGGTCTGTTTCAGCTGGGTGCCGTTGATGTTGATGTCCAGCTTTCCTGGATTTCTGCTGACAGACATAACTTCTGTTTTGGTGATACTGATCTTCATGTCATACCTCTCGCAGCTTGTGTTGAGTTGGTCTGTGTGTTCTTGATGAGCTGCTTTGTTCTGATTCATCAGGGACTGGTCGTCAGCAAATAATAGTTCGTTCAGGGCCTCAAGATCTGGGTTGGCTTCCTTTGTAATCTGGTCCATGTAGATCACGAAGAGAAGGGGAGAGAGTACGCAGCCTTGCCTGACCCCTGATGTAACCGGGAACCAGTCGGATGTTCCACTGGCTGTTCGGGCTGCGCTCATACTGTTGGCATAGATTGCTCTGATGTTATCAAGCAACTTCCCCTTCACGTCGTACTGCTCCAGGATCTTCCAGAGCGTGTCTCTGTTGACTCGGTCAAAAGCTTTCTCTTGATCAACCAATACTGTATGCAGGTCTTGGTTGTATTCGATGGCTCTTTCACACAGCTGTCGGAGTGCGAAAATGGCATCTGTGCACCCTCTTCCTTTCCGAAAGCCAAACTGGGCATTGCTCAGTAGGTGTTCTGCTTTGGCTCTTGTGCGCTGTTCCAGAATCTTTGCATACATTTTCCCTACATGGCTGAGAAGTGAAATGCCTCTGTAGGTGCTGCAGTCTCTCTTGCTGCCCTTCTTCTTCCAAATTGGCACCACTATTGCATTTTGCCAGTCCATTGAGAGAATGATGAGACAAAAAGAGAATGATTAGACAAAAAGAGAATGATTAGACAAAAAGAGAATGATGAGACAAAAAGAGAATGATGAGACAAAAAGAGAATGATTAGACATTATTTTGTTCACTTCTTGTTCAGAGACAATAATCATAAAGGACTGTGGCAGGACGGTTAAGACGTTCACCTGCCTATATATATAACTAAGTAAACCGTGAGGTTCTGGGTTCGATTCCTAGTTTCCCCTCAGGAATGCCGGGGGGCCTGTCAGTATAAACAGCATTCCCAATCTTCTGGAAAGTCTATCCCAAGAATTCGCTTTTTTTTCTATCCCTCTCCTCGTTTCTGTCTTGTTCCTTTTCTTCCTGTCGCCTCCTTCTTGTCTATTTTCTGCCTTCTGGGTCCATTCTCCTGCCTTTTTTTTTTTTTTTTAGTTCAGAAAGAATTCAAAGAAAACACTTCGCTCTTATGCCGAAGTTGGATGCGCTGGGTCTGACCTGTCAGGCGCTTAACGGCAGTGCAACGTATTCTCGCTCATATGACAGACAACAATAACGAAAAAGAATGCGAAGAAGAAGATAGAGGAGGAGGAGGAGAAAAGAAGAAGAAGAAGAAGAGAAGAAGAAGAAGAAGAAGAAGAAGAAGAAGAAGAAGAAGAAGAAGAAGAAGAAGAAGAAAGAGAATGAAGTGGAGGAGGAGGAGGAAGAAAGAGGAGGAGGAGAAGAAGACCCAGCCTCGCCCTTTCTTCCCAGTTTGACAAGAAAATCGAACTGAATGTCAAAGTCCTTCGGATGAGACTATAAACCGAAGCCCCGTGTGAAAATGCACGCAGAATATCTTGCTCACACGTTAAAAACCCGTTCCACCCTTTCGGAAGAGTAGGCCATTGTGTGTCGGTAGGAAAGGAAGACAAATGAAAACAAAAACAAAAACGCATGCACACAGGTGTCGTGTTTAGATATCATCCCTGAAGTCGGAATATGGCTACCTTAATGGTGGGGTTAAAAAAAAACGTTCGTATACCCCAAACTCTTATTTATTCTTTATTAATTTGTTTATTCTGTTATTTCGAGGACAATGGAATAAGCCCTCATGTGCTGGGTTTTTTTTTACATCCAGTCCCTGTGTGTATGCAGTTTTGTAAATTTGTGTCTTCCGTTCCCACCGGCACACAATGGCCTACTCTTCCGCAAAGCGGAACGGGTTTTAACGTGTGCGCAACGGTGAACAGCTCAGGAAACAAAAAATGTAGTGTCTGCATCTTGTGATGTGATGACTGCACCCAACTACAATCTCCCTTTAATTTCTTCTTTGCGTTGCCTGGGTTCATTTAAGGCTATGTTACATGGTGTCGTGGTTTGGTTGGAGCGCCTGACGGCCCGACACCTCTGATTTCAGCTCCTTTGGCGCATGACAGGGTTTCCTCCTGGGCGTTCTTCGAGTTTTCCTTCTCCATGCATGGGTTTGAAATCAGAGATTTCCGCTCTCCTAGGTGGATTTTGTCAGCAAAACGGGCTCCACCTACCCTACCTGGTTATCCCGCCAGGCGCTCGGTCTCCCCACAGCAGGTCTTTGCGAAAACAGGGGACACCAACAAGTAGGTGCCTGCTGTGGAAAGTTGCGATAGGAGAGGCTAGGCAGCACCCTTCTGAAGGGTGCCCCTCTTGCCTGGCAAGCCAAACAAGAGGTTGCAGCTTCACTATCCCCGGGAAGCAGAGGTGTAGAGCGGATGCTCAGAACTGCACATACTTCCCTTCACAGGCGGGACATCCAGCACCAGACCCTGTGGTTCCCCGTCTCCCTTTAATAAGACAGTGTTCAGCAAGGGAACGACGCCCAGCCTTATAATCCCTGTACTCCCTCACCACACCAGACTGCCTTACCCACTGCACCCCGTCCTCTTCGTTGATTCTGAAGTAGATGGTGCTGTCCGCAACAAACGTGGACCCGTCCCCATCACCCGAGGCTACCAGCTTGCCCAGGGAAAACTGGATCTCCACTTCGTTTTCAAACACTCGGCCCATAGACTCCAGCTCGCTGGTGCCGTAGATGGTGAAGTGACAGACCTGGTCCGAGTCTGTTGCGTTCACTAGAAACCTGTGAGATCAGACGAAAAGTTGATCTGTATGAGAAGAAGCAGAAGAAGAAGAAGAAGAAGGAGGAGGAGGAGGAGGAGGAGGAGGAGGAGGAGGAGGAGGAGGAGGAGGAGGAGGAAGAAGGAGGAGGAGGACAAGAAGAACAAGAAGAAGAGGGAGGAGGAGGAGGAGGAGGAGGAGAAGAAGAAGAAGAAGAAGAAGAAGAAGGAGGAGGAGGAGGAGGAGGAGGAGGAGGAGGAGGAGGAGGAGGAGGAGGAGGAGGAGGAGGAGGAGGAGGAGCAGCAGCAGCAGCAGCAGCAGCAGCAGCAGCAGCAGCAGCAGCAGCAGCAGCAGCAGCAGCAGCAGCAGCAGCAGCAGCAGCAGCAGCAGCAGCAGCAGCAGCAGAACAAGAAGAACAAGAAGAAAAATGAAGAGGAGGAGGAGGAGGAGAATGAGGAGGAGGAGAGGAGGAGGAGGAGGAGGAGGAGGAGGAGAGCAGCAGCAGCAGCAGCAGCAGCAGCAGCAGCAGCAGCAGCAGAAGAAGAAGATGATGGTGGTGATGATGATGATGATGATGATGATGATGATGATGATGATGATGATGATGATGATGATGATGATGAAGAAGAAGAAGAAGAAGAAGAAGAAGAAGAAGAAGAAGAAGAAGAATTGAGTGTTTATAGGCATGCGTGCACGTGTGTCTTTTCTTTGATTTAAAGTCTGTTCACTCAAGGTGATGTGTGTGTGTGTGCGCGCGTGCGCGCGCGCGCGTGCGTGCGTGCGTGCGTGCTCGCGTGTGTGTATGTATGTGTGTGGACACGCGCGCGCTCAAGGTGCATATGCATGCATGAATACACACAAACGCACAAGCACGTACGTACGCGCTACAACCTACTTGGCCAAGCGTTTTCGACAGGGCAGAAAGAGAGCGCCTCTGCTCCCAGGAAACTGGTCAATTTTAGGGTCCTCCGACACCAAGCAGTTGCTGAAATCTGCCGACACACCAATCCAATCCAATCCAATCCAATCCGATCCCATCCGATCATGTTGTGTACAGCCCTGCCAACTACTGAGGCCATACATATCGGGGCTTTCACCTCGTCAAAGTTTCAAATCTCGGGGGGAAAAATTGTGCAGCTATGTACAGATTAAACCAGGGTATAAAACCAACTCTACTGTCGTTCCTTGTATCAACGCCCTGGCCAACACTAAGGGTCAACCTAGGACGGTCACTTTTCGTTGTGGGAGAACCTTATAAAGGACGATTAAATTTTGGTCAAACCAATGCCTGAATCCTTAAAAAAAACACCCCCAAACCATAAAAAAACCCAACAAACCAAAAAACCCAACAACAACAACGGGTTTGTGTAAAGAACTAAAAGACGTTACCTCACATCTGATGGAAAAACGCCAATTCTCTCCGGAATTTAAAATTATTGTACCAGTGGAACATTGCGACACACCGCTCTCTTCATTATTTTGAATAGTCGAATTGAATGCAGTATTACACAATGAGCTTGGTAACGCAAGAATACTAAAGGTTAAATGCTATAAAATAAAGTAAACATTATTTTTTTTCATTCAGTAATCCATAGCAAAATATATACGGCTGATTTTTCATGCCTCACGATTGTCTCAAGAATGAAAAAGAAATATTTAGATTACATGACAGTAGAGTTGGTTTTACACCCTGTTTTAATCTGTATATAGCTGCACAGTTTTAATCCGAGATTTAAAAGTTGATGAGGTGACAGCCCTGATATGGCCTCTGTGGTCGGCGGGGCTATACACAACAGGATTGGATTGGAGATTTTTAATCAATGAAGGCAGTGAAAGGTAGCCCATTAACAAGTCACACATAGTTTAGTTACTGCTACCATGATAATTATGGTTAAAAACAAAAACAAATTTCTTCAATACAGCATCACACACACACACATACACACACTAAACCCCCTATCCACGCACACACATCCCACCCCCCTCCGATCACCACCCCCCCCACCCCCCTAACCACATACATACAAACAACCCAAACATAAAAACCACCCCCACACAAACCACACACACACACACAACATAAATGTATGCGCACACACACACACAAACCACACACACACACACCACCACCACCACCCCACATACACCAACTCACACACACACACACCCACAACCCCCCCCCCCCCCCCACACAACACTACCAACAAACCACACACACACACCACCACCACCCCACATACACAAACCAACTCACACACACACCACCCCCCCCCCCCTCACACACACACACTTACCAACAAACCACAAAACACACACCACCACCACCACCCCACATACACAAGCCTCAAACTACAACACACACCCACCCCCACAACACCCCCCCCCACCCTACCACCCCCCACACACCAACCCCCCACCCCCATCACACCAACACTCACACACACACAACCACACACCACACCCCCCCACAACACACACCAACTCACACCCACACCCCAACACACACACACACCACCAACCACAACACCACACCACCACCCCTACCACAAACACCACACCACCCACCCCCCCCCCCCCACACCACCACAACACTACCAACAAACCACACACACACACCACCACCCCCCACATACCAAA
>CM054140.1:65788027-65790527 GCA_028751875.1 Rapana venosa | reverse complement strand
AAAACCCAGATTCCCTGGAAAGAAAGTAATCAGGAACACACAGCAGCGTCTGCAGCATTCAAGTCTAGCCACCCCAACTGTTCTGTTTCCTTCAAAATTGCCCCAACATCTGTGGGGTTGAGAGACATCTATTACCATTGCAAAACTTTCACTTCCACTCTGTCTCTAGCGGTACTCGTGTCCTAAACTGGGGAAGAATAGATAGGCGCCACCCTCAATATTCTGGCCTCTAGACAAGCTGAGGGACAGGGATAGCTCAGTGGTCAGAGCACTCGCTTTCCCCTAGCCAATGTTAGAATCGAGCGTGGTTACCACTTGGATGGGTGACCGTTTGTGCTCCTTGGCTTCAGTACAGTCCCCCAGTTCACCCAGCTGTATATGGGTACCTGCTCTCTTTAGGGTCAGGAAAGGTAAAGCAGCGAGGGAGAGGAGATGGGCGCCGCCCTCAATATGCTGGGCCCTAGAGAAGCTGAGGTCTCTGATGCCTCGCTCCCCTACGACCACATAGGTTACATTCGGAACACCTTTAACCTTTTAGAGAAGCAGAGGTCTCTGACACTTCGCTTTTCAATGACTGAGGAGGTTATGGAGATACTTTTCTCTTTTATGTATCCTTAACTGAATCACAGTCATTTTGAAAATTCCTTAACTTAATAATAATAATAATATATGGAATCTATATAGCGCCATATCTTTAAAAAAATCAAAGCGCTTTCGTTCATCCCACTCATTCACATGCAGCTAGTTACAATCAATAGCTTTTACAAAATTCAAATGTATACACACAAACGCACGCACGCACACACACACACACACAAGCACACACATAAAGGTTATACACTTCGGCAGGGTGATGGGGTTTTGGCTGTTGAGGGCAGGGACAAGAATGAGATGGAACAAGAGGGGAGAATCTTACGTTTGAAATAAATAAGTCTTGAAGCCGGATTTAAAAGCTTCATAAGAAGGCTTTTGGCGAAGGAAGAGAGGGAGGTCATTTCAGATTAATGGACCAGACACAGAGAAAGAGCGACAGCCAATGGTGGACTGGTTGAATCTAGGTATTCTTAAGCACAAGGGTGTCTGCAGCAGAGCGGAGGGAACGAGAAGGAGTGTACAGGTGAAGACATTCACAGAGGTAGGAAGGTGCTGTTTTGTGGGGGCATTTGTAACAAAGGGTACTGATCTTATAGTTTACTCTCTGTGGCACAGGCAACCAGTGGAGAGATCGCAAGAGAGGAGTAACGTGCTCAGATTTTTTTCTGAGGACTAGTCGAGCGGCAGAGTTTTGTATACGTTGAAGGGAGTGGGTAGATGAAGCTGGGAGACCAGCCAGAAGAGAAGTGCAATAGTCCAGATGTGAGAGAATGAGGGACGTGACTAGTTTGGATGTTGCACCAGTGGACAGGTACTTTCGAACTGCTCTTACTTACGTGCGAAAAGAACTCCCACATCAAGCTAAGCTCATTTCTATATATTGAAAATATTCATTAGATACTAGGATGCTGACAGGAACCGAAAAAAAATGGGTGGCGCTGCTTTTGTGGCGACGCAGTCTCCCCTGGAAAAGCATCCTGAATTTCCCGCAGAGAAATCTGCCGTGTTGTGGTAGACAGTACAGTACAATACAATACAATAAATACAATATAAGACAATACTATACAAAACTATATCGCTTTGCAAACCAAACAACAACACAAAATGAATCATTGCTACTATAAGGAATAGTATTTCTTTCCCTATAATAAGAGTGTCCTTTTTAAATACAGAACTTTACCAGGGACAATTCTCTTGTTGCTGTGGGTTCTTTTAGGTGCGCGAATCGTGTCTTGCACACAGGACATCGGTTTATCGTTTCCCCCGATAGACCATCACCCACATCACCACTCGAGGTCTAGTGAGTGGATCGTAGAGAAGTTCAGGGTTGTTTTTCCCCTTTTCTTTTCAACTTTTTCGTTCCGAGGTTCGAGCTCCGAGGTTCAACCAATGGTGATTTTCTTTCTTGGCGATATGCGACCGTTTTTGCCCACCATGAAGGTAGCCGCATTCTGACTTCAGGGGTGTATAATGCTGGGTATGTCCGTGCTTCCATATACTCCACCACACGCTGACATAAACCACAGGACCTTCAACGTGCATATTTAAAAAAAATTATCCTCTGAATGTGTATATATATTATACCCACGACAGAAAATTAAAACACTGACACATCTATACTTAAAACTGAACTGAGATACTGTAAAAAAAAAAAAAAATTAAATCCCCACTATGCCCTTAATCATCTCAAGAACAGCACTGCACTGGACCCCAGAAGGAAGGAGAAAGAAAGGAAGACCAAAAGCAACGTGGAGGAGGAGGACTGTAGAAAGTGAGATGAAGGCCATGCAGCACTCTTGGGGATCAGTGACTAGGTTGGCCCAGGATAGGCAGAAGTGGAAGCGCTTTGTTGCTGCCCTACACACCACTGGGTGTAATGGTTGATGATGATGATGATGATGATGAT
>CM054140.1:65775527-65780527 GCA_028751875.1 Rapana venosa | reverse complement strand
CCACACCACACCACTCTAACCTACACTACCTACACATACCCTACACTACCAACTACACTACACCACACCACTCTAATCCTACACTACCTACACTACCCCACACTACACCACACCACAGTAAACTACACTACATTACACTACACTTCACTACACTACACTACACCACACACCACACTACACCTACACTACACTACACTACACCACACCACACCACAAAACACTCCACTTCCCACTCCACTCCACTACACCTCACTACACAACCCTACCCTACACTACACTACACCACACTAACACTACCCTACCCTACCCTACCCTAACCCTACCCTACCCTACCAACCTACCCTACACTACACCACACTACACTACATCACACCACACTACACTACACTACACAAGACTACACCACACCACACACCAAACCCTACCCTACACTTACACTCCACTCCACTACACCACCACCACACCACACAAACACCACACTACACTACACCACCCCAAACACCACACCACACTCCACCACACCACACTACACTACACTACCCTACACTACACCACACTACACACACACACTACACTACACTACACTCCCTTTACACTACACTACACTACACCACACTACACTTCACCACACTACACTACCCTCCTCTACACTACCCTACCCTACACTCACTCCACTACACCTACCCCAAACACTACCCTACACTCCACTCCACTCCACTACACCACCACACTACACACACCACACCACACTACACCACACCACACCACACCACACCACACTACCCCTACACCACACCACACTACACTACACCACACCACACCACACTACACTACACCACACCACCCCACACACCTACACTACACCACACCACACTACCCTCCCCTACAACACACTCCACTACCCCACACTACACCCTCTATCCTACACTACACCACACACACTACACCACCCACCCTAACCCTACCCCCCACCTACCCTACCCAAACCCTCCACTACACTCCACTCCACTACACACACCACACTACCTCCCCTACAACACACCCACTACACTACACCCCACCACACCCACACCACACACCTACACCACAACCACACTACACTACACTACACCAAAACCACACCACTACACTACACCACACCACCCCACACTACCCTACACTACACCACCCCACACTACCCTCCCCTACAACACACTCCACTACACCACACTACCACCACTCTATCCTACACTACACCACACCACACATACACCACCCTACCCTACACCACACCACACCACACTACCCTCCCCTACAACACACTCCACTACCCTCCCCTACAACACACTCCACTACACCACTCAGTGCAATAGTTCCTTCTGTTGACGCTCACTGTACTTATTATTAATGCTTTCTTTCACGACCACAGCATGACCTAAGGATCGTGTTACATTCTGGAAGTAGTTTGAGTTCCTTGGTACAGACTATCATAGTAAAAATACAATACGGCCACACCGACAAACGTGCACGCACATGAACGGATTGATGCGCGCGCCTGAACAGACACAAGAAGTACATGAGAGAGAGAGAGAAAGAGAGAGAGGGGGGGGGGGGGGGGGGAGGGAGGAAGAGAGAGAGAGAGAGAGAGAGAGAGAGAGAGGAGAGAGAGAGAGAGAGAGGGAGGGAGGGAGGGGAGGGAGGAGGGGAGGGAGAGAGAGAGAAGAGAGAGAGAGAGAGGGCAGACAGACAGACAGACAGACAGACATAGACACACAGACAGAGACAGAGGGAGTGGTGTGGGTGATTTGAAGTGTGCGTGTATGCATATGTGTGTGTGTGTGTGTGTGTGTGTGTGTGTGTGTGTGTGTGTGTGTGTGTGTGTGTGTGTGTGTGTGTGTGTGTGTGTGTGTGTGTGAGCACAGTTCGACAAGTCTTAATTAAACGGATAGACGGACAGACAGGCAGATGTGCGCGCACGCACCCTTACATACATACACACACTCGCACATGCACGCGCGCACGCACCCTTACATACATACACACACTCGCACATGCACGCGCGCGCGCACCCTTACATACATACACACACTCGCACATGCACGCGCGCACGCACCCTTACATACATACACACACTCGCACATGCACGCGCGCACGCACCCTTACATACATACACACACACTCGCACATGCACGCGCGCGCAGGGAGGGGTAGGGGGTTGCGTGATGATTTTTTTTCCGGAAGGGGTTGTTTTGTTTTTAATTGGGTTTTTTTTGTGTGTTTTGTTTGGGGTTTTTTTTGCCAGAGGGATGGATGTTTAAAAGCAACTACTGCTTATTCTATTACCCTCTTTGAATAAAAAGTTTTCAAACTTAAAAGTTTGCTCTCTCACACGCACTCGCACGTATACACACACACACACAACTCTCTCTCTCTCTCTCATTCCCCCTCCATCTCTCTCTCCTCTCTCTCTCTCTCTCTCTCATCCACCCCTCTCTCTATCCGTCCTCCGCGCGCGCGCGTAATGCGTGCCTATCTGATTGAAAATGTGTGTGTGTATGTGCGTGTATGTGCGTGCGTGCCTGCACGTGTGCGCAAAAGTGTTTGTGTGTGTGCATGTGTGCGTACGTGCCTGCCTGCACGTGTGCGCGCATATATGTGCGTGCGCGCGCGCGTGCGTACGTGCATATAATATACACCTGCTTTGAGTTATTAAGAGTTCACTAATACGCAAGTGTTTTTTTTTAAACTTCTACTATTTCTTCTTAATGACTGGCAAATCGTTCATCTTTATCAGTGGAATAAGAAAGAAATATTATCTAAAGCTGTACTTCATGTTAAGCACATTTCTTCACCCTCTCTCCACTTCATTCTTATTTGTTTAAGGGACGTGCGGGCTTTGCCTTTGAATAGAGCTTCCCTGTGTGTGTTTGTGTTCGTGCCTGTCTGTCTGTCTGTCTGTCTGTCTGTCTGTCTGTCTCTATCTTTCTGTCTGTGTGTCACATACAATCACACGCGCGCGCGCGCACACACACTACATGCATACAATCATACATATTGTCCAATACACACTCACTCACGCACCAACAAACCCAAACCACACACCACGCATGCACATTACATACATACACAACACACTCACACACATTCACTCACTCACACACACTCACACACACAACACACTCGCCAAAAGCAATACACAACTCTGCCAATCATTCAAATCTCCCCCCCCCCCCCCCTCTCTCTCTCCTTCTCTCTCTCTCCCTCCCCTCTCTCTCCCTCTCCTTCTCTCCTCTCCCCCCTCTCTCCCTCCTCTCTCCCCTCTCCTCTCTCCCTCCCTCCCTCCCCCCCCCCCCCCCCCCCCCCCCCCACCCCTTCCTAATCCTCTTATCTCGTCATTGTCATCTATGATTACAACAAGGGCTTTTAGTTTTACAACCGCCACCCAAAACACAAGACTAGAGAGATAAAAGTACAACATGCCCTGTAAGGAAATGAAAGCCGCTTAGCATGCAATTAATTATAAGCTCCTCTTGCTGAATCTGTGAAATTTAACGCTCTCACGAGGACACCAGCGCTTTTAGGAATGTTTTTTTTCTTTTTCTTGTCTACGCTTGTATAGTTACATGTAGGTATGTATTTATCTGTTACTTTCTTCTTCTATGTACGCGCACGCACGTACACAAGCATGCATGCACGCACGCACGCCGCACACACACACAGAGTATATAATTGTTTGTAACTCTTTCATTCATGTACCTGTAAAGGGGCTTTTGAAAATAAACCTTGCCTTGCCTTACCTAGTCTTGCCTAGCCTTACCTAGCCTAGCATTGCCTTGCCTTACCTAGTCTTGCCTTGCATAGCCTAGCCTTGCCTTACCTAGTCTTGCCTTGCATAGCCTTGCCTTACCTAGCCTAGCATTGCCTTGCCTTGCCTTGCCTAGCATTGCCTTGCCTTACCTAGCCTAGCCTTGCCTAGCATAGCCTAGCCTAGCATTGCCTTGCCTTACCTAGCATAGCATAGCCTATCCTAGCCTTGCCTAGCCTTGCCTAGCATAGCCTTGCCTTACCTAGCCTAGCCTTGCCTTGCCTTACCTAGCATAGCATAGCCTATCCTAGCCTTGCCTTGCCTTACCTAGCATAGCATTGCCTAGCCTACCTAGCCTTGTCTTACCTAGCATAGCATAGCCTTGCATTGCCTAGCTTGCCTTGCCTTACCTAGCCTTACCTGATAGCCTTGCCTTGCTCTTGCCTTAGCCTAGCATAGTTGCCTAGCCTTGCTAGCCTAGCAGCCTTGCTTACCTAGCATAGCCTTGCCTTACCTAGCATAGCCTATGCCTAGCCTTGCCTAGCCTTACCTAGCATAGCATAGCTTAGCCTAGCCTTGCCTTGCCTTACCTAGCTAGCTACCTAGCATTGCCTAGCCTAGCCTTGCCTTACCTAGCATAGCCATAGCTTGCCCTTGCCTAGCACTAGCCTAGCCTAGCCTAGCCTGCCTTGCCTAGCCTAGCCTTGCCTACCTAGCATAGCCTTGCCTTACCTTGCCTAGCATAGCATAGCATAGCCTTGCCTAGCCTTGCCTGCCTAGCTAGCCTAACCTAGCAGCATAGCCTTGCCTAGCCTTGCCTAGCATAGCCTTGCTACCTGCTAGCATAGCCTTGCTTAGCCTAGCCTAGCCTAGCCTAGCATAGCCTTGCCTAGCCTAGCCTTGCCTTGCTAGCCTTGCCAACCTAATGCATAGCATTGCACTTGCTACATACCTTGTGTATAGCCTAGCATAGCCTCGCATAGCATAGCTAGGTACCACCCTAGCCTAGCCTAGCCTAGCCTTGCCTAGCATAGTCTCGCATAGCACAGCCTAGCATAGCATAGCCTCGCATAGCACAGCCTAGCCTTGCTTGCCTTGCCTTGCCTTGCCTAGTATAGCCTATGATAGTCTTGCCTTGCATAGCCTTGCCGGAGACTGTAAAAGCACACAGTCACATGTGTGCTTATTCATTATCCTCGAAGTAATTTTTTTTAAA
>CM054140.1:65703027-65765527 GCA_028751875.1 Rapana venosa | reverse complement strand
CGGAACGGGTTTTTAACGTGTGCGCAAGATTTTCTGCGTGCGTTCGCACACGGGATCTTCGGTTTATAGTCTCATCCGAAAGACTTTCGGGGGTAGTGGAGGCAGCACTGATGTTAACTCCGGAGGAAAAAAAATCCTCTTGAACGAGAATCGAACCCGGGTCAGCAGATCACGAATACATCACTCTAACCACCAGGCTGTCTCCGTTCCGCCCCCCCCCCCCCCCCCCCCCCCCCCCCCCCCCACACACACACACTTTAAGTACACGAGCAGTTTGAAGTTCTTGTCCCACCGTTTTCTTGTGCACATCCTGTCTTGAGTAAAACAGTAGTTGTTGGGACAGTCTAACACGGCTTTCTAAGTTAACTCACTATTAATGTCAACGACTCTCCCAGTCGGAATGCGGCTACCTGAAAGGTGGGCAAACCGTGATATAAGCACAAATGTCTCCACTGGTGAACTTCGGAGCTCTAGCCGAGGAACAAAATGAACAAGAACAACAACCAACCCCCCAAATCCACTTTCTTCAACCATGTCTCAATCATGCCACTGATTCGTGTTATATAATCAACTGGTTTGTAACTAACTGCATGCACTGTAATTATTTAAGCTGTCGGCATTTTCATCATTTCGTGCCATCCTTCCCATCCATCTATTCATCTATTCATCCATTCCTTCACTCATCCATCCAATCATCCATCTATTCATCCATCCATTCATCCATCCATCCATCCACCCATCCATATATTCTCAAAATCATTCCTTAATTCAACGGCTGACCGCAAGAAAGAAAGAAGAAAAAAATAACGGCCCCATGACTATTGCCTAATTAACTTGGACCACTGGAGACAACTGTGACACTCAATGTGTAGTTTATCAGGGGTTGCGTCCCCGGAAACCTTGTCAGTCTGCATACTTATGGCTAGTTAGTGCTTGTCTCATCTTTTTCTTGTGAAAATTGTTGTTGTTTTTTTAAGATAGGTGCACGCACATAATAATAATAATAATAATAATGATGATGATGATGATGATGATAATGATAATAAATAATAATAATTTATGTAGCCCAGGAGGCACCGTGGTCGAGTGGTTTAGGCGGTCAACTCGTGATCCAGAGGTCGCGGGTTCGATCCCCGCTCGGCTCGGTGTTGTGTCCTTGGGAAAGACACTTTACTCCTATTTTCCTCACTCCACCCAGGTGTACAAGTGGGTACCAGCTCTGCTGGGGAAGTATCTGGCGACAGACTAGCGTCCTGTCACAGGGGTGGTGAAAAACCATCAGTTCGCTTAACGCTACAGAAACCGGGATAAGCTCCGGCTCTATGGGCCTTCTGGCTCGAAAGAACATACTTTTATGTAGCCCTATATCTTGCTAAGAAATCAAAGGAATTGCACTCAACCCATTCTTACACAGTCATGCAACCAATAACAATTAATAGTCCCTACAAATGCAAATGTTGTGTGTGTGTGTGTGGGCGCGCGCGATACACACACACACACATATATATATATATATATATATATATATATATATATATATATATATATATATATATATGTAAAGGAGTCCCATAACCTATAAGGTCGTAGGGGAGCGAGGCGTCAGAGACCTCACTTCTCTAGGGCCAGCATATTGAGGGCGGCGCCCATCTCCTCTCCCTTGCTGCTTTACCTTCCCTGACCCTAAAGAGGGCAGGTACCCATTTACAGCTGGGTGAACTGGGGGACTGTACTGAAGCCAAGGCGCGCAAACGGTCACCCATCCAACTGGTAACGACGCTCGACACATATATATCAAGGTTATATACACTTTAGCAGGGTGATGAGATTTCGGCTGTTGAAGGCAGGGACAGTTGTGATGTGAAACAGGAGAGGAAAATCTTATGAAATAAACATTTCTTGAGGCTGGATTTTAAAGTGTCATAAGTAGGCTTTTGGAAAGAGAGAGAGGGAGGTCATTCCAGATCGATGGACCAGAAATAAAGAGCGACGGCCAATGGTGGATTGGTTGAATCTAGGAATTCTTAAGCACAAGGTATCTGCAACAGAGCTGAGGGAACGAGAAGGAGTGTGTGTACAGGTGAAGATATTCAGAGGTAGGAGGGTGCTGTTTTATGGAGGCATTTGTAACAAAGGGTACTGATCTTACACTTAACTCTCTGTGGCACAGGCAGCCAGTGGAGAGATCCGCAAAGAGGGGTAGGCCTACTGTACTCAAATTTTTTCTTTCTAGTCACATTACATCATACGTTGTGGGTAGCCATGGTGTTTTTAGTTTTTTTTAAATTAATGAAGAAATCATGGTTTCGGACAGGAATTGGAGGACAATGGCGGACAAGCTGACGGTGTGTGTGTGTGGAGGAGGGAATGGCGCTCACGCCATGGCGGGGCTCGCCGCTGCCCATCCCAACACGGAGGCCCGCGTGCTGACCTTGTTTCAGGACGAGGCTGCACGCTGGAGTGACCTCCTCAAGAAGGGGGACTTCACCATCAAGCAGAACAAGCCTGACAAGAGTGTTGTGGAGGTGAAAGAACTCGTGTACCCTTGTGTTGTTTTGTGTGCTTTGTTTAAGATGTTAAGATCAGTCTGGTGTGAAGTCAGCTTGTTTGTTACCTTGTGACACAGTTTGTTGCAGAAATGTATCTCATTGATGTAGTTTGTTCCATAATTATTTGTTGATCAAGGTGTAAGACGTTTTGTTGGTTTAAACACTTTTATTGAAGAAAGATTCTATTGAAGACGACGTCAGTTTGTTAGTCTGATAGCATGTTTGTTTATCAATTTGTAATTTACACTTTATTGTAGAAAATCACCGCAAAGATGTACTTTGTTATCATGTTTGTTTGTTGACTTGTTAACACAGTTTGTAATAATAATTTTAAAAAAGCATCCTGTTGTGAACTGAAGCTTTAAACAGGTTTCTTTTAAGGCTTGCAAAAAAGCTTTTTAAAACAAAATCACCAGCTACCTTGGGAAGGTCCTTACATCGAAAATCTTTACTAAAACGTTAATTCAATCACAACAACAACAAATTCCTGGGGGAAACAATATTATGCTGTTTTGTTTTGGGGTTGGGTTTTTTGTGTTATTATTTAGCAATGCCCAACCTTCAGATTGAACTGGAATGTACTCCTAGTTTCACTCATCCCATCTGAAAGTCACTGAGAGACTATTACGACGAACACGTTGGCTGAGATGACTGCATGTATGGCAGTTTTTAAATACCCAGCATTTGAGTCAGCAGCTTCAGAGGAACTTTTCTCTACAAATGGAAGAAGAACGAAGGTTGTTATGTGAAGAAGGAACCAGCCATCATCTCTACGAATTTCAAAGCATAAAAACCCGTTCATGTGGACAGACACTTTGTTTACGTTAATAACTAACACAGCTTTGGACCATGGCCATGAAACGATGCCTGATATGATAAACCAAGGAAGGCATCTCAAAACTAAAATGCAGGGTTTAAAAAAAATCTATTACGTACTTTGCTGTCATTAATAAGATAAGAAACGACGTGATCAGAGACATGGTAGGAGCCACACCCGTCCTACACCATACTGAACAACAAGGAACCAAGTGGTCGGGCACCTCACACGGATGCCGCCAAACCAGCCAGCCTTGCGTGCTTACAACTTGAGGTACTCTGGCACGAGGGCCAGAGGTAGATAGACCCAGGCGACGCTGGAGTGATTCCGTGGCAGAAACACTAAAAGTCCATGGATGTCCCTCCTCCAAGCTACCCGCCTTGCAGCAGACAGACAGTTATATCTCCCCGCGACGCCACAGAGTACAAGCGAAGGAAAAAGTAAAGTAAAGTAAGCTGTCATTAATCGCAATATTGTCCATTTTGTTCTCGCCAGATCAAAGCCAAGCCCACCATCGTGACCAAAGAGGCCAGCCAAGCTATCCCCGGCGCCAAGATCATCATTTTCTGCGTGCCTGCCTTCGCCATGAGCAGTACTTCAAGGAAATCGCGCCTTTCGTGGAACCCAACACGGCCATCATAGGTTTGCCAGGGCAACCCGGGTTCGAGTTCCAATGTTTTGCCATACTGGACAAGAAAGTTGCCAGGCAGTGTGCCATCTTGTCTTACGAATCTTTGCCATGGGCATGTCGGATATTGGAATTTGGCAAATTGGTAAGTTTTTGAATAAAGATAGATGGTAAGTTTTTGAATAAAGGTAGATTGGTAAGTTTTTGAAAGATAAAAGGGTGAGGGTTTTTTTTATACAGGTAGATTGGTAAGTTTTTGAATACAGATAGACTTTTAAAAAGGTTTTGAATAAAGATAGATAGGTATGTTGTTGAAGAAAGAAAGATTGCAGATTTTTAGTAAAGATAGATTGGTAATTTTTTACTTAGCAATATATCTTTATTACAAAAATGACCAAAGTCTTTGAATAAAGATCTTTGGTATGTTTTTGAATAAAGATAGACTGATAAGGTTTTTTCTTAAATTTGTGAATACAGATAGTTTGGTCAGTTCTTGAATAAAGATATATTGAATAGTTTTTGAATAAAGATATATTGAAAAGTTTTTGAATAGATATAGATTGCTAAGTTGTTGAAAAGGATATAAGTTTTCGAATAAAGATAGATTGGTAAGTTGTTGTTTTTCTAAACATACATTGGTAAGTTTTCGAATAAAGATATACTGGTAAGTTTTTCAATAAAGATATATTGGTATGTTTTCTAATAAAGATAATCAGGTAAGTATTTTGATAAAATGTGTTGGTAAGTTTTGAATACAAAAGATATTGGTAAGTTTTTAGATAAAGACATATCCGTCAGTTTTCGAAAAAAAATATTGGTAACTTTTAAAAATAAAGATATATTCGTAGCTTTTTGAATAAAGATAGACTAGAAAGTTTTCTTATAAAGAGTTTTAGTCCAGTGCACCTACACGCACACCTTTCCCTCACCTGTTCTCTCTCTGTGGGCTCAGATGAACCATGGTATACACTTGTGGGTGTGTGTGTGTGTGTGTGTGTGTGTGTGTGTGTGTGTGTGTGTTCGTGCTTGCGTGCGTCTGTCTGTCTGTCTGAAGTAAACTAGTTTGTGGAAGGATTTGATATCATTGACTCTTGAATACTAGAGAAACAGACCCAATTTAACGCAGCATCTTTGATTACAATAATTATATACAACAACTGTCAACACCTGTTTCGTCTATTCAAAGCCAGTCTGGAGCAGGTTGAAAAATGTTCTTTTCCCAGCGTGTCTCCATTGTGTTCGTTTTGTCCTTTTCCGTATTTGACTACCCCCCCCCCCCTCCACCCCACCCCCACCATCTCCCCCCCTCGCTTCTCTAGCTGTGTGTGTGTGTGTGTGTGTGTGTGTGTGTGTGTGTGTGTGTGTGTGTGTGTGTGTGTGTGTGTGTGTGTGTGTAACCTTTGTGAAAAAACTATCATCAAGATTCCCCCCTCTCTCTCTCTCTCTCTCTCGCTCTCTCTGTGCGTAGTTATGCAAGCCTGTTGTTGCCATCACTCTTAGCAACCTTCCCCCCCCCCCCCCCCCCCCTTCCGCCATTCTCTCTCCTCTCTCTCTCTCTCTCCCCCCCCCCCCCTCCCCTCTCTCTCTCTCTCTTTCATTTACCAACCATTTCTCCATCTCTGTGCTTAATGGTAAGCTAGCCTGTTGTTGCTGTCACTCTTGGCAGAATCTACCCCCGTCATTTCTCTCCCTCCTCCCCGCTTCTCTCTCTCTCTCTCTCTCTCTCTCTCTCTCCTCTCTCTCTCTCTCTCTCTCTCTCTCTCTCTCTCTCTCCTCGCTCTCTCTTTCTCTTTCTGCATGTGTGTAGGCGCATGTGCAGATGCACAAGAAAATGTGCGCACGTATTATTTAAGTGTGTGTGTGTGTGTGTGTGTGTGTGTGTGTGTGTGTTTGTGTGTGGGTGTGTGTGTGTGTGTGTGTGTGTGTGTGTGTTGTGTGTGTGTGTGTGTGGTGTGTGTGTGGTGTGTGGTGTGTGTGTGTGTGTGTGGTGTGGTCTCATTAATCATAGCAGAGACATTTGAGTGTGAGACAACACGGATGTTTGTATTAAAAAAATTTTGCCATGTTTTGTTGGTTTGTTTATAAATTCTTTTTCTGCTATACTCCCATCGCAATGGGTGTACTCTATCTGTGCAATTAAATCGTTTGAGGGTTTGAGTTCTCTCTCTCTCTCTCTCTCTCTCTCCTTCTCTTCTCCTCTCTCTCTCTCTCTCTCTCTCTCTCTCTCTCTCTCTCTCTCTCTCTCTGGATAGCCTGATGGTTAGAACTTTGCACTTGCAATCTGACGACCTGGGTTCGAACCTCGTTCAAGGGGATACTTTCTCCTTGGAGTTAACATTAGAGCCGACTCCACTCTCCCTAAAAGTCCTTGGGATGGGACTATAAACCGAGACCCCGTGTACCAACACACAGAGAACATTTTGCGCACACGTTAAATCCTGTTCCGCTTTTCGAAAGAGTAGGCCATTGTGTGCCGGTGGGAACGGATGACAAAATTTACAAAACTGCGTACACACGGGGACTGGATGTTTTTTTTTTAAAAAAGCACATGAGTGCTTATTCCATTATCCTCGATGTAAAAGAATAAATAAATAAATAAATAAGAATCTCCTCTCTCTCTCTCCTCTCTCTCTCTCCTCTCTCTCTCTCTCTCTCTCTCTCTCCTCCTCTCTCTTCTCCCCCTCCTCTCTCCCCCTCCTCCTCTCCTCCTCTCCTCTCCTCCTCTCTCTTTCCACCCTCTCTCTCTCTCACCACTCCTCCTCCTCCTCCTCTCTCCACCCCCCCCCCCCCCCTCCTCTCTCTCCTTCTCTCAACACCGTACAGAATAACCACACCCACCAATCATCCCCCTTTCACTCTTCTTCTTAACAAACCCAATCAACGCTATAATTATATATATAATATTTCATTCATTTTTCCTCTCCTCTCTCTCTCTCCCCCCCCTCCCCCCCCCCCCCCCCCTCCCCTACACAACCCTCTCCTCTCTCTCTCCTCCCTCCACCATACTCACACCCACCATCATCCCCTCCTCTCTTCTCACCCTCACCATAATACAAAATCTCTCATCTCTCTCTCTCTCCTCTCCTCCCCCCTCCCTCCTCTCTCCTCTCTCTCTCTCCCCCTCTCCTCTCTCTCCACACACCCCCCCTCTCCTCTCTCTCTCCTCTCTCTCCCTCCCTCTCCTCTCCTCAACCCATATCAATAACCACACCTCCCATCTCCCCCCTGCTCCCTCTATTCAATTCTTAACAAACAAACCCAATCAACGCTATAATATAATATATATAATACTTCATTCAATTTTTGTTCTCTCTCCCACCTAACCCCTGCCCACCCTAACCCTATCTCTTGGCTGCTGTGACAGGTGGAAATCCTAGGCGCCAAGGACTCGCTGATGGGCTCCATCCTCCCAGGGCAGAGCCAGCTGGGGCGGCTGGACCCAGGGCAGACCTGCAGGCCATGCTGGGCGAGCACCCCGTGCTGAGGCTGGCCAACAACTACCTGGAGCCCTACCTCATGACCAAGGCCATCGTCCACCCCCCGCTCATGTACGCCCGCTGGAAGGACTGGGACGGTCAGCCCTTGGCAGAGAAGCCGCTCTTTTATCAGGTAGGGGGAGAGGGGGAGGGGTGGGGTGGGGGGGGGGTGTTGAGGGGTGGTGGGGGACGGAGGGAGGAGGGAGAGGGGGAGGGGGGAAGACAGACAAACAGACAGACAGACGACAGACAGAAAGATAGACATAATAGACATGCATGGTCATTACCAGCATGGCTTCTACTATCATTCCTGTTATACTAATTTATTGTTAGTAACAGGACAGACAGAACAGCTCAGTGGTCACAGCACTCGCTCTCCTCAAGCTAAGGTTAATAAGCAGCGTTTGAGCGTGGTGGCCTCGCGGACGGGTGACATTTCCTGCCCATTGGCTTCTGTACAGTCCCCCAGTTCACCCACCCACCCAGCTTTAAATGGGTACCTGCTCTCCTTTAGGAATAGGGAAGGTGAAGCAGCGAGGGAGAGGAGACAGGCGCTGCCCTCAATATGCTGGCCCCTGGAGAAGCTGAGGTCTCTGACACCTGGCTTTTCCAACGACCGCATAGGTTATGGAAACACCTTTCACCCGTAGGAATGCCGGGGGCTGTCAGTATAAAATAGTATCCCCACCTTCTGGAAATTTTGTGCTGGGAATGCCCCTTTTCTATCCCTTATCTTTATTTCTGCCTTGTTCCTTTACTTCCCGTCACCTCCTTCTCATCTATTTTCTGCCGTCTTGGTCCATTCTCCTGCCTTTTTTCCCTGCAGACAGATCTATATAAAAATTTTAAAAAATGAATTAAAAAAATTTCTGCCACGCCGAAGTCGGATGCCTTGGTCTGACTTGTCAAGCGCTTAAAAACGGCAGCACAGCGCAACGCATAAATTTTCGCTTACGTGACAGACAATAGCTGCTGTCTGAGCGTTCGACGGCGAGGACAAAGAAGAAGTAGTAGAAGTGCTGGTGGTAGCTGTTGCTGTTGCTTCGATTTAACGTCTGTTCACTCAAAGTGATATAGAAGAAGAAGAAGAAGAAGAAGAAGAAGAGAAGAAGAAGAAGAAGAAGAAGAAGAAGAAGAAGAAGAAGAAGAAGAAGAAGAAGAAGACAGCAGCAGCAGCAGCAGCAGAAGAAGAAGAAGAAGAAGAAGAAGAAGAAGAAGAAGAAGAAGAAGAAGAAGAAGAAGAATAAAGAAGACAAGAACAAGAACAAGAAAAGAAGAAGAACAAGAAAGAGGAGAAGAAAGAAGAAGAAGAAGAAGAAGACGATGATGATGATGATGATGATGATGATGATGATGATGATGATGATGATGATGAAGAAGAAGAAGAAGAAGAAGAAGAAGAAGACTACTGACATTCCTCTTCTACCAGGGTCTGGACGAATTCGGAGCGGGCAGCCTGAGTCGGGTGAGTGACGAGGTGGTGGCCACGGCCAAGGCCATATCTCAGAAGAAGCCCTCGCTGTCCTTGTCGCACGTGCAGCACCTGCTGGAGTGGTACCGGCAGGACTACAGGGAGACTGTGCAGGACCCCACCTCCCTGCTGACCGCCATGAAGACCAACGCTGCCTATAACGGTATGGTACCAGGAGGCTGTGGGTGGGGTGGTTGGGGGGAGGGCGAGATGCAGGTTAAAGGTCCTGTTGTGATTTATGTCGGTGTCCTTTATCTGCTAATCGCCATGAAGACCAACACTGCCTATAACGGTATGGTACCAGGAGGCTGAGGGGGGGGGGGAGGGGGGGGTGGGGGGGGGGGGGGGGGGGGATATGCAGGATAAACGTCCTGTCGTGATAGGGGACGGGATAGCTCAGTGGTCGGAGCACTCGCTTTCCCCCAGCCAAGTTAAGCAGCGTCGAGCGTGGTTACCAAGTTGGATGGGTGACCGTTTGCGCGCCTTGGCTTCAGTACAGTTCCCCCAGCTGTAAATGGGTACCTGCCCTCTTTAGGGTCAGGGAAGGTAAGAAAGCAGCGAGGGAGAGGAGATGGGCGCCGCCCTCAATATGCTGGCCCTAGAGAAGCTGAGGTCTCTGACGCCTCGCTCCCCTACGACCTTATAGGTTAGGGGACTCCTTTACCTTTTTTACCTGTGATTTATGTCAGTGTCACTTATCTGCTAATCGCAATGAAAACCAACGCTGCCTATAACGGTATGGTACCCTATATACCAGGAGGCTGAGGGGAGGGATGGAAAGAGACCAAAGGGAAGACCTAGCAAGACCTGGGCTGCCTGTATTTGCAGATGATCTTAAGAGAAAGGGGCCTAATAAATAAGGAGGAAGCTCAAAACAGAGAGAGAGAGATGGAGAGGGCTCATCAATGTCAAACCTCCCCTGGGAGAAACATGACAAAAAAGGAAGCAGAAGAAGAAGGCTGAGGGGATTGGGGGGGGGGGGGGGGGGGGGGGGGGGGGGGGGGGGGGGGATATGCAGGTTAAACGTCCTGTTGTGATTTATGTCAGTGTCACTTATCTGCTAACTGCCATGAAAACCTACACAGCCTATGACGGTATTGTACTGAGAGGATGAATTGGGTGGGTGAGGGTGGGGGCGGGGGGTTGAATATGCACGATAAACATCCTGTTGTGATTTATGTGGATGTCATTTCTCTGTGAACATTCTGAGCATGCATCTATGTGTATGTGTGTGTCGGTCGATCTTTCTGTATGTCTATGCACATATGTATGTATGTGTATACGATTGTATGTATGTACTTGTGTGTGTGCGCGCGCGCGCACTTTTTTGTGGGATTGCTTGTGCTCGCACACGTATGTATGAGAGAGGGAGAGATACTATAATTATCATCATATTAACTTGCCGTTTATCATCTTCTTCTTTGATCACACCAATGTGTTCCCATGCACTTGAATTTCCCTCACACAAGAGCGCGAATACAGCCACAAATACAGAACACATTACCCTCGTGTGCACAAAGTACTGCACAGAATGCACACAAAGTAATGCGCAAATTTTTGCGCAAAGTACTGCACAAAATGCGCGGAAAGTAATGCACAAATTGCGCACAAAGTAGTGCACAAAATTCACACCAAATAATGCACAAATTGCGCGCAAAGTATGCACAAAATGCACACAAACTAATGCACAAAGTAATGCACAAAATAATGCAATCACAGAAAATCACACATGTACCTACAGTTTCTGTCCAACACACATACGCGTACACAATACGCTGGTTTGTGCGTGCATGTGTGTGCGCATACATTCCCAAATGCGCGCACACAAACAAACAGCACGCACGTGTATACGTGCACATCCGCGCATGTACTACATCTCCTCCTCCCCTCCCCCCCCCCCTCTTTTCCATCTTGGGATCTCTTTTTTTCTTCTTGGCGTTTTTCGAGACGATCACACACACACACACACACACTTACACGCGCGCACACACACGCACACACACACACACACTTACACGCGCCACACACACGCACACACACACACTTACACGCGCACACACACGCACACACACGCACACACACACTTACACGCGCACACACACACACATGCACACACACACACACACATACACACCACACGCACACACACTCTCTCTCTCTCTCTCTCTCTCTCTCTCTCTCTCTCTCTCTCTCTGTGGCCTTTCTGTCTCATTCCCTCTCTGTCTTCCGCTTTCTATCTTGGCCTTTTTTTTCTTTGTTTTTAACATACATAATCATCAATCTCTCTTTCCCCCCTCCCCCCTCCATCACTACCCTCTCCCTCACCCTCCACCCCCCTCTTCCCAAACCCACACCAACCCTCCCACCTACCCTACCCTACACTACTCTACACGGGTGTTCTTCCTCCCCCACCTCCAACAGGTCTGGTCCACCCGATGAAAGACGCGGGCAACGGCAAGTGGGTACCCGACTTCGGCTATCGGTACCTGGCGGAGGACGTGCCCTACGGCCTGGTGGTCACTAAAGGCTGGCCCTGCTGGCGGGAGTCCCCTCGCCAGAGACGGACCGCGTGCTGGCCTGGTGTCAGGGTCAACTGGGCAAGGTCTACCTGGAGGGGTCAGAGTTGACGGGCAAGGACGTGACCTCTTCCCGCGCCCCGCAAGCTTACGGCTTCAAGTCCTTGGATGACCTTGAAGCTCTGATGTGATGTGATGTGATGCGAGGAGTGGGGGTTGGTGATGTGAGGGAGATTGGTGGAGGTGGGTAGTCGAGGTAGGGAAGGAGTCGGGGTGGGGGGGGGGGGGGGGTGGAGGGAGGGGGTGAAAGTTTGGTTTGTTGGAGGGTTTTTTTTGTTGTTGTCGAGTTTGAGGAATGTTTTCCTTTCTCTCCTCCTCCCACCGCCGTCCTTTTTCTTTTTCAAGTTTGCAGTTGGCAGCAGAGTGAGATAAAGAACGGTTTCCTTGCGTTTGAGTTTTATTAGAGTCCTTGAATCAGACATTTCTGCTGGGAATTTTGATATAACTGCCAACAGCAATAGTAATTGTTCGCGTATGAGTTAGGATTCTTGCATCAAGAATTTCCTCTAGGGGGTTTGATATAACTTCAACAGCAACAGTTTCTTTTGTGTGTTCCCTTTCCTCTTCCCCTTTTCCCCATTAATCTGTATATAAGTCTGTATTTGAGGGTGATGGTATAAAGAGAAGATTTTGGAGTGGTGGGGAGAGGGGGGGCTGGATGGGGAGTAAGGACAATGGGAAGGTGAGGACAAAAGCATGCACATATTTTAGAGAAAAGAGAGAAGAATGGGGGCAGAGACAGACAGAAAAAGAGAAAAGTTCTGTCAAAGACAGACAGAGGAGGGGGTGGGAAGGGGGGGGGGGGGCTTCTTTACTCCATCTGAAAACCTCACAGTATTGCAATGCAAAAGTCTTACACACATAACAAAATTTTAATTCAGACTGTAAGAGTTCACAACCCACTTGCTAGAGCCAAAGACTTTAACTTCAGCAACATAAACAATTTGCTGTGATGAATTCAAGCATCATTGCAAGTGGTAAAAAACTTTAAAAACTTAATTTATACCACGCAGCTTGAAGTCTGTAAGCTCTAGTTTGTGGGGAGGGGGGGGGGGGGGGGGGTGTCAAACTGTTATCATGGTATTAATGGTAAATTGCAAATAACATGAAGATATTTGGACAACATTCCACACACAAATCAGTGACATTTTGTGGCCATAATATATTTCTACTTTCTTCCCTTGTTAAGCACTCAGTATATTCACTCAATCCTCCTCCATCCCCCATATCTTCCCCCTATCTCTCTATGTCTGCCTGTCTCTCTCTATCTCTGTCTTTCCCCCCTCTCTCTCTCTTCCTTGTTGTCACAGCTTCTTTAAGGGCCAGCATATTGAGGGCGGCGCCCATCTCCTCTCCCTCGCTGCTTTACCTTCCCTGACCCTAAAAAGGGCAGGTACCCATTTACAGCTGGGTGAACTGGGGGTCTGTATATAAGCCAAGGTACACAAACGGTCACCCATGCTTAACCTTAGCTTGGGGAAAGCCAGTGTTCTGACCACTAAGCTATCCCGTCCCCAATAAATATAATTCCTGTTTTAATATGTTCAATTGCATAAAGGACAGTAGCAAGACTGCACCTCTGGCATTTTCTGGGTCTACCTATGCATTATATTCTGTCTTCCTTCGGATTTTTACAGAATTCTGGTCTGGGTGATGTGTAAAACTCTATGTAGTTTGTTATTCAGTCATTTAGTTAGCAAACTGACAAAGAGCTTGAAATGACACCATGGACTTTTTCTGTTATCAATGTAGCAGGAACAATATAACTATCCTTTCACTACAATGGGAAAATCAGTAATTTTTTTTCTAGTTTTAATTCCACCTTTTTCTAATGTATGGGTGTGATGTGCTGAGGGTACAGACCCTAAGTCCGATAACTCTGTCACTTGAGACAGGGGGAAGCTTGGTAGTTAGTTTGGCAAAGGTTGTTTCCCCTTGTAGAACTCTGCTAGTTTTTGTAGTTGCTGCTGTTGCTACAAGAAGTGATACTGTACTGTAATCTGTTGGAATTGAAAAAGAAAAAGGAGATGACAGATGAGTTCACTCCTTTTGATGTCAAGTAGAGCTTATGTCACTGCCAAAATCCATTGACGTCTTTATCCAACTTTAATATGGTTTTTAACAGGTAAAGATGTATACATTTTCTTGGCTTACACTGGAAAAAAATACACTTACATGTACGAAAACTGTACGTTATTTCTTGAGGAGTGGTGAGCTTTTCTGTGGAAAAGGGTAGGAACGTGGGTATTGCAGATAACATCACCACTACCATAGGCATTGAAATGAGGTGTCAGTGATAGTTATATGTGCCTTTGGCAGATAACATCAACACTAGGATACACATTGTGACCTGTCAATGATATATCATGCTGTGTCTAGTTAGGTTTTTTGTTTTGTTTTGTTTTTTGCTGTTGGGTGGGGTGTTTTTTAGGGGTAGGGGTAGAATTCTTACTTTTTTTCTTCATGGTCCTGGTGTGATTTATAAGAGCCATTCTCTTATTTCATTCACAGATTTTTTTGAAGGGTATTGTTTTGTGTGCGCTGAAATGTCACACTCATTATTGTTTATTAAGCTAAATGTAACATGGATTTGTTGTTAAATGTTTCATTTTTCATTTGGGGGGGGGGGGGGTGGGGGTTGTTGTTTTTTTTGGGGGGGGGGGGGGGGGGGATTGTTTGTTTTGTCGACCTTTGCTTGTGTGTTGGGGTTTTGGTTTGGTTTTGTTTTGTGTGTGTGGTTTTTCAGGGGAAGGGGGTTGCTTCTGTTTTCTAAATGTTCTTTGCAGAATCTCGCTTGTGAAGAATGGATAACACACACACTTGCACCTACAAGAGTGGTTCATGTCGTGACAAAATAAACACCTTGCTAGTTGTTCCATTAGGTTTTTATATCTAGTTGTATTCAGATTGTGATATTGAGTAGTTGTGTTAAAAGGAAACATGTGGTTGTTGTATAAGAATGCAGTTATATTTATCTGCCTGGATAGAGAATAATTGTTTGCTTGATGTGAAGAAGGATGATACATATTTTGCGTTTTTGATAATTATCACTTGACTAGTTTTATCATTTGGTTCAGGATGTACATTTGATTCAGAAAATAATGCAATCATACCTAGTCTACCATTGTGTAGTGGTCGTTTCATGTTAGAAGTGTCAGTACTGTTTAACTGTCAAGTTTGAGATCTTCAAAATGGCAAGCATTTTAATGCTCATTTCTCAGGCATTGTTAATCATTTACAACACACACAAAAGTAATACAGTTGGTGAAGTCTTAAATCTTCTGAAATAATTTCATGATGTTGTGTAAAACTTCAAGTGTACTGTGTGATTATTTAGTTGTTGTTAAGACAAATCGAACGAAATGCTATGCATTTAACCTAATCGTTGGTTCTTTTTTGCTGTTGAAGCAACATAAAGTTCTCTATGTGTGTGAGGGGGGTGGGGGGGAATTGGTCGTTGTGTGGTGTGGGTGGGTGGGTACATGTGTGTTTGTGTGCATAGAAAAGAAGAAGAAAAAGGAGAAGAGGAAGGAAAAAAAGCATCACAAAATTAAAATTTCCATGAGATTATAATAGTACTAGAAGGAGAAGAACAACAACAACAAAAAGAAGAAAACAGCACAGAACTGAAATTTCCATCAGATTGTACAGGAAGAAGAAGATGATGATATTAAATGGTGATAATCTACATCATGTCTACCAGTACAATGCTTATCTGCCTCTTGATATCTGAACAGTATGTAACACTTAAATGTTCGCCTGTTTGTTTATATTGGGCATATGGTGGATCGGTGGTCTAGAGGTAACGCGCCTGTCTAGAAAGGAAAAGTCCGGGTCTGAAGTGTGCGGCGGTTCGTACCCCGTTTGGACCGGAAATTTTTCCCCCATCCATTAGACTATGAGTGGTGGTCTGGGCGCTAGTCTTTCGGATGAGACGATAAACCGAGGTCCCGTGTGTTACACGTAATTATTTAGCGCACGTAAAAAAAACCACGGCAACAAGAGAGTTGTCCCTGGCAAAATTCTTAGAAAAAAGCCACTCTGATAGGGAAACAAATACAGCTGCAGAAAAAAAAAAAAAAAAAAAAAAAAAAAAAAAAAGGGTGAAAGGGTGGCGCAGCGCTAAGTGGCGACGCGTTCTCCCGCTCTCCCCGGGGAGAGCAGCCCGAATTTCACGGAGAGAAATCTGCCGTGACTTAAAGTGGTATGAAATAACATCTGAGCGCTTTGATTTGTTGCTTTACAAGATTCAGCGCTATATAAATTCCATACATTATTATTATTATTGTACATGTTTGTGTAAGCCAGTATTCGCACAATACGTATCACCACAATGTTTCCATGGTCAAGAGTGTCAGTCAAAGAAGTGTTGACATTGTGTCCTAGTTATAAGACATTCGTAGCTCACAGAGTTGATGAATAAGTACATCTGATGTGTTTTGTGAAATGTCTCTGAATGTGTTACCTAACTTTTTTTGTTGTTGTTGAGAGTTTTGATTGCCATAACGTGAAATTGTCGTAAGTGTTCACAAGAGTTTTGTATGTTTTTTGTCATTGTGAAATAGTTTGTTTTGAACAACAACAACAAAAACCCAGTCAACACTGGTGCTTAGCTAGTGTGTTAGATAAAACAGAGGTTTACCACACCTATTTTCAAACCCACTGTTCATATATATGAAAATATGTGGATGCAATTTTCATACCCACTGTTCATATATATGAAAATATGTGGATGCATTTTTCATACCCACTGTTCATATTCATTATATGAAAATATGTGGATGCAATCAATTTATGCACAAATCATTTTCTTTACCCATCCTTTTCTAGTTTTAACAGTTTTATTATTTTTCAAACTATAACCAACAATATCTTATTTATGAAATGTTTTGGATTAGTTTGGTTACACATACCTTGCTTTCTTTACTAATTTTGTTTTGTTTGTTGACAGTGTTCAACTTTTGTGGTTTTCTCAAAAGTGCGTGTTGGGCCATTTTGGGCCTCTACAACTGTTTATAAAGAAAGGAAAAGGTTAGTTAGGAAGCCGATACTGGTGCTAGCGCTAAATAGAGCCTCAGGAACTAATACATTACCAAGGATGTAGCATTGGTCATGTTTTTGTCATGTTATGTTTATCATACTTGTTTAAATCAACATAGGTGCTTTCATTGTTGATTTAGTGTCACACAAAGCTGCGTCTAATGCTGAACAATTGTGATTGTGGTAGTTATATTTGTTGTTGTGTTGTTGATGGTGGGTTTTTTTTTCAGTGTCTTCTTTTTTTTTTATAGATTAGTACAAAAGTAATAAACAATAATCTAAGAAGAAAATGCCAGAACTATGAGGATATTTACTGCATTCCATTTTTAAGAGCTCAAAATGCGTGAATCATCACAGTTCTAAAGTGACAGCACAATTGTTGATGATATATTATCTATCGAAGAAAGAAAGAAATCTCAATCAGTTTAATTCACATTCTGATTTTGCTGCCCACTTTTTAGTGTTATCTTGAAACGATGTATAAGGAATGATTGTTTTGTCCCCTGTCAATATATATATAAATATAGATAGATATAGTAGATATTAGATAGATAGATAGTAGATAGATAAAGATAGATCGGTAGTGATAGTGATAGATAATAGATGGTAGACGATAGATAATTTATACATTGTGAAAAAACGTTCGGCTTGTGTTCATTAACTGTTAAGTTTTTATAAACAAGAAAATCAGAATATTTGATGTTTTTCTAAAGTTTACCTTTGTGATTGTCTTTTAACGCTGCTCTCTCTCTCTCTCTCTCTTATATATTATCCATATATTTTATATTGTTATATATATACATATATACTATATTCTTCTATATGGATTTGTGCCTTGGTTTGATCTGAATATCCTACTACAAATGCAACTATTGATATTACCCTAATTTTTTCCGTTTCTTTGTGTGTGTGTGTGTTTTTCTCTCTCGGTCTTTTTGTTTGTTTGTTTTTTCGTTAGTTTTGTAGATAATGGTGATTTGTTTGCATGTTTGCTGCACTTTCAGCTGTGATTACTGTTTTATGCAATTGATATAATGATCTTATTTGTCAAACTGGCAAGTATGTCTTGCAGAACAGAACATTATCCTCTCTCTCTCTCTCTTTCTCTCTCTTTTATATTTTACCTGTGATATTTTTTTTAGTCTAACCATAGGTGACTGTGCTGCAGGGATTGTAATGATTATTACATTAACCCTTGTTAAGGTTTTTTTTAGATAAATGTGATCATGATTTTACAAACGAACGTTTGAAAGACAGTGATCCATCTCATTAATTTTAGCTGATTGTGATCGTGCAAAACTTTACAACCTCTGCCTTATGTGTTTCCCCCCCATAGTAATTGATCAGACAACTGATTAATAATTATTTGACTCCTTTTCTGAGTCATTTTTGTTTTTGTGTGATTTTTCACATACGTTTTGTATCTTTTTTTTTTAGCCAAGCTTTTTTCGTTTTTTTAGCATCTAGAAATGTTTTCCTTTGTATCTTCTTGTTTCCTAAAACTGATTTATTTTTTTAGTCTATGCTTTTGCTATTATTCCTTGTTTACTGAATAAACTGAATGCTATGACTGTTATCAGTGTGTGAGGGAGAGAGTTGAAAAGAATGGATGGCAGAATATGTCTACATTGAACTAAGTTCCACTTGTCTGTCAAGTTCGACAGCTGCTGTTTTGGAAACTGGGCAGAAATTTGATTATTGTAGAGATGCCTTGCCCACAGCACACATCCACTCTCTCGGCCAAGTGGGCATAAGCACAGTCAGCATTGGAGATGTTCTCCAAAGTCCAACTAGCCCCCAGGGCTGCAGCACATAAAGACTGTGCAAGTCAAGCCTCCTAGTCAGAGTCATAATCGATCACTAAGCTGTAAAGTGGGAAAGCCACTGATTATACAGCCTCTCACTTTGCTGTTGCCTCCAGCATCAATGGCTTAATCAAGATCTGTATATGAATTAAGTATTTGAACTACAAAAGCAAACAGTAGTACCACATGGAAACATTAATTGTGGATGCGGAGGGAGAGTATAATCTTAAATGAATGCATGTGAGCGTGCGCGCGCACACACACACTACTGGAAATGTTTCCTTGCCTTTCCCTACGACTTAACTCTTTGATTTTCTGGGTGCTAGTCCTTCGAACACACACACACATCAATAAGTATCAAGAAAGAGTGGTTTATCCTTTGAATAAGAGCCGTAAATAACCAGGATCTACATACATGACCGAGATAGCTCAGTGGTCACAGCACTCACTTTCCCCAAGCTAAGCTTAAACAGCGTTGAGCGTAGTTGCCTCGCGGAAGGGTAACCGTTCGTGCGCCTTGGCTTCAGTACAGTCCCCCAGTTCACCCAGGTGTAAATGGGTACATGCTCTCTTAAGGGTCAGGGAAGGTAAAGCAGCGAGGGAGAGGAGATGGGCGCCGCCCTCAATATACTGGCCCCTAGAGAAGCTGAGGTCTCTGAGGCCTCACTCTCCTTCGACCGCATAGATTGTGGGACACCTTTTTACCCATAATTATGTGGTTCGTATCCCGGTAGCGACGTCTGTAGAATGTTCTAGTGGGGGTTTTTACGATCTACCGGGTCAACTTCAAGTGCAGACTTGCCACAGCCTTCATTCTCTTCTTGTATATATACGCCTGAAGAAGATGAAATAATTCTGTACATTCAAGATCCTGTTTCTATACGCCCATGTCGTGTGGAGTGTCGCGGAAGTGGAGGAAGCTGGCTGCGAAATCTTCGGTGGTATCCCCTTGGTCTACATGACTACGGGACAGGGGAAGGTGAAAAATCTTCATGCCAGTGTTCGGTGACTTGGGGAGGCAAACATACCCAGCATGCACCCTGTATCTGGAGGGGGATGGGCTCCATCCACCAGGTTCAACTTGCCCAAGAGACAGGGCCTGAAACATTCAGTGCAGTGCAGTGCCCCAACCACTCCTCAGGGAGTTAGGAGAAAAAGGGGGGGGGGGGGGGGGGGGGGGGGGGGGGGGGGGGGGGTTAGAGAGAGAGAGAACAATGAACAATGAACAAATTTTATTTATAGAGGGTTATAGAATAAGCATAACAATAGCTTTTTTACATCCAGCCCTCTGGAAAAAAAAATCGGAGAGAGAGACACACACACACACACACACAGAGGCTTGCTTTTGTAGGGCTTTTCTATTTGTAACTTCCCCCCTAAACCACCGCCCCCCCCCCCCCCCCCCCCCCCCCCCAATCAATTCATCCCGGCCATCCCAAAGCCCCTAACCCGTTTCGGGTGGGTTTGTTTTTGTTTGTTCATTTTCTTCTCTTTATTTTACCAGTACAATTTTTTTTGTTTCTGATTTTGTCTTGTCCCATTTAATATTATATTCATTATATATATAATTATATATATATATATATATAATTATATATATATATATATCCTTTTTGGTCAAGGTATCTCCACCTGACTACCAACTGGCAACAATGCTGTAGCTGCAGTGTGTAAGCATTGTATCACTAAAACTACTCCCATTAGCTCTTCAGCCAAGAAAGTTTAAGAACTCGTATGCATCATAAAGGTAAACCTGTTCCCATAACCTATGTGGTCATTGAAGAGAGAGGCGCCAGAGACCTCCGCTTCTCCAGGAGCCAGCATAATTATTGAGGGCGGCGCCCATCTCCTCTCCCTCGCTGCCTTACCTTCCCTGACCCTAAAGAAGGCAGGTACCCATTTACAGCTAAGTGAACTGGGGAACTGTCTTGAAGCCAAGGCACGCAAAACTGGTCACACTTGGTAACAGTGCTCAATGCTGCTTAACCTTAGCTTGGGGAAAGCGAGTGCTCTGACCACTGAGCTATCCCGTTCACTGTAGCCTTTATATCGTCATCATCACCATCATCATTAACCATTACACCTAGTGGTGTGTAGGGCAGCAACAAAGCGCTTCCACTCCTGCCTATCCTGAGCTAGCCTAGTCACTGATCCCCAAGAGTGCTGCATGGCCTTCATCTCACTTTCTACAGTCCTCCTCCACGTTGCTTTTGGTCTTCCTTTCTTTCTCCTTCCTTCTGGGGTCCAGTGCAATGCTGTTCTTGTACTGTTGAAGTAGCACCAATCAACCAAAACAATAACTAACACAACAGTTTGTCCAGGCTGAACGCACCCCGCTTTCACAAGAAGCCTGACGTAAGCCCGTTCCAGGGAAGCTGGGATTTGAAACAGATTACTCTGTGGCCTTTCTGATGGATAATGGACATGAACGTGTGAACGGAATCTGTTAGTTCCGGGCATATTATATTCCGGGGTTCCCCGGTGTCCCACTTTCTACACTACAGAGTGTGGACAATGGCCGGGTGGGTTTACCCTCAATCGATATCTCCCCTTACCCACACCTTGGCTTCGGTTTCTGTTTGTGTCCTTTTCGCACTGTACCCACTGTACAACAGCTCTCTGCTTCGCTTAGTACCCGTTTACACAGGTTTCATAACAGCGCGTGCTTTTTCAAGATGGTGCAGATGCAACCGGGATGACCCTACAGTTTTAGTCATGGTTGAAACAAAATGTTATTCCTAGGCCTCTCCTTCGCTAAACGTGAGGTTCTGGGTTCGATTCCCAGCCTCGCCCTTTCTTCCCAGTTTGACCAAAAAAATCGAACTGAATGTCAAAGTCCTTCGGATGAGACCATAAACCGAGGCCCCGAACGCATGCAGAACATCTTGCGCACACGTTAAATCCTGTTCCGCTTTTCGGAAGAGTAGGCCATTGTGTACCGGTGGAAACAGATGACAAAATTTTTAAAACCACATACACACGGGGACTAGATGTAAAAAAAAGCCCATGGGTGCTAATTCCATCATCCTCTATAGAAAAGAATAAATTAATTAATTAATTAATTAATTAATAAAAATAACCATGTGTTTACGCTTATTTCATAACACACCGTGAAATTTCAAGATGGCGCAAACACAAGTAGAACGTACGGTATAATTTTTGTCATTTTTCAAACATTTTTCCCCTAGGTCTCTTGTTTCACTTATAACAATGTGTACGCATATTAAATTCATAACAACGCGTGCTGTTTCAAAATGGCGCGGACGGAACTGGAAAGTAGACAATAAGTTTAACCTAGTTTGAAAACATGTTCTATTGCTTGAACCATTTTCTACACACACACACACACCCTCACTTCCGCCCCCCCCTCCTAAAAAAAGCAAAATCACCACCACCACCACCACCAAAAAACAAAGGCCAGAGAGAATTAAGAGTGGTCTTGTATTGGTTTTAGCTAAAGCATGGAAAGTTTGTCGAGGGAGTAGTTCAGGAACAAGGTAGAGTGTTTTCTGTTTGCATTTTTCAACACGATGTAGTAATAGCGGGCTGGTAATAGCTTTATGCCGCACAGCAATTTAATATTCTTGTCCATTAGCGTGTTTCATAACGGTACAGAAAAGTGCGCAAAGAAAACGGGTACTCCCCCCAAAAGTCCTTCGGCGGAGACTATAAACCCAGGTCCCGTATGCAAACGCACGCAGAACATCTTGCGCACACGTTAAAAACCATTTCGCTTTTCCGAAGAGTAGGCAATTCTGTGCCAGTGGGAACGGATGACAAAATGTACAAAACTGCATACACACGGGAGCTGGATGGAAAAAAAACCCATAAGTGCTTATTCCATTATCATCCAAATAAAACACAATTAAAAAAGAAAGGAAAGGGTACTTTCTCGATAATAATGTTTTTAAGTGTTGACCTTAATAAACGATTATCTCTCTCTCTCTCTCTCTCTCTCTCTCTCTCTCTCTCTCTCTCTCTCTCTCTCTCGGGACAGTTCCACGTAAGTAGCTTGTCTTTTCTTGAATTTACAGAAAAATAGAACAATGAAATGCTGCCAAGGTACCGGTCTATAAGTATTCACAACAGTATAATGTTATAGTTGAATTCATAACAAAAACAAAATAAATGAAAACAAAATACAAAAGACAACCCAAGCACAACAGAAGCAAAAATCAAACAGGCAACAAGCCAAAAAAAAACCAAACCCAAAACAAACAAACAAAAACAAAACAAAAAAACACGCTTAGCAGTCGAGGTATATTTTGTGGTCGTGTCTGTAAAAATCTATGACATTCAGAATATTTCATTAAACATACAACATCCAATTGCAAAGCAGTACGCTAGACATTCAGTGGCAGTAGATACATTATTCTGATCTACCTACTTATCCCCCAAATCCGATTACGGCCACTTTAAATTAATGATAGGGAAAAACGGTCACATACGCACAAATCTCACCATTGTTGCATCGAGGAGTTCCAGGTGAGGAACAAAAACAAAAATCTGACCTGCTTGAAAACTGAGCTGGAAACCTGGGTTCTAGTTTGGCTCCTCCTCCTCCTCCTCCTTCCTTCTCTTCTTCTTCTTCTTCTTCTTCTATGTGCTTGTAGATGCTTATTATTCACATCCACTCTATGTTGACTGAGCAGGCGTTGGAAAAATTAAAGGCAAATTATTGTGTCCTATAAATGTTGGGGAAGCGAAATGTCAGAGACGTCAGTTTTTCTAGGGGCCAGTATCTTGAGGACAGTGCCCATCTCCTCTCCCTCGCTGCTTTACCTTTCCTGACTCTAAAGAGGCCAGGTACCCATGTACAGCTGGATGAACTGGGGAACTGTACTGAAGCCAAGGTGTACGAACGGTATCCCATCTGTGAGGCATCCACTCTCAACGCTGCTGAACCTTAGCTTATTTATTTATTTATTTATTTTATATCGAGGATAATGGAATAGAGAGAGCTTAGAGAGAGCAAATCCTCTGACTATTGAGCTATCCCATCCCCCTTGGAAAAATTGCTTCAGCTTAAAGCTAGTAAATCAGATTAACAACATCTTTTTAAAAAAAAATTCATCAGCTATACTGAGCAACAAAGTGATACAAACACTCTCACACACTGCAAAGAGCTTGTTTGTTTTTTTTAATCTCCTCTGTTTACAAAAAAACACATATACTAACAATTAAATGTAATACATAAAATCACCTTGAACATACACAAAAACGACACACCGGTAAACAACAGCGACAACAAAACCATGACGACATCAATATTGGCACTTGCATGACTAACATTTCACAATGTATCGAATGATAATACACGAACATAAAAAAAAAGCAGGAAGCATATTTTCAAGTTCTTCTGTTTGCTATCGTAGTTTGCAATGTCACCTTAAAGCACCCGAGTTTACTCGAAAATCTAAACAAACCAATAAATAAGTAAATAAATACAGACCAAATCCATATTCCACAGGGTCAAATAGATAACAAATAACATACACGACCCAGAATCGCACATTATGGGCAAGGCTCGGGAGGGGTCACAAGCCCACCCATCCTGGATAGATGTAATCCGAGGCACTCAAGTCATCAAAACTCTCGGCGAACACAGAATGGGGTCCGATGAAATCCTTCATGTACACTTTGATGCCGGGGTTCAAGTACCCGGCCCACCAACCGAACGTCCCGATAGAAATGATCATGTGATCGGTCAGCGTCAAGGCCGCAATGTCCACCGCTGCCGAGTTGCCCTCCATGACAGTCACGTGGCTGTGGTTGTGGCTGACGTACTTCCGGCACCAGTCTGTGTCGTCACTGGCGACTAGGAAGTGTGTGTGAGGGAAGCGGTGGGTGAAGAAGTGCATGGCACGCGAGAGGTACCCTGGGGTGACGGGGTTGTGCCCGTGCCAGTAGGCAATCCAATCTGTGGAGGAGTAGGCAAAGTCAAGGTAAAGGTGGTCCCAGAACTACGTGGCTGTTTAAGGGAGCGAGGCGTCAGAGACCTCAGCTTCTCTAGTGGGGGGGGCTAGCATCTTGAAGGTGGCGCCCATCTCCTCTGCCTTTACCTTCCCTGTCCTTAAAGAAGGCAGGTGCCTAGCTTACAGCTGGGTGAAGTTGGGGGAACTGTTTACAGGTGGGTTAACTTGAGAGGAACTGTTTACAGGTGGGTGAACTTTGGGGAACTGTTTACAGTGGGTGAACTTGGAGGAATGTTTACAGCTGGGTGAACTTGGGGGAACTGTTTACAGCTGGGTGAATTTGGGGGAACCAAGGCGCACTAACGGTCACATCACTGATAGGCAACCATGCTCAACGCTGCTTAACCTGAGCTTGGGGAGAGCGAGTGCTTCGATCACTAAGCTATCCCGTTGTGTTAGGTATTAAAGGGTTAAAGATGTACATATCAAGTGTCTGGGATGATGCCTTGTCAGAGATAAGCAGTGTTGTGTAAATATATGGACTGTATGACGTTGGGAAAGAGTAAGGGTGCCAAGAGTTCTGACATTGAAAACCTTTTTCATCAGACACTTACGAGGGTCACACAGAGCACCGACACACTCAAAAATGGCAAAACAGGCATGCAAGCACACACACACGCAGACACACAGACACCATACATGCCATGCATTATTTCTCATAGCTATGTGTTCCGGAACACTCGTACTTGCAAAAACCTGCGTTAACATGCAAATGCACACAAACGACAACAACACAGCAACATACATACACCACACACCACACACACACACACACACACACACACACACAACACACACACACGTGCGCCACGAGCGCAAACGCATAACACATACCCCGCCTTCATTCACACACACACACACACACTACACACACACACAACCTACACAACTACACCTACCACACATTACCCCAAACACATTAAATTACCCATACAAATTACACACGAACATTACCCAACACACAACAACAACAGTTACCCCCAACATATTACACACCACACACACCACACTTCGATGAGACTATAAATCAGGACCCGTGTGCGAACGCACACAGACATCTTGCCACACGTTAAAACCGTTCCGCTTCGGAAGAGTAGGCCATTGTGTCCGGTGGAACGCATGACAAATTGACAAAACTGCATAACACGGGACTGTATGAAAAAAGCACTGCGTGCTTATTCCATTATCCTCGAAATAAAAAAAATAAATAAAACCAATAAACATACCCCCATACACATATTACACACGAACATTACCCCCAACACACACACATTACCCCCATACACATATTACACACACACACACCACACACATACACACACACACACACACACACACACACACACACACACACACACACAACACTCACCAGACTGATCCCCAAGTCGCACGTGCATCCCCACCAACGTGGCGTTCCCGCTCTGTCGTCTCACCTCTGCCACGATTTCCCGCGCTTCCAACTGCACCTCCCTCCGGAGCTCCAGCACTTTCCTCACCTCCTCCTTCATCCCTTCGAAATACCTCCAGGAGATGAGGCAGGAGACGATGAGGTAGCGATCATCATGAGGCAAGGCAGCCAACCTCTCATCATACGCGCAGCACTTCCTCTGTTCCATATACCACGCGTCTTCGCACATCTCGTCGAAATCTCGCGCCGATTCCGGCGGATGTTCGAGCACTTCCGGTAGCACGGACCCCTCGTCCTTGAGCAGCAAGGTCATGTTGTTGGCGCGGGCCAGCCCTAGGAGGGACGCGTAGTTGAAGAAGGCGTTGCCCACGCGACCTCGCAGCGTGCCGCAAATGTAGACGTCGTTTTGGCTGGCGATGCGAGGTTTTTGGCGGGGCAGGATCATCTGCATCAGGGCGGGGTAGGACGGCAGGCGGCGCCAGTAGGGGCTCTGCATGGTCAGCAGGGTCAACAGGGCCACGCTGAATGTCAGGCTCGTGACGAAGACTGCAACAACAAAGTGACAAGAAAAGTGAATTTGATTCTATTCTATTTATCTATTCTATCGGGATAGCTCAGTGGTCGGAGCACTCGCTTTCCCCCAGCCAAGTTAAGCAGCGTCAAGCGTGGTTACCAGTTGGATAGGTGACCGTTTGCGCGCCTTGGCTTCAGTACAGTTCCCCCCAGTTCACCCAGCTGTAAATGGGTACCTGCCCTCTTTAGGGTCAGGGAAGGTAAAGCAGCGAGGGAGAGGAGATGGGCGCTGCCCTCAATATGCTGGCCCTAGAGAAGTGAGGTCTCTGACGCCTCGCTCCCCTACGACCTTATAGGTTATGGGACTCCTTTACCATTACCATTCATTACAAGTTCATGGGAAGAACAACAAGAACACTTCTTTCTGCAACGAAGTGAAAAGTGGATTGGGTTTTATTTATCTATTCTATTCATTACAAGTTTATGGGAAGAACAACAAGAACACTTCTTTCTGCAACGAAGTGAAAAGTGGATCGGGTTTTATTTATCTATTGTATTCATGACCAGTATATGGGAAGAACACAAGAACACTTCTTACGCAATCGAAAGTGAAAAGTGGATTTTTTTTGTCTATTCTATTCTTAAAGTTTCTGGGAAGAACACAAGAACACTTCTTTAACTGAAAACGAATGGAGTGAAAAGTGGATTTATTAATCGGTCTACTGTCTTTCATAGCAATTACTAGGGGGTGGCAAGAAAAAAAAGGGGCAGAACACCAGCTTCGACTCTCACTGGCAACATCACCGACTCCTGTGGCATGAGAATCCATGAAGTCAGCAGGGTCAGCGAAGACCGGAGCACATGGAGAAGGAAGGAGAATCATGTCGGTGTCATTGAGGTGTGGCGGCTAACGCCGACTACCGTGATGCCGACAGGGGAGACAGGGAGATTCATTAAGTTTGTAATTGATTGTTTATTTATTTATTCATTTATTGATTTATTTATTTATTTTGTGGGTCGGTTTGTAAGTGTGGGGCCATGATGTTGGTGGGTAGATAATTGGGCTAAGATAGATAGAAAGACAGATAGATAGATAGATAGACAGACAGACAGACACAGACAGACAGACAGACAGACAGATAGATAGATAGATAGATAGATAGATAGATAGATGAAAATAGACAGACAGATAGACAGACAGACAGACACACAGACAGACACAGACATCAAGATAAAACACACACACACATACACACACAAACACGCGCGCGCCGCACGCACACAAACACAAACACACACCAACCCCACACCACAACACCTCCACCACCACCACCACAACAACACACAACACCACCCCACCACCACACAACACACCAACAACAAAAGAGTTGTCCTTAGCAACATTCTATCAACAACGACAACAAAAGGCCATTCTCACACACAAAAAAATCTCACCACCCATGAACCTCGGACCTCTAAGGGGGGAGGGGGGGGGGGGGGGGGGGAGGAGGACCCCAAAACGGAAACAAACACACGCACAAATTTGCAAATCTGCTTCCACATGGGTGGTGGCGCTGCTCTTGTAGCCACAAGCCCTCACTAGAGAGAATACAATAGAAGTGCAGCGGGGAATTTCACGCAGAGAATGGCTAAATAACGGGGAAAAAAGAGAGGTGTACGATAATAATAATACGCTAATAGGTGGTCACTTGAGCTGAATGGAGGGTTGAGATTTAACACTGTGTGCTGTTGAATGAATAGCCAGGCTGGCCATTTAATACTTCAGTGGGCCGTACACAGGTATGTAGAAGACAAGGCCGTAAGAAGAAGAAGAGGGGGACGGAAGAGACACGAAAACGAGAGGAAGAGTAGGGGGGAGGGGGAAGAGAGAGGGGGAGGGGGAGAGAGGGGGAGGGGGAGAGAGGGGGGGGGAGGGGAGAGGGGGGAGGGAGAGAGAGAGAGGAGGGGGGAGGGGGAGAGAGAGTGCAAAGGAGGGAGTTTTAAAAAAACTAGGAGAGAGAGAAAGGCAGACAGACAGACAGACAGAATAATAATAATAATAATAATAAATAATAATAATGTATGGAATTTATATAGCGCTGAATCTTGTAAAGCAACAAATCAAAGCGCTCAGGATTTCATTTCATACCACTTTTAAGTCACGGCAGATTTCTCCGTGAAATTCGGGCTGCTCTCCCCGGGGAGAGCGGGAGAGCGCGTCGCCACAAGGCGCTGCGCCACCCTTTTTTTTTTTCTTCATGTCTGCAACTGTATTTGATTCCCTATCAGAGACAGAGACAGTCAGACAGACAGACAGAACTCTGAACAGAGAGAGAGAGAGAGAGAGAGAGAGAGAGAGAGAGAGAGAGAGAGAGAGAGAGAGAGAGAGAGAGAGAGAGAGAGAGAGAGAGAGAGAGAGCAATGAACGACAATGAACAAAGTTTATTCTTCAGGCCACCATCCCCTAAAATGGGGTTAAACCAAGCATATCAAAACGAAGCCAAAACAAAACATGACATATATGGCAACTGCCAAAACATAACTAATGTAATATGGAACTATCCAAAAATGAGACCAGATTATCTACTTTAAGCAGTTGTGTACATTAAACAGTTATTCAATATCTATTCTCCAAAATTTCAACATATTCCTGCCGTATTATCAAAGCATTGAAAAGATGAAAGCTGAGATTGCGAATGGAAGAAACTGAACCATGTTTCAGCAAACTCACGTATGGTTGGTTACTAGAGTCCAAATAGTTATGTCTTAAATCAGTATAAAGAATGCAGCTCTTAAGAAAATGATCCTCATCTTCCAATACAGTAAAAGCTTACACATGTGGTCAATATTTTTCTTTAAAGTTCTTTTAAAAGATGATCCATTAATTGGTAGTAACCCAAGACGAAGTTTTATTAAACAGTCTCTGAAACATTTTGTATCTAAGCAGTCAAAATATTGTTCACATTCAAAGTTAGCTTTAAACAGTCTAAATGTTTGATATAATTATGTCTTTGACCATGACAGATCCATTCCACTCTTGTAAATATACATCCTTCATTCTCTGTTTAAATAACGATATTAAAGTCCGTTCGCAACCAACTCCTTGATGCAGCCATGCATATCCAAATCCATGATTAAACAAACTATTCTTAAGTAGCGTTACCCAACATGTTTTACCATGCTCATCCATGTTAATCATCATTAGATATGCTTGCTTGGGTAGTCTGTTCACGTCCATTTTCAACAGTCTAATCCAGTAACGAATACACCTGATTGCACTGTTAATGTATAATGGATAGAGTTGTACTTCTCCATAAACAAATTTGTTTGGTACCGAGAGAGAGAGAGAGAGAGAGAGAGAGAGAGAGAGAGAGAGAGAGAGGAGAGAGAGAGAGAGAGAGAGGAGAGAGAGAGAGAGAGAGAGAGAGAGAGAGATTTAAATTCAATTCAATTCTTTTATTTCGAGGATGATGAATAAGCATTCGTATGCTTTTTATACATTCAGTCCGCAAGTGCATGCTGGTGTGTAAATATTTTTTACCCGTTACAGAGAGAGACCGGCTGAGATAGACAGACAGACAAGCAGGCAGGCAGACAGATAGACAGCCAGCCAGCCAGACTGAGGTAGACAGAGATAGAGAGAGGGTTGGGAGGGGGAAGAGTGCTAAGGAGCGAGTAAAGAGAAGAGAAGAGAAGAGAGAGAGAGAGAGAGAGAGAGAGAGAGAGAGAGAGAGAGAGAGAGAGAGAGAGAGAGAGAGACATACAGACAGACACAGACAGAGAGACAGACAGAGACAGAGAGACAGACAGACAGACACACACATCTTGTGCACATGTTAATTAAAACCTGTTCCGCCTTTCGAAAGAGTAAGCCATTTGTAGCAGTGAGAACAGACGAGAAAATTTACAAAATTGTATGCATACAACGACGTTGTGTAAAAAATAAAGTATTCCATTATCCGCAAAATAAAAGAATTGAAAACAATTATATGAAAATAAAAATACACACACACACACAATCATTGCCCCCCCCCCCCCCCCCACCCCCCACCCCCCAAGCATCCCCCAGACAGACAGAAGACATTCAGACAGACAGAGAAAGATAGACGCACGCGCGCACACACACACTCACAACCACCCCCTACTCCCCCTCCACCCCCCCCCCCCACACACACACACTCACGCACGCACGCACACTCACATACACACCCGGGTTCGAATCTCGTTCAAAAGGATTTTCCCTCTGGAGTTAACAGTGCCGACTCCACTACCCTCAAAAGTCTTTCAGATGAGACTATTAACCGAGGTCCCGAGTACGAACGCACACAGAACATCTTGCGCACACGTTAGATCCTGTTCCGCTTTTTGGAAGAGTAGGCCATAGGAACGGATGACAAAATTTACAAAACTGCATATACACGGAGGCTGGATGTTAAAAAAAATAAATGTTTTAAAAAGCACACCAGCGCTTATTCCAGTATCCTCGATATAAAAGAATGAATAAATAAATAAATAAATGAATAAATAAATAAATAACTATAATAAGATAAACACGGAAAGAAGCAACACTGTCTTACACAGGCGTCGGCGGTCCCATTTGGGACGTTGTCGGCAAGAGCAGACGACAGGATCCAGAGCGCACAAACAATCGATGGTCAGCATGGTCAAGCTAGCCTGGCTGTGTAGCCTTAGCAGCAACTGTCCAGCTCTGTCCAGTCTGCAGGCCTACCCTCCTGTCCTCCCACTGACCCTCCTATACTAACTAGGCTAGCTTAACTAAACAGCTTGTCAAGCCTAGCCAACTAACACTACAGGGCCAGAATTATGCCTAAGCCTATAGCACCAGCCATGCCACTAGGCTGTCATCCCCTGCACGCGCTGCGCGTTACTTAAAATGTAGAGTTTGTGAAACTGCGTCGAGAACAGCGTGCGTGCGTGCGTGCGTGCGTGCGTGCGTGCGTGCGTGCGTGCGTGGTGCGTTGCGTGCGTGCGTGCGTGCGTGCGTGCGTGCGTGCGTGCGTGCGTGCGTGCGTGCGTGGGTGCGTGCGTGCGTGCGTGCGTGCGTGCGTGCGTGCGTGCGTGCGTGCGTGCGTGCGGGGCGTGCGTGCGTGCGTGCGTGCGTGCGTGCGTGCGTGCGTGCGTGCGTGCGTGCGTGCGTGCGTGCGTGCGTGCGTTTGCGTGCGTGCGTGCGTGCGTGCGTGCGTGCGTGCGTGCGTGCGTGCGTGCGTGCGGGGCGTGGCGTGCGTGCGTGCGTGCGTGCGTGCGTGCGTTTCGTGCGTGCGTGCGTGCGTGCGTGCGTGCGTGCGTGCGTGCGTGCGTGCGTGCGTGCGTGCGTGCGTGCGTGCGTGCGTGCGTGCGTGCGTGCGTGCGTGCGTGCGTGCGTGCGGGGCGTGCGTGCGTGCGTGCGTGCGTGCGTGCGTGCGTGCGTGCGTGCGTGGTGCGTGCGTGCGTGCGTGCGTGCGTGCGTGCGTGCGTGCGTGCGTGGCGTGCGTGCGTGCGTGCGTGCGTGCGTGCGTGCGTGCGTGCGTGCGTGCGTGCGTGGCGTGCTTGCGTGCGTGCGTGCGTGCGTGCGTGCGTGCGTGCGTGCGGTGCGTGCGTGCGTGCGTGCGTGCTGGTGCGTGCGTGCGTGCGTGCGTGCGTGCGTGCGTGCGTGCGTGCGTGCGTGCGTGCGTGCGTGCGTGCGTGCGTGCGTGCGTGCGTGCGTGCGTGCGTGCGTGCGTGCGTGCGTGCGTGCGTGCGTGCGTGCGTGCGTGCGTGCGTGCGTGCGTGTGTGTGTGTGTGTGTGTGGAGGGGTGGGATGGGGGGGGGGGGGGGAGAGGAACAGGGATGGAGGGGGGAAGAGGAGTGTGGGGGGGGGGGGTGTGTGTGTGTGTGTGTGTGTGTGTGTGTGTGTGTGTGTGTGTGTGTGTGTGTTGTGTGTGTGTTGTGTCAGTGAGTGAGAGTAAGAGAGAGAGAGAGAGAGGAGAGAGAGAGAGAGAGAGAGAGAGAGAGAGAGGAGAGAGAGAGAGAGACAGAGAGACAGACAGACAGACAGACAGAGACAGACAGACAGAGACAGACAGAAAGACAGACCGTCAATCAGACAGACACAGGTAGACAGACAAAGAGGACATATACCTGGATTACGTGCAGCCAGCACCAAGGACATGATTATTATTATTATCATTATTGATCACCTACCCAGCACAGCCCATGGGGTACATTCGAATCCATAGGATAGGATCCCTTCGCTTTCCAGACAGCATGCTGTTGGGGGTGGGGTGGGGGTGGGGGGTGAGGGGGTTGGGAAGGGGGTAGGAGCAGAGAGAGAGAGAGAGAGAGAGAGAGAGAGAGAGAGAGAGAGAGAGAGAGAGAGAGAGAACAATGAACAAATTTTATTTATAGAGGGTTATAGAATAAGCATAACAATAGCTTTTTTACATCCAGCCCTCTGAAAAAAAAATCGAAAGTAATTAATGTGCAATACATAGCATGAAAAATGATATAAAGAAAGAAAAAATACATACATTGATGATGGACTTTCCATGCAAATTCATCCCAATCTAATTTCATACATGAAAAACATAATTTTTTTTAAGTAAACATAAACAGGAATAAGCCTAACATGGATAGGCATAGCTAATTAATTTCATAATGCACCCCCCCACAATATATTTATATATATATAATATATATAATATATATAATTATATATATATATATATATATACATATATAATATATATATATATATATATATATATATATATATACATACATATACATACACACACATATACATACACACATACACATACATACATGCACACATACACATACACACATATATATATACATATATAAAACACACACACATATACATATATATATATATATATAATACATAATATATACATACATACATATATACACATATGTACATACACACACACATATACATATACATACACATACATATATATAAAGACAAAATGATGAAGTTCAAGAAAAGTTATTTCAATAATGTAAATGGAAAATAGAAGAAAAGGAATGCAAAGAAAGAGAGAGAGAGAAAGAGAGAGAGAGGAGTGAGAGAAAGAGACAGACAGACAGACAGACAGGCAGACAGACAGGGAGAGAGAAACAGAGACAGAGACATTGGGAGAGACAGACTGACACAGAGACAGAGACTGACAGAGAGAGAGAGTAACAGAGAGAGAGGGGGACAGATAGCGAAAAATAGATAGATAGATAGATAATAGATAGATAGATAGATAGATAGATAGATAGATGTAGAATAGACAGACAGGCAGGCAGACAAACAAACAGACAGACAGACAAATAGATTGACAGAGACAGAGAGAGTGACAGAGAGAGAATGGATGGAAGAAATCAAGGCAAGGCAAAAGGCACATCATATTATTTTTCATTATGGACATAGGAATGAATATCTTCGTGAATCATGCTTTCCACCTGCCCTTGGAGGAAAAAAAAAAATCCCCTTTCAAATACACACTCACAGCTTCCAAAAACCCATGTGAAGAATACTTGCATCAAAAATACAAATCATACAATTTCCAACAAAAATCACAAATCACAACCAATTTCGAAGGGGGGGGGGGGAATCTATGACAATAAATGTTAGAGAGAGAGAGAGAGAGAGAGAGAGAGAGAGAGAGAGAGAGAGAGAGAGAGAGAGAGAGAGAGAGAGAGAGAGAGAGAGAGAGAGAGAACTCTGAACATGTTTAATATGTACATTGGCCTTAGGCCACAATACATGGAGTGCGGGGGAGGGCGGAAGCAAAACTACTGATGTCGTGCGGAATTCACTGTAACAAGAAAAACAACCTGTGGAGCATGATCACAATGACTACATCTTGAACAGGCCTGGAACGTGATAAACACACTTTACACTGCATCAATATTGTTGGTATTAAACATCAAAATCGCTATGTCAAAATGCAATATTTCATTTCAGGATAACCGTGACAGTACTTGTAAAACAAAATAAAATTCTCTTATTAGGCACACCAAGAACTTAATAAATAATAGTAATAATAATGTATGGAATTTATATAGCGCTGAACTACTATTTTGATATAACAACTTCTTCCTTCTATTAATGGAGTGTAAAAACGTATCTGGATAGGTAATGAGTGCGTTCTCTATTTAACGATTTTATTAAATCTGGTAGAGGTATATCAATACACTCAGTTAAGAACTTTTCCCTTAAAGTACATTGAGCATTCTAGCAAAAAATGTACTTCATTTTCATTTTTGGTTTTACAAAACGGACACACATTTTTTCTTTATCATTTTTAGTATATCTGAAAACATTGTTATTAAGGGGTAAAGCATTTAACCTAACTTGTGTACAAGCAACCTAGAAACAGTAAGTGTCCATAAAGTCAATGTATTTTTCTTTTTCAAAGATATTTTTGAACGATCTGTAGTTTTCATATCTCTCCTTATCTGTTATGGTTCCATGCCACTCTTTATTTACTTTATTCTTTTATATCGAGGATAATGGAATAAGCACTTTGTGCTTTTTTACATCCAGTGTATGCAGTTTTGTCAATTTTGTCATTTGTTCCCACCGGCACACAATGGCCTACTCTTACGAAAAGCGGAACAGGATTTAAGGTGTGCCAAGATGTTCTGCGTGCGTTCGCACACGGGGCCTCGGTTTATAGTCTCATCCGAAGGACTGTGTGTGTGTGTGTGTGTGTGTGTTTGTGTGTGTGTGTGTGCTTGGGTAAACATGTCAACTCATCTCTGCTTTAATATGCGTAAAAGAGGAGAGAGAGGAGAGAGAGAGAGAGGAGAGGAGAGAGAGAGAGAGAGAGAGAGAGAGAGGAGAGAGAGAGAGAGAGAGAGAGAGAGAGAGAGGAGAATGTGAAAGTTTTGTTCATTATAGGCCTTGGCCCCTCATGAAGGGGGTGTGTGTATATAATCAACATTCCAAAACATGTTGCATATGAAACATTTATGAACAGAAGAATAATACCTCAAGTACAGACAGTATTTATAATTTTAAAAGCTTTATACAAATAAATTGCTAGTCGCTTATTAATGCGTTCGTTAGTAGATAACATAAGTATACAAAGTCTAAACATGGAAGGACACAAAATGTTTCCCCATCCATAAGACATTGAGTCTGGGTGCTGGTCTTTCGGATGAGACGATAAACCGAGGTCCCGTGTGTTACACAAAATTATTTAGACCACGTAAAAGAACCCACGGCAACAAGAGAGTTGTCCCTGGCAAAATTCTGTAGAGATTTTTTTTTTTAAGCCACGCTGATAAGGGAAACAAATACAGTCACAGACAGAAAAAATAAATATAGTGGGTGGCGCTGCTATTATGAGGAAGCGCTCTCCCCAGGGAGAGCAACCCGAATTTCACGCAGAGAAATCTGCCGTGACTTAAAGTGGTATAAATCAATAAATTGATCGAAAACAATCGTCTCAGCTGAACGCAACCCTGTTTGTAGGTTACAAATAATTGGGGTCAATGTTTTGTTTTTTCATAAGGTGGAAGGGAGGTTGCATAATAAGGGATTGGTAAGAATTTAACTAGGGGGAGGGTAGAGGTGGTGGTGGTGGTGGTGGTGTGGAGGTGGAGGAGGGGGAGGGGGAGAAGGTAGACTCTTGTTTTCTGGGAGAACGTAGTCGAGTCGTTCCCATGATGTCTTTTGTCTAAGCCGTAAGGCAAACAGTTTGCTTAATTAAGCCTTGAGCCTGAAGTCACCGTGGTTCCTTACCCTTGGCTACCATGACCTCCCCTGAAGGCCCATTGCCTGTCATCCTGTTTTGTAGTGATGGAAACAAAGGAGTTCGTTTTGACATAGGGGTGGGGTAGGCAGGGCTGTGGGGTGGGAGAGGTGGGGGGGGTGTGTGGGGTGCGGGGGGGGGGGGGGGGGAGGTGGGGGTAGGTTGAAGATCGATTGTGTCAGGTCACCGTGATGGTGTGAAGTTTGGGAAGGTTTTACAGGTGTGTCGAGTATTGTGTTTCTCTCTCTCTCTCTCTCTCTCTCTCTCTCTCTCTCTCTCTCTCTCTCTCTCTCTCTCTCTCTCTCCCTCTCTCTCTCTGTGCGCGCATGCGTGTGTGTGTGTGTGTCTCTGTCTGTCTGTCTGTCTCTCTCTCTCTCTCTCTCTCTCTCTTCTCTCTCTCTCTCTCTCTCTCTCTTCTCTCTCTATCTCATGGGTATTCATTTATAAATCATTTTTCTGTACTTTACTTTTCAATGTTTTCCTTTCATTTTGAGGGCTGGGGGGAAAAGTTTCTGTTACTTAATCTATTACCCTCCTGAAATAAATTTCCGTATTTCTCTCTCTCTCATTGCAATTTTTTTTTTATAAATCCTAACATGTATTCATTCTTTTGATCAGTTATACTTCTCTATTGTTTATTTTAAAGATCAAACACACACACACACACACACACACTCTCTCTCTCTCTCTCTCTCTCTCTCTCTCTCTCTCTCTTCTCTCTCTCTCTCGCTCGGTCTCTCTGAGTTTACTTATAATTATTAGTCGCGATTATTAATGCTAACTGCCACTCATGGTAAAGGCCCAGTGAAAACAAAGTACGTCAATACTTACCTGTAACCCTCGGATATAAAGATTATTATTACTGTAAAGATTATCGTGAGTTTATTATCAGTTTATGTGAGGAGTGGTTTTTTTTAGGTAATTTTGTCAGTTTCTTTTCAACATGTGGTTTCTAGTAGGTGTGTAAATTTATATTGTAAATTTATGAGTTTATTGTGGGGTTTTAGAGGGTTTTTTGTAAAAGGTTTGTAAATTTTATTTTAGGTTTGTGAGTTTATAGAGGTTTTGTGACTTTGTAGACGGTTCTTTATTTTTTAAATAATGAAAGTAATCTTGGCGCACTCGCTTTTCCCCAGCTAAGATTAAGCAGCATCGAGCGTGGTTACCACTTTGGATGGGTGACCGTTTGCGCGCCTTGCCTTCAGTACAGTCCCCCAGTTCACCAAGTTGTACATGGGTACCTACCCTTTAGGGTCAGGGAAGGTAAAGCAGTGAGGGAGAGGAGAAGGGCGCCGCCCTCAATATGCTGGCCCCTTGAGAAGTTGAGGTCTCTGACGCCTCACTCCCCTTCGACCACATAGGTTATGGGACACCTTTACCTTAATCTTGTCAAATTTCATTGGAGGCTTGTTCTTATATCTACTTGTTTATTTTAAAATCTATTTTGATAGGAAAATCGGGAAGCTCTTTAGCCATTTTCTCCAGTGAAGTACACTACATCACATACCATTCCACACACACACACGCACTACTACTACTACTACTACTACTACTGCTGCTGCTGCTGCTGCTGCTGCTGCTGCTACTGCTGCTGCTGCTGCTACTACTACTAATACTGCTGCTGCTGCTGCTGCTGCTGGTACTACTACTACTAATCATCATCATCATCATTATAATGATAATAATAATGATGATCAGCAGCAGCAGCAGCAGCATCATTATCATAATAATTGATAACAATGACAATAATACAATAACAATACTGTTAAAACAAGGAAAACAAGTGTAAACGGTTGGGTTTTGATGTATTATTTTTCATTTCTTGGCTAGAGCTTCGAGGTTCAAGAATGGCGAGATTGTATGCAACCAGGTAGGTTGGGGTTTATTTTCCACCAAGGTAGCCGCATTCCGACTTCGGCGATGCCCACCAACCAATTTTGCCACGACAGTTGGGAGATGCCTTTCTGCTCTTTCCTCCTTCTTCTTATTCATCGAACGCTCAGACAGCAACTATTGTTGTCCGTTATATGAGCGAAAATGCGTCATGCTGCCGTTAAGCGCCTGACAAGTCAGGCCCAGCGCATCCGACTTCGGCATAAGAGAGAATTTGTTATCTTTAACTGGGCAAAAAAAAAATGGCAGACGACTGGACCGAGAAGGCAGAAAATAGTCAAGGAGGAGGTGACAAGAAGAAAAGGAATAAGGCAGATACAGAGAGTGATAGAAAAGAGGAAATTCCTAGCACAGAATTTCCGGCATCCCCACGGGGGGGATGGGGGGGGGGGGGGGGGTCGCCGCTTTCCGATTTTTAACTTTTGTGGGTTCTTTTGACTTGCACAAGTCCATAAGCACACGAGTCTGACTTGGTTTATCCTCTCCTCCGAAAGTCTTTAACATTCCGTTCGCTTTTCCCTTTAATTACACCGCGAAGGAAGAAAAACAAGTGGCAATACTGGGAATTTAACCCCAGAATCTAGCACAGTTTCCTTGTGAGGCAGGCAGGCAGGTGGACGTCTAAAAAAAACCACAAAAAAAACCAGTCCGGCAACCTTTTCCTTCCTTCCTCAAAGAAGTAGAAAGAAAAAAAAAAGTCCTAACAAACAAAAACATGGACGAGTATTTGGGCAGTTTCGTAACCACCACCATCACCCCCTGCCCTCCCCCCAGGTAAGGTTTAGACTTCCAGCCTTGTACAAGGTCAGTGAGTAAGTGGATGAGTGTGGCTGTGTCTACTTAAGCGGGACGGTTTGTGAGGCAGAGTAAACTCAAAACGTTCGCCTGAACAGAATGCAATGTTGACACAGTCCTTAGGGAGAGAGTGCGGTGTAGCCTACCCCCCCCCCCCCCCTTTTTTTTTTATATAACACATTAGTACATTAGTACAGTGTGTGTGTGTGGGAGTGTTGGGGGGGGGGGGGGGGGAAGTAGGGGGTGGGGGGTTGGGAAGGTGGGGGTTGTGTTGTGTTGTGTTGTGTGTTTGTGTGGGTGAGTGGGAGGTCGTGTGTTGTGTGTGTGTGTGTGTGTGTGTGTGTGTGTGTGTGTGTGTGTGTGTGTGTGGTGTGTGTGGTGTGCTATTGTTGTCGTTGCTTCTTGTTGTTGTTGTTGTGGTGGTGGTGGTGGTGGGTGTGGTGGTGGTGGTGGTGGTGTGTGTGGTGGGGGGTGGGTGGAGAGGAGAGAGAGAGAAGAGAGAAAGAGAGAGAAGAGAGAGAGAGAGAGAGAGAGAGAGAGAGAGAGAGAGAGGAGAGGAGAGAGAGAGAGAGAGAGAGAGAGAGAGGAGAGAGAGAGAGAGAGAGGAGAGAGAGAGAGAGAGAGAATTACGAAAATGTTTTATTCAGATTAAGGCCATGGCCCCTTGGTGTGTGAGAGAGAGAGAAGGCAAGAGAGAGACAGATACAGATACACAGAGAAATACAGACATACAGAGAAATACAGAGAGAGAGAGAGAGAGAGGGGGGGGGGGAGAATGACAGAGAGAGAGAAAGGTAATTTTATTTCATGAGGGTAATAGAGAGAGAGAGAGAGGGGGGGGGGAGAATGAGAGAGAGAGAGAAAGGTAATTTTATTTCATGAGGGTAATAGACTATGCGACAAGCGTAGAGAGTTGAAGAAGAAGAAAAATGAAACAAAAGAAAGAGCAGAACAATATAGGGCAGTCAACAAAAGAATCAGGAAGTCCATGACGGAGGCAAAAGAGAAATGGATCGGTGAGCAGTGCCAAGACATTGAAGAGAACATCAAGAAAAACAATAGCAAGAAAGCATATCAGCTGGTGAAAGACCTGACTAGCACGAAACAGAGAAAAGGTTTAACAATCCAAGACAAAAATGGAAAGTGTCTCACTGACGACCAGGATATTCTGAACAGATGGACAGAATACTGCTCCGACCTGTATAACTATAGAACCGCAGGAGATCCAGAAGTCCTTAATGTACCCGCAAGCAAAGACACAGACAGTCCCCTATCCTCCAAGAAGAAGTGGAAACAGCAGTCCGATCGCTGAAAAAGGGGAAGTCAGCAGGGGCTGACAACATTCCAGCTGAGTTGGTCCAAGCTGGAGGGGAAGCCATGATCAGCGCCCTACTAAGAATCTGCAACAAGATCTGGCAGACAGGAAAATGGCCAACACCATGGACACAGTCACTCATCATCACCCTCCCCAAGAAAGGAAATCTACAACAATGCCATAATTACCGCATAATCAGCCTCATATGTCACCCAAGCAAGGTCATGCTGCAGATAATATTGAATAGACTGAAGCCACAAGCAGAGACCATCATTGCTGAGGAACAAGCAGGTTTCAGAGCGCAGCACAACAGAACAGATATTCAACCTCAGAATACTATGTGAGCGGTACCTTCAACATCAACAAGACCTTTACCACGTATTTATCGATTTTAAGAAGGCATTTGACAGGGTGTGGCATGCAGCTTTGTGGGCAACCATGAATTTGTACAGCATCAATGCAAACCTGATCAGAGTCATCAAACAGCTGTACAGAGAGGCCACCAGTGCAGTGTACTACAACAACAACATTGGAGAATGGTTTCGAACAACAGTTGGAGTAAGGCAGGGCTGTCTACTCTCACCCACTCTTTTCAACATCTTCCTTGAGAGAATCATGGCTGATGCACTGGAACATCATGAAGGATCAGTCAGCATTGGTGGCAGAACGATCACAAACCTCCGCTTCGCAGATGACATTGATGGAATAGCAGGATCAGAAAAAGAGCTTGCCAGCCTAACAGAACACTTGAATAAGGCCTCCAAAACATACGGCATGGAAATCAGTGCAGAGAAGACCAAACTGATGACTAATAACACCAACGGCATTAGCACTGATATCAGGGTTAATGACCAGAAGCTGGAAACAGTTCAAAGCTTCAAGTACCTGGGAGCCATTGTATCAGACCAGGGATCCAAGCCAGAAGTAGTATGCAGGACTGCACAGACAATAACAGCTTTGTCAAAACTAAACACCATCTGGAGAGATAAGAATATCTCACTTATCTCAAGATCAGACTAATGCGCTCCCTTGTCATATCCATATTTCTGTATGCCTGTGAATCATGGACCCTGACTGCAGATTTGGAGAGAAGAGTACAGGCAGTGGAGATGAGATGCTTTCGGAGACTCCTTGGCATCTCCTACAAAGACCACATAAGCAACGAAAGCGTGCATAACAGAATCCAGCAAACCATTGGACCCTATGAGAACCTTCTAACGATCGTGAAAAAGCGTAAACTTAAATGGTATGGGCATGTCACAAGATCCCAAGGAATTACAAAGACAGTTTTGCAAGGCACTGTCCAAGGAGGAAGAAGAAAAGGCAGACCAAGGAAGAGCTGGGAGGATAACATCAGCGAATGGACAGGCCTAGAACTCAACAAAACCCTGAGAAAGGCAGAACAGAGAGAGGAATGGAGGGAACTGGTTGTTGAGTCTTTGAGGGTGCCCCCACGGTCGTCAGACTACGGGACAGATAGATAGAATAGACTAGGTACTGAGACTTTCTTCATCCAGCCCTCGAAAGAAAAAGAAAAACAAACATGTCAACAGGAGAGAGATGAGAGGAGAGAGAGGAGAGAGAGAGAGAGAGAGAGAGAGAGACAGAAGACAGACAGACAGACAGACAGAAGAGAGACAGAGAGACAGACACACACACACACACACACACACTCACACAAACACACAGAACGAGAAACAGAGAGGGGGGGGGGGGGGGGGGGGGGGGAGGGAGGTGGGCAGGCAGTCAGGTAGACAGAAAAAACCCAAGAAAAACCCTATTCCTTCTGATCTGCCAGAAATTATTTCATTATTTAACTTATCCAGAGCACAACACACATTTCTTTTTATTCTTTGCCATGCCGGGGACGGGATAGGTCAGCGGTCGGAGCACTCGCTTTACCCGAGCCAAGGTTAAGCAGCATCGAGCGTGGTTACCATTGGATGGGTGACCGTTTGCGCGCCTTGGCTTCAGTACAGTTCCCCCAGTTCACCCCAGCTGTAAACGGGTACCTGCCCTCTTTAGAGTCAGGGAAGGTAAAGCAGCGAGGGAGAGGAGATGGGCGCCGCCCTCAATATGCTGGCCCCTGGAGAAGCTAAGATCTCTCTAATGTCACGCTGCCCTATGACCACATCGGTTATAGGAACACATTTACCTTTTACAGTATTTGTTTATTTAATCTTTTATACCGAGGATAATGGAATAAGCACTGATGCGCTTTTTAACAGCCAGTCCCCGTCTGTATGCAGTTTTGTAAATGTTGTCATCCGTTCCCACAGGCACACAATGGCCTACTCTTCCGAAAAGCGGAACGGGTTTTAACGTGCGCACAAGATGCTCTACGTGCGTTCGCATACGGGACCTCGGTTTATAGTCCGCACACGGGACCTCGGTTTATAGTCCGTTATAATTCTGTGCGTTTGTGGGTTTTTTCTTGTTTGTTTGTTGTTATTTCCGTGTCTTGGCTAGAGTTCGAGATGTACCAACCGTGAGATGTTTGCGCGTACGACCGTGTCTGCCCACCATTAAGGTAGCCGCATTCCGTCTTTGGGAATAGTGTCTAAACACGACACCAGTGTGCAAACAGGGTTGTTGTTTTTTTAAATACATGTTTCTCATCCGTTCTTACCGGCACGAATGGTCGACTCTTTCGAAAGGTGGAACGGGTTTTAACGTGTGCGCAAGATGTTCTGCGAGCGTTCTCACAGGCGGCATCGATTTATAGTCTCATATGGAGCACTTTCGGAAGAGTGGAGTCGGTACTCATGTTAACTCCAGGAGAAAAAAAACCCTTGAACGGGCATCCTGAACTCGGACTCGATCCCAGGCTGTCAAATCGCCAGCGCAACGCTCTAACCACTCGGCTATCCCCTCCAACCCAATATGCTAAAAGCGTACCATGACGAACAGACATCAAGTGTAGGGTAGAGGTAATCCCCTAGGGAGACCATGATTCAACAGAAAAAAAAAACCCTCAATGACTTGTCAATTATTATTATTCATAGATAGGAGAGAGGGAGGAAGAAGGGAAAGTGGGGCGAGGGCGGGGAGAGAAGAGACTGTGTGTGTAAGGGAGGAAGGGGGGGGGGGGGGTGTAGGGCAAGGGAGTGTTTTGTGGTCACTCAAGTCTCTCTTCTGGGTTTTTTGTTGTGTGTTTTTTGGGGTGTTTTTTTTAAAAAAAAGGGTTTTGAATGTTCACCGTGAACGGTCTGTTTAAACACTAGCAGTCATGGAAGGGATTTACCCCCACTGTTGCTATCTAAGCTCTTCCGGTGCCTTAATTCTTTCAGCAAACGTAAGAAGACTACCGAGCGGACCAGCCGCGTTCCAGATTTCTTTAGGGGACTAGGAAAGGCCAATATATAGACTGGGTCTGAGAGAGAGAGGCAGAGACAGAGAGGTGGGGGTGGGGGGGGGGGGGGGTTGAAGGAAAGGTCGAGTAGCGTTTTAACAGTCCCTAGGGCCCCCCATAAAACTAACAGTCAAGTGGGGGTATCCCTTGTTTTCTTTCAAGTTCTTGGTGATGTGTGAAAGCCTTGATAGGTGGGTGGGTATGTACAGCCAATAGGGCTTGGAGTAGGGTGTGTGGGGTTGGTTTTTTGTTGTTGGGGGGGGGGGGGGGGGGGAAGGAGGTTTTTCCTGGTTGGGGAATTTTTTTTTAAATTGAAAACTGTCAATGGTTTTAGTTTTGGTACTGACTCCCAGTTCCCCAGGTTTCCTTCGAGCCCCCGCCACCAAGACACCAGTTCAAGGGGGTCCCTCTCCCCCCTCCCCCTCCACCCCTTGGAGTGAACAGAGACAATCAACCTATTTCCCGTGTGAGGGTTGTGGCGGAGTGTGGGGGGGAGGAGGAGAGAGGAGGGGAGAGAGAGAGAGGAGAGAGAGAGGGGAGAGAGAGAGAGAGAGAGAGAGAGAGAGAAGAGAGTACACATTAATTTTGTCACCCAGAAACCATTTTGTTCCCGAGAGAGCATTAATTTTGTCACCCAGAAACCATTTTGTCCCCGAGAGAGCATTAATTTTGTCACCCAGAAACCATTTTGTCCCCGAGAGAGCATTAATTTTGTCACCCAGAAACCATTTTGACCCCGGAGATTCCCCCAAAAAGGGGACGTCAGGGAGCTCTTTCAATAAGAATAGGATCCCCACTGTCTGTAAATTTCGTGCTAGAAATGTCCCTTTTTCTACCACACCTTTTGCTCCCCGAGCCTTCTGACCTATCTCTCTCTCTCTCTCTCTCTCTCTTGTGCTAGAAATATCCCCTTTTCTATCCACACCTTTTTGCTACCGCCTTTTCCCTGACTTACCCCCCCCCCCCCTCTCCCTCTCTCTCTCTCTCTCTCTCTCTCTATTCTCTCTCTCCTCTCTCTCTTTCTTTTCATTTCCATCATCGCATTTTTTGCCCTGCTTATGGTAGATATTCTGGCCAAAGGCCGATGTACAGTCAACCTTTTAGAGTTCAGAGAACGCTCTCTTTTTTATTTATTTCCTGAATGCTGCTACCTCAGTCATGGGCAAAACTGTCACATACGCAAAATCTCATCATTGGTGAAACTCAGAGCACTAGCGGAGAAGCCAGCAAAAAAGGAAGAGGAAAGAAAAGAATCTCAAAAGTAGTGGTCAGTGGTACAGGAGACCTGGGTAGGTGTGGGAGTCAGGAATATGCATATCACGGGGAGTGGGGGGAAGGGAAGAGGTGGTAGACTCATGAAATATGCATATAAACGTTACACCCACATGGTACCCTAAATACACTTCTACTTGCTTCTGACTCGGGAAAATCTCCCTTCTCACTCTACTCGACTTATCTGCAGCCTTCGACACTATTGACCATTCAATTCTTCTCTCCCGTCTTCAAAAAACATTCGGTGTTACTGGCACAGCCCTCTCCTGGTTCAGTTCATACCTCACTGACCGATTCCAGACAGTCGCAGTAAACAAGATACAGTCAATACCTGCCAAACTGGAATGTGGTGTCCCGCAGGGATCAGTTCTCGGCCCTGTTCTTTTCACTCTCTATACTGCTCCACTATCACATATAAATAAACCGTCATCATATCAACCATCACTTTTATGCAGATGACTCTCAGATTCAAAGTAGTGTTACACCTGAAAATCTGCCTTCTCTCTTGACAAAGATGGCCTACTGCTTTCAAGATATCCAAAACTGGATGATACAAAACAAGTTACAGTTAAACGCAGATAAAACCGAAGCCATGCTTGTAGGGACCAAACACACACTCTCTTCCATTACAACAACTTCAATAGAACTCGGCAATACATCAGTCCTCTATCCACTTCCGTGAAGTATCTAGTGTCGTTATCGACAACACACTCTCTATGAAAAAATTCATCACCCAGACCTGTCAGTCGTGCTACTATCAATTACGGCGTATTAGTGCAATTCGAAAGTACCTGTCCACTGATGCAACAGCCAAACTTGTCACTTCTCTCATTCTCTCACGTCTGGACTATTGCAATTCTCTTTTAGCTGGTCTTCCAGCAACATCTATCTACTCCCTTCAACGTATACAAAGCTCCGCAGCTCGACTAGTTCTCAGAAAGAAAAAATCTGAGCACATTACCCCTCTCTTGCGATCTCTCCACTGGCTGCCTGTGCCACAGAGAGTAGATTATAAGATCAGTACCCTCTGTTACAAATGTCTCCACAAAACTGCACCCTCCTACCTATGTGAATGTCTTAACCTGTACACACCTTCACGTTCCCTCCGCTCTACTGCAGAGACCTTGTGCCTACGAATACCTAGATTCAACCAATCCACTGTTGGCCGCCGCTCATTCTCTATTTCTGGTCCATCCATCTGGAACAACCTTCCTCTCTCTCTTCGCCAGAAACTTATGACACTTTTAAATCCAGCCTCAAGACATATTTATTTCAAACCTAAGACTTCCCCCCTCCTGTTTCATATCTAACCCATGTTCTATCACCCTGCTAAAGTATACGGCCTGTGCGAGTGTATGTGTGCTTTTGAAAAACATTTGACTATCGAAATTTTATTTCATAGATTTTGTCTGCATCGCACCATGTTTGTAAATATCTGTTTGTTTAAACTTTTGATTATTTATCATTGATTGCATGACTGTGTAAGATTAGGTTGAATGCATGCGCTTTGATTTGTCTGCAAGATATAGCGCTATATAAGTTCCATTTATTATTATTATTATCATTAAACCACAACTCCATTTTTCCAAATTTGCGGGGAGGAAAACCCCCCATTTTCTTCTCTGATCCCTTGATTTAGTACTTTTTTTTTCTTTTTTCTTGTTATTAATTATTTTCCTTCAAGGATGATGAAATAAGCACTCATGTGCTTTAAAAAATTAATAAAAGAATCCAGTCCCTGTGTTTTTATGCGATTTTGTAGAAACAGCATGTTTGCTTTGTGTCGTGTTTCGACCCCATAGTTTCTGGAGAGCTATATTTTACAAGAGAAACATTAGGATCTCAGAAAAGAGAAAAAAAAACAGAATTATTGTCGACAGTTTGGAAAACAGTCACTGGATTTACCATAATTATAAGAAGGCCAATCGGCCCTGACATGGGAACACTGAAGTAGATATTCAGTTACACACAGAAAAGTGCTCGGAAACAACGGTCCACTGAACCTTAGCCGAGACCCTTGTCTGACAAAAACTAAAGGAAACATTTGACATTTGAGGCTATCTTCGGATCTCAGCCATGTCTTCAGCGAACTGTATCATTCCTTAAGTCCTCGAGAGAGCAAGTAAGAGTAAGCAAGCAAAAATAAACCTCCAAAAACAAAACAAAACTAAAACCAAACCTCAACCAGGTCAGAAGATAATATCTGACATAGACAACCTTCAAGCCTTTTGAAAAAGATTTTTTTTAATTTAAAAGGGAGGGGGGTACAGGTATTCCCATTACCTATGCGGTCATTAGGGTGCAAGATGTCAGAGACATCAGCTTCTCTAGGGGTCAGCATATTGAGGGCGGCGCCCATCTCTTCTCCTTCGCTGCTTTACCTTCCCTGTCGCTAAAGAGGGCAGGTACCCATTAACAGCTGGGAGAACTGGGGGACTGTACTGAAGCCAAGGCGCGCAAATAGTTACCCATTCAAGCTCAATGCTGCTTAACTTTAGCTTGGGGAGAGCGAGTGCTCTGACCACTGACATAGGTACACGCCACTACATGCCAAGGATCTTTTTATCAAGTTTAAAGGGCATACAATTCCACTTAATCTCCTTTGAACAAACTGTATATTTCTGTCCCGACAGACTGATGGATATTCATTAGTTTATTCATATTCATGTCTGATAGGCTCATCAATTTTCAACTTATTAGAGGTCTCTTAAAACAAAAGAAAAAACCCCATGTTTGTGGCACAAGACAATGATCTTGCCAAACTTATGTCCTCAGAGAGAGAGAGAGAGAGAGAGAGAGAGAGAGAGAGAGAGAGAAGGAGAGAGAGAGAGAGAGAGAGAGAGAGAGAATGCTTTATAGTGTTCAATGGAGCATCTGCTACAGTCTTGACCAATTCACATTAGTATCCATCTCAACTAAGCATCAAAACTATCGTCTGCTGCTGTGTCTGCTACACTGCCTACAAGATTTCTACAACAAAATAAACATTCTAAAAAATGACAAAACAAATGTTAACAAAATATTCAGCAGATAAAGACTGGTAATTTCTGAAAATATCTCGACACGGGCGGATGCCCCGTACACGGTTTCGAAATGCCCTCGTGACAGCAAATCGTCTGGGGTCTGGGGCGAGCTGAGCGGTTAGGGTTAATCTTTTGTTCGGCTGATAGTTCCCCACTTACCACCACTGTGAGGTACAATGAAAATCAAACAGTATTTCACAGTGTTGCTTGGATTCGCTGCTAAGCGATACCTGAGGTCTAAGACTTGTTTTTGTGGCGGTTTGGGAGTGGCCTATGGTGGTTGTTATGGTGGTGTGTGGGTTTAATCCTCTTGCATTCATATCGGGGACATACCGGAGCACTCAAAGGGTGCGCTCTATTTCCCAATGGGTGCAGACGGGGCGAAGGTGGCGGTACATTTCCGTCACGTGTTGATGGCATGGTCAGTGTAGGGAAAGGCTGTACAAGTGGATGGGGATTTCCTTCCTACCATGGTGATCCAGTCAGTCATCTTCCAGCACTGTTTTAAGATGCTGGCTCCACTTCCCTTCACACCGTCTCATTTTGTGGCTAAAAGAATCTGAAAACTAGGGAAAGTTTTGCCTAAGAGAATCCAAATGCATAATTTATGATTTATCATTGTGGTCTCGTTACTATGGTGTAATATGGTCTAAAGTTGGTATTATGGTGATGAGTCCTGGTGCCATGCTATTAGAATGGTAATATGTTAAGGTTATTATTATCATTATGATGGTGTCTAAGGTTGTAATTATGAGGGCGGGAAAGCTCAGTAGTTAGAGCACTCGCTTTCCCCAAGCTAAGGTTAAGTAGCACTGAGCGTAGTGACTGGGTGGATGGGTGACCGTTTGCGCGCCTTGGCTTCAGTACAGTCTCCCTCAGTTCACCCAGCTGTAAATGAGTACCTGCCCTCTTTAGGGTCAGGGAAGGTAAAGCAGCGAGGAAGAGAAGATGGGCGCTTTCAGTCACACACTTAGGCATTCATCGCCGCAAAACCAGACGGGGAACACGGGCAGGCCGACGTCATCGCCAGTGGTGGGCTTCCCTCTCCCGTGTCTCCCCCTTCACCTCTGACGTCACTTCTGTTACCCCTCTGCCGTCCACCTGCCCAATCAGCTTTTGATTGTTCTGTTGTTTGTAACTCTGATAATGTTTTTTGTTCTGATGATAATGATGTATATCATGATGTGTTTCAAACACCGAATCCCCTTATTAGCACAGTTCTTTCACCATCTTCTACTCCTGATTCACCATCCAAACTCTTGTCTGTTCTTCCGCTAGCCGCATCTCCACCATCGCCTTCGTCCTCTTCCTCTGATGCTTGTCCAAACTCACCACTTTCATCTTCAACCTCTCCACCTCCTTCTTCAGATCTCCTTCAAGTTTGTTTGTTCAATGTGCAGTCTGTCCTGTCCAAATGAATAAAGCCGACTACATATCTGATTTCATCTCTGAAAAAAACATTGACTTAACCTTCCCACCGAAACTTGGCTCAAACCACATGGCCATGAGCCAAAAATAAAACAGCTGACTCTCCTGGATATAAAAATCTTTTTTTCCCCGACTCTCTCGAGGAGTGGGATTGCCATCATTCTCAAAGACATATTGGAACCATCTCTTTCTTTCAGTCAAACCTTCAATTCTCACATGAATCTTTTGAAGTTTTGCGAAATCAATCTCAACCTACCTGGCCACTCTATTACTATCTGCTGCCTTTAACCGTCCACCTCCCAGCCGTAAAAACAACCTAACATCTCTTTTTCACCAAGAATTCCAGTCACTCCCTCGACCACTACAGCCTCTCTCCCACTAAACTTATAATTCTTGGTGACTTCAACTTCCATTTCGACAACCAGTCTTCTCCAGATGTCAAACGTCTTTCTCTTTCTCTGTCCAACCATTCTCTCTCTCAACTGGTAAACGAAGCAACGCACAGATCTGGTCATATTTTAGACTGGCTGATTACTAATGCTTCATTTAATCTTGTCACATCTGTTTCTGTCACCGACGAACTGCATTCTGATCATTCCGCCATTCTTTTCCATCTCAACATCACAAAACCTGTCAGAAAGAAGAAACATGTTACTCGTCGCAATCTTAAGGCCTTAGACATTCATACCTTCTCTTCACAAGCTTCCGAACGTTTTTCACAAACCTCTGACCACACTGACCTCTCTGATCACTATAACACTGTTCTCCGCCAACTGCTTGATAAGCATGCACCCCCTACTGACCATCTCCTACCTGACAGACCCTGTGCGCCATGGTATACCCAAGACATCTTGATAGCGAAGCACAAACGCCGCCATGGTATACCCAAGACATCTTGATAGCGAAGCGCAAACGCCGGCAACTAGAACGCCAGTGGCGGAAGTCAAAAACCGAAATCAACAAACAGCTTTTCCGAAAACAAATAAACAAAGTCAAACGCTTAATCCATTCAGCAAAGACAGACTACTACTCTTCCCAAGTTCTCTGTGCTACATCCATAAAATCTCTTTTTTCCCTCACCTCAAATCTCCTTGGATCTGCAAAAACAACTCCTCTGCCTAACACCCACAGTCTGAACTTCCATTCATATTTTCTGCCTTCTTTTCAGACAAAGTTCGAAACATACGCTCCAGACTGGATCAGACTCAATTCCAGCCTGCGCCTCCTGATCCCCAGTTCACTGGCACTCCTCTCTTTTCCTTCCATCCCACAAGTGAAAAAGAAATCATGACAATTCTGAAGGAAATGACTATAAAATCATGCGACCTTGATCCCATACCTGCTCCTGTTTTTCTCACAATGCCTTCCACAACTTGTGCCTATTATCACTAAAATAGTAAAACTCATCTCTTCAGTCAGGAAATTTTCCATCAGCTCTTAAAACAGCAATAGTCACACCTCTACTGAAAAGCACGACCTCGATTCCAACATTCTGAAGAATTATAGGCCTGTCTCAAACTTACCCTTTGTCTCTAAAGTACTAGAAAAAGTTGTTCTTAACAGCTCAACAGTCACCTTCATTCCAATGATCTTCTTCCCACTTTTCAGTCTGCCTATCGCCCCCCAACCACAGCACCGAAAACCACCCTAGTCCACACTTTAGATACACTTCTACTTAGCTTCTGATGCAGGAAAATCTCCCTCCTCACTCTTCTTGACCTATCTGCAGCCTTTGATACCATAGATCACTCAATTCTTCTTTCTCGCCTCCAAAATACGTTTGGTATTAACGGCACAGCCCTCACCTGGTTTACTTCATACCTCACAGACCGGTTCCAGAAAGTTATTGTAAACAAAGTGCAATCAAAACCTGTCAAAATGGAATGTGGAGTCCCGCAGGGATCAGTCCTGGGCCCTGTTCTCTTTACTCTCTACACTGCTCCACTCTCACATATAATAAACAACCACCATATTGATCATCATTTCTATGCCGATGATACTCAGCTTCAGTGCAGTGATACTGTTGAAAACTTGCCTTCCCTCCTGACAAATATGTCCTACTGCCTTCAAGACATTCAAAACTGGATGACTCAGAACAAGTTACAACTTAATGCCGATAAAACCGAAGCCATGCTCATATGGACCCAACATAAACTTTCCTCTGTCGCAAAAACTTCAATAGAATTCGGCAATACGTCAGTTCCTTTGTCCAACTCTGTGAAGTATTTAGGAGTAGTTCTTGACAACACACTCTCTATGAAAAAATTCATCACCCAGACCTGCCAGTCTTGCTACTATCAATTACAGCACATAAGCGCGATTCGCAAGTATCTGTCCACTGATGCAACTTCCAAGCTTGTCACATCACTCATTCTTTCACGTTTAGACTACTGTAATTCTCTTTTGGCTGGCCTACCAGCATCATCTATCCACTCTCTTCAACGCATACAAAACTCTGCAGCTCGACTGGTCCTAAGAAAGAAAAAATCTGAACACATCACTCCTCTTCTGCGATCTCTTCACTGGTTGCCTGTCTCACAAAGACTGGAGTATAAAATCAATACCCCTTTTTTCAAATGTCTCCACAAATCTGCACCCTCTTATCTCTGTAACTGTCTTCACCTGTACACTCCATCCCGTTCCCTTCGTTCAGCCGCAGATACTTTGTGTTTTCGAACACCCCGATTCAAACAAACCACTGTTGGCCGTCGCTCCTCTGTTTCTGGTCCATCCACCTGGAATGACCTCCCCCTTTCACTTCGCCAAAAGCCTTCACTTGAAACCTTCAAATACAACCTCAAAACACACTTATTTCCTACTTGAGACTTTCCACCCAAATATCTGTCCCTAATTTTCAACAGCATCTTTCACCTTTTAAGTGTTGTTCCGTGTGTGTGTGTGTGTGTGTGTGTGTGTGTGTGTGTGTGTGTTGTGTGTGTGTGTGTGTGTGTGTTGGTGTGTGTGTGTGTGTGTGTGTGCGTGCGTGGCGTGCGTACGTGCGCGCGCATGGATTTGAAATCTGTTGTTCATTATGTTTAAGGAGAGTTGCATGCCTGTAAATGATTGAGTGCAAGCGCTTCGGTTTGTTTGTTTTTTACAAGATTCAGTGCTATATAAATTCCATATATTATTATTATTATTATTATTAATATGCTGACCCCTGGAGAAGCTGAGGTCTCTTGACTCATCGGCCCCCCACCCCCACCCCAACGACTGAATACGTTATGGGAACACTTCTACCGTAATATTTTAAGGCTATGGTCTGGTTCTGGGTGCTAGTCTTTCAGATAAGACGCCAAAACGAGGTCCCCTCACGTATGATGCGTGCGTTTTAGCGCACGTAAAAGAAATCGCGGCAAAATGACAGTTTTTCCTTGTAAAATTCTTTGATATAAAAAAAGACACTGCAAAAGGGAAATAAATATACCTGCATACAGATTTGTTGTTTAGAATGGGTGGCGCTGCGCTGGTGGCGATGTGTGATCCCAGAGGAAAGCGGGAGTGAACTACTACACGAAGAAATCTGCCGTCACGGTGATACACAACACACAGGAATACAATACAATACAGTAAATTCCAACCCATCCCAATACAATGAAGCCAATTTCAAAAGCAGTCTTACAATTAAAGTGGTTGATGAATTCGTCCTTTAAAATCAAGTAGAAAAAACTATGGATTTTTCACACACACACACACACACACACACACACACACACACCACACCCACACCACACACACCACAAAACACCACACACACACCAACCACCACACCACCACCACACCACACCACAAACACACACACACACACACACACCACCACCACCACACCACACACACATAACAACACACAACACCACCACCCTCCACCACACCACACACACATAACACACATACACACACCACCACCACCACACACACAAACACACACACGACACACGCACACACACGAAATATTTAGCTTTTATTCTACCATAGTTAATCACATACAAACAATAAGACCCCCCCAAAAAAAAAACGTGCTTTTGCTCTCTGCCATCCTCAATCTTACGCACGGAAGAACATAATTCTTCATGGTTTGAACCAATCTTTCTGAACAACCCAGAAAAATTATGCTTTCCTTCAACACAGTTGCTCTCTTGCCCTTCTTTCTTTGTCACTGGTCTTTTTTTTTTTTTTTGGGGGGGGGGGGGACTAGCTAAACCGGTTAGCGATGTACAAAAGACTTTGTTCCAATCCAATCAGGCTATTTACCCCTCTCGCCGACCACAATGGCCATATCTATTTATTTTTCTATTTTATTCTTTTACATCGAGGATAAAGGAATAAGCACTCATGCGCTTTTTTTTTACATCCAGTCCCCGTGTGTATGTGACTTTTAGTAAATTTTGTCATGCCTTCCCACCGGCACATAGTGGCCTACTCTTTCGAAAAGCGGTACAGGATTTAACGTGTGCCGCAAGATGTTCTGTGTGCGTTCGCACACGGGGCCTCGGTTTATAGTCTCATCCGAAGGACTTTTTGTGGAGAGTGGAGTCTGCACGGAAGTTAACTCCAGGAGAAAAATACCCTTGAACATGATTCCAACCCTGGTGGTCAGATTGCAAAAGCAATGTTCCAACCACTAGGCTTCTCCGTCCCCTATCAGGGCTGTCGCCTGGTAAAATGAGTTTGCTGGTGTTTGTTTTCATTCCTCGGCTACATCTCCGCGGTTCACCAAAGGTAAGATTTTTGCATAATTATTATGCGACCCGGGCTTCTTTTGTTTTGTTTTGTGTGTTTTTAACCCACCATTTAGGTACCCACATTCCGACTTCGGGGATGTTACAGTTTAAATCTCGGGTCTAAAACTGCAACGAAATAACCCCCTCCCCACCCCTCCTCCTCCGCACTCAGAGGACTTTACTTAGCGGTGTGGAAAGACTGAAGGTTGTTGTTGTTGTTGTTGTTGATGTTTTGTCTGTTTCCAAAAGAGCTCTTCTCACATCTTGGCTTCCACAATCACGAGGCTTAAACCGCTCTCCGTGGGTTTGGAAACTGTGGAGGAGACACTATCGGTTGCGAGCGAGGACTGGGACCCCCCCTCGGTCACTGACTTCAAACTGGAGGGCTCCTCAAAGGGGCCCATGGAATACGCCGAGATCTTCTTTAAGATGCCCTTGGACGGCACTGCCTCGGTGGCGGGTTTGGGCTTGTTCTTGTTCTCCTGCATCCTCCGCCCCTGCGCCTTCTGGTAGTGCCAGGCCGCGACGATGCAGGCGATGGCAACAGCCAGGGCGGCCGTCACCAGCCCGACGACTAAAGCCACAGAAGGGTAGCCTGAGTGCGCCTCGAGGGAATTCTCGTTTTGTGTGGTGTTGCTGACCACGGTGATCTCCCCATACGGCTGTTGCCGTCGTTGCAGGTGATGCCGGCGCGGCTGAGAAGGCTCGGCTAGACCCCTTCTGCTGGTGGCTGTGGGAGGGGTCCCCGACTCACTCCAGAAGTGGACGTGAGGGTCATCGTCGTCATTGTCATCAGCAGCAGCAGCAGCGGCGGCGGCCTTGACTGCTGCTCCGCTCTGCTCTGTCCATACCTCGGTTGTCACTTCTTTCAGAATGAAACTGTCCACAGCTGGTGAATTTAACAACAGAGGTTTGGTCATTTTGTAGGCGGAGATTAAAGTAGCCATTGACGCTGAACCTTCGACTGATTTGTGGACATGTGCAGACGGAATCAGCAGCCGAGCAACAATGAAGGGGATCCCTTTTGGGTAGGTTGAGATTGGTCTTGGAGGAGAGAGGGTGCGTGTGGAGGAGGAAGACGTGGGTGTCGGATAGGACGCCGCCTCATCTTGTATTCGTGGGTACACGACACTGTCGCTGGAGTTATGTCTCGCGCTTCCGGCCTTAAACCCAAGACCTTGACGGGGCCGGGATAAAGGTGAAACGAGACTCAAACGTGCAGACGGACTCCATCTCTCGCAGACGACTCCGGCTCTGTCAAAAAACCTGCATGGTCTCGTCTGATTCACCAGGAGGCAGTGAGCTAGCGTTTCTTCCGCTCCCCAGCAAGTCACGTCAGACACATGAACAGGGGCCTGTCCCAGCCTCCACAGGGCAGTTGACCCCACCCTGCCGCCTGGCAATCCTAAACTTCGGCAAGTAACCCTGGCCTCTCTCTCAGTCCAGTCCGCGTCACAAACCACCCCCCACACACCCCCCTACTTCACCTCCACCACACCGTCCATGTCGCTTTTTCCTCCCGCCAGCCGTACTCCGTCAATATGCACTCGACTGCGTACCGTGTATCCTCCTGCATCGTCTTTCTCGGGATTCGGGGGATCTCCTGAAAGTTCCACTGCGCTCGGGTATCCAAGACAGCAGGAAATGGTCAGAATGAAGTAGGTCAACATAGGTTTGGTTCCTTTGGCAGACAGTGGGCGTCTTCTCTCTTGAAGACTTCCCCATCAGCAAGCCCCCCAACATTCAGCATCGCTTTTTGCTGTCTGTCTTTGGCTTTCATGTATGGGTTAGTCCGTATGGGTTAGTCCAATCAGAAGGCTATGTGTTTTGTGCAATAGTGGCTGTAGTGTCTTCATCAGCCTGAAGAGTTTGGGTCTTTTTTCCGCTGTAAACTATTTTACACGTATGCTTTCGAAAGACTAAGAAAAAATGCCATAACTGTAACAACCGTGATGCTCTCAAGTTCCGCTTTCAGGAGTTCTTGATCGATGGTTTCGTTATTTTCACGAAACGGAACATGTAGCACAAGGTAAAGTTAGCACACAGCAACTGTTTTCACACTACATCCCACTGTCGACATTATTAGCCATGAAGTCGGCAAGTGACGAAAACAATGTTGTTCTATGACGTCATTTTGAACGGATAAAAATACGTCTTCAGTTTAGGCAAGGGAGGTAGGAGGAGGGGATATGAAGAAGAGGGCGTTGCTTTGCTAGAGCGGTGCCTTTATGCTGTTCTCTGTTGTCGTTATCATTTTTTTCTTCTTTTTTTGTTTAATTACTTGACCCATACACTACATATTGATACACAAAGAATCATAAGCCCGCGATGTACTAAACTACTACTAATGTGAGTATATCAATATGCAGGGGAGAGAGAGAGAGAGAAATCTAGATCTAGCAACAACAATATAGATTTCCGCCGTGGGAAGGGGGGGGGGGGGGGGGGAGGAGGTAGGGAAGGCCTTGTGGTCCGAGTGTTGCGCTCGCGAATTGACGGCCTTAGATCGAACCCAGGTTCGAGCCAGAACCCAGACACCCGTTTAAGGGTATTTCTCCCTTGCAGTTGATATCAGTACCCAATCCACTACCCCCAAAAGTCCGTATGAGACTGTCAACCACGTTCCCATGTGCAAAGGCACGCAGAGCATCTTGGGCACACGTTACAACCCCTTCTGCTTTTCGAAAGAGTAGGCCATTCGTGCCGGTAAGAGCGGATGACAAAAACTATATTAAAAATAACTAATATCATAATGACAGAATAATAAACACTGGTTTCGTGTTTAGACAGCATCTGCAACGTCGGAATGCGGCTACCTTAATGGTGGGCAAAAACAGTCGCCTGTGCACAAATTTCACCATTGGTGAACCCCAGGAGCGAAAACGACAAACTTCTGTAGGTCATGTCCAGTGGGTTACAAAAACACAAACTTACCCAGCATGCACCCTGTCCCTGAGGAGGGATGGGCTCCGCCAGGTTCAACCTGCCCTAGAGACACGGCCCGGACAGAGTGCATGGCCCTAACGACTCTACGGGGAGTTCAGGTTACACTGCTGTATTAGCTGCCGGGTCGTGTAGTATATTGTATAGAGTGCAGTCGGAAAATGTTTTGGTGATTTTCACAGATTTTTTTAAAGTTTGAAAAAATGCACTGTGTACTTGTTTTGGGGATTGAGAACATAGAGCAAGACCAAGTAGTCACGAGAAAGTTGGAAATGATCATTCAATGAGGATGGTTTTGTGTCCTACAGCGTTGACCCCGCGCATGCATATTTGCGGTAAGGAAGCTAGCAGACGACAAAAGACTGAGGAGGTACAGTGTTTGCTGAAAAAATTAAGAATTCAAACCTACCAAATTTGTGCAAAATCACATGAGTTTTGAGTCAGAGGCTAGTCTTTCACAAAAAGTGGTTTTTATTTCTGCGGATGCCTTAGTACGTGCGGTATGAATATAAAAGTCAAATGGGGAAAAACAGACGGAAAAGTGCGAATTATTAATACAGGAGTGTGACCCGTTTATGCTCCACACAGGGGACTTAATGCCGCGTCCTGTTCAGCTCGAAAGATTGAAAAATACTAGAGTTCTTCCCCATTAATATCAAAACTGATGAGTCGTCCACCCCCTCCCCATAATTATTTTGTTTGACTTACACGGCTACGTGCGCGTGTGTGGACAATCATACGAGCATGTGCGCGCATTCACACCAGTCCGATCCAATCCTGTTGCTTATAGCCCCGTCGACCACAGATGCTATATTAGGGCTGTCACCTCGTCCAGTTTTAAATCTCAGACTTAAACTGTGCAGCCATAAAAATTATACATATTAAAGCAGGGTATAAAACCAGCTCTACTGTCGTACACACACACACACACAACACACACACACACACACACACACACACACACACTTTGAGTGAACAGACGTAAAATCAAAGACAACAAACACACACACACACACACACACACACACACACACACACACACGCACACACGCGCACACACAGATGAGACACTATAGCCCAAGGTCCCGTGTTGGAACGCACACAAAACATCTCTGCGCACAGGTTAAAACCTGTTTCGCCTTGTAATCCACACGAATTTCTCTGTTGAGATAATAAATAACGAAAGCCTACTGGTGTTGGTATTGGAAAAGAAGGCCATTATTTTGCGCTGTGGGAACGGATGATAAAATTTACAAAACCGATTGCACACGGGGACTGAACGTAAAAAAGCACATGAGTACTTATTCTATTATCCTAGCACGCACACACACACGCGCGCGCGCGCGCACTCACGCACACACACACACACACACACACACACCACCACCACCACCACCCACCACCACCACCACCAAACCCACCACCACCACCCACCACCACCACCCCTCACCCCTGAGAGAGAGAGACAGAGACAGACAGACAGACACACTACCACCACCACCACCACACCACCCACCACCACCACCCACCACCACCACCAACCCCCTCACCCCTGAGAGAGAGACGAGACACGACACAGACACACACACACACACACACACACATACACACACACACTATTTAATTTATCACTATCTAGTGGAAGGACGTTAAACTGAAGTACTACTACTATACTATACTACTACAACAACACACACACCACAACACACACACACACACACACACACACACACACCAAACAAAACACACCATCATACACACGCATGCAACTACACACGTGCATATCATACATAATACATTTCACACATACGCACGCACACATACACACATACACCTCCCGACCCTCTTCCCCATACTCACCACACACACACTCACGTCTGATATCACTATTTAGTGGAAGGACGTTAAACTGAAGAACTAAAACACACACACACAACCCACACACACACACACACACACACACACACACATACACACACAACACACACATACACAACACCACACACACACACACATACACACAACACACACAAACACAACACACACACACACACACACACACACACACAGAAGGGCAGAGACAAAGAAACGCTAGCCTATCAACTTTTTGTCTGTTATTTATTGTATTTACATCTCTGACATTAAAAATAGGCACTGGCAAGTATGCAGCATTCTTTAATTCTAGGTTTATCACAATCATGGAGAGAAAAAAAAAAAGGGGGGGGGGGGGGGGGGGGACATCAATGCTAATAACTGTCTGTCTGTCGAATACCATTTGGCTTGGTGACAAAGACGATTAGATTCATGTCGATATTGTGGCAAAATTCAAAGAAAAACATACTTCAGCATAAAAATAACATTGTTTCCATCTAGTAGTACTATATCACTATCATTAACTGCAGATCTCTCTGCGTAAAATTCGAGCTGCCTGGCGTGTCACCACAAGGGCAGTGCCACCTACTTCTAAAAACACACACACACACACACACACACAAACACACACACACACACACGCACGCACGCACGCACGACCACACACACACACACACACACACACACACACACACACACACACACACACACACACACACACCAAAACCAAAAATATCTTGTCTGTATGTATACTTTTTTTTCTGCATGTAAAGTGGCTTTTTCTCTACTAGAATTTCGCCAGGGACAACTCTCTCGTTTCCGCGAGTTCTTTCACGTGCGTTACATGTGTGTTGCCGCGCAGGATCTCGACTTATCAACTGATCCGAAAGGCTAGCATCCAGACCAGCATTCAAGTCGAAGAAGATAGAGCCGGGAAAAAAACCCTTTGGGTTCATACTGGGATCGAACCAGTGACTTCTCTCTTTGCAGACGGGTAAAACACCTCTAGACCACACCAAAACCCACACCAGTGTATGAATGATGAGGGACATTCACTTTGACATTTGTCGAGTCAAGTCAAAAACTTGGTTTTGTTCATTCCTTGACTAAAGCTCCAAGGTTCATCAATGTTGAAATTAGTTAAATGTAGGCAACCGCCTTTAACTATCAGTAAGATAGCTGCATTCCGACTTCGGGAAATGTGCAAACTGTACATCCATGCTGCACTTGAGACGTTGGTTACCTCGTAATTCAAACTACTAGCACCCATGCTTAAGCTTAACTCAAGCTTAACTTAAGAGTGGGTGGGGGGCAGAAAAGTACGGCTTTGAGCCTCATTCTTTTCTTCTGTTCTGTTTTCTGTTTTTAGTTCGTTCCTCGGCTAGAGCTCTGAGGTTCACTATTTGCGTATGCAACCGTTTTCCCCGCGCACCCCCAACCACCATTAAGGTAGCCGCATTCCGACTTCGGGGGATGAGACACATTCGATTCGAGGACCTCTCTCTTCTGACATAGACGTGTACGTTAACTCACTTCAAGACACACTCAAGCACTGGTAGGGTAGGTAGGGAGGTAGGTAGGGGTGGAGGTGGGTGGGGGTGGGAGGAAGGAGGTCGGCGCGGTTTGGGGCAAAAACTCAAATCGTCCAGGAATCCTCCTCACCACCAGCACAAGGCAGAAAATCCTGACAGGTTCACTGGTCAGGTGCCGGACTGCAGAAACTCGCGCGGCTCTGACCCCGCTAGGCCTGTCAAACATCTCCGGCTGACCTTGAAAAATTTAAAGCCAGAAAACAAAACAAAGCCACGCCGCGGCTACGGGGGCCCTATAACCAGTTCACCCGGGCCACAGGTACAACGAACTTTGCTGTCTGTTCCGCTTTGTAGGCCTATCTGCTAAAATAGTACCGCTGCGACGAAGAGTGGTGGGCACGCGGGATACAGCTGCTGGTCCTGAACGGCTGCGTCTCGTGAAAACGGGGCGTCGGGGAAGCACGGGCCGCTGCGGGGGGGGCAGCAGCGGGGGCCCCCGGGGCGGGGGCAGCGGTTGCGGAAAGACGAGGGGGGTGGGGGCCCGGCAGGGGGGAAAAAAGGGCAAGGACGGGCAACCCCCTACGGGCACCGGGGGGTTGGGGGACGGGAGGGGGTTTTGGTTGACAAAGGGGTCGGGGAGGCCCTGGCTGAGGAGCAGGGGGCGACCCAGGCGGGTGGAGGCCGGGGGCCCAACCCCCCCCCCGGCGGTCCCAGGAAGGGAAAAGGGGGGGGGGGAAGTTGGGAGGGGGGGGTTGGTGACCAAAAGATTTTTCTTGGGGAAAAAGGTGGGGGGGGGGGGGGGGGGGGGGGGGGGGGGGGGGGAAAAAAAAAAGGGGGGGGGGAGGGGGGGGGGGGGGGGGGGGGTTGGGGGGGGGGGGGGGTGGGGGGGGGGGGGGGGGGGGGGGGGGGGGGGGGGGGGAGGATGTTGAATTAAGAATTTTTGATATGAAAATTTTAAAAAAGGGGGAGGGATAGCTCAGGGGTGGAGCACTGGCTTTCCCCACTAAAGTTTAGCAGCGTCGGCGGGGTTTACCACTTGGAGGGTGACCTTGCGGCCTGGCTTCAGTATAGCCCCCCATTTCACCCGTTGTAAAGGGTACCTGCCCTTTTAGGGTCGGGAAAGGGAAAAAGCAGCGGGAGAGAGGAAGGGCCCGCCCCCTCAATAGCTGGCCCTAGAAAAAGGGGTATTGCGCATCGCCCCCCTACCCCTTTATAGGTTATGGGACACATTCCCCTTTTCCAAAAATTTTAAATTACTAATACAAACATACAGGAGTTGTAATGAGTTTTTTTAAAACTATTCAACGAGAAGTGGGGTTGATGTGTATTGGTATTTTGGTTGGGTTTGTTGTTTTTTTTCGTTTTTATTGTTTTGGTTTTTCGTTCCTCGGCTTAAACTCTGATTTCAACAATGGTAGATTTTGCGTAGCGACCGCCCTCATGAAGGTGCTGCTTCCTACTTGGGTTTTCCCAATATGTAAAAAAAAAAAAAATCATTTAAGAATTTTATGAAAAATGACACAGCAAATTTTTCAGATCAAACTATGTACGCAAAAAAGCACAGCACACAAACACAGCAAAAACCTGTTTCGCCAAAACCTATGTTAATGCTTTTTGCTCATTCGGAAAACCTCATAAGTAAGTTTTTTTAGTGTTCCCACAATGATATCAGAGTTTTTGGAGTGGCATGAAAAGGGTAGTATACCCGGAAGATGCATACCTTTTAATTTTTGCGCTCTAGTGGGGTTGTTTTTAGGGACCTTTTTTCACGAAAACTTATCTCCTTACACAGTCTTGTTTTTTTCTGGGGATTCTTTATCTCTTTTGGGGAAATCTTTTTCTCCCTTTTGGGGGGTTTCCCTCTCTTTTGGGGGGTCTTTATCTCTTTGGGGGGGTCTTTTTTTCCTTTGGGGAGTATCATCTCCTCTGGGGGGTCTTTTTCTCCTTTGGGGGAAATCTTTTTCTCCTTTTTGGGGTTTTTTCCTCCTTTTGGGGGGTTTTCTTTTCCTATTGGGGGTCTTCATTTTCCTTTTTGGAAATCTTCATTCTTTTTAGAAGACTTCATCTTTTTTTTGAGAAATTCATCTCCCTTTTGGAAGTCTTCATTCCTTTTTGGGGCCTTCATTCCCTTTTGAGGAGTCTTCATCTCCTTTGGCGAGTCTTCATCTCCTTTGAGGGGTCTTATCTCTTTTGGGAGTTTCATTCCTTTGAGGGGTTCATCTCCTTTTAGGTTTTTTGTTTCCTTTGGGGAATTTTTAAACTCCTTTGGGGAGTCCCTTTACTCTTTTGGGGGTCTACATCCCTTTTGGGGTCACTGCGTTTTGAGGTGTAGCAAATGTTAGCA
>CM054140.1:65688027-65690527 GCA_028751875.1 Rapana venosa | reverse complement strand
GGCTTTGTGATACAAATCTAGTGGGTTGTTGTGTGAGAGGGGTCGCGGTGATTGTTGGTGTGTGCGCGCTACGTGCGTGCGCGCGTGCGGTTTTTGTGCGTGCGGCGTGCTGTGGTGTGGGCCATTAACATTTTTTAATTTTTCTCTTTGACAAAATTTATCAAATGTTGTAAATGTATATAAAGGGTCAGTTGCATGATATTTATGAAAAAGGGTTGATACTTTTTTTTTTTCACATGTAGGTTGTAAAATTTTGGTTTTTGTTGTTGTTCTAATGCAAATCATATCCGTACAGGTGAATTTGTTTACTGAAATCCTCCATCCCCCCAAAGGGGCAAAGGGGAATGAAAACTTAAATCCCGCGCGCGCGGTGGTGCGTGGTGGTGTGTGTGTGTGTGTGTTGGTCTTTAATTTTCGTTCTTCACCCAAAAATGAAAATTTGATGAAAAGTTGAATGGATGGTATCATTATGTATGGGTGTTTCAAGTGTTTAATGCAGTATGTGTTGAAAAAAGCATTGCTTTTTCAAAGTCCATCTGGTGGGTGGTGCGGCGCTGGGTGCGTGGGGGTGGGTTTTTGCGCATGCGCACGCGATGCTGTGCTAAGTAAACTTTATAACTGGTGTCCTTTTTCCCCAGTTATTTTTTTAAACTTACCCGTGGGTTTTCACATGATAAAATACTTGATTCCCCCCCCCCCCCCCCCCCCCCCCCCCCCACCCCCCCCCCCCCCCCCCCCCCCCCCCCCCCCCCCCCCCCCCAGCCTTTCTCGTTAAAGTATTCTAATTTTCCAAAGTTGGTGCAAAAGTTTTTTCACCATTCTGGAACAAGTGAAAGAAAACGAAACAGGATTTCAGGATATATATATATTATATATATATATTTTATATATATATATAGAGAGGGAGAGAGAGAGAGAGAGGAGAGAGAGAGATGAGAGAGAGAGAGAGAGAGAGATAAAGATGGATGGATAGATAGATAGATAGATAGATAGATAGATAGATAGATAGATAGACACAGAGAGAGAGACAGACATATATATAGAGAGAGACAGAGAGAGACAGAGAGACAGAGAGACAGATAGATAGATAGATAGATAGATAGATAGATAGATAGATAGATAGATAGATAGATAGATAGATAGATAGATAGATATTACGGTAAATCTGTGCGAATGGTTTTGAAGTGGGTTGATGTTTGCGAGGGCAACTCCAGTTTCGAAACGCAAACGGGTATGTGTTTTGTTGATTCTCAGAAGGTGGTAGCTCTAGATAAGCCGCTTACTGTTTGAAGTGTTTTCTGTCTAGGACTTGTCTCCCTGGGCGCTGAACGGTCATATATTTATAAACAAACATACTTTGCGATGACAGACAAGAAAGAAAAGCTATTGGCTGAGCGTTTAACGAGGAAGACAAAGAAGAAGTAAGCACGCTCAAGTGTTTTTCAAATCCAGATCGACCTTAGTTTAAAACACACACACACACACGCACGCACGCACGCACGCACGCACACACACACTTCACACAGGAACGGGTAGGGAGAGAGAGGCGCGTGAGAGAGAGAATATCTATCTATGTGTGTAGTCCAGCAGGTGGACAAAAAACTCGAACACTCTTAGGTTCAATTCCACCCCAACACACACACACACACTCTCTCTCTCTCTCTCTCTCTCTCTCTCTCTCTCTCTCTCTCTCTCTCTCTCTCTCTCTCTCGGAGAACTGAACGGGCGTGCTGTTAGTAAGCTGCTGCAAATTTTTGCATTTTAGCTTCAAAATGTCAGTTACTGGCCTTCCAGCTACTGTAATAACAACTTTAACGCCCTGCTGATCGACAAACGTCGTATCGAGTTGGAAAGTCGCGGGGGAGAGCGGCAGTGTTGTGTTCGTCTTGCGAATGAAGCCAGCTGACAAGCCAGTGTCAACAGAAATGGCGGACCCGGTGCTGAACCGTAACTCCCGTGTTCGTACTATCGCAAGAAACCCCCTTGTCAAAGACGTCGCGATGTTCAAAGAAGTAGACAACACCAAGAAAGACAGGCAAGTCGCCATGTGACAATAACAGTGTCTTGGAAGAGCCGGTCTTGTGTAACATTGACTCCCTGCTCGATGTGGAAACAGAAGGAAAACAAACAGTGTGTACACAGAACTATGTGTCAGCAGTGAATTGAATGTCTCAGCCACCAGATTCACTTGTTCTTACTGTGTGATCCAGCAACAGACAACAAGATCGGTGTGTCTTCTGAGGCGCCTGATGTGCAGGAAGAGCTGACAGTTGGCTGCACAGTGGATGACTCTGATACTGATAGTGATACTGGTATTGTGAAACAGTATGTGTCTACTCTAACTGACAAACGTGTACAGAGTCGATTAAGGGACAGCAAGAGAAACACACGGTTTTGAAAGGTGGTGGTACATAGTTCCGATGATCAAAACATTGTGATGTGTGAATCAGATGAACTCCTGAAAACCCTTTGGGAAAGGAATCCTGGGAGGAATCAAGTG
>CM054140.1:65674746-65682246 GCA_028751875.1 Rapana venosa | reverse complement strand
AGAAAGCTTTGTGAAAGATGCGCGTAGAAAACTAGGAACATATTACAAAGTTGGTGCCACTTCTGGAAAAAAAACACCAAAATTTTTTTTTTTTTAAAGAGAGAGCGGAGATTGTGGTCTGACAGACTTAAAGCATTACGAAAATTTACGGTCTGTAGGTCTAGGCCTAACTCGAGTCTTGAAAAAGTTGGTATCACTAGGCCTGTACAGAAGTATTTTTTTACCCAAAAAAGTATCTCATGTGAGATGATTTTTTTTCCAAAAAAGTGTTACGTCAGTTTGAAACAGTTACGAAAGAGAGTGTCACACAAACATAACTGTTTCAATTATTGCAGAACTTGTGCCAAGTTGTGTTTGACTTCTTCTTCAAAGCATTTAGCCCGTTCACAGTTTCAAGAGTTTTGACCTCAAAACTAGACTGTTAAAAAAACAACCTGAAGTCCCCATCATTTGAAATTTTTTCCCCCCCAAAACGACATAATCACATTTTGCTAAATAACCACGAAGTACTTTCTCGCGATCATCCGATCAACTTAAAGTTATAAAAAAAACATCGTGCTTTTTTAACAATCATTCAAATTTGTGACAAGGCAAACACGACAAAACACACACCCTCTTGTGACCAAACCGTGATCATGACGACAAACCCAGAATCCGTCCCCAAGACCAGTTTTTGACACTCTGCAAAGAGAGACAAGCAGGCTCGCTAGATTTATAGACTGCCCTCATAAATCTCTCTCTTCTCCGTAAATGCAGTGCTTATTCAAGTTCCAGCTTGAACTAAAACGTTGACGTTGGCTTTCTTCTGAGGGAGTTGCATTGCTTATTCAACGTCCTACCTTGAACTAAAACTTTGAGGTTGGCTTTCTCTGCAAGAGTGCATTGCTTATTCATGTTCCATCTTGAGCTAAAACGTTGACTTTGACTTGGTTTTCTTCGTAAAGTGCATTGCTTATTCAGCGTATCATCTTGAACTAAAACGTTGACGCTGGCTTTCTCTGCAAGAGTGTATTGCTTATTCAAGTTTCATCTTTGAACTAAAACGTTGATCTTGGCTTTCTTCTGAGAGAGTTGCATCGCTTATTCAACGTCCTACCTTGAACTAAAACGTTGACTGTGACTTGGTTTTCTTCGTAATTTGCATTGCTTATTCAAGGTCCCTCTTGAACTAAAACGTTGACGTTGGCTTTCTTCTGAGGGAGTTGCATCGCTTATTCAGCGCCTACCTTGAACTAAAACTTTGACTTTGACTTGGTTTTCTTCGTAATATGCATTGCTTATTCAAGTTCCATCTTGAACTAAAACATTGACGTTGGCTTTCTCTGCAAGAGTGCATTGCTTATTCAACGTATCATCTTGAACTAAAACGTTGACGTTGGCTTTCTTCTGAGGGAGTTGCATTGCTTATTCAACGTACGACCTTGAACTAAAACGTTGACTTTGACTTGGTTTTCTTCGTAAAATGCATTGCTTATTCAAGTACTATCTTGAACTAAAACGTTGACGTTGGCTTTCTTCTGAGGGAGTTGCATTGCTTATTCAACGAACCATCTTGAAATAAAAACGTTGACTTTGAATTTTGGTTTCTTCTCCGTAAAATGCGTTACTTATTCAATGCCCCATTTTGAACTTAAACGTTGACTTTGACTTAAAATGCATTGGGTTATTCAACGTACTATCTTGAAACAAAACGTTGACTATCTTGAAAAAAAAGACTTTGACATTGGTTTTCTTCTCCGCAAGTGCACTGCTTATTCAAATGACTATCTTCAACTAAAACTTTTTACTATGATCTGAAATGCATGGGTTTTTCAACATACCATCTTGAAAAAAAACCTACGTCTTTGATTTGTCAGTGGTTTTCTTCTTTCTATATGCATTGCTTGTGCAACGTGCAATCTAGAAAAAAAAACCCAACAAACTTTGACATAAGCTTTCTCTTCCATAACATGTATAAGTTATTCAACGTACCATCTTGAAACAAAATTCTGACTTTGACATTGGTTTTCCTCTCCATATATATGCACTGGTTATTCAATATACCATCTTGAACTGAAACTTTTGACTTTGACTTTAAAATGCATTGGTTTTTCAATGTACCATCTTGAAAAAAGAAACCTCTGACTTTGACATCGTCTTTCTTCTCCGTAAAATGCATTGCTTATTCAACGTACCATCTTAAAAAAACAACAACATACAACAAAAACTTTAACTCTACCTTCAACATCTTCATAATTATTATCCCCCCCCCCCCTCCATACTATTCCATCTTACAAAACTTAGGAGGAGGAGGACGACGAGAAGGAAGAGAAGGAGGAAGGACAGCCTTCAACACACACACACACTACACTACACACACACACACACACACACACACACACACACACACACACACACACACACACACACACACACACACACACACACTACACACACACACACACACCACACACACACACACACACACAACACTACACTACACACACACACCACCACACACCACTACACACACACTACACCCCCCCCCCCCCCACACACACTACACCCCCCCCCCCCACCCCACACACTACACATACTACACACAACACAACACAAAACACACACACACAACTACTTACTTACTTAGGCCCATCACTCCCCCTGGAGCATAGGCCGTCGACAACAGAGTCCTCTGTCCCACAAAACTCCGGGGAAAATGTCACCAACCTTGTACCTCCTCGCGTGGATGCTGATTCTGGCAGCCGATAACTCCACGCGCCAGTTATGGACGTTCGGGTGCTGTGTACCCGGATTGCAGGACCCCTCCACCCCTGCCGAGGGTTCCGAGGGGAGCCCCGAGCGTCGTACCCTGTACGGGAAGGTGCGGGGTAGCGTACATACCCTGAACTACCTGGGCAAGAAGCGGGTGGAGAGGTACCTGGGTATACCCTACGCCAGCCCCCCAGTAGGCGATTTGAGGTTCGAGGTAAGTTGGGGTGGGAGTGTGTGTGTGTGTGTGTGTGTGTGTGGGGGGGGGGGGGGGGGGTGAAGGTGGTGGAGTGGTGGTGGTGGTGGTGGTGGTGGTTGTGGGTTTGTTGTTATTGTTCCGAGTATTTTTGTTTGTTTGTTCGTTTGTTTTTGTTGTTTGTGGTTGTTGTTGTTGTTGTTGGTGTGTGTGTGTGTGTGTGTTTTGGGGGGTATGTGGTTGGTTATAGGTGGGACTGTTGTTGTGGTTTTGCGTATGTAAGTGATTCAGATTCAGATTCAGATTAAGTGTGTGTGTGTGTGTGTGTGTGTGTGTGTGTGTGTGTGTGTGTGTGTGTGTGTGTGTGTGTGTATGTATGTGTGTGTATGTGTGAGTGTGTGTGTGTAAGTGTGTGTGTGTGGTGTGAGGGGGGTGTTGTTATTGGTTTTTGTGGGTTTTGTTGTTGTTTTGTGGACGGGGAGGGGTTGGGGGGGGGGGGGGAGGAGGTGGGTATGTGGTTGGTTATTGGTGGGACTGTGTGTGTGTGTGTGTGTGTGTGTGTGTGTGTGTGTGTGTGTGTGTGTGTGTGTGTGTGTTTATTTATTTTATTTATTTATTTATTCTTTTATATCGAGGATAATAGAATAATCACTCAAGTGTGTTGTTGTAGACTTCAATTTTACGTCTGTTCACTTTTAGTGTGGTGTTGTGTGTGTGTGTGTGTGTGTGTGTGTGTGTGTGTGTGTGTGTGTGTGTGTGTGTGTGTGTGTGCGCGCGTGCATGTGTGTGTGTGTGCGTGCGCGCGTGTGTTTATTTCATTCTTTACTTTCGAGGATAATGGAATAAATATCCATGTGCTTTTTCTCATCCAGTTCCCGTGTGTATGCAGTTTTGTAAACTTAGTCATCCGTTCCCACCGGCTCACAATGGCCTACTCCTCCGAAATGCGGAACGGGTTTTAACGTGTGCGCAAGATGTTCTGCGTGCGTTCGCACACGAGACCTCGGTTTATAGTCTCATCCGAAGGACGTTTTGGGGGAGAGTGGAGTCGGCACTGACGTTAACTCCAGAACTCGACTGACTTAATTCCAAGGTAGAACTCAAAATCCTCTTGAACGAGAATCGAACCCGGGTCAGCAGATCATAAATGCATCACTCTAACCACCAGGCTATCCCGTCCCCATGTGTGTTGGTAGTGTGTGTGTGTGTGTGTGTGTGTGTGTGTGTGTGTGTGTGTTGTGTGTGTTGGTGTTTGTTGTGTTGGTGTGGTGCGTTGTTGTGAGTGTGTGTGTAGAGTGTTGTGTGATAGTGTATATGTTGTGTGCGTGTGTGTGTGTGAGGTAGTGTGTGTGTGTGTGTGAGTGTGTGTGTGTGTGAGAGTGTGTGTGAGTGAGTGAGTGAGTGAGTGTGTGTGTATGTGTGTGTGTGAGTGTGTGTATGTGTGTGTGAGTTGTGTGTATGTGTGTATGTGTGTGTGTATGTGTATATGTGTGTGTGTGAGTTGTGTGTGTGTGTGTGTGAGTGAGTGAGTGTGTGGTGTGTGGTGTGAGTGAGTGTGTGTATGTGTACGTGAGTATGTGTTATGTGTGTGTGTTGTGTAAGTGTGTGTGTGTGTGAGAGGTGTGTTGTGTGTGAGTGATGTGTGTGTGTGAGTGTGTTGTGTGAGTGTGGTGTGTGTGTAGTGTGTGTGTGTTGGTGTGTGTGTGTGTGTGGTGGTGAGTGTGTGTGTGTGAGTGTGTGTGTGAGTGAGTGGTGTGTATGTGTGTGTATGTGTGTGTGAGTGTGTGAGTGTGTGTGTTTGAGTGTGTGTGCATGTGTGTGTGAGTGTGTGAGTGAGTGTGTGTGTGTATGTGAGTATGTGTATGTATATGTGTGTGTATGTATGTGAGTGAGTGAGTGTGTGTGTATGTATGTGTGTATGTATGTGTGTGAGTATGTGTGTGTGTGCGTGTGTGTGCGTGTGTGTGTGTATTGTGTGTGTATGTTTGTGTGTATGTTGTGTGTGTATGTGTGTATGTGTGTGAGTGTGTGTGTGTGTGTATGTTTGTGTGTATGTGTGTGTGTATGTGTGTATGTGTGTGAGTGTGTGTGTATGTTTGTGTGTATGTGTGTGTGTGCATGTGTGTGTGTGTATGTGTGTGTGTGTATGTGTATATGTGGAATGAAATGGTACAACGATTTTCAGCCGTCCTGTTTCTCTTCTCTGGCTTCGTTTGCCTTTTGTTTGTGCTTTGTGTCTGAGAGCTGTCAACTTTTTCAACAATCTCTTTATTTGTCTGTCTGTCTTTCTCTCGTCTGTTTGTTTGATTGTTTCTCTCTGTGTATGTCTCTCTCTCTCTGTCTCTCTTTCTTTCTCTCTCTATCTTTCTCTCTCCCCTCTCACTCTCTCCCCTCTCACTCTCCCCTCTCTCTCTCTCCCCCGTTTTTGTCTTCTCCCTCTCTCTCTCTCCCCCTCTCTCTTCCTCCCTCCCTCCCTTTCTCTCTCTCTCTCTCTCCCTCTCTTTCTCTCTCTCTCCCCCCCCTCTCTCCCATCTCCCCCTCTCTCCCATCTCCCCCCTCTCTGTCCGTCTTTCTCCGTCTCCCCCCCCCCCCTCCTCTCTCTCTCTCTCTCTCTCTCTCTCAACTGAGTTCTAAGATCATTTAACATAGGACAACATAATACAAAATGAACTTCGTTATCGACAGACCCCTTACATAATGGACAAAGAAGATCTGTAACACAGTGTTGTCTATAGAGAAGATTGTGCACAAACAATTCAGACACTCCAAATCTAAATGTTGTCATAATATGTTTAAGATGTCTATCCATGTTATGTGAGCTGTCTTTCCATGTTTAGACTTTGTATACTTATGTCATCTACTAACGAACGAAATTAATAAGCGACTAGCAATTTATTTGTATAAAGCTTTTAAAATTAGAAATACTATATGTACTTGAGGTTTGTTGTTGTTGTATTCTTCTGTTCATAAATGTTTCTTATGCAACATGTTTTGGAATGTTGATTATACACACACACCCCCTTCATGAGGGGCCAAGGCCTATAATGAATAAAACTTTCGCATTCGCATTCGCATTCTCTCTCTTTCTCCCTCCCTCTCTTTCTCTCTCCCTCCCCCCTTCCCTCTCTCTCTCCCATTTCCCCCCCTCTCTGTCTGTCTGCCTCTCCCTCCCCTCTCTCTCTCCCTCCCTCCCTCTCTTTTCTTTCTCCCTCCCCCCTCTCTCTCCCTTTACCCCTCTCTGTCCGTGTCTCTCCCCCCTCTTTCTCCCTCCACCTCCCTCTCTTTCTCCCCCCCCTCTCCCTCTGTCTCTCCCAGTGCGGAAAATCTACACTTTTGACATTTCGTGATCCGGACCCTAGACTAACAGATTTCCAGCCTGACATGACAGTGTCCTGTGTTGTGTGTTGTGTGTGTGTGTGTGTGTGTGTTGTGTGTTGTGTTGTGTTTGTGTGTGTGTGTGTTTGTGTGGTTGTGTGTGTGTGTTGTGTGTGTGTTGTTGTGTGTGGTGTGTGTGTTATGTGTGTGTGTGTGTGTTTGTGTGTGTGAGTGTGTGTGTGTTTGTGTGTGTGGGGTTGTGTGTGTGTGTTGTGTGTGTGGTGTTTGTGTGTGTGAGTGTTTTGTGTGTGTGTGTTGGTGTGTGTGTGTGTGTGGTTGTGTGTTTGTGTGTGTGTGTGTGTATGTGTGTGTGAGTGTTTGTGTGTAGTGTGTGTGAGTGTTGTGTGTGTGTGTTGTGTGTTTGTGTTGTGTGTGTGGTGTGTGTGGTGTTGTGTGGTGTGTTGTGTTGTGTGTGTGTGGTGTATGTGTGTGTGTGGTGTTTGGGGTGTGTGATGGTTGTGTGTGTGTGGTGTTTGTTGGTGTGTGTTGTGTGTTTGTGTTGTGTGTTTGTGTGTGTGTGTTGTGTGTTTGTGTGTTGTGTGTGTGTTGTGTGTGTGGTGTTTGTGTGTGTGTGTGTGTGTGTGTGTGTGTGTGTGTGTGTTGTGTGTGTGTGTGTGTGTGTGTGTGTGTTGTGTGTGTGTGTGTGTGTGTGTGTGTGTGTGTGTGGTGTTGTTGTGTGTTGGTGTTGTGTGTGTGTTGTGTGTGTGGTGTGTTGGTGTGTGTGTGTGTGGTTGTGTGTGTGTGTGTGTGATGTTTGTGTGTGGTGTTGTGTGTGGTGTGTGTATGTGTGTGTGTTGTATATGTGTGTGTGTTGTATGTTGTGTGTTATGTGTGTGTGAGTGTGTATGTGGTGGGTTTGTGTGTGTGTGTGTGTGTTGTTGTGTTTTGTGTGTTTGTGTGTTTGTGTGTGTGTGTGTGTGTGTGTGTGTATGTGAGTTGTGTGTGTTGTTGTTGTTGTTGTTGTTGTCTTCAATTTAACGTCTGTTCACTCTCAGTGATATTAGACGAGGGATGTGGAAAATGTAGTGGAAGTTAAAACAGAGAACTAGAAGGGAAGGGACAGAGAAAAGACTGATTAGGTAACAAGTGTGTTGGTATTTTCATGCAATTAAAAAAAGGGGGGGAGGGATCTTAAACATGGGTAAGAATTTAAATTCAACAAATTGTTAACATGAAACAAC
>CM054140.1:65647246-65664746 GCA_028751875.1 Rapana venosa | reverse complement strand
GATGATGGATCGGTGGTCTAGAGGTAACGCGCCTGTCTAGAAAGCGAAAAGTCCGGGTCTGAAGTGTGCGGCGGTTCGTATCCCGTTTGGACCGGAAATTTTTCCCCCATCCATTAGACCATGAGTGGTGGTCTGGGCGCTAGTCTTTCGATGAGACGATAAACCGAGGTCCCGTGTGTTTACTCGTAATTAATTAGCGCACAGTAAAAAACCCCCACGGCAACAGAGAGTTGTCCCCTGCAAAATTCTTAGAAAAAAGAGCCACTCTGATAGGGAAACAAATACCAGCTGCAGAAAAAAAAAAAGAAAAAAAAAGGGTCAAAGGGTGGCGCAGCGCTAAGGCGACGCGTTCCTCCTCCCGCTCCTCTCATCCCGGGGAGAGCAGCCCGAATTCACGGAGAGAAATCCTGCCCGTTGACTTAAAGTAAAATCTGATGCTTTGATTTGTTGCTTTACAAGATTCAGTCAGCAGCGCTATTATAAATTTTCCATACATTATTATTATTATTATTACACCAACAACACACCACACCACACTACACTACAAAACACCACCCCACACAGAGACGCACACCACCAACCACAAAAAAAAAACCAAGCACACAACACAACCACAAAAACCACAAAACTCAGCAACACCACACCCACACCACAACACCACCCACTAAAACAAACAAAAAAACCACACTACCAAATATAAAAACAGAGACACTACACCCCACAAACCACACCAACATCACCACAAACCACAACCCACACCGCACCCCACAACCAAAAACTACACCCACAAAAACACCACAAACAAAAATAGACAACCACCACAGAACAACCCGCAACCACCAGAACCCCACACTACAAGACTTACAACCACAACCCCACCACACCACAACACACTAAACAACTACAAAAAAAACCAAACAAAACCACTTTATTGTCACATAACATTCCCAATTCACACCCACAACTTCACACACACTTGACTAAAACACTAAAAAAAATAAAGAACACTAAACTAAAAACACACACCAACCGAAACCACACCCAAACACAACAACAAACAAACCACCAAAGAAAAAAGACTACCCACCACACTACATCTAGAAAACTTGACCCTCAAAAAATTTTACCAAAAGCACCGTACAATAACCATGCAATACAATACAAACACAATTACGTCCCCCATAACTCTTGCCCATCGTTGTGGGGCCAACATTCCAATAATCCCATCTCGTTGCCGTGGATTTCCTCACATCCCCATCTCATTGTGCCGTCCTCAAAACTAGTTGCCGTGCCGTGCCCGAGTCTTTGCTTGGGTGCCAGCACATTTGTGTCTTGCTGTGTTGCTGTGTGTGCCATCCCTTCAGCACAGATAAACACTAACGTGAAAATACAAACTACAACGTGCGAATCAACAGAACATCCCTTGCAAACAACAAACAAAAAAAACGAACAAGAACAAAAAGACATAGTCAACGATTTGCAACAAAACAATAAAAAAGACAAGAGAAAAAAAATAATATATCAAAACAACTACTTGAAAAAAAAACGAAACAACGAAGGAAACAAAACAAAGCGCCATCCACTGTAAAAAGAACAAAATATAGATCTAACTAAATATATATATAGATAATATAACTAATATATATAATATCTAAATATATATATATATATAAATATATATAAATATATATTTTCCATCTATAACCATAAACAGACTAGTGAAGCCTGATTGTAACTAAACAAACAATAAACAAATGAAATGAAACGAACCAATGAATAAAAGTGAATACACAAACAAAAGGTGGCAAATACTTTGAAAACAACACCATTAAGTAACTTTAGAGACTAAGCAGAAACAACCATCCACAAAAAAAAACTCTGGAGGGGGTGTTACTATTATACGCTTTTCACCAATCACAGTAGCTAACTTTCAATACTAGGAGTATCATACCACACGGCAATTTCCCAGAATACCTTTTTTATTAAAAATTTTTTTTTTTTAATAAAATATAAAAAATTTTAATACTGAGGTTGGGAGGAGCTGTGCTCTTTGCCCAAAAAGCCAACAGCCCTGCCGAAACTAACTCTTCCACACTGCTGGTTTCTTTCCTTCCGTTGGGCGTGGTCCACTTAAGTCAAGCCACCAAGTTTTTTATCAATACACTACAGGCACACAACCACGACAGAAACAACTTATAATAACACAACAATCACACACAAACCCACACACAAAACGCACGCAACAAGGAATAGCGCCACAGCGAGTCACACACGAAACACACACAGAGAGAGAGAGAGAGAGAGAGAGAGGAGAGAGAGTAGAAATGAGAGAGAGAGATAGAGCTAGAGAGAAGAGAGAGAGGAGAGAGAGAGAGAGAGAGAGAGAGGAGAGAGAAGAGAAGAGAGCAAGGAGTAGAGAGAGAGAGAGAGAGAGAAATTTCGAAAAACTTCTTTGGAAAGTTGACATGAACTGGATTTAATCGTAGTCTTATCCATTTCCAATCACCTTCACCTATATATATAAGAAAAAACCAAACACAATCATTTACACCAACGCACAGTCCCCCACCGCCCCTCCCAAGAACCAAGCAACCAACAACACCCCCAAAAACCCAACAATACAAACAAAAAAAACAAACAAAACATACCCCACACCACCCAAGCGTACACTCTGTCACCCCCCCGCCACCCCCCCCCCCCCACCCATCAACAACAGCAACAAAGAAATAAATTGAGACAAAACTCATAGTCTAAAGACTTTGTTTGATTGTATATCTATCTATCTATCAATGCTAACTATCTATCTATCTATCTATCTATCTATCTATCTATCTAACCTATCTATCTATCTATCTCTCTATCTATCTATCTATCTGACTGTCTCTCTGTCTGTCTCTCTCACCTCTCTTATTCTCTATCCATCATTCTTCATCCCTCTCCCACTCTCCTCACTCTGGTAAACAACAACAAGCCAACAAAGAAATAAATTGAGACAAACTCCATATTCTAAAGACTTTGTTTGATATGTAATATCTATCTATCTACTAACTATCTATCATCTAGTTCTCTATCTAACATCTATCTATCTATCTATCTATCTATCATCTATCTGTCTGTCTGGTCGTCTGTCGGTCTACCTATCTATCTATCTATCTATCTCTATCTATCTATCTCTCTTCTCTCTCTATCTATCGTTCTCTCTGTCTCTCTCTGGACCTCCTGTCTCTCTCCTCATCTCTCTCTCTCTCATCTCTCCTCACACATCTCACTCCGTTCTCTCTCGTTCTCTCGTCCTCACTCTCTCTCTCGCTCCTCTCTCCTCTCTCTTAACATTCTCTCCGTCTCCTTCTCTCTCATCATCTATATATATATATATATATATATATAAAGGCCAAAAAAACAAGACAACATTGGCAACTTTCATAAAAGAGAAAGGAACCTATAGGAGTCGTTCGTGCTGATTTGGAATATATGGCCAAATATTTTTCAAATTGTGGAAGGTCTCTTGGAGATTCGTCCCAGTTCTGGGTTAGGAGACGATTCCACTTTTGGGCGGAGTGTGTGTGGTGTGTGTGTGTGTGTGGTGTGTGTGTGTAGTGAGCGTTGGTGTGTTTTGGGTGTGTGCTGTGGTGGGGGTTGTGTGTGTGTGTGTGTGACGTGTGTTCGTGTTATGTGTGTGTGTGTGTGTTGTTGTGTGTAAGTGTGTGGGTGTGTGTGGAGTGTGTGTTGTGTGTATTGGTATGTGTGTGTGTGGTGTGTGTGTGTGTGTGTGTGTGTGTGGGATTGGGAGTGAGGGTGTGTGTAAGGGGAGGGAGTTGTGTGTGTGTGTGTTGTGTGTGTGTGAGTTGTGTGTGTGATGTGTGTGTTGTGTGTGTGTGTTCGTGAGTGCAAGTGTGATGTTGTGTGTGTTGTGTGTGGAGTTGTGTGCTGTGTGTGGTTCGTGTGTGAATGTGTGTGTGTGTGTGTGTGTTGTGTGTGCATTATGCGTAAGCACGCTCCCGTATGCAAACAAGCATTATGTAGGAGACCGTGTCTGATGTGTGTGTGTGTGTGTGTGAGGTGTGTGTGTGTACGTGTTCGCCGCGTGTGGGTGTACGTGTGTGTGTGAAGTGAGTGAGTGAGAGAGCGAAGAAAGGGGAAGAGAGAGTGTGTGTAGTATGTAGTTGATGTTGGCGTTTCCGCAGCATGAACATTTGTCTGTCACAACCCCTTCCATCTGGAAATGGGACTGAGAGACTGTCACGTAACACACTGGATAGAAAGTTTGTGCTGGTGACACTCTTCAAGTACCATTCGCCAAGCAGGCACCCAAACTCTCCGAACATCAGGGAACTTTTGGTGTGTTTTTTTAAAACACACCTGTTAAGGGAGAGTAAGTGTAGATTGCTGTGGGTTCATTTCCGTGCACTAGTTTTGCATGCTGCTCCATCTGCAACATTACTACTTGCCTGAACACAACGCTGGTGGGACCTCTCATCTAGAAAAAGTACCCTCCCCACCCCCCCCCCCGCCCCCCCCCCCAACCCCCAAACAAAAAACCCCAACCAAACAACAATAATCTACAATAACACTTAGTCAAGGTCTTCTGGAATTTATTATTTAAAAAATATTTTATTCTTTTATATCGAGATAATGGAATAAGCACTTAAGTGCTTTTTTTTACATCCAGGTCCCCGTGTGGTTTTTTATATTCTGTCATCCGAATAATTAGTATAATCTCATCCGAAATGAAGAATGTGTGTGCGTGTGTGTGAGTGTGTGTGTGTGTGTGTGTGTGTGTGTGTGTGTGTGTGAGTAAGGGGGGAAAAAAAAAGAAAGGAAAAAAAATTAAAGAAAAAGGGGGAAAAAGAAAAGAAAAACAGAGAAGGGGGGGGAAAAAACACTACCCCCCCAACCAAAAAAAAAAAAAGAACAATACAAACTTCGAAAAACAACAAATTTTTCCCTTAAACCCACCTCAAACCCCCCCCCCCCCCCCCCTTCCCCTCCCCTTCTCGCTCCTAAACACTACACACACCAAAAAACCCCAACACACAACACTACACCACAAAAAACACCACACAACACTACCCCAAAACCACCCACCCCCCCCAAAAAAACCACACCAAAACACACACACCACCACACCCCCCACACACACCAACCACACACACCACACGACCGAACCCCAAACACGAGGTTTTCATATATTTTCTGAGGCGCCCCAGAAAGGAAAACCGGGGCGAATTTTTCCTTTCGACCCCTTTTGGGGAAAATTTTTTCCCACCATATTGCCCCAAATTTTCTCCCCCTAAAAAACCCCGAGGCCCGGGGGGTTTTACTCAAAATTTTTTACCACGAAAAAACCCCCCACGGAAAAAGGGAGGGGTTGAAAAATTCTTAAAAAAACCACCTAAAAACAAATACAGGAAAAAAAAAAGAAAAAAAAAAGGTAAATCCACGTAAGGCGCCCGCGTTCTTCCCGCCTCCCGGGAACACCCAAATTTCAGGGGAAAAAAACTCCTGACAAAAAAAAATCTACCTTTTGTTTTTCTTCCCAAAACAGCGCAAAAAAACCAAACTTTTTAAAATTATTACACCACACCACACCCACACTACACACACCACACCACACCACACCGCCCCAACCCCCACACCCCAACCACCTAAAAACCACACCACACCACCCCGCACCCCCCAACCACCCCCACACACCACACCACACCACAACTACACTACACCACTTCACACCAACTATACACAAACACCCCACACCACACACACCACACCCTACACAAAATCAGCACAGTACAATACAATCAATACAATCCCCAAAAACAAAATTTACTTTCCATACCTTTGCCATGCCATCTCTGCCGTGCCGTGCCGTTTTCTGTGCCATCCCTGCACACCCCCACTGTAAAAGAAAAAAAATAGAGCTAAATATATATATATATAATATATATATATATAAATATAATATAATATATATATATATTATTATATATAATATTTGCCCTAAAAACAAAAACAACTAGGAACTGATTGGTAACTAAACAACAGATAAACAAATGAACAAACCCAAATGAATAATTGAATACAAAATCAGGGTGGATACTTTGACCACCATTAGTACTTAGACAAGGAAACAACTCCAAAACTTGGAGGGTTTACTGCTTTCACAGCTACTTTCAATCGGTTATCATCCACCCGCATTTCAGAACCTTTTTAATACTAGGGGTGCCCCCCAAAACCACCCACCGAAAACTATCCCCACTGCTGGTTTTCCCCTGGGCGTCCACTTAAACCCAAATTTTTTATCTAATACACACACACACACACAACACAAAGACGCACCGCACACACACACACAAAAGAGAGAGAGAGAGAGAGAAGAGAAAGAGAGAGAGAGAGAGAGAGAGAGGAAGAGAGAGAAGAGAGAGAGAGGAGAGAGAGAGAGAGAGAGAGAGAGAGAGAGAGGAGAAAGGGGAGAGAGAGAGAGAGAGGAGAAAATTTGAAACTCTTTGGGAAAATACAGAAATGATTTTAAGTCTTTCCTCCCACCAAAACCAAAACATTACACCCCCTCCCAAAAACAAAAACAACAACAACAAAAAACCCCAAAAAAAAAATAAAAAACACCCCCCCCCCCCCCCCCCCCCAACCCATCAACAACGCAACAAAAAAATAAATTGAGACAAACTCATAGCTAAAAAACTTTGTTTGATTGTATATCTATCAAACTATCACTATCTATCTAAATCTATCAATCTCCCATCTATCTACTATCTTTTTTTCTATCTACTATCTGTCTGTCTCCGCTGTCTCTCTCTCTCTTTCTCCTCTCTCTGTAAACAACAACACAACAAAGAAATAAATTTAGACAAACCATATTCTAAAGACTTTTTTTTTTATTTATTTATCTATCTATCTATCAACTATCTACTATCTATCTACTATCTTCTATCCCATCTATCTATCTATCTACTTCTTCTTTTCTGTCTGTCTGTCTTCTATCCTATCATCTATCACTCATCTATCTATTCTCTCTCTCTCTATCATCTGTCTCTCGTCCCCCTCTGTCTTCTCTGTCCCCCTCTCTCTCTCTCTCTTCCTCTCTCTTATTATATATTATATATATATATAAAAGCCATAAAAACAAAGACAACATTGGGGAACTTTCATAAAAGGGAAAGGAAAGCCTCATAGAGTCTGCTGATTTAGGGAAAATAGGCCAAATATTTTTTTAAATTGTGGGAAGGGCTCGGGAGATTGCCCGTTCTGGGTTGGAGACGATTCCCCCCTTTTTTGGGCGAGTGGTGGTGTGTGGGTGTGTTTTGTGTGTGTGTGTGGTGTGGTGTTTTGGGGGTGTCTTTTGTGTGTTGGGTGTTTGTGGTGTTCGTGTGTATGTTGTGGTGTGTTTTGTGTTGGTGTAAGTGTGTGTGTGTGTGTGTGAGTGTGTTTTTGTGTGTATGTTGTGGTGTGTTTTTGTGTGTGTGTTTGTGTGTGTGGGTGGTGTGTAAGTGTGAGTGTGGTTGTTGTTTTGTGGTGGTGTGTTGTGTGTGTGTTGTGTGTGTGTGGTTTGTTCGGTTCATGTGTGTGTTGTGTGTTGTGTGTGTGTTTTGTGCTGGTGTGGGTTTGTGTGTGTATGTGTGTGTGTGTGGTGTGTTTTGTGGTGCATTATGCGTAAGCACGCTCGTATGCAAACAAAATTTTGTATGAGACGTGCTATGTGTGTGTGTGTTGTGTTGTGTGTTGTGTGTTGTTGCGCGCGGGGGTGTGTGTACGGGTTTTTTGTAGTGAGTGAGGGAGACGAGAAAGGGGGGGGAAAAGAGTGTGTGAGGTATGTAGTTGATGTTGGGCGTTTCCCAGCTTAAAATGCGTCCACCCTTCCATCTGGAAATGGGTGTGAGACGTCAATACACACTGGATGAAAAGTTTGTGCGTGGTGACACTCTTTAATACCCCGCCAAGCAGGCACCCATACTCCGACTCCCGGGGACTTTTTGGGGTTTTTTTTTTTTAAACCTTTTAAGGGGGAGTACAGTTTTTGCTGGGGTTCTTTCCGTCACATTTTTTTTATGCTGCTCATGGTGCCATTACTCCTAACAAACCCCCTGGGGGGGTCCTCTCATCAGAAAAAAATACCCTCCCCAAAACCCCCCCCCCCCCCCCCCCCCCCCAACCCCCAAAAAAAAAACCCCCAAACCAAACAAAATAATCTACAAAAGCACTTAGTCCCAAAGGGGCTTTTTGGAATTTATTTTTAAAAAATATTTTATTCTTTATATCGAGGATAATGGGAAAAGCATTTTTGCTTTTTTTACAACCATCCCCTGTGGTTTTTAAATTCGTCACCCGAAATATTGAGTATAATCTCATCCGAATGAAAATGTTGTGCGTGGTGTGAGTGTGTGTAGTGTGTGTGTGTGTGTGTGTGTTGTTGTGTGTGTTTATGCATGCATGCGTGCGAAACGTTGTGTGTATTGAGTGGTGTGTGCTTCGTGCGTGCGTGTATTGATTTGTGTGTGTGTGTGCGTGGTGCGTGTGACATTGTGCGTGCTGTACAAGCTGTGTGGACAGGGGGAGAGGTGGGGAGGGGAGGGGGGTGAAGGAGAAAGAACATTGCCAACTCGTGTGTGTAATTCAAACTGGCAATTCTCACACTTAAAGAGCAAAACAAAAAAACCCAAACAAAAAACCCAAACAAAACAAAAAAACCCGCCAATGCCACGGCACGAATTTTCCAGCTTGTCAAAGTTGGTCAACACATCAATATATTTTTTTTTTGGAGGGGGGCAAAATTTAATATTTGATCAAGGTTTTTTGTTTTTTGTGTTGTTTTTGGTGTGCGTAAATAAACTGGACAACAGTAGAAACAAGCTGAAATTGGCCTTCTTGATAATCATTTTTATTATTTTTATTAACTTTGAAATTTTCCAAAGTACACAATAAAGCCCGCTCTGGGTGTGACAGGTTTACGAAATAGCACAGAGTATGCAACACGGGTATCAGATTTTACAATTATGTTAACGAGAAGAGTAGGAAAGCTAGATAGAGTAGAGTAAACAGAGTGATATATTCATTTGTGTAGTATATAATGTATGTACCGTGCGTTTTGTTGTATAGTTCGTATTGTAAGAATTAGCACAGCATAGCATTATCATAGCATGAGCAATCATACATAGCACACATACAGTGAACAGTACGGTACATACATAAAGTACAATACGATACAGTACATCAAACTTACAAACTAAAAACACACGGGACTGGATGTAAAAACCCCCCACATATGAGTGCTGATTACATATCCTCGAAATAACTGATTAAAATAGATAAATAACAAAAGAAACCACAACACACATTTCTCTGACTCTCTGTCTATCTGTGTCTCTGTATGTCTGTCTGCCCTGTTCAATACCCTCTCTTCCTCCATCCCCCTCTCTCCCCTCTACTCTCCCCTCTCTTTTCCATCCCCCCTCTCCTCCCTCACTTCCCCCCTCTCCCCTCTCTCCATCCCTCCCTCCTCTCCCTCACTTCCCTCCCTCTCCCCTCTCTCCATCCCTCCCTCCCTCTCTCCCCCCTCACTTCCCCCCTCTCCCTCTCTCCATCCCTCCCTCCCTCTCTCTCCCTCACTTCCCTCCCTCCCCTCCTTATATCTATCTCTCCCCCCTCACCTCTCTGTCTGTCTCTGTTTTGGAGATGGGGGGTGGGGGTGAGGGGTGGGTGGGTGGAGGTTGTCTTGGCCAATACTTCCCTCCCTATCCCCCCCTCTCCATCCCTCCCTCTCTCCCTCACTTCCCTCCCCTCTCTCCCTATCTCCCCCTACCCTCCCCTCCCCATTCTCCATCCCTCCCTCTCTCCCCCTCCCTCACACTCCCCTCCCTCTCCCCATTCTCCATCCCTCCCTCTCCCCCCCCTCCCTCACTCCCCTCCCTCTCTCCCCCCTCCCTCACTCCCCTCCCTCTCCCCATCCCTCCTTCTCTCTCCCCACTCCCCCCCCTCTCCCCATCCCTCCCTCTCTCCCTCACTTCCCTCCCTCTCCCCTCCCCTCTCCATCCCTCCCTCTCTCCCCCCTCACTTCCTCCCTCCTCACCTCTCTCTCTCTCCCTCCCTCATCTCTCTCTCTCCCTCTCTCTCTCTCTCTCTCTCTCTCTCTCTCTCCTCTCTCATCCTCTCTCCCCTCTCTTTTCACTTTGATATGTTCTACACAGGACTGTTACTGAAAATGCCCAGCATTGTTGTTTTCTTACACGTTTTATTACATTGCCCATAACTGGCTTGGGGTGAATGAATGAATGAGTTTATCTTGCTGCGCTTTTGATGACTAGCTTTTGGGTACAAAAAACCTAAACGAGTATGGTGTGAAAGTATACTGTTCTTTTTCCTGTTGTGTTGTGGCCCAATGGCCGATGTACATTAAACAAGTTCCGATTCCGAGTTTCTCTCTCCTCTCTCTCTCTCTCTCTCTCTCTCTCCCCTCTCCTCTCCTCCCCTCTCTCTCTCCTCTCTCTCTCCTCTCTCCCTCCCTCACCTCTCTGTCTGTCTCTGTTTTGGAAAATGGGGGGGGGGATGATGGGAGGGGTGGGGGGTGGTGGTGGTGATGGAGGTTGTCTTGGCCAATACTTTAGCGATTCGTTTCTGCTAAATGTTTTCCAATGTTTCTCCGTGGTGTTTTTTCTTGTTGTCGTTTTTACTGTTGTTATTATTTTTAAATTGTTGTGTTGTTGCTTTTTGATCAGGGAGCGTCAGAGAGTGTGAGGAAATAAATCTTTTTATCCGCACGCCATCGCCTTTGTTTGGGTCCTCTGAGAGAACGAGGAAATGAGAGAGAAGGAAGGAGGGGGGGAGTGAGAGAGGGGTAAGAGAAGAGAGGAAGGGAGGGAGAGAGGGGGGGGAAGAGAGAGAAGGAGGGAAGAGAGAGAGAGAGAGAGAGAGAGAGAGAAGAGAGAGAGAGGAGGGAGGGTAAGAGAGAAAGGAGGGGCAGGAGAGAGAGAAAGAGGGAGGGACAGAGAGAGAGGGAGAGAGAGGGAGGGATGGGGGAGCGAGACAGACAGACAAAAGGAGGGAGGAGAGAGAGAGGGAGACAACAGACAAACAGACAGACAGACATACTGAGAGACAAACTGAGAGACAGAGTCAGACAGACAGACAGACGGGTAGACAGAAACAGAAGGAGAGATGGGAGAGAGAAAAGAGAGAGAGAGAAAGAGAGGAGAGAGAGAGAGAGAGAAGAGAGAGAGAGAGAGAAAAGAGAGAGAGAGAGAGGGGGGGAGAGATGTGTGTGTGTGTGTGGTGTGTGCGCGCGCCTGCGTGTGTGTACCCCGCACCCGCACCCCCGCGCGCCTGTGTAACGATTTCTTTTCATTTTTCTCTCTCTCTGTCCCCTCCCTAAGATCCAGCTTGTGGTAAAACACCAATGAATGTCAAGCGTCATAACCATAAACAACCCCAACAGACAATCCCCCCCCACACACACACACAGACACACACACGCACACACACACAAAAACACCACACACACTCACACACACATACACCACATACACACATAAAACCCACACACACACACACACAAACAACACACACACACATACACACACAACGACACACCCACCACCCACAACACACACACACAACACACACAGAAACACACACACAGAGACACATACACACACATACATAAAATACAAACACACATACAACTCACACAGTCACACACACACACAACACACACACACTCACACACACACACAGACACACACACTCCACACAAAACACACACACAACACCCCCCCCCCACACAAAACACACACAGACACACAAAAACACACACACACACACACACACAACACACACACACACACACACACACACACACACACACACACACAGAAGTCATCGAAAGAAAACGTCGCCAGCAATTCAAATTTATGAGCCAGTGAAAATCTGCACAGAGCCCAGTTCTGACGTACACTAACGTTGCTTGTAACGTCAGCAAGAACCTTTAACACACACGCACACGCGCGCGCGCGTAGGCTCGCACGTGCATGTACACAAGCGCGGACGCACAAGCAGACATATACATAATATATACGCATGGATGCGAACGCGAGCACATGCACGATATAAAAGAATAAAAAAAAATACACATACACACACAGTCACGCACACACACACACGTACAATCAGGCGTACGCGCGGGTGCCTGTGTGTATACATACGTAAGCTCGCACGCTAAACGCGCGCGCACACGCACGCACACACACACACACACACACACACACATACACACACACTATACGAGAGAGACAACAGGCAGACAGAAACAGAAAAACTGACAGAGAGACTGACAACCCGACAGAGACTGAAGACTGACAGAGAGGGCTGACAGAGAGACTGACAGACAGCAGACCGAGAAAGATACAGAGAGACAGTTGTACATATAGAGATAGAGAGTAACAGCGACAGTTAGAGAGAGAAAGAGATAAGGAGAGAGAGAGAGAGAGAGAGAGAGAGAGAGAGAGAGAGAGAGAGAGAGAAGAGAAAAAGAGAGAGAGAAATGAACTGAATGGAATACATTTTATTTAAAGAGGTTATGGCATAACAAACATGCTCTTTTTTATTTTATTTTACAACCATCCCTCTTGGGAAAAGAACACACAAAAACCAACAACAACAAAAATCTCAACCAAAACAACAAAGAACAGTTTTGTTTAAAGAAAAAGGGGAACAAATCACATCCTCCTCCAAAATGTAAAGTACATAATTATTGTAAACATATAACTTTTTAAAAGAGAGAGAAAGAGAGAGAGGGACGGAGGGAGGGAGAAGAGAGAGGGGAGAGAGAGAGGGGGGGGGAGAGAGAGAGAGGAGGGAAAGAGAGAGAGAAGAGAGAGCGGGAGAGAGGGAGGGGGAGAGAGAGGGAGGGAGAGAAAAGCGGAAGAGAGAGAGAGAGAGAGAGAGAGAGAGAGATAGAGAGACAACAAACAGACAGAGACAGAGAGACACAGAGGGACAGAAGTAAGACAGTTATTTAAGATATAAAGAGGCAAACATCGATACACAGACATACAGACAGGAGCACAAAGACGGACCAGCGGACGGACAGACAGACAGACAGACAGACAGACACAAACACACACATTTTGTATTTTTTGAAATTAACATTTTGTACATAGCATTTTTTTTAAACCAACCAACACCCATCACCTTTACTTTAAAGCCCTCATTTCATCTCCCACCTCCCCCCCCCCCCCCCCACTCCCTATCTCTCCACCTCCTTCCTACCCCCCCCCCCCCCCCCCCCCCCCCCCCCCCCCCACTCGTCCAATATCAAGTTAAGAGAACAGACGTAAAGTCGAAGACGCACAGAGCGAAAGACTAAAAAACAGAACCGTGGAACAGTCGAGGAGATTTACTACAGTTTAATCCTCTTGTTGTAAGCCACTTAGGCTTTCATCACCGATACATTACTAACAAAGATACCAAACGAAAGAGACTTCTGAAAATAACTGTTTACGTAGGCGTATATATAGATGATGATGGGTGAGGGGGTGGTGATGAAGAAGAAGAAGAAGAAGAGGAGGAGGAAGAGAGGAGGAGGAAGAAGAGGAGGGGGGAAGAGAGGAGGAGGAAGAAGAGGAGGAGGAGGAGGATGTGGAGAGGAAGAAGAAAAAAGAAGAAGAGAGAAGGAAGAGGAGGAAGAAGAAGAAGAAGAGGAGGAGGAGGAGGAGAAAAGAAGAAGAAAGGAGGGGGGAGGAGCAGGAGGAGGAGGAGGAGGGGGGAGGAGGAAGAAGAAGAAGAAGAAGATGATGGTGAAGAAGAAAAAAAGAAGAAGAAGAAGAAGAAGAAGAAGAAGAAGAAGAAGAAGAAGAAGAAACAGCAGCAGCAGCAGCAAAAGAAGAAGAAGAAGAAGAAGAAAAGAAGAAGAAGAAGAAGAAGAAAAGAAGAAGAAGAAGAAAATTTCGAACAAAAATCCAACCCCAAAACAAACCCCAAAAAAGCTATTTAAAATGCACGAAAACCTTTTCATAAAACTTAAAATCAACACCCCCCCCAAAAAAAACAACAACAAAAAAAAACAACACGCAATGCCGGGAAAATCAGAACTACCAACAGACAGACAGAGAGACAGACAGAGAGACAACACACACACAAAAAACACACACATAGTGCTTATGCCATTATCCTCGATGAAAAGAAAAAATTGAAATAAAAAATAAAATAAAATATTCCATTATCCTCGAAATAAAAGAATAAATGATAAAAAATAAGCACACACACACACACACACACACGCACACACACACACACACACACACACACCCCACACACACACACCCCAACAAACACACACAACACAACACACACACACAACACACCCCACACAGAAACCAGACCGACACGCACACACGAGATGATTAAACCAAAGATTAAACTCCAGCCAAAAAAACCCCAACCCAAACAAACTACATAAATCCAGATGATTTTCTCTGGCAGCAAAGAAAAAACACACAACCCTGTTCGGCAAACAACTAAGTAGATTGACGACCATGCTAGCTACCAACACTGGGGGGTCGGTGGTCTTAGAGGTGACGCTCTCCCGTCTAACTAAAACGAGAAGCCGAGGGTTCGATTCCCGTTTGAACACTTGTTCACTTGTCCCCCCCTCCTCCCCCCCCCCCCCCCATCCCCCCTATCCGCTAGACCCTGAGTGATGGTCAGGGTGCTATCTTTGCGGACGAGGCGATACACCGAGGTCCCAAACTTAACGCACGTAAAAAGAGAAAGAGATTTGTTCCTGGCAAACAACAACCCCCCAAAAAAATGTTCGGAGAAAAGAAACAACCCAAACCCAAACGCTTTCATGGGGGAACTACTTTACACGTTGACGACAGGATTTTTGTGGGTTTTAAATTTTTTTTATTAATTTAAAAGGAAATGAGTGGCGCTGTTCTTGTGGCGACGCGCCTTCCTAGGGAAAAGAAAAGAGCGGCCCGAATTTCACTGCACAGAAATTTGACGTGACTGAAAGGGGCGAACAATGCAATACTATAATACAATAATGATAATAATAATAATAATAATAATAATAATAATAATAATAATAATAATAATAATAATAATAATGTATGGAATTTATATAGCGCTGAATCTTGTAAAGCAGCAAATCAAAGCGCTTTTGTTTTTATATCGAGGATAATGGAATAAGCACAATGCAATGCAATGCAATACAATGCAACACAACGCAACGCAATACAACAGAATGCAGAGCAATACGAAACAATACAATGCAATAAACTACAATGCAGAGGAACGCACTAAAAAATCACAATGCAATGCGATAGGAGACATGCACAACGCAACGTAATGCAATACAATACTGTACAATATAATACAATACTATGCAATGCAATACAATACTATGCAATACAGTGCAACGCAACTAATTGCAATGCAATACGATGCAACGTGATATAATAATACAACGCAACACAACGCAATACAATGCAACGCAATACAATGCAATACAACGCAATACAATGCAATACAACGCAATACCATGCATTACAATGCAACACAATACAATACAACTCAACATAATACAACACAATACAACGCAACACAAAACAACGCGATACAATAAAAACGCGACACAACACAATGCAATATGACGCAATACAATACAACGCAATACAATGCAATGCATTACAATGCAACACAACACAATACAATACAACAGAACGCAATACAACACAACGCAAAACAAAACAACAGAACGCAATACAACACAAAGCAACGCAAAACAACAGAACGCAATACAACACAAAGCAACGCAAAACAACAGAACGCAATACAACACAAAACAAAGCAAAACAACACAAATCAACGCAAAACAACACAAAGCAATACGACACAAAAGCAAAGCAAAACAAAACAACGCAAAACAACACAAAGCAACGCAAAACAACACAAAGCAACCCAATACAACACAAAGCAACGCAATACAACACAAAGCAACGCAAAACCACGCAATACAACGCAAAACAACGCAATACAACACAAAGCAACGCAAAACAACGCAATACAACACAAAGCAACGCAATACAACGCAATACAACAAAAGCAACGCAAAACAACGCAGTACACCACAACACAAAAACCACAATATAATGCAACACAACGCAGTACAACACAACACAACGCAACGGAACACAATACAAAACGGCTTCATGTGCTTTGCGTTCGTGGGTTTTGCTTAGTAGTATAGTAGTGTCTCTTCTTGTTTGTTTTGTATGATTCTTTTTCACACACTGTTTAAGTGTGTGCGTGTGTGTATGTGTGCCTGTGTTTGTGTGTATGTGTGTGTGTTTGTGTGTGTGCACGTGTGTGTGTTTGTATGTTGTGTGTGTGTGTTTGTGTGTGTGTTTGTGTTTGTGTGTGTGTTTGTGTGTATGTGTATGTGTGTTTGTGTGTGTTTTGTGTGTGTGTGTGTGTGTTTGCGTGTGTGTGTTTGTATGTGTGTGTGTGTTTGTGTGTGTGTTTGTGTGTATGTGATGGTGTGTGTGTATATGTGTTTTTTTTTGTGTGTGTGTTTGTGTGTTTGTGTGTGTGTGTGTTTGTGTGTGTGTGTGTTTGTGTGTGTGTTTGTGTTTGTGTGTGTGTTTGAGTGTATGTGTATGTGTGTTTGTGTGTGTGTTTGTGTGTGTGTGTGTTTGCGTGTGTGTGTTTGTATGTGTGTGTGTGTGTTTGTGTGTGTGTTTGTGTGTATGTGATGGTGTGTGTGTATATGTGTTTTTGTGTGTGTGTGTGTGTGTGTTTGTGTGTGTGTGTGTGTTTGTGTGTGTGTGTGAGTGTGTGTGTGTGTGTGTGTGTGTTTGTGTGTTTGTGTGTGTGTGTTTGTGTGTGTGTGTGTTTGTGTGTTTGTGTTTGTGTGTGTGTGTGTGTGAGTGTGTGTGTGTTTGTGTGTTTGTGTGTGTGTGTGTTTGTGTTTGTGTGTGTGTGTGTTTGTGTTTGTGTGTGTTTGTGTTTGTGTGTGTGTGTGTGTTTGCTGGCTGATTCGGCTTGATTTATGTTAAGTTTTTCTGTCAGGATGGTGACGATGATGATGGTGATGATGGTGGTGGTGGAGTTGGTGGTTGTGGTTGTGGCGGTGGGGTGTGTGTATGTGTGTGTGTGTTGGTAGTAATGTGTGTGTGTTCGCGCGCGCGCGCGTGCGTGTGCGTGTGTCGGTAGTGATGGTGTGTTTGCGTGCGTGCGTGCGTGAGTGCGTCCGTGTGTGCGTGTGCGTTTGTGTGTGCGCGTGTGTGTGTATGTGTGTGTGTGCGTGCGTGCGTGTGTGTTTGGGGGGTGGGGGTGGGGCGTTAGTTATAGGGTAATGAGAATTGAATTTATTTATGCTATGTCACATTTGCGAAACCGTAGATCCTAATATCAGAGAGAGAGAGAGAGAGAGAAGAGAGAGAGAGAGAGAGAGAGAGAGAGAGAGAGAGAGAGAGAGAGAGACAGGCAGACA
>CM054140.1:65644888-65646746 GCA_028751875.1 Rapana venosa | reverse complement strand
AAAAGGAGAAGAGAGAGGAGATAAGAGAGAGGAAAAGGAGAAGATAGAGATAGATAGATAGCACAGAGAGAGACAGTAATAGATGATAATAGATAGATAGATAGATAGATAGATAGATAGATAGATAGATAGATAGATAGATAGATAGATAGATATTACGGTAAATCTGTGCGAATGGTTTGAAGTGGGTTGATGTTTGCGAGGGCAACTCCAGTTTCGAAACACAAACGGGTATGTGTTTTGTTGATTCTCAGAAGGTGGTAGCTCTAGATAAGCCGCTTACTGTTTGAAGTGTTTTCTGTCTAGGACTTGTCTCCCTGGGCGCTGAACGGTCATATATTTATAAATAAACATGCTTTGCGATGACAGACAAGAAAGAAAAGCTATTGGCTGAGCGTTTAACGAGGAAGACAAAGAAGAAGTAAGCACGCTCAAGTGTTTTTCAAATCCAGATCGACCTTAGTTTAAAACACACACACACACGCACGCACGCACGCACGCACGCACACACACACTTACACACAGGAACGGGGTAGGGAGAGAGAGCGCGTGAGAGAGAGAATATCTATCTATGTGTGTAGTCCAGCAGGTGGACAAAAAACTCGAACACTCTTAGGTTCAATTCCACCCCAACACACACACACTCTCTCTCTCTCTCTCTCTCTCTCTCTCTCTCTCTCTCCTCTCTCTCTCTCTCTCTCTCTCTCCCTCTCTCTCATATATATAATATATATATATAATATATATAATATATATATATATATAATATATATATATATATATGTGTGTGTGTGGTGTGTGTGTGTGTGTGTGTGTATCCCTAAGGCGGGGACTGATTGTAAAAAAGCACATGGGTGCTTATTCATTATCCTCGAAATAATAGAGTTTGTCATTGTCATTGACACACACACACACACACACACACACACACACACACACACACACACACACACATAACATACCATAACATAACATAACATAACATAACTGTAGTACAGGCATACGCCCCTACATCAGACTGCACAGATGAAGCCATAGAAGAATTTTATGACCAGCTACAAGAGGTTCTGAATCAAACTCCCAAGAAAGACATCCTCGTTGTGCAAGGTGACTGGAACGCCAAGGTAGGAGAAGATGCATGGAAAGATTGGGAGGGCGTTTGTGGGCCACATTGTAATAACCAATCAAATAAAAGAGGCTTGAAACTCCTGGAGTTTGCCAGTAACAACCACCTCCAGCTAGTGAATACACTTGGCCCACACAAGAAATCCAGAAAATGGACATGGCATAGCCCAAATGGAGAACACCACAACCAAATAGATTACATCATGGTGAAAAGACGGTTTCAGTCTAGCGTTAACATCGCACAGACACGAAGTTTTCCAGGAGCAGACATAGGGAGTGATCATGATCTTGTGATGATGACTTTCCGACTACGTCTAAAGAAAATCCACAAGCGGAACAACATCAGGATCAAATTTGACCTCGAGAAGCTGAAGGACCCAGAGGTATTAGAAATTTTTCAAGCAAGGATAGGTGGAAAGTTTGCAGCACTCACTGTGATAGACTCAGACATAGATACACTGACGAATAGTTTCAATACAGCAGTGACTGAAACAGCAAGCGAGCTTCTTGGCAAACGCCGACCAGTCAAAAACCCATGGGTCACACCTAACATCCTACAACTATGCGACAAGCGTAGAGAGTTGAAGAAAAAAAAAATGAAACAAAGAAAGACCCAGAACAATATAGGGCAGTCAACAAAAAGAATCAGGAAGTCCATGACGGAGGCAAAAGAGAAATGGATCGGTGAACAGTGCCAAGACATTGAAGAGAACATCAAGAAAAACAATAGCAA
>CM054140.1:65494888-65617388 GCA_028751875.1 Rapana venosa | reverse complement strand
TCTCCCACACACACGTGAAAAAAAATCCTAAGCCTGACTCGAGACCCTTCCCCTCCCCTCTTTCGCTCTCTCTCTCTCTCTCTCTCTCTCTCTCTCTCTCTCTCTCTCTCTCTCTCTCTCTCTCTCTCTCTCTCTCTCTCTCTCTCTCTCTCTCTCCTCTCTCTCTCTCTCTCTCTCTCTTTCTCTCTCTCTCTCTCTCTCTGTCTTTCTCTCTCCCTCTTTCTCTCTCTCTCTCTCTCTCTCTCTCTCTCTCTCTCTCTCTCTCTCTCTCTCTCTCTCTCTCTCTCTGTGATCATACGCCCACACACTTGCGCGTAAATAAAAACAGTACACATGCACTCCTTCATCCACAGAGAGAGAGAGAGAGAGAGAGAGAGAGAGAGAGAGAGAGAGAGAGAGAGAGAGAGGAAGAGAGAGAGAGGAGAGAATTTGTAATTTCTATTAATTTTGTAAATGTCAAAAATTGTCCCCAAAATATCATCACCCTATGTGGACAGTGTGTGTGTGTGTGTGTGTGTGTGTGTGTGTGTGTGTGTGTGTGTGTGTGTGTGTGTGTGTGTTCTTCAGTTTAACGTCTATTCACATTTAGTGATTTTAGACGGGAAAAAGTAATATAAACAAGAGAATGCAAACAATAACAAAAAGCGTCAATTAACAGTACTTAAAAACTAACTTTAACATACTACAAAAACTGAATTATCGGACTTTTTATCAATCCTAACACAATGTCCAACAGTAACGATGGTTCAGACAAAATCTGATCCAGTGATAAACCTGGTATAGCAGGTAAAAATGCTTTTAAATGTCCACAATCAAAAATAACATGACTATTGGTAATCTTCTCCCACAAATACAGTTTACATCTTTCACGTACTTTGTCCTGAAAGCATTTAGTTTAAATCTGTACATAAGGGATAACATATTTCTACGATTATACCAACCACAGACTTTGTTAGAAATGAAAGCATTTCGAAAATCTATCACATTGCTTGTACAGCCATTATAGAGACAATAGCCAGAATCATATATTTTCTTTCTGAAGTGCTTCCAGCAAGCGTTTTGTAGCAAGCTGTATCCCTCATGCAGAGATAAGGCAACGTTTATTTCACAAGAACTATTTTTATTTCTCGCGCCATATTTTGCAAGACTGTCAACTTTTTCATTAAAAAAGATACCAGTGTGTGAGGGAACCCAACAGAAAGTAACAGTACTACCTCTTAAAATCAAAAAAGTGTACCAGATGCCTGATTTCAATGATTAGGTCTTTTCTTACTTTAAAAGTATAATTTCTTAAAGCATGTAAAACCGATTTAGAATCAACACACAAAAGTATGTTGAATATGTCTTTAGGGAAGTCAAGTACATAGTTAAGTGCCAACACTATAGCAGTTAGCTCAGCTGTAAATATAGATTTATTTTTTCCCAGGTAGACAGCTCGTTCTACTTTTAATGATGGAATAATGAAAGCTGCACCAGCCTCATTAGTATTTAAAACAGACCCATCAGTATAGATTTTGAGATGATCAGGATAAGTAGTTTGAATATGTTCTTTTACTAGCGATGTAAGAATGTTAACATTTTCAGCTTTTCTTACAGAAGAATAATTGATGTCAAAATGAGCTTTAAAAAGTTCCCAAGGTGGGTAGGGAGCTGACTGTACTGATTTTGCTAATTTATTTGGTTTAAGTTCTGAATGTTTAAAAAGGGGAGAAGTGTAAGTATTAATTGTAGTAAGCGAGCTGATAGTTCTTGCTCTTTTCGGAAAGTGAATGTCAGACTTTACCTGGACTTCATTTTCAACGTTGCTGTCATTTGTTGTACTTCTTAAGACATATTTTGCCACAGCAAGCTGTCGATATTCATTTAAAGGAAGAACTCCTACTTCCTTATATGTACCTATAGATGAGGCATGAGCTGGTACACCTAAAGCAAGTCGAAATGCTTTACAATCAAGACTCTGGATTTTCTGAAGCAAATAATTTGGAGCACTGAAAAATACTTCTTGTCCATAAGACAGTCTTGATCGCACAAGGGACATGGACAGATGCTTTAATACAGTAATATCTTGTCCCCATGGTTGTTTACTAGTAACTTTTAAGAAGTTAAGAACTTTCTTAGCTTTAGTTGCCATATATTCAATATGCTGATTCCACGTTAATTTAGAAGTAAGGAATACTCCTAAGAATTTCACTGCTTGTTTGTATTCTAGAGCTTTGTATTTGTATTTGTGTGTGTGTGTGTGTGTGTGTGTGTGTTTATTTTTATTCTTTTATTTCAAGGATAAAGGAATAAGCACTCATGTACTTTTTTCATCCAGTCCCCATGTGTATGCAGTTGTGTACATGTTGTCATCCGTTCCCACCGGCACACAATGGCCTACTCTTCCCCAAAGCGGAATGGGTTTTAACGTGTGCACAAGATGTTATGCGTACGTTCGCACACGTGACCTCGGTTTATAGTCTCATCCGAAGGACTTTTGGGGAGAGTGGGGTTGGCACTGATGTTAACTTCAGAGGAAAGATCCTCTTGAACGAGAATCGAACTCGGGTCAGCAGATCACGAGCGCATCACTCTAACCACTAGGCTATCCTGTCCTATGTGCGAATCAAGTCAATAACGCGACACTTGTTCCTACCCCATGCTATCTTGCGCTTTGCTATTCATTCATTTTGATTTAATCTTTTATTTCAAGATAATGGAATAAGCACTCGTGTGCTTTTTTCCCACAGCCAATCTCCGCGTGCATGCGGTTTTGTCAATGTTGTCATCCGTTCCCACTGGCACAAAAATGGCCTACTCTTCTGGAAGACGAAAACAGTTTATGCCATAGGCTACTAATGCCATACAATGTTATACTATGCTTTATACTATACCATGCTACTATTCTATACTAAGTTTCACATTACACCTTTCACCTATCCCGTAGCACAGTAGACCTGTTGAGTCCCCACTGAAGATTTTACAACCAGCTTCCTCCATTCCTCTTGGTTTTCAGCTTCCCGTAGCCAAGTCGTTAACTTATGCTACACTAAACCTAGGTACCATCTGCATTTTTTTTATACACCAAACCTTAACACTTATGACACTAACTAACAATGCTGCCCTGTTCTTATCATTCTTCCCCACCCAGAAGAGGACGAAGAAGCGTGCTGCTACGACCTCCCCAAGGACTCTGGCATGAAAGTGTCTTCGATGACCTGTCGGCAGCTCTGCGCTCGCCTGAGGCTCTGCGGCATGCCAGAACTGGCTTCCGTCTGCGAAGCGCAACGGTTGGACGGGCCCTTCTTCTTCTCCGTTTCCAGAGACGACCTCAAGAAGGCGCCATTTTCTCTGAGCGATTTCGACATCAACATTAAACTGAAACAAGTCCGGAGTGGTTGGGTACCGACGTGACAGAGAGTGTGGTGTGAGTGAGGTGAGGTGAGGTGAGGTGAGGTGAGGTGAGGTGAGGTGTGGTGAGGTGAGGTGAGGTGAGGTGTGGTGAGGTGAGGTGAGGTGAGGTGTGGTGAGGTGAGGTGAGGTGAGGTGTGGTGAGGTGAGGTGAGGTGGTGGTGGTGGTGGTGGTGGTGGTGGAATCATGTTGGGTGAATTGAGATGTTTTGGTTGGTGGTACTGTTGTTGATTGTGAGGTGTTAATGGTACTGACGATGTTGTTTCGGTTGGAAGAGAGGTTTTTTTTGGTCAGTGTGGTGGGTTTTTTGTGGAGCTGAAGGACAATGAAGTGAAAATTTTGAATTTGTACATTAAGTTCATGTACGGGATCTATTTTTATTATTAAAAAATGTTAGGGGAAGAGGGGGGAGGGGGGGAGGAAAGGTGCTCGTGAGGGAGTGAGAGAGAGAGAGAGAGAGATAGCTCTTATTTTTACACAAAGGCGTAATACTTTACTGCCTTCACAGAGCAAACTAGGCCCACAAAGACCCTCGCCTACAAACGGCACCGCATCCGCATTGTGACTTCGGGAACACATTACAGTATGATGGACAATACAAAACTACAGACTTCACGATTCATCAGGATGAAAACTGAACATTTTAACCAGTCCTCAACGACTGTACAGTCGCCGGACTGTTGTTGCTGCTGTCACACTTACAATTATTATTGTTATTATGTAAGAGCCCAGGCCAAAAGCCTGTGTCAGTTATTGATGTAAGCAAAGTACCACGAAAGCCTACATAAAAGAAAACGTAGTTATACCTTGAGACATGGAGGATGTATACAAGGAATGAGAGCAGAGTTGGTTTTATACCCTGTTTTAATCTGTATAAGTATAGTTGAAGCAGCAGAAATGGGGTATATCAGAAGAATTATGAGAATATCATGGACTGAAAAGAAGTCAAACAAAGAAGTAATGGAAATGGCCGGGTACAAAAGATCCCTACTCAAAACCATCAGAAAAAGACAACTACAATTTTTGGGGCACATAAACAGAGCTGATGGAATAGAAAAGCAAATATTGTGTGGAAAGATTTGTGGTACCAAAGACAGAGGAAGACAACGCACAAAATACACAGACAGTCTGAATAGCTACGCAACGAGGAAAGAATCCCCCAACAATGAACTCATCAGGAGAACTGACAACAGAGAGGAATGGAAGGCCATGATCGCCGATGTCTGCAACAGACCTGGCACATGAAGAAGAAGAAGTATAGTTGCACAGTTTTATTCCGAGATTTAAACCTTTTACGAGGAGACAGCCCCCGATATGGCCTCTGTGGTCGGCGGGGCTATTTTATTTTATTTATACCACTTTAAGTCACGAGATTTCTCTGCGTGAAATTCGGGCTGCTCTCCCCGGGGAGAGCGCGTCGCCACAAGAGCAGCGCCACCCTTTTTTTTTTTTTTTTCTTTTTCTTTTGGTCTGCAACTGTATTTGTTTCCCTATCAGAGTGGCTTTTTTCTAAGAATTTTGCCAGGGACAACTCCCTTGTTGCCGTGGGTTCTTTTACGTGCGCTGAAAATTTTGTGTAACACACGGGACCTCGGTTTATCGTCTCATCCGAAAGACTAGCGCCCAGACCACCACTCATGGTCTAATGGATGGGGAAAAATTTCGGGCCCAAACGGGGTACGAACCGCGCACACACCCGACCCGGACTTTTCGCATTCTAGACAGGCGCGTTACCTCTAGACCACCGATCCACCCAACAAGATCGCACTGGATTGGATTAGATTGGATTGGAGATTGGTATTCATCCATGACAAACTCTTGGCAGGACAACCTGTACTCTGAAGTGGGAGGGTGGCTGCCTCTATGGCAAGGTAGTTAAAAACGGCCATTACACGCAAACGTTACATACACTATGAACTTTTTGTGTCTCACGGTGAGTATCAGCTACGATGTGGGAAATAGACCCGAACTTGAGAAGATGGTGTTTTCTCTGTATCTACTTTTAGTAAAGGCGGGCATTGATTGTTACGCTAAGAGCTTGTCACAGACAAAAGCCATCCCCGAAGTCGGAATGCCGCTACCTTCATGATGGGCGAAAGAACCCGGTCGCATATGCAATCATCTCTCTGTTGGGGAACTTCGGAGTTCTTGTCGAGGAACGACGTAAACATAAATAACTAAACAAATAACGAAACAAACAACAACTAGATAAATAAAAACCAAAAAGAAGAAATCTTAACAGAACGTGATAGAGCATCGCGACGTTTTAATGTAGGCCTTGGTATGTAGCTTATAAAGCTTTTGGCCCGAGTGAAAGTCGTTATTTACATTGCGTAACATTGCATGTATAGTTTTATCTCCGAACTCAGAATGCAGCTACCTTTAATGGTGGGCAAACGGTCGCATACGCAAAATCTCACCATTGGTGAGCCTTAAAGCTCTAGCTGAGAAATCACACATACACACACACGTGCGCGCGCGCGCGCGCACACACACACACACACACACGAGCGCGCGTGCGAACACAACACGCGCACGCACACAAAAACACACACGCGCGCACACACGCACACACACATACACAACCTACACAACACACACACACACACACACACACACACACACACACACACACACGTATGCTTGATCATCATAGTATCCAACTAGAACTTGTTCGTTATCAGTGCAACCGCTTTTATCATTTCTTTACCCTTGACCAGAATCTCTGTTTGATTTTCCTTCACTCTTTGCACAGTGTATCCTTTGCTTCTTTTTTCCCCCCATAGCTTCCACCCTTTTTTTCATGGTTATGTTTTTGCGTCAATATAGTGGTCGGAGCACTCGCTTTCCCCCAGCCAAGTTAAGCAACGTCGAGCGTGGTTACCAGTTGGATGGGTGACCGTTTGCGCGCCTTGGCTTCAGTACAGTTCCCCCAGTTCACCCAGCTGTAAATGGGTACCTGCCCTCTTTAGGGTCAGGGAAGGTAAAGCAGCGAGGGAGAGGAGATGGGCGCCGCCCTCAATATGCTGGCCCTAGAGAAGTGAGGTCTCTGACGGCTCGCTCCCCTACGACCTTATAGGTTATGGGACTCCTTTACCTTTACCTATGATTGTATAAAAAAAAGTTCCTGGGAACAAAATCATTGGATCTTGTCTTCATCTTTCTCAAGAAATTTCAGTTGTCCAATATCACTACTTAGTCTCTGTGTGAATATATATATATATATATATATATATATATATATATATATAATATATATATATATATATATATATATATTGTTATCCCACTCCTCAAGAAAAAAGGTCTAGACTGCAATACTATGAAAAATTACAGGCCGGTTTCCAATCTTCCTTTCATTTCAAAAGTTCTGGAGAGGGTCGTCCTCAAACAGCTTCAGAAGCACCTAGCTTGTAACCACCTTTTGGAAGATCATCAGTCAGCGTATAGGGCTGGTCACAGCACGGAGACTGCCGTACTGAGTGTCACCAGCAGCCTGCTTTTGCAGAATGACGACCGCAGAGTGTCGGTCATGGGCTTGTTGGACCTCAGTGCGGCATTCGACACGCTTGACCACTCTATTTTGCTCAAAAGACTAGAATACTCTTTTGGAATAAGAGGTGTTGCCTTGGCATGGTTTACTTCTTATGTCTCTAATAGGTCGCAGAGCGTGCTGATAGAGGGAGTTAAGTCACAACCTGCCCCCCTCCTATATGGCGTACCTCAAGGTTCTGTTTTGGGTCCCGTATTGTTCACACTATATTCTCAGCCTCTGTCTAATGTGATGATCTTACATGATTGCCAGTTTCATAAATATGCAGATGATACAGAAATTTCGGCAAATGCAACACCTCAAAATTTTTCAGACGCCACACGCACACTGGCAGATTGCACGCACAGTGTCCTTCAGTGGATGGACAGCAACAAACTCAAATTAAATACAGACAAGACAGAAGTTATGGCAGTTGGTTCACCATCTAGTCTTATGCGGGTGTCGGAGAGTTCTGTGGTCTTGGGTGGCTGTGACATAGCTTTTCAGAGTTCTGTGCGGTATCTGGGTGTTCAGCTAGATCCTACTCTCTCCATGAAAGACCACATTAGTAACGTCTGCAGAGCATGCTTTCTAGAGCTGCGCCGTATTGCACACATTAAGAAATTCTTGCCTCGAGATGCAGTGATCAAGCTCGTTTCAGCGACCGTCTTGTCGCGACTGGACTATTGCAACTCCTGTTTTATCGGTATAAGTGATGAACAGTTTACACGCCTGCAGCGAATTCAGAACTCTGCTGCCAGGCTCATCCTTGGAAAGAGCAAAAGGGACCATGTGACTCCCATGCTTAGGGAGCTTCATTGGTTACCTGTAAGGGCACGCTGTCAGTACAAAGTTGCGGTCTTGGCATACCGTCACTCTGAAGGCTCGCTTGCTCCATCTCTGTCAGCTGCCTTGAAATCACGCACCACAACTAGAACCCTGCGGTCTTCGAATGATAACTTACTTGTTGTACCCCATTACAACCTCAAAACCGCAGGTCGTAGATCTTTTGGTGTTGCTGCGCCCACGATCTGGAACTCTCTGCCACCAGCCGTCAGACATGCTCCCACTTTATCCCAGTTTAAGTCTTCATTGAAGACACATCTCTTTAATGTATTTCTTAGCTAGTTAATATATTGTGCTTGTCTTGACGGTCGCCGTTTGTCACACTGTAGGCTACTTCATGTGCATGCCTGGCTGTTGGTTATGTTTTTTGTTTTTGTTTTTGTTAGTTATGTTATTGCTAGTGCCTTTTCTCTGAGTGTACTGTTAATTGCCCTGCTAGTGTGTGCCCGGACGCAAGTGTGTGCCTCTACAGTGCGATAGGTATCTCTTGTACATTTATTTGCGCTTTAGAAATGCTCATTATCATTGTTGTTGTTGTTATTATGTGCTGTGTGTGCATGTGTATAAATGGGCATGGTATGAAAGCGCATTGAGTCATTGCTTTGAGAAATGTGCTATATCAATGCTATTCATTATTATTATTATTATTATATATATATGTCCTGGTAAAAAATCGTTGTCTTTGTCTTCATCCTTGTCAAGAATTTACGTTCCTAGATATCTCATTTGACATTCTGTGCTATACCTTTCCCCTTTTCTATCCTTCTCTTTGATGTTGCCTTTTTTCCTTACCTTTCTACTGTTTCTCTGTCTTACTTTCGCCCTTTTTAGTCCATTTTCCTGCCTTTTTGGAGCAAATTTTACAAATAATTATTTTCTGTTCATACGTTATAGGACATTTTGCCTGTACTGTTTTGTTCTGGCAACCAGGTAGGAATACTGTAAACACTGGGACGGGCATATTTGCGCATATGGATTTTAAAAAACCTTTTCTTCTTGTTTTTGTTAATTGAAATTTCATTATCTTTTTTTTAACCCTTGGGGGGGGGGGGGGGGGGGGGGGGGGGGGGGGGGGGGGTATGAATTAAACGGAATAGCTGGCGTCCTCAGCACAGCCTGGATTTGTTGGTCTTAAGGGATAAAATCATTCAGGTACATTTTCATGCAATGAGTTTCTCTTTTTAGATTGACAGTGTTAGGTATTTGAAGGGACTATAATTATGGCGTTGATGTTGAACTTGAGGTGAATGTTATTGGAGTAGCTAAAATTGAATAAAGTGACAGCCCTAGGGGGCAAGAAATAACATGAAATGAAATGAAATGACAGCACATCATTTAACCAGATATCTGCTTCGTTGTCAGAGGGGCAGGTTTCATGTATTAAACTATGACAGCTGTATATGCTCCGTCAACTTGGTTGTCAATCTTCAGCTCTGCTTTTCGTGAAAGTCGTGAAAAAATATCTCCCCAAAATTAATGCCCCCTTAAAAATCTACAGGTTGTAATAATTATTTCATATAAGTTCATTGTTGAAACGTAATATCTTTGTCAGTAGATTGTGGCTGAATTATTGTGGTAAAAATTCATTTCATAAAACGAATCTTCATGAACTTTGCTGATGGCGAAAACACCTGACGAAACTGAGCGAAAGGCTTTGAAATAGTATGCTCTTGTAGCCTTGTTGGAAAATAACCATTTATATTTTGTTTGATTATAGTGCTAATATTCTTCTGCAGTTGAGTTGGTTTTTTTAGTGTCACTACAATTGTTAGTCGTTACATTGCAATATCATAATGTGCCAGAACACACCGTAATCATGTTGTTATATCAGTACAATGATGTTTTTATTGTACATGGTACTTTTGTCAATGCTTTCACATTAAAAAAACATATTTTTTATCGAGAATTATATTGACTGTGTGTGTGTGTGTGTGTGTGTGTGTGTGTGTGTGTGTGTGTGTGTGTGTGTGCGTGCGTGCGTGCGCGCGCGTGTGTGTATGTGTGTGTGTGCATCAGTTTGTGAGTGAGTGCGTATGACTTACGAGTGAGGAAACAAAGAAGTTACACGCTATTCATCATAAGCACCTAAAATGCTAGTCTGATTATTTTAAAAAATACTGAAAAGGACTAGTCTTTTTCTTCTTCTTCTTCTTCTTCTTCTTCTTCTTCTTCTTCTTCTTCTTCTTCATCTTCTTCTTCTTCTTCTTCTTCTTTTTCTTCTTCCTCCTCTTCTTCTTCTTCTTCTTCTTCTTCTTTTTCTTCTTCTTCTTCTTTTCTTCTTCTTCTCTTCTTCTTCTTCTTCTTCTTCTTCTTCTTCTTCTTCTTCTCTTCTTCTTCTTCTTCTTCTACTTCTTCCTCTTCTTCTTCTTCCTCTTCTTCTTCTCTTCTCTTCTCTTCTTCTTCTTTTTCTCTTCTCTTCTTCTTCTTCTTCTACTTCTTCGTAGTCGAACGCTCAGCCGGCAGCTATGAACGAAAATACTTTGCGCGGCCGTTAAAAGACTAGTCTTAAATGACTTTAAATTCTCTCTCATCTCTCCCTCCCCCCACTCTCGTCTGTCTGTTTCATTGCCTTTGCTTTATATCTGTCTGTCTGTCTGTCTGTCTGTACTCTCTCTCTCTCTCTCTCTCTCTCTCTCTCTCTCTCTCTCTCTCTCTCTCTCTCTCTCTCTCTCTCTCTGTGTCTCTCTCGCCCCCTCCCTCTCTAAATGCATCAGCAACAGCAATACTTCAGTCAGTTGTTAACTTCATTTACTTTCTCACTCACATTGTCATACATTTAACTTATCTGTCCTACTTTATACAAATAAAACATTAACACAATCTGCAAATTGTTTAGTTTTGTATTATCCCATGACTTTCTTTTCAGATTTCTGTTTTTTACCTTGCTATTTTCTTCCTTTTTCTGTAATCTTTTGCTAGCAGATTTGATAACCAGATAATAAAATCTGTTCTCAACTCCTCTGTATGAAATATCCAAAACCTTAATATCATATTATTCAGGTGATAGTAGTGGAGGAAAACACGTATGTATGTTAGTCCGTCGTTTTCGACGATGACCTCCAAAACAGCAGAGGAGGCAGCTGCTGTTTCGGAAATTGGGCAGAAATTTGATTATAGTGGAGATGCCTTGCCCACAGTACATCCCCACTCTCTCGGCCAAGTGGGCATAAGGACAGTCAGCGTTGGAGATGTTCTCCAAAGGCCAACTAGCCCCCAGGGCTGCAGCACATAAGGACTGTGCAAGTCAAGCCTCCTAGTCAGAGAGTCATAGTCGATCACTAAAGACTAAGCTGTAAAGTGGAATTCCATGAGTGGAAAAGCCACTGGTCATACAGCCTCTCACTTTGCCGTTGCCTCCAGCGTCAATGGTTTAATCAAGAACTGTGATAAACCCCAGGCGCTGACGGCTAAACACGTGCAGGTAATCTCTTACAACTTCTCCATCAGTTTGAAAATGATTTATCAAAGATTCAATAAGAAAAACAAACACAACAACCTCACACCCTTAAAATTTTAATATGATTAGACAATTTGGATTCAAATCCATCATCAACATAATTATCAATATCATCCTCTTTTTCACTCCACATCACAGATTAAACGGGGAAAAAATGATGGTACCAGGCTAAATACAAGTACTATTTATCTTCCAGCCCTCAGGGGGAGAGTGGGGGGGGGGGGGGGGACAACACTAAAACAAAACAAAAACAAAAAAGGAAATAAAGAACATGTAGACAAACCTATGAACAAAATAATCAAGCAGTATGAATGAAAACTGTGTGAAAAAATATGTTAACAAGGTTTGACTAAAAAAAGAACAGTCCTGTGGGAAAAGAAGAGCGCAAAAAAGGAAGGACAGACCGAAGGGGGGGAAAAAGAAAGAAGAAATGGAAAGGGTTAGTGAGGAGGGGAGAGAGAGAGAGAGAGAGAGAGGAGAGGAGAGAGAGAGAGAGAGAGAGAAACAACACACACACACACACACACACCACAGCACCACAGGCACAGAGGGGGGGGGGGGGTGAGAGAGAGAGAGAGAGAGAGACAGACAGACAGACAGACAGACAGACAGAGACAGACAGACAGACAGACAGACAGACAGAGCACAATCGAATGGAAAAGCACATGATGATGTAAGTGCATCATTATGTGAAACAAGGAGCTATCATTCAAGAACAACACCAACAACAAAATGTTGGCAAGAAGAATATAACAATCATGTTACTTGCTACTACTGTAAAAAGGAGGTCGAAAGGAGTGTACGAATAAAAATGTGTCCCAATTTCGCTTCAGTTTGCCCGTACCCCACTCATAAGGTGACATCAATGGTTGTTGGGCGTTCCCCAGGTTAATCAAACCCTGGGGCGTTATGCACAACATGCCCTCATTCTTCCTCAACCCGCCTGGGCCGCTAGTCTTTCGGATAAGTCGATAAACTGAGATCCTGTATGCAACATACATTCAGCGCACGTAAAAGAACCCATGGCAACAAGAGTCGTTTGTTCATGGTTAAAAAAAACTAATGTAGAGAAAGCACAGGAAGACGAATATGGAAAATGGATACAGACAACAACAAAAAGAAAAGAAGAAAAAACAAGGCAGTGCTGTTCTTGAGCGATGAGCTTTCTCCGGGGAGAATAATTCAAATTGCACAAAGATAAATTTGCCATTATTGCTAGTGGTATACAATACAATACAATACAATACAATACAAAACGTTACAATACGATACGATACAATCCACTTACTAGCAAATTTCTACTGCCTGACCAGGCTTGTGTCTAGCTCCTATTCCCCCATGCTCCACGTACCTTCGAAAACGTAGACATTGGCATTCGTGACATGACACGTATATTTTTTCCCCCTAAATGCCACAGGAGTTGTCTTCTGTATATCTTCTTTCTTTAAATTCTCCATTTTTACACAAAACTGTATCTGTAAGAAAATGTATGAAGTAGTAGAGCTATCGTTGACTCTCCAGTTTACCAGGGCCATTGGGTTGTCAGTTTCATAAACATGCTGTTAGGCTCTCTCTCTCTTTTGTCTCTCTTTTTTCAGAGAGAGAGAGAGAGCACGATGTCTAGACAGCACACCAAGATACAGACAGAGAGAGAGAGGGGGTGGTGGTGGTGGGGAAGGAGAGCACGTTGGCTTGTAATGAAGAGAGAGAGAGAGGGGGGGGGGGGGGGGTTGCCTTGTCAACAGAGAGAGAGAGAGAGAGAGAGAGAGAGAGAGAGAGAGAGAGACGATGTCTAGACAGCATGAAGACAGAGAGAGAGCGAGGGAGAGAGGGGGGTGGTGGGAATGAGAGCACTTCGTTTATTTTAAGCAAAGAAGAGAGAGATTGATGGGGGGGGGGCCTGTCAACAGAGAGAGAGAGAGAGAGAGAAGAGAGAGGAGAGAGAGAGAGAGAGAGTTTCTTATTTTAGGTACAAAACCATGCCATACTTTTTTCCACCGGCCCTTGCCTGATTCGGATATCAACAAGAGTGAGAGAGGTTGCTTGTCACTCCTTTGCTACCAGTCTTGACTACTTTCAATGTCAACGAGTGCGGATCTTTTTTTTTTAAAAGCCTGTGAGCTGTACCCAACCTGCTTTGCGCACCCTACTCACAAGCGATGCGAGGTTAAAAAGAAAAAGACAAGGAGGAACGGCAGACGGTCAACTCTGTAGGGAAAAAAAATTGTGCCGATAATGAATAACAAGCTGCAAGTCAGCGAATGGCCATAGACGATGACCATAATTATGAAGAGGTGAGTGTTCGACCATTACAGATTTGTATCTTCATTTTTCAAATGAAAGATGGTATTTGTTATTTTATTCGCCAAGATTTTGTTGCTTACCCGTTTGCGCCGGTGTCGCCATAAAAAATGTTTTAAAAACAACAAACCTGGTAGACATATGAGTCGATAACCGACTCCACATCTCGAACAAAACAGTTTGTTCAAAAGATTTTCGATCGAGAGCCATTTTTTTAAAAGTCAACGCGCCGATCAGTTTGACCAAATCGGTTTGACACTTCGAGATACCCCGTTATTGCAATGGCCGACTGGCGAGATTCGTACCTGTCATTTTGTTCGTGGTCATTAACCCTCGTAGGTAAGACTCCCTCCATTCCGATTTATTCTTCTGTACTGAAAACGTACACTATTAATTTTCAAGAAATATATCTGCTTGTCCCCCTTCTGGGGGAAAAACCCTGCTGTACCAGCCTTGGAAAGTGGAGGGGGGGGGGGGGGGGGGGTAGTAATCCTAAGCTGGGACACTGAATAAAATTACTTTCAGCAGTGTTGACAGTCGTGGATGATTATTTGTATAGCAAAGTTTATTTGAAACTTGCTGCTGTCTTTTCTTTTGCTGTTCAAGGCTTTTATTTGTGCAAAGGGAATATCTAGATTTAGATTTGAAGGAAGCCACCTGGGTAGGCTAATGGTGACAAGAAGGGAGAGCAGTAAGAAATGGTCACGTGGTTAGTGGTGGCCAATGAGATTTCTTTCCGTGTGATTGTTCTGATCATGTGCTCACTGCAAGCTAGAAAGGCCATCAAGACTTGGAATGGCGCTTAAAAAAAGGTAAGAAAACCTAGACAGTGCGAAAATTTTTCAATTACTATGTTGAGGTATTATGTTAAAATGGATAACCTACTGATTAGAGCGTTTAGCTCGAACTCTGAGAAGCAGGTTCGAGATGCCAGTTCAGACTTTTACCATCAGTACCAGGTCGACTCCATTGCCCCAAAAGTCCTTCAGATGAGACTTTAAGCCAAAGTCTAGTGTAGAACACAAGCAGAAAATCTGGTATACGTGTTAAAATCCGTTCCGCCTTTTGGGAGAGTAGGCCATTGCGTGCTGGTAGGAACAGAGGACGAAATTTCAAAAACGACATGCACACTGGTGTGTTTAGACATTCCTGAGGTCAGTGGCAGTACATTGCTGATGGGCAACCGGGTTACTAACGCGAAATCCCACCATTGGTGAACTTAGTAGTTCTAACCAAGGAACAAAACTTCACAAGGCACACGCGCTAGCTCTAAAAAAAAATTCGCTGGCTTGGCAATGCAAAAGCATTTTTTTTAAACCCATGTCAAATATGTAACCAATATTTTCTGTTGGTGGAAAGTGTTGAACTGACAGTTGTTTTGCAAACGGACAGGTCACATGGAAAATCGAGGAACGGGGGTCTGCAGTAATTAAAGAGACCTTGTTACGCCAGTTTTCATCAAGGTAATTCTCTCTCTCTCACTCTCTCTCTCTCTCTCTCTCTCTCTCTCTCTCTCTCCCCCTCGCGCGCGCGCGCTCACTCACTCGCTCGCATGCACTCAGATATATTCTCTCCCCCCCCCCTCTCTCTCTCTCTCTCTCACTCTCTCTCTCTCTTCTCTCTCTCTCTCTCTCACACACCGCGCACACACACACACACACACACACACACACACACACACACACACACACACACACGCACACACAAGTTGGCCACATTACCAATACCAGCATTGCAGTCGTTATGAATAGCCAGGTTGGAGACTTTTTTCGAACAACTATCATTATCGACATGAAACCCAATGAGACTTTGAATATGAAGCAATTAACTCCAATCAGCTCAACATGTACAAAACTGTCTTCAGTGTCAGCTGCTTCAAGTTTTCATCTATGTAAGGGCAGACATCAAGCATTTTGCATCTGTCTTCAGTAATCCTCTTGTAGTTTTTTTTAAAAGGCCACTAATCATCATCATACGGTGGTATCATCGCTCTGCTGTTACTTTTCTATTAGTGACATGGAGGGGTAGATCTGCTTGTTACAGTGAAGTGTCTGATACAAGTATAACGTTTCAGAATAGGCCTTTGGCACTTTGTACTCCTATTGATGGTGTTTCCCTCTGTAGATGCTTGGCATTGTAGGCATAGCAGATGTCGAAGTTGTGATGTAGTTGCACAGCTCCCCATAACTTCCTGCACGCTTAACATGACTGACCCTGGCTACCACGTTGGTCGTCTGCGGGATGAGGATACAGGAAGGGTGGTATCAGAGGGGATGATGTTTCAGGAAGGCATCAGAGCGTGTCTCCGGTGATGTGGCTGACTTTCATCACTGAGGAATCTGAATCATGGACGCATGTTTTCAGATTCTGCAGGAGTCGGCTTCAGAGCTGTTGAGGGATTCTGGGGTGTTGTTTCTGGAACATCTCCTCGACCGGTCCTGGTACCACCTGGTATTCATCATTCTGCAGGCGATCTGCGTGGTGGTTGGGGGTCGTCTCGTTGATCATGCAGGAAGCTCAGTGGAACTGTCTTGGCTTTGACATTTGTGGTGCTTGCTTTGCCAGCTTCTTCCACGTCTGTCCTTAGTAAATCTGTTATGGAAAAAGTCGTGAGCAAAAATTCTACCTGTAGGGCCTGCTACATTGATGTCTTGGTTTTTGGTTAGCTTGACGATTTTGAAGAGCTGTGGTGGTCTCCTGTTCTCGTACTAAATAGTTTAGATATCAGCAGCTATGGCACAACTGAGAACAGCTGGACAGAACAATAGTAAGACGAAACTGAAGTTACTGCGGGCACTTCTTCTTTTCATCTTCCCGAGTGCTGGATTTTAACAGCAAACTCCCAGAGAAGTCAAAATGAAGTGCTGCAAAAAAAAATTCTGTGTGTTTTGAACTCCTGGACCATGTGACAAGTGAGGAAGTGAGGAATAGCATCAGAGAGACCATAGACCGTTATGAAGACCTTAAAGTAGTTCAGAAAAGAAAACTGAAGTGGTATGGTCATGTCACAAGATCTGACAGGCTTTCAACTATCATCTTGCAAGGCACAGAAGAGGCAGGCAAAAAGACATGGCTGGACATCATCACAGAATGGACTCCATAGAACTTTGCTGAGACCCAGGCACTGGCACAAGATCGCTACAAGTGGAGAAAGCTGGTGTTCTTGTTGGTGCAGTGCCCTGGCTTTTTTTTTTTTTGCAGCGCCCAGACTTGGTGCACAGTAGTTAGCTAATACAACCCACATAGTAACAACTGAGCTATGGAGCAAATATGTGCATGCATGCATGCACGCACGCACGCACGCACGCACGCACGCATCAAACCACTAGCCTCATACACAAGTGTGCGCGCATACACACACAATCTACACACCTACACACACCCTACACACAACCTACACACCCTACACACAACCTACACACCCTACACACACACATGGGGGAAATAGGCAATTAGGCAGCATTTGAATTATTTTGGCGTTTGATGCATACACACACACACACACCACACACACACACACACACACGCACGCACACAGACAGTCACACTCACACGCACACACTCAAGCACACAAACCTGCACGCGCGCACCCACACACAGTCGCACGCGCGCGCATATGCACACCAACCTTCGTGGACGCACGCACGCACACACACATACACACACACACACACATACACACACACACACACACACACACACACACAAAGCGTAACACAAGCAAGATTAGGCTTACCTACACCACACACACACACGCACATACGCATGCACACACACACACACCACACACACACACACATACATACACAACCCTACACGCACACACATACACGCACACACATACACACACATACACGCACACACGTACACACGCACACACACACGCACACACACGCACACACACACACACACACGCACACGCACACACAGAGGAGGGAGGGAAGGGATAGGATACGGGTCTGAAGCCTAACCTAGTGGACTGTGTATGGATGGACAGGGACTAATGCTGCTTTCTGAGTAAAATGTTGCCAGATGCAGACGTGACAAAGCAGCAACCACAACGCCCAACTGTGGAGGTAAGCAATGAGAAAACCACAGCTTGCAGTGTGTGCAGGCAGGTGTCTTTAGCTTTGGGATTTTTATCTGGTTCATCAGTGGGATGCAATGCTGTTGTTTCTTTTTACAAAGGAGGACTGTTTTTGTTGATTATTGCCTGAAAATTTCAACATAAGTAATATTTTTGCCTTCTACTGCCTTAAAAAAAAGTGCTTACAATTCGCTGTTATCATGAGCTTTGAAGTTTGCCATAAATTCAATCCTTATTGCTTAGATAGGGGTTGGGAAAAGCCACCCTCTGAAATGGGAAACACTTCAAACAGTCCGGGTGTAAAATATTCATGAATGCCATAGGACTAGGCCCATCTTTTCTTTTGGGGGGGGGGGGGGGGGGGGCGTGGAGAAGGGGATGGGGTGAGGGTGCTTTCTCCAGGGAAATGGAAATCGGTGGTTGTGGCTGGAAGCCAGTGCCATAGTCTGGTAGGCTAACAGTGGTTAGTCTAGTCTATCTGGTTTCATGAACAGGAAGGACCACCACTCTAAATGACAAAGAGGGGTGAAGGGGGTGGTAAGAGAAGCAAAGGGAGAGGGAGGGGATGTTGTAAGCTTTCATCACTGGCTGGGGGGGAAAGTGTCGTGACCTTTGATCTCCTCTTTAGAAATTTTTTTTCCATCCCATCCCCCTACCCTCCCTTCCCTCCTTGCTCACTTCTCCCACTTTGATCAAGTCTTCAGGTTTCAGGCCTACAGTGTGTTTGTGGTAAGCCTATGTCTGGGAGCTGCTGCTGCTCTCTCTCTTCTCTCTCTCTCTCTCTCTCTCTCTCTCTCTCTCTCTCTCTCTCCTCTCTCTCTCCCCCTCTCTCTCTCTCTCTCTCTCTCTCTTCTCTCTCTCTCTCTCTCTCTCTCTCTCTCTCTTCTCTCTCTCTCTCTCTCTCTCTGCCTCTTTCTCCCTCCCCTCACGGGACCTCCTCTCCTCCCCCTCACTGCCTCTCTCTGCTCCCCCTCTCTCTGTGAAAAAAATGCTATTCCTCGAAAAATAAAGAAAAGTCTCTCTCTCTCTCTCTCTCTCTCTCTCTCTCTCCTCTCTCTCTCTTCTCTCTCTCTCTCTCTCTCTCTCTCTCTCTCTTTCCTCAACCCCGCCTCTCTGTTCTCTCACAGTTTCACAAGAGTAGTATTCATCCCAGTTGCTGTTGGTGTGATTTTAAACCAGTTCTTAGTTGTACCATCGCTCTCTCCCCCCCCCCCCCCCCTTCCCTGTTGCCTTGTAGCACTCAATGAATTTCTACATTTAAATTAAATACCAATTTGACACATGATGTTGAGAACAATGCCCTGGTAAATTAACACTCTAGTTTATTTAGACCTTTAGAATCTAGACTTACAGAATGCCTTCAATGATCAGATGAGGTCATCACTTAGTTTATGTTCTCCTAATTTATGGTTACCTTTTGCATTGGTGACCGTTCCAGCACCTTAGCTTTAGTACAGTCTCCCAGTTCTCTCAGCTGTAAATGGGTACCTGCCCTCTTCAGAAAGGGGGGGGGGGGGCCACCCTCAAAATGCCGCCTCTAGAGAAGCTGAGGTCTCTGGAACTTTGCTCCCCAACAAACACATAGGCTTCCATCTGGAAAGGTCTTTACCTTTATTTCTTACCTTCTGCTGATTGTATGCATTGTCATTTACTGGGTTAAAAAAAATTATTTGCTGCACAAATATTTTTCCCTATGAAGAAGATGGCACAAAATAGTTGTAAATGCTAGGATTCATAATTTTTACTCAAGATTATTTCCAGAAAACCCCCCAAGGGGTACATGAAATTTAACAAAACCACAACTTTTGCCGATATGGGCGCGTGAAAAATACAACACAAATCCATTCCACAATTCCACTTAAACCTTTTAAGAGAAAGTTATTATTTTTAAAAAGCAAAGTTCATACAGTCTAGTAAATTTTCATCCAAGAGTTAAACGCAAACTTTTTTTTTTATCCAACATTTCTTTAACTGGGGATGAAGGTGGTACAACATTCAATAGACAAACTTGAAATATAATTTATATGAAAACTGTGCATGTGTGGAAATGATCTGACATTTGTTTTGCAAATGGGCATGTTTGTTAGGGATCACCAGGAGAAGAAAGGGTCCCACCACAGCCTGAAGTGTTGACAGATGTTCCTGGGAATCTTGTCCATTGAGCTAAGGTAACATGTACACGCACGCACACACATACACATAAACACACACACTTACACACACAAACATAAACACACACACACTTTATACACACTCACCACACACACTCACCACACACTCACCACACACACACACACACCACACACACACACACACACACACACACACACCACACACACACACCACACACACACACACACACACACACACACACACACATATACACACGCACACCCTACCTACCTACACACACCCTACCTACCTGCACACACACACACACCACCCATCCTCACACACATACACACACACCACACACACACGCAACCTCCCCCCCCCACCCCACACACACACAAACCTACATACTCACACACACAAACTACACTCGCACACACACTTTTATGGTCGCCACTAATGCATGCCTCAACAGGTGATACCATCTTCATTTATTCTCAGCCCTTCTGCAAATTTAATTCTTGGGCAACTCTACCCGGTTCATTGTCGGGAGTCGGTCATAGTCTTTATCACCTCTTGCCTCCGGCTACCATCTTCATAGTTGCACAGGTTTATTCTTAGATTTAACATTTTATGAGGCGTTAGCCCCCCCCCCCCCCCCCTTTCCCCCTCCCAATATGGCCTCTGTGGTCGGTGGGGCTATAAACAAGATGATTGAATTGGTTCATTACAGCTCTGATATTTCAAAACATGTCCAAATTATTTTTGTTCCTGACCAGGCCTGAAAGGTCAGGCTGTTTGTTAGATTTTCCAAAAATTAATACTTTGGTTGGTGTGCCTTTTGGTCCAGCTTATTTTTTAGGAGTCTTCTGTAGTCTTCTGCAATTTTGATTTGTTCATCTGCAGCATTACAGTTATTTTTTGCATATAAAACAACAGGCAAAATTAGTGTTTGCAGTATTTCAAGTTTGAGACAAGGAACAACTGAGTTGGTTTTAAACCCTGGTTTAATATGTATATAGAAGCACAGTTTTAATCTGAAATTTTAAATTTTACAAGTCGGCAGGGCTGCAGACAAGATTGGATTGGATTGAATTTTCTTAATACCTCTTTCCAATTATTTTTATCATTTGAACAGGCTAAGGTGTCACAAAAAGGAAATGTAAACTTGACCAGAAAACACAACAGTTCTGTTTTAATATACATACTTGAATTGTGATGGATAACTCCACAGTATTTCAACAGTTCACGAGAAATTGGAATAGCATGAAATAATACATTACTTTAATAATTTGGCAAGTATGAAACTATAATTTGAACCACTGTAATTGAACAAGCAGCCAACTATTTGACCATTATGAGGATATGTTTGAATATTGAATACTAATATCAATGATATGATATCAAATGATAATAATAACAGAAACATCACTGGAAAAGAAAATGTGACAGAGAAGTAGACTGGAGAAGGCGAGCAGAGAGAGAAAGCAAGGCAAGCATATGTATAAACATTTTGGAATGCTGTCAACGGCATTCTTTTTTTTAAATTCATTTATTTAATGATCAATTAATTGACTAATCAACTACTTTTCTATTTCACTGCCCAGATGGTGATTCAGACTGTAAAATGACTGACACTTTGTCCTTAGACACATACACTCTCTAAGTGTTAGCCAGATGCACCATTCTTTCTTTCGTTTGAGCAGTTCTAAGGGTACTTGAGGCATCGGCTGATTGGAATGACCCTAGGTATTTAAAATGTTCAACAACTGCGAGGAGTTCATCACTTGTTGGCTTCTATCCATGGATTCACCAATATGCATGACATCAATCTTCTTGGCTTTGAGTTTTAAGGCCTGCAGTTGTGCCTGCTCCATTTGATTTGTGGACCAGTGTTTGTATAATTATGAAGCCTGCAGCCTGATACAAGAGCAGTGTCATGGACGTAATGAGGTTTGTGATTTTCTCCCTGCCTATCTTACCAGCTTCTTTCATTACCTGCTCTGTATACAAGCTGAACAGCTCTGACAGGAGTGTCCATGCTTGCCTCCACACACCACCACACACACACACACACACACACACACACACACACACACACACAGGGAATCTGTAAGAAGTTCCACAGAAAGTACTGGCCAAATATTCTCTCATGACAGTTTAACATTTCTGTCATTTTTAAATCTTTTGTGGTGAACAGACAGAGTAGCAGCTCTTCCAGCTTCCTGTACAATTCAAAAATGGAAATTTAATCGTACTAGTTTTGACATCAAATATATCAAACATAAAAAAAGAGACAAAAGGAGCCAATTCTCAAATTATGGAAAATTGTAGTACTAATCTTAGTCTTTACTGATGGTTTTGTGCTTGAAAATGGTCATGCTGGGTCTGTATGCTTGATACCAGAGCTAAAGATAGAAAAATTGTATTTTGTAGGTAAAGGGTTCTATTTTCACAGCCAGTGGACGATCTATTCATGGTCTTAACTTTTTATCAAGCGTTCTATTTAGTCTGTTGATTCTGCATTGATTCTAAATCTGGTTTCTTAGTGCTAAATTTTTTAACAGGGCAGTAAGGGGCAAAGTGAGTTGCTGAAATTTTTGATTTAATAATTTTTTGAGGCTTCAAGGAACAAACATTGTGGCTTGTTGGATTCTGCTGCACTGCAGACTGCCTGAAAATACCTTGGCTGACTGCATTTGCCAACAAATGTTTTAACTTCCAGGAAACAATTTTTTGGGGTGGACTCCACTATATTTTGGACTGATTGAAAATGAGTGAGCTGACTGCTGTCGCCAAAAGAGCTGCAAAAACGATATTCAATAATTATGTGACTTGCCTTATATTGCTTAGTCTCCAAGATGGAATTTATATAGCGCTGAATCTTGTAAAGCAACAAATCAAAGCCTTCAGTTTGCTATGAAAGTTAACTAATTACAGGGCTAGACTGTCACTTTATGGTCAGATTGGTCAGATTCTTGTTTAAGGGGAATTTTATGGATTGGGCTTTTCAAAGTCTTTCTGACAAAAGAATGTAGATCCAGAGACTGCAAGAACTTTCAGTTTCTGTCATTCAGAGTAGGTGTGGAAATGAGTAAGCTCATCTTGCCATATACTAGTCCCATGGCAACAAGAAACAGGATGGTGCTAGTGGTGCCAATGAAGACTGAGCAGGTGTTGAAGTTTTAGGGCAGAATCAAAGTTCTCATAGCCTTCCTGTACGGTGGCATGACTGGTCCTGACTACTGTGTTGGTCGTCTGTGGAGTGAGGATACAGGAAGGGTGGTATCAGAGGGGATGATGTTACAGGAAGGCATCAGAGCGTGTCTCCAGTGCTGTGGCCGTCTCTGTCCCTGAGGGATCTGGGAACATGGACGCATGTTTTCAGATTCTGCTGGGTCGGCTTCAGAGCTGTTGAGGGATTCTGTGGTGTTGTTTCTGGAACATCTCCTCGACCGGTCCTGGTACCACCTGGTATTCATCATTCCGCAGTCGATCTGCGTGGTGGTTGGGATTATTGTGTTGATCGTACTGGATCTTCAGTGTCACAGCTTTGACTTTGATGGCATTTGTTCCTGAGTTAATCTTAGGTCTGTTCTTTTTGTCTTAAAGCCAGCAAAGGATATATCACATATATGAAGACATAAAAATCTGTTGGGGAACAAAATCTGGAAGATAACTTCTGTCATGCTTGTTGTTTGGGAACATTTATGTAGAAGAGATAACTGATTGTGGAGACATCTCTTGAAATTGCTTTTGCTTTGAAGAAGTCTAATTCCAGTTTGTCTACTGTTGGCAGGGCTATAAACAAGAAGATTCAGATTAGATTGAGTTTGTCAGCTGAAATTGTGTAAGTACTCTCATTTGTTTCATAGCATTTTAGCTTTGTAATGATTCAGATCATTTTGAGATTCTTGTCTGCTGCTGCTGCTTGTGTGGTTTTCAAGGTTTTATTTTATTCTTCCATGGTATTTCCACTGATGAAACTGTCACAGATTGTTCACACTTAGTAGTTTTTGAGTATTTCATCCAGTTTTGCTCAATGCTCTTCATGGACAGAAATGATGGTGAATGATAGGTATTTCAAGCAGTATCTGCCAGGAGGACTTCGGAAAGTGATCCAGTAATTCTTATTCAGCTTTGTCAGTATCTCATTTGGCTGTGGATCTTGGTTATGAAAATGTTTTGTGTCTTCTTAGATTTGAATTACAACGTCGGTCCCTAACTAGTTGGCCTTGCATCATTGTAATAAATCTTCTAGAAGAATGGAAAATTTGGAAAGAAGTGCACCGCACTCCAGGAAGAGAAAAATGAGCACTGGCTCAAAGAGCCCCTTGTGGAAAATGAAGAGAAAAGAAAGAAGGCAGGCAGCGATTCAGAAACTGTTACTGACAGTGTTTCTGATGAGAGGGCAGAGGAGCATGATAAATTTACAGCAGGAAGCATTAAGGAAAAGTTGTCTCGCTGGAATGTATTAACTTCTGACCCTAATGTACTTGAAAAGTTGAAGGAATTAAAATCACTTTTGATGATTGCCCAGAAGATATAAAGCAAAGTTCGAAAAGGCCATTTAACGAGCATGAAAATTATACTATTGACTCTGAAATAGAAAACCTGTTGAACAAAGGTTTGATTAAAGAATCCTTGCCAGAATCAGGACAAATTGTCTCATCTATCTTTGTTAGGGAGAAAAAAGATGGATCATTTAGAATGATTTTGAATCTGAAAGCTCCAAATGAAAAGGTAGAATATAAGAAATTTAAGATGGAAACAATACATACAGCTTTGGATCTAGTGACACAAAATTATTTTGCATCTATTGACCTGAGAGATGCCTGTTATGTCATCATAGCAGTAGAGGACTTTTCAGAAATACCTGAAATTCATATGGAGAGGAAAACTGTACTGTTTTCAGGCAGCTGCCATGGGGCTCAGTCCAATTCCCAGAAAATTCACAAAACTTATGAAACCTGTCCTAGCATGCTTACATGATATGGGTCACCAGATAACTTCATTCATTGATGATAGTTTAATTGTTGGAGAGTCTGAAACAGAAGTTGTACAGTGTGTGACAGACATGATAAAATTATTAGACTATCTAGGATTCTATGTACATGAAAAGAAATCTCAGTTCATACCTGTGCAAGAACTCGCATACCTGGGTTTCAAAATCAACTTCATAGACATGTCCGTCATGCTGACAGATGAACGGAAACAGAAACTGTTGTGTTCATGCAAAGAATTATGTAGTCAGAAAAATGTTACCATAAGATCTCTGGCATCTTGTACTGGACTAATGGTTTCTTGTTTCCTTGCTGTACCAATGGGCCCTTTGTACTACAGAGCACTTGAACAAGACAAATGTTTCGCACTTAAAATAAGTGAAATGAGATAAGTCCATGCCTTCCCCTTCTCCTCCTCCAGCGTGTATTTGTAGGGCTGCATACTGTTCTTTGATTTTAAAAACCATTTCATTTACAAGTTCTGCATATTTCTGAGCTGTGCAGTAAATTTCCAAAAGCTTCTACACTTTTCTGGTGGTTCTGTGACCATAGAGAAATTTGGTATATTTGACAAAAGTACTTCATAAATCTGACACCAAAAAGAATTTTAACGGACTTTGTTGGAAAGAAGCTTGTCTTCTCCAGCTGTTTTGATGCACCTTGGGAATAATTCTAATTCTAAATGTCTATTAATAGTATTGGAATAATTTTAAAAAATATGTTTGTTTTTTTTACAAGGAAATAATTTCCATTTTATTCAACAAAAAAACCAACAAATCTCTAAATCATTTCTACACTTTGTGAATAGTTCTTCATAAATGAATGATTTTCATATAAAGTATATCTTCAAAGTAAATGTAAAGATACAAGTATATCCAAGAAAATATTGTGTGACATCTATTTACTTGGACTATAATCTTGCATCATGAGATGAAAAATATATTTTGGAACATGTAGAGGCATTAAGTACTCTGAACAGTAACTCAGATCCAAAGCATATCTAATAATCCACAAGAAAACTACATAATACTCTGTCTCAATTCTTTCATTGCACCATATATTTGTTTAATGAATAAAAATGCATTGATATAGGCATATAAGAAAAATCAACTAAAAACAATTTAGGCATATGTTTGTGTGTGAACATTGTACTAGACCCAAACTTCACACAGAAAACTAAATTTTGCAGATAGTGATGCTGTTAATAAACCCTCAAATAATAAATAAGCTAGTGAGAGTCAAAAGGCATTCCCATGGACAAAGAGATGGCTGATCTTAAAACACCACATATTGTGTAGCTACAGAACTGTATGCTGACAGATGGAATGAATCAGTAAGGCATGTTTAACTTCCTGAGAGAATTGGAAATTTGTTATCCAAGTTCAACATAATTGACGAGGTCACAACCCCGATATTGCCTCTGTTGTTGGAAGGGCTATAAAAGAGATTGGATTTGATCCAAGTGAAAAGTAGTAGTTTCTAACTACAAAGAAAGATTGGTTTTGAGATTTCGGGTATTTGGTTTTATCCTATTTGTCAGTTATATAATTATGATTCTCCTGCAACACGTTGACCATCCTTGGTTGGCCCTTACGGTTTGACTAGGATGGTATGACAAGAGTTGGCTTTGAACCTTGTTGTAATCGGTATATGGTTGCACAGATTTATTCCGAGATTTCAACAACAAAAAAAAGGTGATGGCCCTGATATGGCCTCTGTGGTCAGCTGGGTTATAAACAAGGTTGGATTGGATTGGAACATTTGTCATGGTGACAGACCTGACATGGCCTCTGAGAGAAACAGCAGGGATTTAATCATGATTGGAATCACTTCTCTCCCCTCCCCCCACTCCCCTGCACACACATACAACACATAAACACATACCACCATACCCCCCCTCCTCCCCCCCCCACACACACACACATTGCTGTTGATCTTAAGATCATTTATATACTTTATTTATGGTTTATTGGCTGAATCACCATTCCTCGGCACCATTGAACAGGTTAGTTGCAACGACAAGCTCAAAGAAATCCATTTGAACATCAGTTACATGAACAGCATTTTTTTTGATGAAGTAAAACAATGCAGCTCAATCGGATGTTTTGGTGCCGGTTTGAAACTTTGAACATACAGGATCAGTTCTGTGATCTCTGCCATTGAATAAAAAGCTAGGGACATGTTTGCACTTTCTGTCTAGAAATATGTTTGTTTCATGGAAGTATTTACTTTTAATCTACATATTCTGCTGCAATCTTACATGCCATCTAAAAGCACACAGGCTAGACCACTCGTACATTACTCACATTCATATGCTCCACACTGAGGAAACGCATAATATGTGACTGGTAAATGAAAGCACTTACCTGTAGATTCCTTTCTACACATCCCATTTAGCAATGTTCCATCAGACAGCATTTTTTGCTTCCTGAGATAATCTGGCTTTTTCTGTTTGATAGGAGTTGATGATTTTACTTGGGGTACACACCAGTATTTGTTTGGAGTCATGTAGTATTTTCTATAGAATGCGAGTCGAGAAAGAAAAAGATTTTCACAGATTTTTTTTAAGTATAAAAAAAAATGCACTGTGTACTTGTTTTTTGGGATTGAGGACATAGAGCAATACCAGGTAGTCACGAAAGTTGGAAATAATCATCAAATGAGGATTGCTTGTACTCCTACAGTGTTGACGCCATTCATGCATATTGCAGTAAGGAAGCTAGCAGACAACAATGACAGTGACAAATTCTTTTATTTCTAGGATAATGAATAAGCACCCATGTGCTTTTTTACATCTAGTCCCGCCCTTAGGGATACATATGATGATAAAATAAAATATAGCCCATACCAATACACTCGCACAGTATGCAGGAAAAATATCTACGCAAAAGCCCCCACAAAAATCACCAAAAAGAGAGAAAAAGCAACAACAGGCAAGAAAGAAAGCAAACAGAAAAAACAGAAACAACCGAGAAAATAGCAAAGAAATCAAGAGCAAAACAAAAGCGGCAACAATGACGGACTGAGGATGTACTGTGTTTGCTGAAAACAAAACTAAAAATTTGTTCAAAATAACATGAGTTTTCAGTCAGAGGCTAGTCTTTCACATAAAGTGGTTTTTATTCTTGTGGATGCCTTAGTACATGCTTAGCATATGAGTCATATAGAAAAACAGAAAGAAAAGTGCAATTTTTTTAAATTGGGGTGTGCAGCCTTGATGGGACCAAGGCTGGTTTTGAGGATTCAATTGGATTTATGTGGTTCTCTCACAAAGTGGTGATTGCTCCAGGTTGACCCTTACTGTTGGCGAGGGTGGTGTTGGCTTCAGAAACAATAGAAGAGTTGGTTTTAATCTTGTTTTAATCTGAATCTGAATAATGTTTTTGGTAGTGGTACAGTTTTATTCAGAGGTTGAATTTTGATGAGGTAACAGCCCTGGTATGGCTTCTGTGGCTGGCTGGGCTATCAACTTGATTGGATTAGATTGGACTGGCAAGGGTGCACATACACACTTACATACACACTTGCATGCACACACACACACACACCAATAGTACACACACACCAATAGTACACACACACCAATAGTACACACACACCAATAGTACACACACACACACACACCAATAGTACACACACACACACACACACACACACCTACTCATGCACAGACATTTTTCCAGTTCAAAGCAAACCACAGAAAGATTGTTGTATAGGCATGATGGTATTCTTGCAGTAAGGGAGTCTCAATTTGGGGATTAAATCCTGCTGCACATGTTTTGATACTACACACTTCAGCGAAAGAAGCATTCTGCCCTAATATTCAATTGCTTTTATAATGTGTAGGAAGCAATTACAGAACAACATAAAGAGAAATAAATCTGTTGGAAATTCAAGCAGTTTCTGATTTTGCTGATAAACTAGAATGGTTAGGGTTTGGGCACTGAGGTAAGGGACGTTTCACTGGACACTATTTTGAACTGGGGATACAGGAATTGGTTTTATCTCATTGTATGTGAGGTTGATGTGGTTTCTCCCACAGAGCTGTGACTGTTCTGGCTTGACCCTTGTGGTTGGCTTTGATACAGGGAACTGCAGAATAGCTGGTTTTATACCCTGTTGTAATCTGGATCTAGTTGCACAGTTTTAATCTTGAAATTTCATTTTTAAGGTGACAGCCCTGATGTGGCCTCTGTAGTTGGCTGAGCTATTCACAATGAATGGATTGAATTGGTATTTTCACCTCCCCCCCCCCCCCCCCTCCCCACACACACACAGACCAAAGCAGTCCACAGAAAAGTTCTGATGTATCAGCATGTTAATGCTTGTAGTAAGGTTAGGGTTTTGTCACCAAGGAGATGAATGTTCCACTGAACATTTTTAACTTCCTAAGAGAATTAGACTTTTTTCTTTTTAACCAAAAATGAGCTAACATGTCATAGTTATTTACTACCAACAAGGTTTGTCTTTGAGAACTCAGGACTTGGTTTTATTTCATTTATGTGTCGTTTGTGTGGTTCTCCCACATTATGGTTTTAACTGGTATATAGTTGCATTTTTCATCTGAGATTTAAATTTAAGCAAGGCGACAGCCCTGATATGGCCTTAGTGGTCGGCTGAGGCATCAATGATTGACATCGGTATACTCTCTCTCTCTCTCTCTCTCTCACCAAGACCAAAGCAGTCCACAGAAAGGTTCAGATGTATCAGTTTGATGTTACGCTTGTAATGGGGTGTTGGGTTAGGGTTTGGGCACCAAGGTGATGAGTGTTCTACTGGACAGCTTTGTTAACTTCCTGAGAGATTATATTTTCTGCTGGATATGAGATCATATTATCATAGTTATTTACTACAAACAATATTGGGTTGGTTTTTTTTAGGATTCAGGTTTTGGTTTTATCTCATGTTATGCGTCGTTTATGTGGTTATCCCACAATGTTGATTATCCAGGGTTGACCCTTATGGTTGGCCAGGGCATAGATACAAGGAACGACAGTAGAGTTGGTTTTAATCTTGTTTTAATCTGATTTTTGGGGGATTGCTGCACAGTTTTAGTCTGAGATTAAATTTTGAGGCAAGAGCCCTGGTATGGCCTGTGTAGTTGGCTGGGCTGTTAACATGATGGGATTAGATTGAAATGGCATGTGTACACACACACACACACACACACACACACACACACACACACACTTTGACACACACAGAGTCTTATCTTCTTCTTTTTTGAGCTTCCTCCTTATTTATGCCCCTTTCTCTAAGATCATCTGCAATACAGGCAGCCCAGGTTTTGCTAGGTCTTCCCTTGGGTCTCTTTCCATCCACTACATAGTTCATTGCTCTTTTTATGATGTGGTGGTCTGCTTTCCGTTGAACAGTCTTAAACACATATTTTACTCACACCTTTACCCCCCCCCCTCCCCCACCACACACACACACATTTTTCAGACCAGAGCAGACCACAGAAAAATTCAGATGTATCAGCACAGTGGTATGCTTGCAGCAATGTAGTGTTAATTTGGGGATTAAACTTGCTGCCCACATTTTTTATATCACACGCTCAAGCATGAGAAGCATTCTGCCCTAATATCAAGCTGCTTTTGCAATGTGTGGGAAGTCATAGATCAACGTAAAGGAAAATAAAGCTGTCAGAAATTCAAGCAGGGGGCACACCATTGTTTCTGTTTAGGCTGATGAATTGGAATTGTTAGGATTTGGGCACAGAGGCGATGAGTGTTCCATTTGACATTTTTTATTTCGTGAGAGAATGGGACATTTTCCCATAGATATGAGCTTAAATCACATAGTTATGTACTACAAACAAGATTGGTTTTGAGGACTGAGGTATTGGTTTTATCTCATTTTATGTCAATGATGCCGTTCTCCTGCAACAGTTTTAAATAATCTGGATTTTATGGTTGGCCAGGGCTTTGATACAAGAAACAACAGTAGTGTTGATTTCATTCCCTGTTGCAATTTGTATAATATAGCTGCATGTGCACAGTCTTATTCTGAAATTTAAGATCTTACAAGGTGACAATCTTGATATGGTCTCTGTGGTTATAAACAAAGAAGATTCCATTGGGTTGGAGATATAATTTTTACCAAGACGACGGCCCTGATATGGCCTCTGTGGTGGAATGAACTATTAGCAATGTTTGGATTAGATGGGCAGGCACGTACACACACATATCAGACCAAAGAAGTCCACAGGAAGATTCAGATGTATAAGCACTATGTTATGCTTACAGTATTGGAATATTGGGTTAGGGTTTGGCACCAGGGTGATGAATGTTCAACTTTTTATTTCCTGAGAGAATTGATACTTTCTGCCAGATAAGTGCTGAAGTCATAGTTATTTACTACCAGCAAGGTTTTCAACAGCATCTTTCATCTCCTTCATCACCACCTAAGTATAAAATCTCTTATGTTATTTGAGTAGCATGTATTTGCGTGCGTGTAAATGATTTGAGTGCAAGCACTTTTTTTTTTTTTGCAAGATTCAGCACTATATAAATTCCATATATTATCATCATTAATTGTAAGAATTCAGGAATTGGTTTATCTCATATGCGTCATTTACTTGGTTATCCCACTATGTGATGATTATCCTGTGTTGACCATTTTGTTTTGCAAGGATGTTGAGTTGGTTTTAAACCCTGTTTTTAATCTGTATATAGTTTAACAGCTTTAATCTGAGATTTTAATTTCAACAATGCGACTGCTCTGATATGGTCTCTGGTCAGCAGGGCTAGAAACATGATTGGATTGGATATGAAAATAATTGTAAGTCAACAGGAAATATATTGGAAATTCAAGTAAGAAGCATACCATTTTCTGTTTTGGCCGAGAAAGTGGAATCATTGAAATAAGGCTTGAGCACCAAGGTGATCAGTATTCCACTGGACATCGTTTTACATCTTCCCGAGTCTGGCATTATTCATCTGGTACAAGTTAACATGTCAAAAGTTATACTACAAAGAAGGTTGGGTTTGAGGCTTCCAGAATTGGTTTTATCTCGTTTACTGTCATTTATGTGGCTCTCCCACAATGCGGTAGGAGTTAAGGTTGGATTGGATAACTGTAAAAGCAATGTCGAAAGGTTCCCCAAGATGCATTTCCTTCTCAGTCACAGTGATGCTTATGGCTAGACGAATATAGCATTTATGCTTGTGTACACACATTTGTGCATGACACATGCCCATAATTGTAATAATGCAAGTGCTGGTGGTGGTTGTATGTTTAAAGTCTGTTCACATTCAGTGATATTAGGCTAAAATGCACATGCATATACATGCTAGCATGAGCATGCATGCACAATCTCACGCACACATGCACAACACACACATGCACACGTGCACAACGCACACATACACACATGCACAACGCACACATACACAACGCACACATACACAACACACACAACACCCACACTCCACACACAACACCAACCACACCCCCCCCCCCCACCACACCACACACACACACCACACACACACACCACACACACACACCACACACACACCACAACACACACACCACACACACACCACACACACACACCACACACACACACACCACACCACACACACACCCAACACACACCACAACACACACACACACACACACACACACACAAAACACACACACACCCACACACCACACACCACACACACACACACACACACACACCCAACACACCACACACCACACACACACACCACACACACACACACACCACACTCACACACACAACCACACCACACCACACCCACACCACACCACACCACACCACACCACACCACACCACACCACACCACACCACACCACACCACACACACACACACACACAACCACACCACACCACACCACACCACACACACACACTACGCATAAACACACACCCAACACACACACACACAAACACAAACCCAACACACACACCCACACCTAAACACACACCCTAGGGGGATAGGGAGTGTTATTTTGTAGGACAGTGTGGGCAGTAATTGTTCTGAGCTTTATGTGCCAGAAACGCTGCCTGCCCCCAACAGAGGGGAGGCCACTGCCACAGGCTGGGTGACACCACCAGGCATCTTGGGCTGTCCTAGCCAGGTAAGAAACTACAAAAATATCCCATTGTTTTGTTTGGTATTGCATTGGAGTTTTGTTCTGTATGGTATATCCCTTTCAGTCATGCCAGATCTCTTGTGCAAAATGTTGGCTACTCTGGTTGCAGAGAACCAATCATTAAGAGAACAGCACCTGTGGCTTTGCATTCAGAATTTTTGCCATGGGTTCTTTAATGTGTATGAAATGTGTGCTGGACACTGGAATTTGTTTTCACGTCTAAAGACTTCCACCCAGACCCCACCATTCAAGAGTCTGGTAGGTGGAGGGGGTGGGAGTTTAGATTCAAATGTGGATCGAACCCCTGACTTGTGGTTATTTAGACTGATGGACTGCCTTTAGAATGCCAGTCCACCAGTTTGCATTTTTTTCACTTAGTGTGTGTGTTAAAGGCTTTAAGTATCAGTAATTTTTAAGAGTAGATCTGTAAGCATCACTATGAGCATGTATGGGCAGTGGTAATCAGATTGTGTGCAGAAAGTGTATGCAGTTTGTCCTATGGTTAAGGCCTTTGATTGAGAAAAAGGAAATCAAAAGTTGGCATTCATAGTAGATAGCAATATCGTTCAGTAAAAATTAGTTGACTCGATACATGTTTTCGTTTTTTCATAGAACTTCAAGAAATCAGCATCAGTGAATTTCTATATTGAGTTGTGGGGAGTAGTGTTAATGTATTGCTGGTAATGTGTGCCCCCCAACAATATTTTTTTCTTTTTCATAAAATGGTTTGACTATCATCCAAATACATTGCGTAATGTTAACAGCAGGATAATTAATTAATTAAAATAATTTTGAGAACTTCCACCAAAAAAGATAAGTTGCATAAAGAAAACTGATGCAGAATAGCTGAAATTTTTTCAAGATTTTGATGAAAAATATAATTGCATTAACTAAAAAAAAGCTTCACTCAAATGCAATTTAAAACAGAAGTTACATAGAAAGGAACATTATGAAATACAGACGCAGCCAAAATTGAATCTTGTTTCTACAAACCATCAGTCAGTGCTGAAATAGTATAATTACTTTGCTGTTAGATGTGTAGATTTTCAAAGCAATTCAGCCATTGCAAAGTGCAGAGGTGATAGATTTCTAATTCAGATAAGAAATATGACTGAAGGATTTAAAGTAAAAGAATTAAATTTTCACATAATTTGATAGATGCAAAAGAAATTCTGTGATCTGAAGTGAATAAAACTATCATAGGTATGCTGAGCGTTTTCATTATCGCAGAGGTACAACACCAAAATTTTAGATCGTGCCTTGCACCCAGTCACTTAAAAATTCCTTGTTTTTTTCATAGCTTATTAACTTCCAAAAAGTACATATTTTTGTTCTAATTGGGTAAGGCTCTTTGAAATATACAGATTGTGAATAAAGTTGTAACTAAATCAAAAGAGAGACTGCTCACTATTGAATAACATCACATACTGAATGCAAACTTAATCTAAATCTGTTGCTCAATTTGTATCATAAAAGTGGTACCCTAATAAAGCTATGATTGAAATTTTGTTTGTAAATTTTAACCAAAACAAATCGGATTTGACATAGACTGTGGGAAAAAATAGAATTTATACTCGGACCCAATTCGTTCCAAATGTAAGCATTCTGTAGTGCTTGTAAAGTACATGTTAACACATAAGAAAGATATTTACACTACATATTCTTAAATCATCAAAAGTAATTCAAATGTCTTTTTTTTGCTAAAATATGTTTTAAGTAGGACTTTGAAATTTGAAAATATTTTTCTATGTGCAGGAAGTGGTAAGTGACTTTTGTGTTGTGATGCTGATGGATATGTGATGATTGAATGATCACCAGGATGAAACACTGGCTGGAAGTGGTGAAGAAGAGCATCCCCTGCACAACTGTCCAGGTACGACCACACACACACACATGCACACACACACACACACACACACACAGACACACACACATACGTACACACACACACACACACACACACATACACACACACACATACACACACACATACACACACACATACACACACACACACACGCACACACACACACGCACACACACACACACACACACACACACACACACACACACCACCACCACACACATGCATGCACGTACACATGCACACACACTCACTCACTCACTCACTTAATCAATCACACCACACACACTAACCACACCACACCCTTGCCCCCCCCTGCCGCACACAAACACATACAAAACACAACACAACATACAAGGACATGCACATAGAAGGATCAGCTAACAAGCCACAGAAGAGCACAATTTTTGAAAAATGGCTGGAAAACATGAGCAACTTCAGGTACTCGGGCTCTGTCAAAACCAACACAGGATCTTGCAGCAAGGACATCTAAGAAGAGGCATGGCCAAGCAAAAATAAAGCTCCAATTGAACAATACATGGAAAGAAAGAAGTATATCAACAAAGCTGAAGATTATAATTATATGCTGCTTAATTTTGCCTTTTATGTACAAATGTGAAACCTGGACTATGGAGAAAGATGATGAAAAGGCAACAAACCAAACATAAATGAATATTCAGAAAAACCAAAGAGCTTGCTATGGATTTAGTTCCCTTGTGTGATATGCACCTAGAAATCGACAAAACAAAACTGAACTATGATTGGCCAGGATATTGATAAAAAGGAACAACAGTACTGTTGTTTTCACATTCAGAGATTAAAAAATTTGATGAGGTGACAGATCTAATAGGGCCTTTGATCGGTGGAGCTATAAATAATATTGGATTGGAACTGAAGTATTTGGGGTGCATCAACAAAATGACTTAATGACATCAGTCCTGCAGGGATGAGAGTCACGGCAAAGAGAAAAGCAAGCAAGGAAGGCCAGCAGCATCCTTCACCAAGACCCCTCAACTCCATGAAAAACTACTTTCCATTAAGTGTCGGAACTTGCAATGATTTTTAGTGTTGGCCCTTTTTTCCCCAAAATTATAGGTTACCAGTGTAACTTTGCAATTCAGGAGAATGTGCACCGTCTTTAGAAAAGCCACAGGACTGTTAGATGGCGGAATTCCAGACCCCATTGAGTGTAAATCAGTTTAGGAGGCACTTCGTTTGGTGAAGATTGTGGTTACTTATGATAGGCAAAGTCAGGGCTGAATTTTTGTGAGGCTTTGATTAAAAACAGCAGATCTAGGTGGGCATTTAAGGTCAGCCAAAAATGGCGTCAAGCACTGTGGATGTAGAAGTTGATGATGCAGGAGCACAATTCCACTGAGCTTCCTGCATGGTTGACATGACTGACTCCAGCTGCTGCGCTGGTTGTCTGTGTAATGAGGATACAGGGAAGGTGGTATCGGGGATGATGTTACAGGAAGGCATCAGAGCGTGTCTCCGGTGATGTGGCCGACTTCTGTCGCCGAGTCTGGAACCATGGACGCATGTTTTCAGATCATGCAGGAGTCGGCTTCAGAGCTGTTGAGGGATTCTGTGGTATTGGACAGGAACATCTCCTTGACCGGTCCTGGTACCACCTGGTATTCCTCATTCCACAGGTGATCTGCGTGGTGGTTGGGGTCATCGTGTTGATTATGCAGGAAGCTCAGTCGAACTGTCTTCAGTGTCATAACTTTGACATTTGTGGTGTTTGCCATTTTTGCCTATTCCCAGTCTATCATAACTTTAATGTGGAAAGCAGCGAGGGATCAGTCCATCATATGTAAAGCATAATGGTTTCAGAAAAGTCTCCTTGGAGCAAGTGTTTTTCATGGACCATACTACATCTGCTTTTACATTGTTGAGATATTGATATGAGGCACAAGCACTTAACTGCAGACTTCATAAAGATCCCAAAGATGTTTTTCCAGACAACACCTTCAATTTCCTGAGAGAATCGGGCGTTTTCTCTCTGATATGAGTGAAGATGTCATACTAAGAAAAAGGTAGTTTGGAATGCAAAGAGATGGAGAACAGCAAGATGTACCAAATTTTGCAATGCTGCACAGTGCATAGAAGAACTGGAAAGAAATTTAAAGAAACTGAACCAAAAAGCAAGGAAATGGAATTGGGAGAGCCACACAGGAAAACGTTAATTACCAGTTTTGAACCAGAAAAAGAACTAAGAATTAAGAGTTCATCGAAAATGTCACCAAGTGTGCATACCTCAGGCCAGACGCAGTATTAAGAAACAAAACTGAAAAAGATTGGGGGAAAAATAAGAATCGCACACCCTCATCAGGATTCGAGCAGAATGGTTACAAATCACACAAACAGCAATGGAAAGAGAAAAATGGCGAACATCACATCCCAAGATTAAAAAAACTGCACAGAGATCAGAAAAAAACGTGGCTAACAGATGTCCTTGAGTTTTCATTTAAGCAGAAATGGAAGAATGGAGGCCACATCACTAGACAAAAGGACATTATATGAGCAAAAAGTTGTATCACAGAAAGGCAGCCAAGATATGGATATAGAACTCCTGGTAGATTAGTTACCAGAATGGCTGGATGACGTGAAGAAACATACTGGCATGACGTGGCACAGAGAGGCACCACACAGAAACCAAAGGAGTGCCGCTAGGGTGGGGATTACATTCTGCAGTAGATGGACACCATCTTGATTTTAAGGGATAAACAGATAGGAGTACGTGCGCACACAAATTTCACACACACCACTACACACACAAAAACAACCACCACAATACCACCCCCCCACACACACACACACACACGCCACAACACAACACACTCGCACACATGTATGCACACATACTCATTACACACCCAGATGCATACTCAATACACACACACACTCGCGTGCACGCACACACTCACACACACACCCCCCCACACACACCTACATACACCCCCCCACACACACCTACATACACCCCCCCACACACACCTACATACACCCCCCACACACACCTACATACACCCCCCACACACACCTACATACACCCCCCCACACACACCTACATACACCCCCCACACACACCTACATACACCCCCACACACACACCTACATACGCCCCCCACACAACCTACATACACACACACACACACCCCTACACACACACGCACACGCACACACACACACATGCACACACAAACACACGCACACACACCAGGTGGGGGAAGGGGTATCCAAACAATATTGTGTAACAGTGTCTACAAAAAAGTCTTGTGAGATCTATGTTCCCAGACACTTCACTCCTGGAGCCAAGAGGTCTGCCACAGTGTGATAACCCCCTTGGACTGTACCAGAGGCTTGAGGTGTTGGCTAACTAGGTAAAGACTGGAAACAATTATTTATGTTTCAGTGTTCCACTGGACAATTTTTTTTAAAAGAATTCCTGAGAGAAATGGTAATGTTAACATTTAAAGGTTCTTTGCTGACTACAAATACCTTTGCTGACTACAAATACCATTTTAGAGGACTCTGGTGTTAGTTTTATTATTTCAAGGAACAACAGTACAGTTGATGTTAAGCCTTGTTTTATTTAAACTGTGTATAGTTGCACTGTTTTTATCTGAGATTAAAAATTTCATGAGGTGACAGCACCGATATGGCCTCTGTGGTGGTCAGTGGAGGCTATAAACTAGAAGATTGGTGGTTAGAGTTAGAGCGCTATATAAATTCCATACATTATTATTATTATTATTATTTATTGTGCTTGTGACCTACAGTCCAGGTTTGAGTCGCCATCGAGGTGCCTGGTCAAGGGGATTTTTTCCCCTGTGGTTAACATCAGTGCCAACTCCACTTCACTGAAAGTCCTTTTAGGAAGAGGCTATAAACCAAGGTCCTGTGTGCAAATAGATGCAGAACATCTTGGTGCACTTGTTAAAATCTGTTCCACCTTTTGGGAGAGTAGGCCAATTGTGTTGAACTGATAAAATTCAAAGCTGCATACACATAGGGACTGGATTTTTTTTTAAGTACATGAGAGCTTATTCCATTATCCTTGAATAAAAGAATGAATGAAAAATAGGTTTTGGCCATTGTAGTGTGATAAACAAAATACAATTCAGAAAAGCAGTCTTTAGCACAGTACTCTGGCCATTTCCACCTTCCAACAACTTCCATCTTCAGTTTTCCTGCATGTTCCATACAGGCAGTGAAAGGTGATTGTTCTCAATCAGTCTATGAAGAAATTTGGGGTTTTTTCATTATTCTATATAGATGTCCAGGATAATTAGGCATTAGTATTTTATTTAGATCTATTAACTCATTCATGTTTTCAGTTTTAATGTGAGATTTTAATGATTGGCAAAGTGACATCCCTGATATGGACTCTGTGGTCAGTTGGGCTATAAACAGCAAGATTGGATTGGGAAATAAACATTTCTACATTTTTCATTCACCATGTATACCTCCATGGCTCATACCCAAGATTTGTTCCATGCTAACTGCACAATACATTCCCAACTGTGTGCACATGTTTTACTACATAAAGATATACATGGAGGTGAATTTGTCCTTTTTGCTGTATAATCTGATCAAGATGCAAATACTAATCCTGTTTTCTTAATATGAAATATTTCAGGGCCTTCAGCCAAGCATGCCTGATGGGCTGAACATGCCAGAAAGGGTCTCCACAGGTCTGGACTACTTGTTCCAGCACAGACTGCAGATTCATCCTCGGAACACCCTGTGAGCAAAAAGACTTCACACAGATAATTGGAAAAAGCCACCTGGAGGCTCAAGAAGCTCTACATTTAACTAACAACTGGAACAGACTGTGCCATGCCAGCAAGGATCAAGTCATCCTTCCTAACTGCTGACCTCTACACATGTTTTCTGAATTTGCAGCAAGATGAGGAATGTCATAAATGATGCTCTTTTCTTCAGCTAGAGACGACAGCACATTGGACTCTGAGCACTTTGATTTGTTGCTTTACAAGATTCAGCGCTACATAAATTCCATACATTATTATTATTATTATTACATTCTCTCAGATGGCAGCCAGCCCTTGTTTCATCACTCCATGCTTCAAAACCAACTTGGAGAGAATCAGAGGACAGTCAACACTTGGGTTCTATCACATGCCTCCATAACCTATATTGTTATCAGGGAGCAAGGTATCAGAGACCTCAGCTTCTCCAGGGGCCAGCATAATATTGAGGGCAGCATCCATCTCCTCTCCTTCGCTGCTTCACCCTAAAGAGGGTAGGTACCTGTTTACAGCTGGGTGACTGTACTGAAGTATAGACACATGAACTGTCACTTGTGTGCGACGCAACCATGCTCAACACTGCTCAACTTCAGCTTGGAGAGAGAGAGTGCTCTGATCACTGAGCTGTCCCATCCCCATACACTCTTAGACACCTGAAAAAATACTTGCAAGACTAATGTAGGACAAATGCAAAGAGGAGAAGCACAGCTATAAGTTCAGCAAGTAAACGAGGACTACAGCAGGCATTGAAATTTGGGACTTTGTTCACAACTGCCCATGAAAAAATACTGCAAAACTAACTGTAGGACAAATGCAAAGAGGAAAGCCACATCCTTTACATGTTCCAGCAATAAACCGAGACTACAGCAGGCATTGAAGAATTTGGGACTTTGTTCAGAACTGCCCATTAGGACAGTACTAAATACACATCCAATAAAGGCTCTTTATCAACGAGCTCATGAAGAAGTTAATTCAGAGTGAGGACAACACCTGCACAAGTACAACAGAACATGGAGGCAGCAAAAGGTAAAACTGCAAATAGCCTCAAATGGAAAAAAAAGCTGTGATTTGACAACCAGCACTGACCTTGTGTTGGCAAAATCTTTGATCCCTTGGAAGGCGAGTTCAACTCCACAGCATCAAGGAAATGTTCTGAGACTCTGTTGAAATGCCAGTGAACATCCACCTTCAGGTTGGATTGGATCGGATCGACCTTCAGAGTGCCTCCTCACAAAGTCAGTGCTGTCATCTCAAGACAAAGGAGAAAGCATAAGTCTTCAGTGCCCAGTTCTACACGACATTCCGCAAAATACAGAACTGATATTTGACCTGTTCAGAAATCTTCACAGAAATGACGTTTAAATGTGGCTGTGTAATTAACATTTCCAAGAAAAGTGTCAAGAACTTGCAGAAACTGTCACACCTATACAAATCATCTGGATCAGTGTTGTTGAAAAACACGACTGACTGTGGAAAGGGCTTCAGTCCTCATCATGAGCTTCAAAAAGACATGTTTGTCGGGACATGTTCCAGAAGACTGTAAGACTTTGCCAATGTTCCATGTGTACACCAAAGGTCAGCACCACTGCTCAGCAAACTAATCTTACAATGAATGATTGTGCCGAATGACTTCAATTCAAACTCTTGTTTGTGGGAATGTGAGCTACCTCCATTTGAATGCCATCCTAACACCCCTAATGAAATGACTGAAGAGACAGATGTGAGACAAAACTACTCTGTTGATAGAGCTGATGAAAATTGGAGCTGACTTTCCCTGGGGACTGATTCATAATAGTGCAGTACAGTGCCACCTGTGAATTGTTAAAAAAAAGAAAAAAGTTTGGAATTGTATTTTTGTGGGGAGTCGTGGGTTTTTTTGTTTTTTGCTTTGTCCTTTTTTGGGGGTACATTTTTGTTTAAAATTATTATGACAAACAAAGCTTTCCCTGCATTTGTACCATTTTAAAATAAAAGGGAGGTCTTCTTCAGAGTTCAATACAAAATGAAACCATATTGTTCAATGATAATGATGCTGATTTTGAGATTTTAAGGTGACTAAAACCACCACTCTGATAATTGTTTGCATAAGACTTTTGTGCGATTCAAAAATTGGATACCTGGGTTTTCCCCTTTTTTGGGTGCCAGAAGGGAAGCACACCCTTTATTCCAAAGGGAGCAGGATTCACTACTCACAGGAGCAGGAGTGATAAAGAAGAAAAAGATTTTGTTAAGATAAAAGCAGGGAAAAACCCTACTAAATTGTACTCGCTCAGCAGTCAAATTGAATATAAAAGTTGAGTGTTGCAAACATTTATACAGTGCAACACTCAAAAGCCAAATGAGTTCATGTCACAAATATAAACTGAAAATTGAAACTAAAAAAAAAAATTTACAGCTACACATTACTATAATTGATGCTCAAACTTTTTTTTTTAAGTCCCAAGGTCATGTTCATTCCTTGTATCTAACACAAAGTGAGAAATCAAGAAACCTCCTTGGATCAGAGAACAGAAATTAACCGGTGGAGCAGCCCAGGGCTTAAGAAAAAAAAAAAAATTGAAAAACATGTCTCTGAAAAAAGAAACATAGATACATAACTCCTCATGAATTCAAATACACAAGCAAAGTATGTAAGTTTTTAAAAAAATTTCTTCTATATGACTGTTAACTAATTTCCTTCCTGTGATCATGAATGTTTGTAAATATTTTTTCCTTATTGAAAGGAGTAAATGTCAGACACAGCACAGATAAATATTCATTGACTAGGACTGGATTTGTGCTCTGGCAGAGCTGTATGTGCACTCATCTTGTCACTGATACGTCACTTCAGACTTGACTGATTTAGCGCTGTTAGTAAATCTGTAGTGATGCTTCAGTAAAAAGTTTGTGCACATTTTTTTAAACGTGCCATACAATCTCATGAACAAACCTAGCTGGGAGGTAATGCATTGGAAGGTGAATTTGATGTTGGAATCTTTGTGAACATGTGAAAAAGAATAACTTGAAAAACGGTGTATTGTTTTACATTTGAAAGGTATTTGCCAATGAAAAATGGTACTTTTTGCCAATATGTGTATTGATGTATGTTGAATGACTTGTGATGGATTTGAGCTCGAGCAGAGCTGTATATTCACTCATCTTATCACTGACGTCACTTCAGCCTTGACAGCAGTTAGTGTTGTTAGTAAATCTGTAGTGATGCTTTAGTGATTAGTGAGTGTAGATTTTTTTTTAAATTGGCCAAATATTGAAGATCATAAACGCATACGTATCTGTGGGGAGAGCAGATAATATGTCAGTTGTGTAAGAAATAGCTGTCATGGAAAAATGCTCTCATGGATGACAAACACCACTTTGCTGGTCGTGACTATTACATTGAGCAGATAAAGGAATAAAGCAGGAGAGTAACCCAAGGCTGAAGACCTCAATAAAAGATACGGACAATGAAAATGATGTCCATGAAATAAAAACAAAATTACGAAATATTTTGAACTCCTTGGAAAATTCAAACATATCAGCTGAACTTGGAGAAGGATGTAAACATTTTTCTTCAGGTGAATCCTTTGGTACCCCCTATATGAACAAAGGAATCTTGAAGCTATTAATTTTTTTTTTTATAGAAATCTTAACTTTTTTCCTCAATAAAAAAGAATTGTCTCGAATCCAGTACAAGATTTATCAGATTACATCTTATTTAAAACCTGTATTTCTGAGGAAAAACTGCTTTTTTTGGCAAAATGTGCACTAGTGTATGGTTTGATTCGTACTGGATTTGTGCTGGAGCTGAGCTGTGTGTACACTTGCCTTTATCACTGATTGCCTTTATCACTGATACGTCACTTCAGACTTGACAGCAGTTAGTGCTGTTAGTAAATCTGTAGTGATGTTTTTGTGATAAGTGAGTGCAGATTTTTTAAAAACATGTCATGTCCTAAAGAGCATAATTAATACCTATCTGCCGGCAACAATTTGCTGGCTACAAGAATTTGCACTGGTACACTTGTGTTATCACTGATAACATCACTTCAGAATTGACAGCAGTTAGTGTTGTTAGTAAATCTGTGGTGATTTATTGGTAATAAGTGAGTGTACATTTTGTTGTTGTTGAAAAATGCCATATCTTAAAGAGCATATTTAACACATATCTATCTGCAAACAGACAATTTGCTGGTTAACAAAAAGTTGCGCTAGTACACTCGTGTTATCACTGATAACATCACTTCAGAATTGACAGCAGCTAGTGGTGTTAGTAAATCTGTGGTGATGTATGTCATAAGTGAGTGTACATTTTTGTTGTTGTTGTTGAAAAGTGCCATATCTTAAAGAGAATATTTAACACATATCTATCGGCAAACGGACAGTTTGCTGGTTAACAAGAAGTATTTGTACACTCTGGTTATCACTGATAACATTACTTCAGAATTGACAGCAGTTAGTGTTGTTAGTAAATCTGTGGTGGTGTATGTCATGAGTGAGTGTAGATTTGTGTGTGTATGTGGAAACATGCCATATTTTAAAGATCATAGTCGCTCAACTGTGCATTGATCTATTGGTGTTAAGGCTGTTGCATAGTTTATGATAGTAAAGGAAGCAGCCTTTTTTTCAGGGAAAGGGGGTTGTGTGGGTGTGGTGTTAATGCTATGATTTTAATATAGCACAAGTTTGTGTGAAAGAGGGGAGGGGGGTATGGTGTGTGTTTGTGATTATAGGGGGTGGGATGGGGGGGTATGTGGGAATGGGAGGGTGTGTGTGGAGGGGAGGATGGGAGGTGTGTGTTGTGTGGAGGGGAGGATGGGAGGGGTGGTGTGGAGGGGAGGATGGGAGGGGGGATGTGTGTGGAGGGGAGGATGGGAGGGGTGTGTGTGTGTGGAGGGAGGATGGGAGGGGGTGTGTTGTGAGGGGAGGGAGGGAGGGGTGTGTGTGTGTGTGTGGAGGGGAGGATGGGAGGGGGTGTGGAGGGGAGGGGGTGTGTGGAGGGGAGGATGGGAGGGGGTGTGGAGGGGTGGAGGGGAGGGGTGTGGAGGGGAGGGGTGTGTGGAGGGGAGGATGGGAGGGGGTGTGAGGGGTGTGTGGAGGGGAGGATGGGAGGGGGGGGGGGTGTGGAGGGGAGGATGGGAGGGTGTGTGTGTGGAGGGGAGGAGGGAGGGGGGTGTGTGTGGAGGGAGGGATGTGGTTGTGAGGGAGGGAGTGTGTGTGTGGAGGGGAGGAGGGAGGGGTGTGTGTGTGGAGGGGAGGATGGGAGGGGTGTGTGTGTGTGGAGGGGAGGATGGGAGGTGTGTGTGTGTGGAGGGGAGGATGGGAGGGTGTGTGTTGTGGAGGGGAGGATGGGAGGGAGTGTGTGTGTGTGGAGGGGAGGATGGGAGGGTGTGTGTGTGGAGGGGAGGGAGGGATGTGTGGAGGGAAGGGAGTGTGTGTGTGGAGGGGAGGGGGGATGGGAGGGGGTGTGTGTGGAGGGGAGGATGGGAGGGTGTGTGTGTGGGAGGGGAGTGTGTGTGTGGGAGGGGAGGGGAGGATGGGAGGGGTGTGTGTGGAGGGGAGGATGGGAGGGGGTGTGTGTGGAGGGGAGGATGGGAGGGGGTGTGTGTGGAGGGGAGGGAGGATGGGAGGGGGGGGTGTGGAGGGGAGGATGGGAGGGGTGTGTGTGTGTGGAGGGGAGGATGGGAGGGGTGTGTGTGTGGAGGGGAGGGAGGATGGGAGGGGGGGTGTGGAGGGGAGGATGGGAGGGAGTGTGTGTGTGTGGAGGGGAGGATGGGAGGGGGGTGTGTGTGGAGGGGAGGATGGGAGGGGCTGTGTGTGTGGAGGGGAGGATGGGGAGAGGTGTGTGGTGGAGGGGAGGGGGGGGATGGGGAGGGTGTGTGTGTGTGGAAGAGACAGGGAGGAGTGTGTGTGTGTGTGTGTGTGTGTGCAGGTAAGGGTAGTTCCCAAAAAATTTTAGGGTGTGTGTTAATGGGCATCAGTAAGTGTTCAGTGAGAGAGAGAGAGTTGAAAGAAACCACACTGAAAACATGTATAGACAAGCCATTTAATGAAAGTGTCCAGAAATAATGTTATCGCTTTCGGTATGGTTTATGTGTGAGAAAGAGAATTATATGACTGTTTTTGTTTTTCTTTTTTTTTTTCCTGGGTGAATATGATTAAGAAATAAAATGTACTCCGTATATCCCCCTTTACATAAACAAGCTTGGACTCTTTTTTATATATTTTTTTTTAGGGGCTAAGGATCTGTTGTAATTATGTGATTCCAAAACATCAAAAATGAAGTCAGATGGACTAGAAGTGATTTAAAAGCTCTATGAATAGTAGTCCTGAAGAGACATTGGTTATACTGATAGTTGTAATAATAATGTCACTATTAATCACTGTTGGGTTGTTTTCTTTTAAATTGGAATGAATTGAATTGCTTGGAATCTTTGAAAATGAGAAAGATTCTAAGTTTTGTTTTTGTTTTTATACTTCAATATTTTTGATTTCATATGAATGAATCGACTATTTTCATCACAAACTGTAAAATTCTTTTTTTTGGGTGGGGGGGCTGCAGGCTGCAAAATGGCCTCAAGTGCATATGAAAGAGACGTAATGCACTGTGTACTTTATTGATGCTATTATTGATGCTACTTTTCTTGTTAAACTGCAATGTCCATCAGTTGGATAGACAGGAATGTTCTGCCCATAATCGTTCATTGATTGTTAATAGCATGTTATGAGTTGTGCTGCTGGCACATCTATGGTAGTGTATCGGTGATAGATCGGTCCAGATTTGCCAGCAGGTTTTGTTGCAAGGGATTGTGATCTATCATCGATCGGCTATTGTAGATTTTATGGCAACATGTGAATGAGAAGAGGGTGGATGAGAGTAGTTTAGATATATGTGTGTGTGTGTGATTATTGTTGTTGTTTGTGTGCATGTGTTCCAACCTGTGTGGGGATGGGGTGGGATGGGGGAGGTGTGAGAATAGGCTGTGGTGTGTGTGGGTTTCAAGAGTGTGTGTTGGGGGGGGGGGGGGGGCAGGTGTGAGAGAGTGGTTTTCAGGGAAATGGGACAGGGGTTGGATGAGGGAGGGGGGAGCACAGGTGTGGGAATAGAATGTGTGTGTGTGTTGGGAATGCAAGAGTGGTGGGCGGGAGGAGGGGGAGAGTGTCTGATGGAAATCACATTGAAAGCGATGATTTTTATGAACTCGCCTATAAAGTTAAAAGCACAGGCTTGTGTGTCCATTCAAGTCATCGTTTTTGGTATGATTTATGTGGAATATATAATTTTATGCACTGATCTGTTAGTGATGAGACTTGTGTAGATTGTACACCCTGATGTCATAGCAAAGGGTGGCTAGTAATTAGTGAATTAATTTTGTGTGTGTGTGGGTGGGGGGGGGGGGGGGGGGGATGTGTGAGAAAGTGGTCTTAAAGAAATGGGACAGGGGAGGGGGGGAGGCACAGGTGTATGGTGTGGTGTGGGAATAGAGTGAGAATGGGGTATGACTGTTGGAAATAAGGGAGGGAGGGAGGGGGAAGTGGGCAACTGTAAAAGTGTTCAGTAAGGAGAGAGACAGAGTTGAAACAAACCACACTGAAAACAATAACATGTATGGACAAACCATTTAAAGTGTCCAGAAGTAATGTTATCGCTTTCGGTATGGTTTATGTGTGAGAAAGAGAATTATATGACTGTTGTTGTTTTTCCTTTTTTTGTGTTGTTTTTTTCCACCGGGTGAATGTGATTAAGAAATAAAATGTACTCTGTATATGCTCCTTTAGATAAACAAGCTTGGATTTCTTTTCTTTTTTTGAGGGGCTAGGGATCTGTTTTAATTATGTGATCCCAAAACAACAAAAATGAAGTCAGATGGACTAGAAGTGATTGAAAAGTTCTATGAATAATGGTCCTGAAGAGACATCAGTTGTACTAATGATTATAGTCAGTGTTGACTGTTGTTTGGTTTTTAGTTGCTTTAAAAAAAGTTTTGTTTTTAATTGGAATGAATTGAATTGCTTGGAATCTTTGAAATGAAAAAATTCTTTGACTTTGTTTTATTACTTCATTCTTTTTATGTGTGTAATACACTGGAAAGCATTTTCTCCTTTGTTTTTATGTGAATATGACTATGAATTGGTCAGACTAATTTCATCACAAACTATGGATTTGTAGTGTTATGCAAGATCTTTTTGAAATTTTCTTTTTTTTCCCCTTGTGGCTGCAAAACAGCCTCATTGCATAGTTTCAATATGCATTGGTGTTCTTTTTGCTACTTTATTTTTTTTGGGGGGGGGGGGATTGTTTGATTTGACAGAAACATGTGAATGAGAAGAGAGTGGATGATAATTAGTTTAGATTTGTGAGTGAGTGTGTGTGTATGTGTTTCAACTTTGTGTGTGTGAGAAATGGGGACAGGGTGGGTTGGGGGTGGTGAGAGAATGATGTTAGGGAAAATGACTTTGGGGACAGGGAGGGGAGTGTGAGAATGGGCTGTGGTGTGTGTGGGTTTCAACACTGTGTGTGTGTTGGTGGGGGTGGGGTGGGGTGGAGAAAGTGGTTTTAGGGAAATGGGATGGGTTGGACATGGGTGGGAGAAGGGAAGGTGGGAATAGTGTGTGGTGTGTGTGTAGGGAGTGTTGAGAGTGGTGGGGTGGGAGGAGGGGGAGTGTGTGTGATGGAAATCACACTGAAAGCGATGATTTTTATGAACACAGAAGTTAAAAGCACATGCTTGTGTGTCATTCAAGTCATCGTTTTTGGTCTTGATTTATGTGGAATATATATGCACTGATCTGTTAGTGATGAGACTTGTGTAGATTGTACACCCTGATGTCATAGCAAAGGGTGGTTAGTAATTAGTGAATTTATTGTGTGTGTTGGGGGGGGGGGGGGGGATGTGTGAGAGAGTGGTCTCAGGGAAAAGGGACAGGAGTTGGATTTGGGGGGGGGGGGGGGCATAGGTGTGGGAATAGAGTGTGGTGTGAGAATGGGGTATGACTGTTGGGGATAGGGGAGGGATGGAGAGGGAGATGGGCAACAGTAAAAGTGTTAAGTAAGGAGAGAGAGAACCAAACCACACTGAAAACAATATGTATGGGCAGACAACTTAATGAAAGTGTCCAGAAATAATGTTATCGCTTTCGGTATGGTTTATGTGAGAAAGAACTTTAGTTTATGACTTGTTTTGTTTTTGCTTTTTTTGGTTGTTTTTCCCCTGGTGAATGCAGTTGAAACATGTATAAAAACAAAATGTAATCTGTATATGCCCCTTTTAAAAAAAAACAAGCTTGGATTTTCTTTCTTTTATTTGTGAGGGGCTATGGATCTGTTGTAATTATGAGATCCCAAAGTAACAAGAATGAAGTCAGATGGAGTAGAAGTGATTGAAATGTTCCATCATTGATACTTCTGAAAAGACTTTAGTTCTTCTGATAATTATGGTGTCACTATAATATAGCTGTACACATGGGTGTTTTTTTTAATGTGAATGAACTGGAATTGCTTGGAATCTTTCAAAATGTAAAAGATTAACTTAAATTATTTTTTTAACCTTGTTTGGTTTTTTTTTTTTACTTGTTTTTTTTTGGTGGTGCTGGTGGAGTACACTGCAAAGTGATCGCTTTTCCCATTATTTCCATGTGAATGAGTTGGATATGAATTGGTCACTCTTTTCAATGTAAACTACAGTAGATTTGTAATGTACATAATATATTTTTCACATGTTCTTTTTCCCTTTTTTCTTTGGCTTTCTTTTTGGCTGCAAAACAACCTATGAAATGAATATGAACAAGAAATAATGCACTATGTACTTTATCAATGCTGTTTCTTTTCTTGATTGTTGAACTGCAATGTCCATCCGTTGGATAGATGGGAATGGTCTGCCCATAATTATTTATCGATTGATATAGCATGTTATGAGTTGTGCTGCTGGCACATCTATGGTAGTGTATTGGTGATAGATTGGTCCAGATTTGCCAGCCGGTTTTGTTGCAAGCGATTGTGATTTTTCATCGATCGGTATTGAAGATTTTACAGCAGCACGTGAATGATAGTAGTTTAGATTTGTGTGTGTGTGCATGAAAGAAGAGTTTGTGTGTGTGTGTGTGTGTGTGTGTGTGTGTGTGCATGTTTCAACTCAAGTGTGTGTGTGAGAAATGGGGACAGGGTGGGATGGGGGTGGTGAGAGAATGATGTTAGGAAAAATGACTTTTGGGACAGGGAGGGAGTGTGAGAATGGGCTGTGGTGTGTGTGTGGGTTTCAACACAATGTGTGTGGGGTAAGGGGGGGGGATTGAGAGAGAGTGGTCTTAGGAAAATGGGACAGGGGCTGGATGGGGTGGGGGGGGGGGGGGGAGCATAGGTGAGGGAGGAGTGTGAAAGTAGGGGGTGGGTGGAGGGGGAGAGTGTGTGATGGAAATCACATTGAAAGCGATGATTTTTATGAACACAGATATAAAGTTAAAAGCACAGGCTTGTGTGTTCGTTCAAGTCATCGTTTTTGGTATGATTGTGGAATATATAATGCACTGATCTGTTAGTGATCAGACTTGTGTAGATTGTACACCCTGATGTCATAGCAAAGGGTGGTTAGTAATTAGTGAATTAATTGTGTGTGTTGGGGGGGGGGGGGATGTGTGAGAGAGTGGTCTTGGGGAAATGGGACAGGAGTTGGATGGGGGGGGGGGGGGCACAGGTGTGGGAATGAAGTGTGGTGTGAGAATGGGGTATGACTGTTGGGGATAGGGGAGGGATGGAGGGGGAGGTGGGCAACAGTAAAAGTGTTAAGTAAGGAGAGAGAGGACCAAACCACACTGAAAACAATAACATGTATGGGCAAACAACTTAATGAAAGTGTCCTGAAATAATGTTATCGCTTTTGGTATGGTTTATGTGAGAGAGAGAGAGAGAGAGAGAGAGAGAGAAAATGTATGACTTTTGTTTTTGTTTTTTCCTGGTGAATATGATTTAAAAATACATGAAACAAAAGGTATTCCATATATGCCCCTTTAGAAAAACAAGCTTGGATTTCTTTTTTCTTTTTTTTGAGGGGCTAGGGATCTGTTGTAATGATGTGATCCCAAAACAACAAAAATCAAGTCAGATGGACTAGAAGTGATTGGAAAGTTCTATGAATAATAGTCCTAAAGAGACATCAGTTGACCTGATGGTTATTGTGTCATGATTGATTGCTGTTGGGTGGTTTTTTTTCTTGAATTAATTTTTTAAATGCATTGTTTGGAATCTTTGAACTGAAAAAAGATTCTTTAACTTTTGTTGTTTTTTTGTTGTTGTGTTTTTTTAAACTTCCATTTGTATGTGAATACACTGGAAAGCAACTGATTTCCTCTTGGGTTTCATGTGAATAAGTTACAGTATGAATTGGTAGACTATTTTCATCACAAACTACAGATTTGTAGTGTTATGTAATATCTTTTTGAAAAATTTTTTTCCCTTGTGGCTGCAAAACAGCCTCATTGCATAGTTTCAGTATGCATTGGTGTTCTTTTTGCTTCTTGTTTTTTGTTTGATTTTACAGAAACGTGTGAATGAGAAGAGAGTGGATGATAATTAGTTTAGATTTGTGAGTGTGAGTGAGTGTATGTGTGTTTTCAACTGTATGTGTGTGTGTGTGTGTTTCAATTTTGTGTGTGAGAAATGGGGACAGAGTGGGTTGGGGGTGGTGAGAGAATGATGTTAGGGAAAATGACTTTGGGGACAGGGAGGGGAGTGTGAGAATGGGCTGGGTTGTGTGTGGGTTTCAACATAGTGTGTGTATGTGGCAGGGGGGGGGGGGAGGGGTGGAGAAAGTGGTTTTAGGGAAATGGGATGGGTTGGACATGGGTGGGAGAAGGGAAGGTGGGAATAGTGTGTGGTGTGTGTGTCGGGAGTGTTGAGAGTGGTGGGGTAGGAGGAAGGGGAGTGTGTGTGATGGAAATCACACTGAAAGCGATGATTTTTATGAACACAGAAGTTAAAAGCACATGCTTGTGTGTCATTCAAGTCATCGTTTTTGGTCTTGATTTATGTGGAATATATATGCACTGATCTGTTAGTGATCAGACTTGTGTAGATTGTACACCCTGATGTCATAGCAAAGGGTGGTTAGTAATTAGTGAATTAATTTTGTGTGTGTGTGTTGGGGGGGGGGGGGGGGGGGGTGTGAGAGAGTGGTCTTAGGGAAATGGGACAGGAGTTGGATGGGGGGGTGGGGGGGGGCACAGGTGTGGGAATGGAGTGTGGTGTGAGAATGGGGTATGTCTGTTGGGGATAGGGGAGGGATGGAGGGGGAGGTGGGCAACAGTAAAAGTGTTAAGTAAGGAGAGAGAGAACCAAACCACACTGAAAACAATAACATGTATGGACAAACAACTTAATGAAAGTGTCCAGAAATAATGTTATCGCTTTCGGTATGGTTTATGTGAGAAAGAACTTTAGTTTATGACTGTTGTTTTGTTTTTGCTTTTTTTGGTTGTTTTTCCCCTGGTGAATGCAGTTGAAACATGTATAAAAACAAAATGTAATCTGTATATGCCCCTTTTAAAAAAAACAAGCTTGGATTTTCTTTCTTTTATTTGTGAGGGGCTATGGATCTGTTGTAATTATGAGATCCCAAAGTAACAAGAATGAAGTCAGATGGAGTAGAAGTGATTGAAATGTTCCATCATTGATACTTCTGAAAAGACTTTAGTTCTTCTGATAATTATGGTGTCACTATAATATAGCTGTACACATGGGTGTTTTTTTTAATGTGAATGAACTGGAATTGCTTGGAATCTTTCAAAATGTAAAAGATTAACTTAAATTATTTTTTTAACCTTGTGATTAACTTAAATTATTTTTTTAACCTTGTTTGGTTTGTTTTTTTTACTTTTTTTTTTTGGTGGTGCTGGTGGAGTACACTGCAAAGTGATCGCTTTTCCCATTATTTCCATGTGAATGAGTTGGATATGAATTGGTCACTCTTTTCAATGTAAACTACAGTAGATTTGTAATGTACATAATATATTTTTCACATGTTCTTTTTCCCTTTTTTTCTTTGGCTTTCTTTTTGGCTGCAAAACAACCTATGAAATAAATATGAACAAGAAATAATGCACTATGTACTTTATCAATGCTGTTTCTTTTCTTGATTGTTGAACTGCAATGTCCATCCGTTGGATAGATGGGAATGGTCTGCCCATAATTATTTATCGATTGATATAGCATGTTATGAGTTGTGCTGCTGGCACATCTATGGTAGTGTATTGGTGATAGATTGGTCCAGATTTGCCAGCCGGTTTTGTTGCAAGCGATTGTGATCTATCATCGATCGGGTTTGAAGATTTTACAGCAGCACGTGAATGATAGTAGTTTAGATTTGTGTGTGTGTGCATGAAAGAAGAGTTTGTGTGTGTGTGTGTTGTGTGTGTGTGTGTGTGTGTGTGTGTGCATGTTTCAACTCAAGTGTGTGTGAGAAATGGGGACAGGGTGGGATGGGGGTGGTGAGAGAATGATGTTAGGAAAAATGACTTTTGGGACAGGGAGGGGAGTGTGAGAATGGGCTGTGGTGTGTGTGTGGGTTTCAACACAATGTGTGTGGGGTAAGGGGGGGGGGGGGCGGGATTGAGAGAGAGTGGTCTTAGGAAAATGGGACAGGGGCTGGGTGGGGGGGGGGGGGGAGCATAGGTGTGGGATAAGTGTGAAAGTAGGGGGTGGGTGGAGGGGGAGAGTGTGTGATGGAAATCACATTGAAAGCGATGATTTTTATGAACACAGATATAAAGTTAAAAGCACAGGCTTGTGTGTTCATTCAAGTCATCGTTTTTGGTATGATTGATGTGGAATATATATGCACTGATCTGTTAGTGATCAGACTTGTGTAGATTGTACACCCTGATGTCATAGCAAAGGGTGGTTAGTGTGTGTGTGTGTGGGGGGGGGGGGATGTGAGAGAGTGGTCTTAGGGAATGGGACAGGAGTTGGATGGGGGGGTGGGGGGGGGCACAGGTGTGGGAATGGAGTGTGGTGTGAGAATGGGGTATGACTGTTGGGGATAGGGGAGGGATGGAGGGGGAGGTGGGCAACAGTAAAAGTGTTAAGTAAGGAGAGAGAGAACCAAAACCACACTGAAAACAATAACATGTGTGGGCAAACAACTTAATGAAAGTGTCCTGAAATAATGTTATCGCTTTTGGTATGGTTTATGTGAGAGAGAGAGAGTAAATTAGTTGTATGACTTTTGTTTTTGTTTTTTCCTGGTGAATATGATTTAAAAATACATGAAACAAAAGGTATTCCATATATGCCCCTTTAGAAAAACAAGCTTGGATTTATTTTCTTTTTTTTTGAGGGGCTAGGGATCTGTTGTAATGATGTGATCCCAAAACAACAAAAATGAAGTCAGATGGACTAGAAGTGATTGGAAAGTTCTATGAATAATAGTCCTAAAGAGACATCAGTTGACCTGATGGTTATTGTGTCATGATTGATTGCTGTTGGGTGGGTTTTTTTCTTGAATTAATTTGTTAAATGCATTGTTTGGAATCTTTGAACTGAAAAAAGATTCTTTAACTTTTGTTGTTGTTTTTTTGTTGTGTTTTTTTAAACTTCCATTTGTATGTGAATACACTGGAAAGCAACTGATTTCCTCTTGGGTTTCATGTGAATAAGTTACAGTATGAATTGGTAGACTATTTTCATCACAAACTACAGATTTGTAGTGTATGTAATATTTTTTTGGATATTTTCTTTTTTTTCCCCTTGTGGCTGCAAAACAGCCTCATTGCATAGTTTCAATATGCATTAGTGTTCTTTTTGCTTCTTGTTTTTTTTGTTTGATTTTACAGAAACATGTGAATGTGAAGAGAGTGGATGATAATTAGTTTAGATTTGTGAGTGTGAGTGAGTGTATGTGTGTTTCAACTGTATGTGTGTGTGTGTGTTTCAATTTTGTGTGTGAGAAATGGGGACAGAGTGGGTTGGGGGTGGTGAGAGAATGATGTTAGGGAAAATGACTTTGGGGACAGGGAGGGGAGTGTGAGAATGGGCTGTGGTGTGTGTGGGTTTCAACATAGTGTGTGTATGTGGCAGGGGGGGGGGGGGAGGGGTGGAGAAAGTGGTTTTAGGGAAATGGGATGGGTTGGACATGGGAGAGGGGAAGGTGGGAATAGTGTGTGTGTCGGGAGTGTTGAGAGTGGTGGGGTGGGAGGAGGGGGAGTGTGTGTGATGGAAATCACATTGAAAGCGATGATTTTTATGAACACACATAAAAAGTTGAAAGCACAGGCTTGTGTGTTCATTCAAGTCATCGTTTTTGGTATGATTGATGTGGAATATATATATGCACTGATCTGTTAGTGATCAGAATTGTGTAGATTGTACACCCTGATGTCATAGCAAAGGATGGTTAGTAATTAGTGAATTTGTGTGTGTTGGGGGGGGGGGATGTGTGAGAGAGTGGTCTCAGGGAAAAGGGACAGGAGTTGGATTTGGGGGGGGGGGGGGGGGGGGCATAGGTGTGGGAATAGAGTGTGGTGTGAGAATGGGGTATGACTGTTGGGGATAGGGGAGGGATGGAGGGGGAGGTGGGCAACAGTAAAAGTGTTAAGGAGAGAGAGAACCAAACCACACTGAAAACAATAACATGTATGGACAAATTTAATGAAAATGTCCTGAAATAATGTTATCGCTTTCGGTATGGTTTATGTTTGAGAGAGAGAAAGTTATTGGTATGACTTGTTTTTGCTTTTTTTTGTTTTGTTTGTTTTTTACTTTTTTTTCCTGGTGAACATGAAAATCATATGATAGAAAATGTATTCTGTATATGCCCCTTTACATAAACAAGCTTGGATTTATTTATTTATTTATTTATTTTTGAGGGGCTAGGGATCTACTGTAATTATGTGATCCCAAAACAACAAAAAGGTAGTCAGATGGAGTAGAAGTGATATAAAAAAAAGTTCTGTGACTAATAGTCCTGAAGAGACATCAGTTGTACTGATAATTATAGTGTCACGATTGATAGCTGTTTGTTTTTGTTGTTTTCGTTTTTAAAATTTGAATGAATTGAATTGCTTGGAATCTTTGCAATGCAAAAGATTCTTGTGGTTTTGTTTTCTAAAATTCTTTTTGTGTGTGGAATACACTGAAAAGCAGCTATTTCCCCCTTTAATTTCCTGTGAATAAGTTGAGTATGAATTGGTCAGACTATTTTCATCACAAACTACAGTAGATTTGTAATGTATGGGATTTTAAAAAAAATTCTTTTTCTTTTGTGCTTTTTTTCTGTTTCTTTTTGGCTCCAAAACAACCTCTTAAGAACACCTGAACAAGAAATAATACACTAGATGCTTCGAGAATGAGAAGAGAATGGATGATTGTTGTTTAGATTTTTTTTTTTTTGGGGGGGGGGGGTGGAGAGAATGGAGGTGGGGTGGGCTGGGGTTGGTGAGAGAATGGTGTTAGGGAAAATTACTTTTGGGACAGGGAGGGGAGGTGTGAGAATGGGCTGTGGAGGGGATGGGGGGGGGGGGGGGGAGGTTGAGTGAGTGTGTCAGGTGTGTGAGAGTTGGGGGTGGGGGGAAGGGGAGAATGTGTGATGAAAATCGCATTGAAAGCGATGATTTTTATGAACACACATGTAAAGTTAAAAGCCCAGGCTTGTGTGTCGTTCAAGTCATCGTTTTTGGTCTGATTGATGTGGAATATATGTGCACTGATCTGTTAGAGATGAGAATTGTGTAGATTGTACACCCTGATGTCATAGCAAAGGGTGGTTAGTAATTAGTGAAGATAAATAGAAATCTGTACATGCCTCTGTGTGTGTGGGGGGGGGGGGGGGTTAGGGGGGGGTACTACATGTGTATGTTAGGACACTGGATTTATGTGGGGCGGGGGTACATTGAGTGTGTGTGTATGAGCATGTTGGTTTGTGTGTGTGGGGGGGGGGGGGGGGGGCCACATTGAGTGTGTTTATGAGCATGTTGGATTTTGTGTGTGTGGGGGGGGGGGGGGGGGGGGGGGGCTTGTATGTGTGTGACTGATCTTAGAAATTCACACTGAAAACAAAAATTTGTATGGACAATTGACTAAATACAAGTCATAAAAGAGAGCAGTGTGTCTGTGCAAGTTATTGTCTTCAGTATGATTTCTGTAGAACTAGATAGATGTTAAGAGCTGAACTTTTTTCTGATCATAAACGCTGTGTTAAAGTTCACATATGAAATGAAAGACATTCTGTATTTACCAGTTGGAATAAGTTTACTCTTCATAGTCTGATCAATCTCAAGCATGTTTTTTCTTTTTTCTTTCCTTTTTTGGGGGGTAAATATTCTTGCAGTCATTGATGTGATGAGTTTATGAAATGTAAATGTTGTTTATGCTTACCATTGCTTATGTATTTTTAAAATATTTTTTTAATATCTTCCCATTTCCGGGATTTTATTTGACATGTGGCATTTTGACTCGTAATCATGAAATGACAAACTCTTGCTTAGCTGTACTGTAAGTGCAGTGGTGTGATACATACTCTGCCATTGACACTGCTGATTTTCTGATTTTAACCTTTTTTTATTTTTAAAATGAATGCAATTTTTTTGTTACAAAGGCAATGTTTTCTTTTATGAAGGCAAGGTTTTCTTTTATGAATGCAAATTTTTTTTGTAATTGCATTTTTTTTAAACAATACATTGCATGGGTGTGAGTGTTCATACTTGGAATATAATCATATGATTGTGACATTGTGCTGCTGCTAATCTATTCTGGTGTATCAGTGATATGTTGGTTCAGATTTGACAGTAGCTAGTTATGGTAGGAAATCTTGTACTGATGCATCATTGATACACTATGGTAGATTTTACAGCAACACATGAAGTAGAAAGAGCAGATAAAAATGACTTTGAATCTATGGATAGAAATTTGTGTTGTGTGTGGGGGGGGGGGGGGGGGGGGATGTGAGAGAGTGGTCTTGGGGGAAAATGGGACTTGGGGATATAGAGGGGAGGTGTGAGAATGGGCTTTTGCTTGTGTGTGGTTGGGAGGGGGGGGGGTGTTTAACTTGAGTGTGTGTGTGTCTGTGGGAAGGGGTGGGGGATGTGAGAGTGGTCTTGGGGGAAATGAGATTTTGGGGACACGGAGGCAACCTCTACCATGTATTTATCGATTTTAAAAAACATTCGACAGAGTTTGGCACGCTGCACTGTGGGCAACTATGAACCTCTACAACATCAATGCCAACCTAATCAAAGTCGTACAGAGCCTCTATGAGAATGCAACAAGTGCAGTGTTTCACAACATCATCAGTGATTGGTCTCGGACGATGGTTGGTGTGCGCCAGGGCTGCCTGCTCTCCCCTACTCTCTTCAATCTATTTCTTGAGAGAATCGTGGAAGAAGAACATGAAGGAACAGTGAGTATTGGAGGGCCAACAATCACAAACTTGCGCTTTGCTGATGATATTGATGGATTAGCTGGTCACGAGCAAGAAGTAACAGACTTAGTGAACCACATAGAAGAAAAATCAACAAAATTTGGTATGGAAATCAGTGGGGAAAAACCAAAAGTGATGACAAACAGCAACTTCACATCAGATATCAAAATCAAAGACCAGAAACTTGAAAATGTTCACAGATTCAAATATCTGGGATCTATCGTGACAGACAAGGGATCAAAACCAGAAATACTGTCAAGACTTGTGCAGACCACAGCCGTAATGACCAAGCTCAACCCCATCTGAAGAAACAGAAAAATCGCCATCAGTTCCAATATCAGATGCGCTCTCTGGTCATGTCAATCTTCTTATACACATGTGAAACATGGACCCTCACAGCGGACTTGGAGAGAATAGGAGCTGTAGAAATGAGTTGCTTCCAAAGACTCTTAGGGATCTCATACAAAGACCACATCATGAATTAAGTCAAGAGATGCATCCGCATTGAAATCGGGCCCTATACTGACCTTCAAACACTCATCAGACAATGAAAACTGAAGTGGTTTGGTCATGTCACACGCGCTCCTCTGGTCTTGCTAAAAACAATCCTACAAGGCACAGTGAGGGGAGGAAGAAGAAGAGGCAGACAGAGGAAGAGATGGGAGGACAACATTCGAGAGTGGACAGACATGGAGCTGAGAGACACCCTGAGGGTGGCTGAGAGACGAGAGGACTGGAGAAACATAGTTGACAAAGCTTCAAAGGCGCCCCAAAGGATTCAGAATCTGAGGGGACTGGGAGGGAAGGTGTGAGAATGGGCTGTAGTGGGTGTGGGAAGGGGTTGGGGGTGTGAGAGAATGGTCTTGGGGGAGAGGGGAGGTGTGAGAATGGGCTGTGATGTAGGGGTGGGAGGGTGGTGGTGAGAGTGAGTGATCTTGGGGAAAGTGGACTTTGGGGACAGGAGGAGGGGGGCACAGGGGTGGGAATAGTGTGATGTGTGTCAGGAGTGTGAGAGTTGGGGGAGGGGGGAAGAATGCATGATGGAAATCACACTGAAAGCGATGATTTTTATTACCACACGTGTATAAAAAATTTTAAAGCACAGGCTTGTGTGTCATTCAAGTCATCGTTTTTGGTCTGATTGATGTGGAATATATATGCACTGATCTGTTAGTGATCAGACTTGTGTAGATTGTACACCCTGATGTCAAAGCAAAGGGTGGCTAGTAGTTTGTGGAGATGGATGGGTGTGTGTGAGAGAGGGGAAGGTTTAAAAAAAAACTTTTTAGGGATGGGGGACTGTGTATGTGAGGGGACACTTACTTAATTTGTGTGTGGAGGGGGACAATGAATTAAGTGTGTGTGGTGGGGAGAGGGGGGGGGGCACTGAGTGTGTGTTTGGGGAGGGGGGCATGTATGTGTGTGACTGATCTTAGAAAGAAATTCACACTGAAAACAAAAACTTGTATGGACAATGGACTAAATACAAGTCGTAAAAGAGAGTAATGTGTCTGTGCAAGTTATTGTCTTCAGTATGATTTCTGTAGCAATAGATAGATGTTAAGAGCTGAACTTTTTTCTGATCATGCTCAGTGTATGAAATGAGATACATTCTGTATTTATCAATTGGAATAAGTTGCTCTTCATAGTCTGATCAATCTTACACTTTTTTTTTTCTTTCATTTTTTTTTGGGGGGGGTGAGGGAGGGAGAATGATTTTCTTGCAGTCATTGATGCGATGAGTTTATGAAATCTCATCACATGTAAATTTTATTCTTGCAATGAAATGTTATGCTTACCATTGCTTATGTATTTTTTCTTTGTTTTTTTTAATGCATTTAGTTTCTTTCCTTTGTTGTTGGTTTATTTACTTTTTTTTAATTTAAATGCTTTACCATATGTGAGGTTATGTTTTGTGTGTGCTACTTTGTGTTTTGTTCTTTTTTTCCACCTTTTTTTATTGAAATGATATTCATGCAGTCATTGAAGTGATGAGATGACATGTAAATTTTATTGTTGCAATGAAAATGTTGTTTATAATGCTTACCATTGCTTATGGATTTTTTGGGTTTTTTTAATTTTTAAAAAAAATAAATGCTTTCCTATATCTGAGATAATGATTTAATCTGTGATACTTGTAATCATGAACTGACACGCTCTTGGTTAGCTGTGTAGTGGTGTGATAAGTACTCTGTCATTGACGCTGTTTTTCTGATTTTAACTTTTTTTCTTTTTAAATGAATGCATAGTCCTTCGTGAATTGCTCTTTTTTTTATGAAGGCAAAGTTTTCTCTAATGAATGCATTTTTTTTTTTACAAACACAATTTTTTTTGTGTATGTGTGTGGGGGGGGGGGGGGGGGGGGGGATGTGAGAGAGTGGTCTTGGGGATAGAGAGGGAAGGTGTGAGAGTGGGGTTTTGTGTGTGTGTGTGTGGTGGTAAAGGGGGGTGGGGGTGGGGGGGCAGGTGTTTAACAGTGTGTGTGTGTCTGTGGGAAGGGGGGGGGGGGGGGGATGTGAGGGTGATCTTGGGGGAAAATGAGATTTGGGGGACAGGGAGTGGAGGGGAGGTGTGAGAATGGGCTGTAGTGGGTGTGGGAGGGGGTGGGGGTTGTGAGAGAGTGGTCTTGGGGGAGATGGGAGGGGAGGTGTGAGAATGGGCTGTGATGTGTGTGTGTGGGGGGTGTTGGGAGGGTGGTGGTGAGAGAGAGTGATCTTAGGGAAAATGGACTTTTGGGACAGGAGGAGGGGGGCACAGGGGTGGGAATAGTGTGGTGTGTGTCAGGAGTGTGAGAGTTGGGGGGTGGGGGGGGGGAGAGAATGCGTGATGGAAATCACGCTGAAAGCGATGATTTTTATGACCACACATGTATTGATAAAAGTTAAAAGCACAGGCTTGTGTGTCATTCATCGTTTTTGGTATGATTGATGTGGAATATATATGCACTTATCTGTTAGTGATCAGAGATTGTACACCCTGATGCCATAGCAAAGGGTGGCTAGTATAATGCTTTCTTTTATTTGAGATAATGATTTAACCTGTGATAGTTGTAATCATGAACTGACAAGCTCTTGGTTACCTGTACTGTAAGTGCAGTGGTGTGATAAGTACTCTGCCATTGACACTGTTTTTCTGATTTTAACTTCTTTTTTTTTTAAATGAATGCATTGTCCTTCGTGAATTGCTTTTTTTTTTTTATGAATGCAAAGTTTTCTCTAATGAATGCAATTTTCTTTTTTACAAACACAATTTTTTAAAATCAATATGCTGGATGGGTGTGAGTGTTCATACTTGGAATATAATCATATGATTGTGACATTGTGCTGCTGCTAATCTATTCTAATGTATCAGTGATATGTCAGTCCAGATTTGACAATAGCTAGTTGTGGTAGGAAATCTGTGTACTGATGTATCATTGATACACTATGGTAGATTTTACAACAACCAATAGTGTACAAAGAGTAGCGAAGAATGAATAAAGTTTATGGATAGACCCTGTGTGTGTGTGTGTGTGGGGGGGGGGGGGGGGGCGAGATGGGAGATGGTATGTGAGAGTGGGGGGGGGGGGGGGGGGGATAGAGAAGGGAGGCGTGAGAATGGGCTCTGTGTGGGGGGGGGGGGGGGTTGAATGGGAGGGGAGGGAGGGTGAGGGAATGAGCTGGTATGTGTGTGTGTTTCAATGCAAGTGTGTGTGGGAAGGGGTGGGGTATGTGAGAGAGTGGTCTCAGAAAAAAGGACTTTTGGGAGGTGGGGTGTGAGAATGGGCCAGTGTGGTTGGGGGGAGGGGGTGAGAGAGTGATGTTTTGGAACAGGGGTGGGGTGGGGGGTTGGCAGGTATGGGAATAGTGGTGTGTGTGTGTCGGAAGTGAAAGACGGTGGGGGGGGCGTGGATGGAATGCATGATGGAAGTCGCACTGAAAGTGATGATTTTTATGACCACACCTGTATTGATAAAAGTTAAAAGCACAGGCTCGTGTGTCATTCAAGTCATCATTTTTGGTATGATTTATGTGGAATATGTATGCACTGATCTGTTAGTGATCAGACTTTAGTAGATTGTACACCCTGATGTCATAGCAAAGGGTGGCTTATTAATTAGTGAAGATTGATCTCTGTGTGTGTGAGGGGATGAGGTTTTTTTTTAAAGGGTGTGCTGGAAGACTGGATGTGTGTGTATGAGAGGGGTACTGGTTGTGTGTGTGTAGGGGGTGGTGGAGATGCTGAATTTGTGTGTGTGTTTGGGTAAGGGGGGGCCTAGTGTGTGTGTGTGGGGGGGGGGACCCAATGTGTGTGTGGGGGGGGACCCAATGTGTGTGTGTGTTTAGGTAAAGGGGAAGTGCTCAGTGGATGTGTGTGTCATGGGGAGGGGGGGGGGGGGGCACAGGACTGTGCGTGGGGAGGGGGGGGGTGTCTTTTATGAGAATGAATGATTTGGGTTGGGTTGGGTTTTTTGTTTTTTTAACATTAAATCTTTTTTGTGATTTGTAATATTGTTTTTTCAACAAATTTGTTGCACAAGCAGTGCCTTGAATACAATGGTCTTGAAATAACCACTGTTGTTGACTGGGCCATTGATACTATGAACTGTATTTTGTTTCATTTTTTGTTTTGTTTTAGCATTTCACATTACTTGGATGGCATATATAAAAGCTGTCTTTAGACCTAGTTAATTTGATTTGTGTTGTGAGAAAATCTGTGCAATAGTCTTGTCACTGATATTGCCTTTTTTTCTTCTCCAGTAGTTCGTGCTTTTAGGAAATGAACCTGTCCATGGATCTATCATTGATAAAACTATTGCTGATTTTACCACAACGTGTGTGTGTGTACGCACGCACACATGCAGTGTGTGTGTTTAGGTCAAGGTCTGTGTGTGTGTGTTTTAATAGAGGTGTTTGCATGCATGTTTGTGTGAGCATGGTGGTTTTGTTTTTTGTTTTTTAAAAGTATGTATGTGATTGTTGTACAATATTCAAGTGTATTGACACAGTAAAGAGGTGGTGATGTGACGATGATATCTTTGTATTATGTATTTGTGAGAGTGTGCAAGTGAGGTGTAGATTGAGACTATTTTCCAAACTGACTGTCTCTCTCTCTCTCTCTCTCTCTCTCTCTCACACACACACACACACACAGAAACACACACACACAGACACACACACACACACAGACACACACACACACAGACATACACACAAAGAGACACACACAAAGAGAGAGACACACACACACAAAGAGACACACACACACAGACACACACACACACACACAGATTTCAAGACGAGATAACAGCCCCAATATGGCCTCTGTGGTTGGCAGGACCATAAACGAGATTGGATCAAAAGATGTTCACCTGCACACAAAGGTAATCACAAAAATGCAGAAATATTTCATAATTTATTATTTCCTTCTTTTTCTTTAAAAATTGGCCTAGGTTAAAAAGTTTGTCAATGATGTCAGTAAAGTACCATGGGCTACATCAAAGTGTTATGTCTTAAAATAATGTAGAGATTGTCATAAATCAAGACAAGCTCTTAGCATAATGCCACACAATCTTCTTTATAGCAGGAGAAAATCTAAAGTTAGAATATGGCTGCCTATATGGCAAGGTACTTGAAAAAGTTGGAGGCAAACTTCTCATCCAGTTTGTACTTAGACCTTTCAGCGATTCCAAGGTGGAATAAGGATAATATATGGAATTTATATAGCACTGAATCTTGTAAAGACAAACAAATCGAAGCACTTGAAGGAATGAGTGAGTGCATATTCTGGGTGAGCAACAATAAAACAAATAATGTTAGTAAATCAGTTGACATTTATTGAAATCATCTTTTTTATTTAAAAAAAAAAGGAGTTTTCAATTTTGTGATTTTTAGAAACAGTGAAAGATTAATTACTAGAAAAGAGAAGGAAGGTGGCAGGTTGGTTTAGATGCTCACTTGCATAATGAAATCCTGGGTTTGATTACCAGCCTTGCCCTTTGGGGGGGGGGGGGGGGGGGGGAATCGATGTGAATTTGGAGGACACTCTAAACCAGTTTGACCTGTGTGTTGTTGTGCATGTCAAAAGAACCTACAGCAGTGGAAAGTTGGAAGGATCAGGAAGGTACATCCAGACTGTCCAGGCAAAACTGATAGGTTCCATTCCCAGCTGTGTCTCTCAAGTTGGAATGCAGCCAAAGAACGGAAAAGTAAACCCTAAAACACACAGGGCGAAAAAGGAAATTGAATCATATGAAGGGAAGCAAATAACTTTAACATCAAACCAGAAAAAACATAAGTGTCTTTTTGTTTTGTTTGTTTGTTAATTTTATGTCAACTTGACCTTTTTAATCAAGTAAATGAATGGGAAAGCAGTAGATAAGTAGGCATTGAACTGAAAGTTAATCCACCCGCTAATGCAACTTCCATTCACCTGTCAGATTTCCTTAAGTCGACATTAAAATTGCGAAATCTTTCATAATCAAATATAAAGTGAATACATTTAAGGTTTAATTAAAATTCTTTTTATAAAGGTAAGGCACAGAATACAATAACTTGTCACCATAATAAAGTTGGATTACAATAAATTTTTAAATAACTGGTTTTGTTACATCCCACTCATCACTGGTGCAAATCTTTAACCCCCCCACCCCCTAAAAAAAAAGACACCCCCCACCCCAAAACAAACAAAAACCACAGCATATAATGCTCCCTATGACGTGGGTGCTTAGTCATTATCCTTGAAAGAAAATAATTTAATTGAGTGATTGAAACTAAAAAGCTTATTTAAAAACCTGGTGTCTTCATACCTTGAAGTTCTTTTTATTCAGTATATGTTGATGGGTATAGATTTTTTTTAAAAAGTACAGATGCTGGCGACTTTGAGATGGGACCTGAAGTGTTGATGAAACACAAACACCAAATGAATATGACTATATCACTTTCTGTGGTGGTCATTGAACAATTTAGTTTGCTGATTTCTTTGATTATGATTTAGCAGCATAGTTTGTCTTCGTTTGTTTGCATGACTGTAAGTAAACATAACATTGATAGGAAAAATTTGTACCAATATTGATTGTTCACTTATGTAATTATCATACTTGTCTGTATATTCTTTCTTTTAAAAAAAAAATTGTAACTTAAAAAAAAAGCAAACCATAAAATGAAACATTTCCTGTCATCCCTTTGTGCTATTTTAGCGCCAAAACAAAATATCTTTAATAGAAAAAAATGAAAACTATCACAACAGCGGCTTCTCCATCTGCAAAATTCTCTAATTATACACTTCACCCCACATTTTTAAAGGGAGACAATCGATAGACAATAAACAAGCTTTTGATTAGGGTGACTTCCCATCACTGTTTCCAAGATGGAGGTAAAACACTGTTCTGCGTTTTTAGCAACCTACCTTTTCGCTAATCTTTTACTAATTTTCAACAAATTCTGTGATTTATTCATTAAAATGGTAGATGTTTTAACGTATCTTAAATTTTGCAAAGCCAAGTTTTTGTTTGTATCGTCTTAGATTTTTGCGATCAAATTAATGCATCGGTAGAGGGTCGCCGTCGGCCCTGTCCAAACTCCAAGGTCTGGTCACAGGTGTCGGCGTCAGGCTTGTTCTTGCCTTGGTGACTGAGTGTGAAGGTGTAACGATTGAGTCAGGCAAGAGCGTGCACTCACGGCATGCTCTTTAGTGTTTCAATGTGTGTAGACTAAAGTATTTCGTTCGTTTGTTGGTAGCAAGCACTAAATCAGTAAATGTAAATCGCTAAATGATTTTAAAAATCTCGCGATCGTTATCAGTACTGTAACCCCTGACTCAGTTCATGATAAAGTGTAAATTATGTAGCTGACTTCAGTAGTGGACAAGGGTTAAACAATTTTTTTAATGTATTGTTTATTAATATTACTATACCACTTACCAGTATTAGTAATATTATAATATTAATGCAATCTCCCCACCCAACACAAACAACAACAAACAAAAACAACAAACCAATTTCCAACCAACTAAACAGTCAACTAACCAAGCAAAAAGGACTTTCCTGCATATTGAAGTTATTTTCAATTATATTTTGTACCTCTACTGTTGTGAACATGTATGACATGCATAATAAATTTTTATGCACTACTACTAGAGTATGCTTGACCGCTATGCCAGGGAAGACACAGTGCCATTTTCATTATGACACCTCTTCTTCTGTATGTATATTTTTCTAGCTTTTTTTGTGCATGTTAAGTTGCTTGTCCACAGCGCAGAGTAGATTTGAAAAAAAATATAATCTTCTAAATTCCATACATGTGCCAAAACATTACTAAGACTAGAGTAATTAATGTTCATCTCATCAGAAAAATGTCTATATAGACTATAAAGTATAACACAGTATGAGTATTAGTTTCTTTTTGGTAATGATCTAAAGGACCATCCTTTTGAATATCATTATAACTTAAAATTCTGTCTCCTCCAAGTCATTAGGGTTTGATGAATATTACATAGTCCATCCTTCCAACAGGTAAGAGTGTTGCTCAAGCATTGTTCTGTGTGCAGATCCAGATTGTACATGCCAGAAATGGAGAGCTCATCACCTCATTGGGTGGAGTAAGTAGATTATCAGAAATTTGTCTTAGTTCTAGTTGCATTACATGATCACTGAATGAGTGAGTGTGAAGCAAACTCCCAAGACCTGATTTAATTATGAATTATCCATGTAATTAATATAATGGGATGAGAGAGCTCAGTGGTCAGAGCACTCACCTTTCCCAGCTAAGGTTAAGCAGCATCGAGTGTGGTTACCACTTGGATGGGTGACCGTTTGCACGCCTTGGCTTCAGTACATCCCCCCAGTTCACCCAGCTGTTAATGGTTACCTGCCTCTTTAGGGTCAGGGAAGGTAAAGCAGCGAGGGAGAGGAGATGGGTGCTGCCCTCAACATGCTGGCCCCTGGAGAAGCTGAGTTGTGGAGGTCTCTGATGGCTTGCTCCCCTATGACCACATAGGTTATGAGACACCTTTACCTTTACTGAAAATGAAATGCAAGTATCAGGCTTTTAACATAGAATGTTTAACTTAATCAGGTAAATTGTATTTGTAAGGATGGTTATGATAATAATAATAAGTCATAAATGGAATTTATTTATGCATATCATGTAAAAAATATCAAAAATAAAATCAAAGCGCTTGATCCATCATAAATGAACCAACAATATTAAACAGTTTAACAAATTAAATAACACGAATTGCAAGTTACACACAACCACACAACACACACAAGTATATGCTGACAACCATTGATATAAAGATATGTCATAATATACATTACATAATGATAATGGCCTTAGCTCAGAGAAGGAAACCTTAACATCACATAAATTATAAACATACTTGTTTTTTGTGTAAGTAAATCGGCATTCTCAAAGTACACACAACTAGAAAAAGAGAACAAGATATGAAGATTGCTATCAATGTATCATTTGAAGGAATGCATGCATTATGATAATGTTAGTTTAACTTAGAAATTATGAGATTGACAAAATATGTTTTGGAAAAAGACAAAGACTCAACTTTAAACTCAGTTTACTGTTGGTGTTCACAGTTGTATCATTATTTTTTATGATTTCAGCTGCAAGGCCAGTCGACCATTTATGACATCAAGAAAGCATTTTCCAAGGAAAGTAAGTTGTGAGTTTTTTTTTAAAGAATAAAATTGATGCAAGTATACTGTGAAAGCTGCTTGGGTATTAAATTAAGAGTGTGTGTCACTCTGTGTGTATGTATGTGTGTGTGATAGGGGGGAGAGAGAGAGGGTTTTTTTCAAAATTGGACAGTAGTGTGTTTGTGAAGTACCTGGCAAGGCCTATAATTGAATGATTGAATTCACCAACTGCTTGTTTCAGAACCCAAGTACTATCCTGATAGGCAGTCGTTCAGAACAGATGCAAGTGAGTATGATATAATTTATATTCTAACATTATAACCTGTATTCTTCACCTTATTTCTTATATATTATTCAAAAACTTATGTACAAAACTGCATGATTATTGGAAAAATTAATTTATCATTTTCTTTTCCTCCTGAAATCTTTTTTAAACTGTAGATGATCATTTCATTGGGTATTTTTTGATACTGTGTTCTGCCAGCTTCCCATCATAAGGTAGAATATCTTAAGATGAAGATTTGTGGCTGCATTTTCAAGTTTTAGGAAAAAGAGGGAAAGGTATTAAAGTGGCTTTTAGAAATAATAGAGTACTATGAAAGTCAGTCAGTATTTTTTCAAGTTGTCTTTGTTTCAAACAAATTTTTAGTATAATCTGAGGGGTTAAAACTATCCCACAATGAGCAATCTTATCAGTTGTGAAACTCACTACCTTCAGAAATGGGTTTACACTTTACAGCATACCTAGGTAAGCTTAGAATATCTTTTTGACTAAGCTGTAAGGAACAAGATCAAATCAGCATTGCAAATGAACAGAATGTATACATGTATGTAAAAATTTACCCCTAGGGACCTAATCTTTCTTAACAAGCAAATGTCACGTGGTGTGTAGTTGTATGTATACATACATGTCAGGCTATTATCTTAATTATACAAGAAAGGTTTTGCAAAGAAAACAAAAATCTACGCCCGCATACAGGAAACAACCTTGAAATGAAATGTCTTTTACTGTTAGTTTGCTTGACCTTTAAAAAAAAGTAAAAATTTTTTTTTGCTTGTTGGGCTTATGGCTGCAAGTTATGCATCAACAGAATACATCATATGACTCTGTGTGTGTAAGTTTTGTGAGTGTGTTTGTGAGAGAGAGAGAGAGAGAGAGAGAGAGAGAGAGAGAGAGAGAGAGTGTATGGGCACTAGTTATGCATTAGTAGAAAATACAAAGTGTGTCTGTGTATGTTACTGGGTGTCAGGAGGCAAGATGCTGAAAGATGACTTGACCCTGGAGTCTCTTGGGTTGAAGAATGGCAGTCGTCTGTACTTCAAGGATTTGGGTCCTCAAGTTGGCTGGACAACAGTAAGTACTGTGTGTATGTTTGTGTGCATGCGTGCGTGCATGGATGTGTGTGTGGTAGGAATGGAGGATGCTTGTGTGTACTGAAGCTGATGATACTAGAGTTCAGAGAGAGAGAGTTAAGGATGAGCTAGGTGAAATTTACTTTGAGTCTGTGCAAAACAGTAGAAGCACATACATTAATTTAGACCTGCTACCAGAGACATGATGCTATAGGCATGCTTGAGAATTGTAACAGGTTAAGTATACATATTCTTTACATCTTAACTTTCTGTGGCTTAGAATATAGTTATGTATGTGTGTACTTTAAATTCTTATTTTTAATGTTTCGATTTTTTAAACTCTTATTTTGAGGATAATGGAATACACACTCGTGTGCTCTTTTACATCCAGTCCTGTTGTGCATGCACTTTTGTAAATGTGTGTGTTTGATACTTGTGCATGCATGTGCTTTGTGTGTGTTTGCATTTATACATGCCTGTGCATGTGTTTGATTACATCTTCATGTGTTTTTCAATGTGTGCAGGTATTTCTGACGGAGTATGCGGGGCCTTTGGTCATCTACTTGGTGTTCTACACCAGACCAGCTCTCATCTACGGGGAAGGGTCTTCCAAAATGCCATACGCCAATGTAGTCAAGTATGTGGCTGTGTGTTTGCCTTGGGGAAAGGTGGGGTGTGGTTGAGAACAGTTTTTTAAAAAATGTAATTATTGTCTCTTGTTTTTGTTATTTTTTGTCTTGCGTCTGCTTCATGTGGGCTTTTTTTGTGGAGTGTTTATTTGTTCTGTCCCTCTTTTTTTTGTTTGTTTGTTAGTGTTTCTTCTTTCTTTCTGTGAGATTTCTTGGTTTTGGGTTTTTTCCAATTTAAAAAACAACAACTTTCTGCTGTGTTGGCATCATATTGACTTAGGGGTATGTCTTGGCTTTACTGATTGCTCTGTTTAGTTAGTTTGTGCAGTCATGTTTCACCTTTAAAAGAAAAAGATGAATGCTTTAAGTGTTTTGATCATAATCCCATTATTTAAATTGATCTGCTATGTGAAGAGTGTTGTATCAAATTGGTAAAGCACCTTGATGATCATCAACAGTATTGCGTTGTAGACCCTTGGACTAACTAGAGTTTGTTTTCAGCAATTTGAATATTGCATTGTCATTAGTTAACAGGTTTTTACAACACATTGTCATAGTGATACATGGGTCTTGAAGTGTAAAATAATTAAAATACGAAGAATAAGCATGAAGGTCTAAGATGGGAGAAGAGGACAGAAAAATATACATTAGTTGGGAGAGGAGAGCCAGTAACAATGAGAAAAGGGTTTATATCGTAACAAATGGGGGCAGGGTAGCCTAGTAATAACAAGTTTTAGCTGATAACCTTATGGCCTGGGCTTGATCCACCACCAAGGCATCCTCCATTCAAGGGGTTTTCCTCTGGAGTTAACATCACTACTGACTCCACTCTCTCAAAAGTCCTCCAGATGAGACTATAAACTGAGGTCCCTTGTGTCAGTGCCTGCAGAACATCTTGTGCACACATGAAGACCTGTTCCACCTTATGGGGAATAGTAGGCCAGTACATGCTGGAAAGAACAGATGACAAAATTTTTTAAAATGCATGCACGCTGGTGTCGTGTTTAGACATCATCCCCAAAGTTGGAATGTGGCTACCTTCATGGATGGTGGATAGAAATGGTCACATAATTAATAATAATAAAAATAAATGGAATTTATATAGCACTATATCTTGCAGAGACAAATCAAAGTGCTTGCATTCAACTCATTCTTACACAGTCATACAACCAGTAACAATAGTTGCATCAAGTCCAAATTATGCAAGTCTCACCATTGATAAACCTAAGAGCTGAGGAACAGGAAAAAAAAAATATATATATATATACAGATATAAAATTAGCAAATGCAGACACTTCCCAGCTTAAAAATCATCATTGACTGTAGTGGTTGAACATCTGTTGAACAGACTGGCTGCAGCCTGCTGGTCATTCCATTACGCCAAGCGACTGTTGGAGACGGTGTTCATCCATCGCTTCTCTCACGCTACCATGCCCATCACAAACATCTTTAAGGTCAGTGCTAGCTTTTTTTTGCTTTTTTTTATTTTAATAATCACACATCTTTGTCAAACACTCAGACAGCAACTATTGTATGAGCGAAAATGCATTGCCCTGCTGTTAAAAGCACCTGACAAGTCAGGCCCAGTGCATCTGACTTCGGCTTGGGAGAGAAGAATCATGATCTTTTTAAGCCTTTCTGGAAAAAAGAAAGGAGAATGGACCAAGAAGGCACAAAATAGACAAGAAGGAGGTGACAGGAAGAAAAAGAAGCAGGCAGAAACGAAGAGAGGGATAGAAAAGATGGAATCCCTTACACAGAATTTCCAGAAGGTGGGGATGCTGTTTATACTGACAGGTCCCTGGCATCCCCATGGGGAAGGTGTTTGTATCACATCAGTAAAGAGGAGAGAGTGATTGGTGTGGATGATTTGGGTGAAGAAAATAGATAATGAAGTGTAAGAAAAAACCTAGCAAGACCTTGGACTGCCTGTATTGCAGTTGATCTTAGAGAAAGGGGCATAAATAAGGAGGAAGCTCAAAACAGAGAGAGATGGAAAAGGCTCATCAATGTCAAACCTGCCCTGGGAGAAACATGACAAAAAAGAAAGAAGAAGAAGTGTAAGAAAAATTATATGGTTTCTGTTACTCTGTGTGTGTGTTGAAACAAACTAAATCAGGGTACCTTGTAATCTTGTTATATATTATTTGACCTTGGTTTTTTGTTTTCGTTTCTTTGCATACCCTCCTCACACATTTTGACTGTTTGGATTTTAGAATACCTTTGCCACCTTTTCAAATGTCATTGATGACTGGGCGTGTTTGTCCACACAAAAGCTTTTTCTTGTGTATTTTTTTGGGGGAAATAACTGCATCATTTTTCTTTGTGTGTTTACAGAACAGTATTTACTATTGGGGATTCGCTGCCTTTGTTGCTTACTTCGTGAATCACCCGCTGTACACCCCTCCAGGTGAGTTCTTAGACTTTCCCTTGGTTTTCTCCCTATCCCTCCCTTTGAATTTGCTCTGTCTTTCCATCTGTCTAGTGTCGTGTTTTTTCTTTGTCCTCCTTAAATCCTCCCTATCATTGTGTTTCTTTCTGTGGTGTTATAATAATAATAATAATGTATGGAATTTATATAGCGCTGAATCTTATAAGTCTGTACCTTGCATTGTGGTTTTTCTGGCATTAACTTTACATCTCGTGTGATCTGATTGTTGCAGCATACGGTGACATACAGGTATACGGAGGATTGGCCGCTTTTATTGTAAGTATATGGGTGGGTTTTTTTCTGATACATTTTTCAGTAAATAATTTCAGAAATAGATTGTAAAAGTTTAGCCAGTCAGACAGAGGTAAAACTGCAAACTTGCAGACAAACAGACAAAAAACTGATACTTTGCATAATTTTGTTTCGTTTTGGTATTGTTGTTTTTTGTTGTTTGTTTTTAAAGTGTGCATTACTTTCTCAACGTGTATGGGACCAATTCCAAGGCTTGAACAGTAACAGGCAGTAATATTCATACTTGTTTGTAGGGGACTGAAATTCTGTGTTCTGTTTTTATCTATATAACTATACCCTTTATTGAAATCTCTATGTGTGTTTTTTTGTTATCCTTTCTTTCCACTGTATGCCCACTGTCAACTTTGTTTTATTTTTCTTCCTCACCAGGCTTATTTTATTCCATATCCTACCACCTTTGTGTGTGTGCTTGCTCTGCCAAATGAATGAATATGCTAGAACCTGTGGGGGAAAAGTTGCTATTTCAACTAGTAAATCTGCCAGGTTCTGCCATTTTACTGCCCATGTATGATATACAGTGGATCGGTGGTCTAGAGGTAACGCGCCTGTCTAGAATGCGAAAAGTCCGGGTCGGGTGTGTGCGCGGTTCGTACCCCGTTTGGGCCCGAAATTTTTCCCCATCCATTAGACCATGAGTGGTGGTCTGGGCGCTAGTCTTTCGGATGAGACGATAAACCGAGGTCCCGTGTGTTACACAAAATTTTCAGCGCACGTAAAAGAACCCACGGCAACAAGGGAGTTGTCCCTGGCAAAATTCTTAGAAAAAAGCCACTCTGATAGGGAAACAAATACAGTTGCAGACCAAAAGAAAAAAAGAAAAAAGAAAAAAAAAGGGTGGCGCTGCTCTTGTGGCGACGCGCTCTCCCCGGGGAGAGCAGCCCGAATTTCACGCAGAGAAATCTCGTGACTTAAAGTGGTATAAAAAAAAAAAACAAAAACAAAAAAAAAACAGTTTTGGAAGTGTTCATATAATTATGTTATGCAAAGTGAAATGCCATTTGAGTCTCTGTGCTTGAGATTAAATATTTGTATCTGCATACATGTGTGAAGCAAGGTAAAGTGACTGTTAAAAGAAGAGAAAACAGAATGTCCATTGTGTTAAATAACATAGAGACAGTCCAGTAAAACTTACATCGAGTCAGAGTCAGCCAGGACTGTCTTGCTGTGTGCTTGTGAAAAGATAAAATAATTGTTATGTGTGTGTGCAGTTTGCAGAGATAGGAAACTTCTCAATCCATCTTGCCCTGCGAAACTTGAGACCTGCAGGTAAGTTTTGTTTCTGATATTTTCACTGATAAGAATACTTGGTACTTAACGTTTACTTTTTTTTTTATACTCTGCTTGTTTTGTGTTTGTGGGCTTAAGCTGTGTTATGTTCTACATTTTCTGTAGTTCGGATTTTAGGTGCATGTGAGGCAGGGTTTTTTTTCAATGACTGTTAAGTAATGTTGTCAGAGACTCGGCATAGTTATTATTGGCATATAATGTCATTATGGTGTCTTCATTAGATGCACACCAAAAAAATCTATATCTCTGATTCCTGGTTGGGAATACTTGACCACTGCTTTTTTTTTTAATTGATGAAACAGTTCAGTTCCATAATCAAGCCATTCTCTTTTTCTTTGAACTGTTCTTTCATCCTCTCTCTCTCTCTCCCCCCTCTCTCTTTCTCTCTCTTTCTTGTCTGTCTGTCTGTCTTCTCTCTCTTCTTTCTTTCTTTGTCTGTCTGTCTGTTTGTCCCCTCTTCTTTCTTATTTATTTTATTTACTTTTTTTTATTCTTTTATATTGAGGGTAATGGAATAAGCACTTATATGCTTTTTTACATCCATCCCCGTGTGTATGCCGTTTTATAAATTCTGTCATCTGTGTGCCACAGTGGCCTCTTACAAAAAGTGGAACAGGATTTAACGTGGGCGCAAGATGTTCTGCGTGCGTTCGCATACGGGGCCTTGGTTTATAGTCTCATCCGAAGGATTTTTGGGGAGAGTGGAGTCTGCATTGATGTTAACTCTCTGTCTGTCTGTCTCGCTCCAACTCCTTCTATTTCTCTCTCTCTGTGCTGTCCTTCCCTTCTTCCTTCTTTCCCTCCCTTAAGTTCAGCTCCTCACCACAGGCCTGGTGTAATTTATACCGTCTGTTCGCAACTAGTGAACTTTTTCTGAGAATGAATATGAAACCGTCCTTGTGTCCTGCAGGCTCCAAAGTGCGAAAAATCCCCTACTCGTCGACCAACCCCTTCACCTGGCTGTTTGGACTGGTGTCCTGCCCCAACTACACCTACGAAGCCATGGCCTGGGTGTCCTTCACCATCATGACCCAGTGTCTCCCAGGTAAGGGGATAGCTGGAAGACAGCGTCCTCCTGATGCTGGTATAGTCACAGCACTGTTGTCGCAGTTTGCACGTTTGGGTCTATCATGATGTTGGAGGGTTTTAGAGGATTTTTTTGTGCTTGTGTTTTGTATCCTTAATGTTAGGCTAAAACTGTCCCATACACAAAAAATACCCATTGGTGAACCTCAAACGGTCGGGCTAAAGAACAACAACAAAATATGATTTGAACTACAGGCTAAAGAACAACAAAAAAGATTATTTGAACTACAGGCTAAAGAACAACAAAAAAGATTATTTGAACTACAGGCTAAAGAACAACAAAAAAGATTATTTGAACTCGTCAATAATTGTCCAGCTGAAAACCGCCTTTTCGCAAGTATAGCTGTAGTGATAGAAGTTTCAGGTTAGAATTGTTTTCGAAGAAGGATTTTCTGAAGTATACTTAACAGACACTTACGGGTGTCCATTCATTTTCAGCTAGACTAATACGTCCTGTTGGTCAGATGCATGTTCAGCTGGTATCGCTGGATGTGGAAAGACATAAAAGTGAACACAAGTTCAGGACGTGTCGACACACAGTTGTACACAGATATCACAGATAGAAATAGTGGATTGTGAAACGCTTAATGGATCCAGCATTTCACAAGTGGGTTACAGTAGGCTGGTTACCTCGTCTTTATGCATCCTTTTATTTTGTTTTCCAACTTTCTATAAGATGGGAGATATTATGCAAAAGTATTCAGGATAGTCTGTATGCTGTTGCACGTTTTTGAGAATTGAATACAGGATAATTAAACGACATAGCCATGAAGTTGAATTGCAGCTACCTTACTGGTGGGTAAAAACGGTTGTGTATGGAAAATCACTCCATTGGTGAACACCTTGGAGCTCTAGCGGAGGAATGAGCCTCCCCTCCTCCAACCATCCCCAACAAAACAACACGACCTTTTGGATATTACCATTCCTCACTATTCTTTGTCTTTACTAATGTTTGTGCTTTGTGGTGTTGTTCTCCCCCAGCGGGCCTGTTTGCCTTTGCCGGCTTCTACCAAATGGCGGTTTGGGCCAAGGGCAAGCACCGCAACTACCTGAAGGAGTTCAAGGACTACCCACGTCGTCGCACTTCCATCATTCCCTTCTTCTTGTGAGCCGACAAAGGGCATCATCGTCGTCGTCACTCGTGGTCCCAGAGACACCGGCAAGATCCGTGTCTTGTTTTTGACGCTGTGTGGTTGATAGGCATGTGGATAGGAGTTTGAGAATTTGCTTGTTTGTGTTTCGAGTTGGTGGCAGAAGTTTGACGTTTTGATTGAAAAGTTTTGTTGTTGCTGTTGGCTGGGTTTTTTTGCATAATAGTTTGATTATTTATGGAGTGTTTGTTGAGTTTGTTTTTACTTGTTGGTGTTGGTAGGGTTGGGGTTTTTTTTTTGGGGGGGGGGTTGTTTTTTACTTTTTGATCGAAACGGTTATCAAATTCTACAAATTTGTTTTTGAAAATAGTTAAAATCTTTGTTTTTTGCTATTGGCGTTTTTATTCTATTATTTTGTAATTATCATCTTGTAATAAGAATCTGTTTATTTTATTTTATTTTTTTAAACTATTTCATCTTTGTTGGTTGGTTTTGGCAATTGCAGACAGAAGTTTTTAGCTCATTTATTGATCTCAAATGCAGGAAGGGAGCAAGTAATAATAATAATAATAATAATAATAATGTATGGAATTTATATAGCGAGCAAGTAAGCTGTTTATCTGGCTCAAAATTTAATACTTTCCAGAGTATTCAAAAGCGTTTAAAATTAAATTTCCCAGGCATGAAGTCAAATATTTTACTGTACATAATCAAAGCGTTGGGCTCAACTGTGTATATCCAAATCGGGTGGTCATACTATTGGTGATTATCCAACTCTTGTTGCAATATAGATTAGCCGTTAAAAGGGGATGGTATTTATGTGGTCTTAAATTGATTGGACCGGCTGTTTTGCTTACAAAGGTTGTAGACGGACCAGCCTGGAGAAATTTGTCAACCAAAACATCTTTCACCCCCCCCCCCCCCCCCCCCATCTCTCTCCAGGTTCCACCCCACCCCTATGACCGTTTTGGTTAAGGGACAGATTGATTGAAAGAATTATTGCTTTTTTTATGTTTGGTATTTCAGGAAGATTTTTTAATTTTTATTTTATGAAGATATTATTTGATGCCAAGAACACAGTCTATCTCGTGAGTTTACAGCCGGCTCAAGTTTTGAGCTATTTTTGTTTGTTTTTGAGAATGTTGTCGACAGTTGTTGACGTTCGTTTATGGTTCGGGAGTAAGGGAGGATAGGGAATGTGTGGTTGATTACAGGGTGATGTTGAAGATTTGGATTTATTACCGTTTTTACTTTTTTATATGGAAATGCTTGTTAGCGGTCACATTCTGGAGGAAAAGGTATTGATTTGTTCTGCTTGTGATTCATTTGAACAAAAAATAATAAAGCCAAGAAAGCCAATGTTTTGGACTTTGTTTTATAATACAGTGTTTTTTTTCCATCCATGTGAGTATGGATGTGGAAATATTGGACAAGTGCAAAGTGTATGTGTGTGTTGTTGTTTTTGTTGTTGTAGATGTTGTTGCAGTTTTTGTTGTTCTTTTATTGTTGTTGCTGTTGTTGTACATTCCCAAGCTTAACACCCTAGGGGGTCACCCAGAATACGCACTCTGTCTCACTCATCTCACCTGGGAATCACTGTAAGGATGTAGGTACACACTCGATAAGAAGTTTACTGTATATGACTCTTTTTCAAATACCTCGCCATATAGGCTGCCATACTCTGACTTCAGAGAAGGTTTTTTTTCTCATATACAGTGCATAGTGTTGAGCTAAGAGCTTGTCATGGCTAAAAGTCAATATCTCAAAAGTATAACAGCATTTTGATTTAGACCGTGGCACTTAACATCAATTACTGACGAAGCTTTTAGCCTGGGTCAAATTCAAATGTAGAAAATATTACAGTGGTCCTGTCTTGACACCCTTCCCCCGACACACACACATTTAAAAGACAGTCATGTAAGTTCCAGAGCTGCGACGCTTGCATGACGCCAGTTCTGTCCAATATTTTCAGCTCGCAGAGTTGTTTGCCAATCCAGTTTTTTCTTCCCGATGTGGTCTCTGTAGTTGGTGGGGCTATAAACAACAGAATTGGATTGGATTTGTCGTCCAATACCATTCTGATTTTTCGTGAGTTTGAAACGCCGGTTGATATGCATGCTAGTCTGTGGGCGAAGCAAGAAATGGTGTTTGATGGAGATAATTTATTACTGATACTGTGCATGCGTAATAAGTCGCTGGAAATCATGGTTGCCCTGCCTGAGGAGGATTTGTGTCCGTTAAGTTTGAAGCAAATTTTTGTTCTCGGTTTAATGTCTGTTCATTAGTAGGTGATTTAGACGGGAAAATGTTTCATCATACAACAATAAAAGGAAGAAGAAGAATAGAAGCAGAGGGGAGTATGCAATGCCCCAGGAAGGACTATAGTAACAGTCTTTCTCTCTCTCAGTAACTCACACACACACACACACACACACACACACACACACACACTCAGAGTTTCTCTGTACTCTTGGAAATAGTCATTATTTTATAGCCTGGTCACATGTGCATGTTGAGAACTCATAAGACCACTACTAGTGCAATCATGGACCATGTTATTTCTCAGACCCGTGAACAAGACAGCACAACTGACATCACAAAGAAAAATCCCCTTGAACAGGTGCCTTGGTGGTGGTGTGAACCTGGGCTTAAACCCAGACCGTCAAAACAAGGGTGCAATGCTCTGACCACTAGTCTATTCCTGGCTTGATCCCAAACTGTCAAATCAGGCAGTTTGATTTCGAGGTAGACAAAATAGCAAAACTATCAACACTACACGATATACCAATGTATAGTGCACATATAGTGCATCGAGAGTTAAATCTGCACATGTTTTATGTTATTGGGTAACCATGCTAAGAAATTGACTTTTTTCTCTTTTCTCTCCCATTTTTGTGAGATGAAGCTTTGTGATTGTTTTTAAGTAATTCATTTTGGAGGACAATAGGAGTTTGCTTTCTCATGTTTTTGTATTTGAAATTAGGTAAAGGTAGGTAAAGGTAAAGGAGTCCCATAACCTATAAGGTCGTAGGGGAGCGAGGCGTCAGAGACCTCACTTCTCTAGGGCCAGCATATTGAGGGCGGCGCCCATCTCCTCTCCCTCGCTGCTTTACCTTCCCTGACCCTAAAGAGGGCAGAAACCCATTTACAGCTGGGGGAAATGTACTGAAGCCAAGGCGCGCAAATGGTCACCCATCCAACTGGTAACCATGCTCGACGCTGCTTAACATGGCTGGGGGAAAGCGAGTGCTCCGACCACTGAGCTATCCCGTTAATTTGAAATTAAATGATTTTAAAGCAACAGGTTATAGAGGAAAATAACTGAGCATGCACCCTGTACCTGGAGAGGGATGGGCTCCGCCACCAGGTTCAACTTGCCCAAGAGACACGGCCTGAAACATTCAGTGCAGTGCAGTGCCCCAACCACTCCTCAGGGAGAAATGGGACAAGAGAAAACCATGCTGATTTTTCTTGTTTCTTGATAAGAAGATAATCATGTTGATGAAAACACCACTCCATTTTGTTCGTTCAAATGAAGAGCATTGTGGTAGACATGTGGTATATTTTTGTTATTACAAAAATATTTATATTTATTATCTTTTGATAGTGTGTGTGTGTGTGTGTGTGTGTAAGACAGTTTCATAACAGAACCCAGAGTCAGAATAAGACAAGAAGTTTGTGTCCTGCCAAAGCTGAAAAGTTTCCAAACACAAGTATGGCCTAAAAGAAGTGAATTTATTCACCACATTTTTTTTTATATTATAAATATATACAAAACAACAGTATCACAATAGCATGAAACAAGTGTACATACACTGTACAGGATGTTGAAAAAAGTTTAAAACAATATGCAAAAACTTAACCAATTCAGACCAGATAATTGGACGGAATCTTATTCAACATTTGATACCCAGACAAATCCACACAAAAATGGTAAGAAAACTTCACCCCAGAAGGGTTCACTTTCTAAGCTGATTATTAACTGCTGAAAATGTTTTCTGAAATCTGTGCTTTCTGTCGATAGTTCTGCGTTGAGTTGAATAATCTTGCTCAAAGTTGGCATCCAATATACTGAATTTTTCGGTTTCATTTCACATTAACAATGTGTGGAGATGAAGGTATTTGGAGTGACAGGTCAATGAGTTGTCAACTGAATAACAGAAATATGTTTTTTGCATAAATGCTGCATGACTCCATACAACTCTTCAGTGTATTCGTACAGTTTTTCAATGTAGCCTATCACTGCCTGTAAACATTTCGGCCTGCTGAAGAACATGATTTTAGCAAGCTGAATCCTTTACTGTGCATCATCATCTTTAATATTCTTTTTTTCTTGGCATTCGTGTTATTGCTATTATCTTGACAAGTACATGACAAAACAAAAAGAAAAGAGGGGGGAGGGGGGGGGAGGTAAGTAATGCTGTTGATGAATAGATCTGTGGTACACTCATATGCATGAATCAATAGGTCTGTAGATTTTGATGTCCAAATATGAATTTTTATTTTGCCAATGCTTGACAGGAATGTTGACAGGTAATATGTGCCTTGTAAATTTCCTGTGAGCTTTTGAATTCAAAGAGCATTGCAGCTTTACTGTTGTGAATGGTCAGAGAAACAATTGCTCACTTTGGGTTCAGAGTATTTATTAAAACAAACAAAATTATTGGAAATACTATAGACTCAACACATTTTCATATCTTCAACAATAAGCAATGGAAAGATATATGCTTGAATGTTTTGAATGATTGTGATCTATATTTTCTTCATGAGAATTTCATCTAGCTTATGATAAAATGAAGTCTTATATAAACAAATTATTTTTTAAAATGTGACATAGTTCTAATGAATCAGCCTCGAACATTCAAATCACAGCACTGGACAACATAGAACTCCCCTTTTAGTCCATATTTTTTCTTTAATCAGGCACAACAATATCACATAATTATCTGTGTTTACACACATACAGCATAAAACAATCGCATGACAAAACTAGTGCAGCAACTTGCTAAAAATTTCCATCTATAAATGCTCTTCAATTTTTTTTTTTATACCTTTAACCTCGATATGCCTGCGCAACAGAATGTAACCTTCCATTCTGTTGCAAATGCCTGAAGAAAATAAGATCACAGTTTCTTTAACACAGAAGAAGAAGGAAAAAAATCACAGACTTAAATTAAAACATCCATCCAGTTTCTGACAAAAATATTTCAACAATTAGATGGTACGGACATCATTTGATGAAACCACAAGTTCTTCACGGAATATCACCAACGATCACAGAATGCAGACCAGTTCTCCTAAGACACATGTGGGGCCTCCAACGTGTCCATTGCTGTTGTGCTAGACAAAGATGACGACAATTTCCTACATGACGGTCTGCATGGGTGGAAGCGAGGGGCCTGACGGCGGCCGAGATCCGTTCTTCTCCAGATCCTGGTTCTCTTCTCGTAATCGCTTGATCTCCATGCGCTGCATGTCGATGATCTTTACCTGGTTTGCAACATAGGAGGATTGGGGTGAGTCAGGTGTTGTGAATTGATGTGTTTTGTAGATGTGTGTGTATTTAATAAAAAAAAAAATTTTTGTATGTGTGTTCGATAACTTATCTGTGTGCCTTTTTATGATTTTTTGTTGTTGTATGTGTATGTCAGTTTTGTCATTTGTTGTTGTTGATGTTTTCAGTTATTTGGAAAGAAAGGCTTCAGTTGTAAAAATATGTTAGATCATCTGAAGTTGTAAGTATGCACACACGTACACACACACTTGCGCATGTGCATGCACACACACACACACACCGGCATTCACAACACAAATGTACTTCCTCATCGTCATTGAATGCTCAGACAGCAGCTACTATTGTTGTCTGTACTTGATATATTGATTTTGAAGGGATTGAACTACAGAAAAAGTGGAATACTGGTATGACTGCGATTCTCTCTTACTCATTCAGTACCCTTGTCATATTGATTTTGTCTGGTTAATGCACACAGAAAACGACACAGCTGGAGGGCTCACAAAGCTCTCTTGTTCTGCCTGATCTTACCTCTGTCAGGTGTGTGTGTGTGTGTGTGTGTGTGTGTGTATGTGTGTTGTGATTTTGTTGTTGTTAGGGAAGTAGAACAAACAGATTTAACATTTATGGCAAATCAATTTTTAGCATTTCTGTCTCTCTTCCCTCTTTGTATTCCTCTGTGTTTTCTGTGAAGAATGATAAAAAAAAAACCTACCCAAAACAAGCATGTTACTCAGCCTTGCTCAGCTGTGACTGAACTATCACTTACCAATACAGGGCTGAGTCCATAATGCACTATGCATGCTGGGTCAGAACAGGCACCATGTAAATGTTCTGACAAGAGCAGCGCAGGGCTACATCTCTGGCTGGTGCCTCATGGCAGCTGGATATATTTCTTTATGGACTGCTGCTGGCTTTGAGAGAGAGTTGAGAATGGTTCTAGGTGTAGTTTTTTGATATGCGAGTCTAGATCGGAGTAGGCAGCAAGGAGAAAGAAACTTCGGGGTAAGATTGAAAGCATGGCATCAAGAGAAACTCGAAACTCAAATTTTAATTGTCTAAGGCCAACAGCCCCATACAATAGGGGTGGACATAAAATGAATACGAAAGGATGCAAATGAGTACAAATCACGAATAGAAAAGTTTAAGCAACATTTCAAAGACGTTACATTAACAATTTCAAATTCATCTGCTTTCGCGCACATACGCAAACTCACATGTACTCTCGCGCACACATACAAACATGGCATCAAGAGAGAGAGAGAGAGAAGGGGTGTGTGTGTGTGTTGGGGGGGTGAAGCCAGATGCTCACCTGTTCGTTGAGTTTTTGCTCCATGATGGCGGAGGGCTGTTTGGCGGCCAGTTGAGCCAGGGCGGTGGCGTCGCTGCCCTTCTTGTTCTTCTTGCTGTGCAGGCCCAGCGCTGCCTCCATGTCGTGGATGTGCGTGCGGCACATCTTCAGCTCCCGCCGCAGATCGTTGATCTCCTTGATCAGCGACACGTTCTCCTGCAACGCGCAGGTCAACGTTTGTTATTGGGGTGGTTAGTTTGGTGGTTGTTTAGAAGGGGTTTTAGTGTAAAAAATTGTATCTTTGGAATGTATTTTAAAAACAAAGTTTCAAAATGGTGCACCGGTTATGTGGTTTGCCCCACTGAGTAGTAATAATGATAATGAAATGGTGTATCTTGATTTGTTTTGCTTTGATTTGTTTTTGCAAGATATAGCGCTATACAAATTCCATTTTTTATTATTATTATTATTATCTTCACTTCTTTGTTCGTTAGGTGTAAAAATTGTTTTGATCATCTTAGTCCTCACATAGTCATCAACTGTATGATTGTACAAAGTGTTCAAACTACAAATGAAAGGTTAGGGAGGAGGGAAAAAGAGGGGGGGGGGGGGGGGGGGGTAGAGAATTAATGCACAAAGTTTATTGCTATTTTCCAGCTAAGCCATTTAATTCTGTGGTGCATTGAAGGAGCGAGAGTAAAAGGCAAACAGTGTTGGAGATTTTATGTTGACATGCTTCATTAGTTGATAACTTTCTGTAAGGAGCCTAAAATCACTTGCCTGCATGATCCTGACATTGTCGGCTTTGTGGATCTCGGAGTCTTTCTCCAGCTTTTTACGCAGCGAGGCCACGGAACGTTCCAGATGCTCTTTCTGTCTGCTGAACTCTTTCTGGATGTCAGCATCCACGCTGGCAGATTCCGTCTGCACAGGGAAAACAGAATGTAAGCATAGTTTTAAAAAATGTGTAAGAATTGTAAACTAAAGAAGAAGCAAAAGAAAATCAAAGTGTGTTGTAAGAAAAACACTCTTTTTATATTTTAAAGGGATGTGTAGGCATTTTTGAAAATTGTGTTAAAATTATACAGCATGTGTAAATGATCGTTTTGAATGTGCTTCAAAAACATTTAAAAAACTTCCATGCCTGAAAATGTAACAGTGTTCAAATTTCAGTGTTGAGATATAAAAACAAACTTTCTAGAATGTGCCCATGTAAATGTGACACTCATTCGTTCATTCCATAATGAGCGACGCTTACACTGAACCTTGATTTTTGTCTATGCACATGTGCATAAAAGCACATAAGCACATTGTGTGTGTGTGTGTGCTTGCGTGTGCGTGCATGTGTGTGTAGGCGTATATGGGTGTGCCTGTATTCGTGTGCGCTTGCGTGTGTGATTCTGTGCATGTGTGTGTGCATGCATGTGATATACACACATTCTGTACCTCTCTAACAGCATAAACCCTATCTTATCTAGCCATCAGGACATGGACAGAGGACCGCTACTCACAATGTCTTCCTGGACGTGTTTCTGGTACAGGGCCTTGATGCTCTCCTTCAGCATCTTGGGGTCCTGGATGTAGCCCACGCAGTTGTGGAGATCCGTCTTGAACCTCCGCACCACCGCCTCCACGTCACGCACCTGCATCACCCACACCATCCTCACAGTCAACCACAGGGCCAAAATATCTCTCTGTCATGGAGGGGTGGGTGAACTAATTTTTTTTTTCTCCTCACGTGGCTTATTTAGAGAGAGAGAGAGGAAAGGGAGAGAGAGAGAGAGAGAGAGAGAGAGAGAGGGGGGGAAGAGAGGATGACAGAAAGAGAGGAAGGGAGGGAAAGAGAGAGAGAAAGAGAACAAGGTGAAAATAAACATGGCATATATAAAAAAAAAAAAAAAGTTGTGAAAACACATTCTAACTTCAGAGCAGCTTGTGGAAAATTTCAGATGTCAAAAAAGCCAGAATATAATTGTCAGATTTGCTTGAATAAAAAGAAGCAGGAAAATGGACTAGGAAGGCAGAAAATAAGCCAGAGAGAGAGAGAGAGAGAGAGAGAGAGAGATGTAAGGAAAAACACAAAAACAAAGAGAGAAAAGAGAGGGGAAATTTCTAGCACAGAATTTCCAAAAGGTGGGGATACTTTTTACAGTGAAAGAGCCTCCAGCATTGCCACAGATGGGGGGTTGGGGTGGGGGATGTTAGAAGCAAAAGATGAGGTGAGTCTTACCCGCTGTCGCTCTTGGTGCATCTCCTTGTCAGTGGCCTTCAGTTTCTGTCTCAGCTCCGTGATGTTCAGTTCCAGCTGAGTGTTCTGCTTGTTGAACCTCTCCAGTTCACTCTCCATCTACACACAGGCATCAGTAGAGGGGTGAAAGTGGGCACTTCAATTCTTGTTAACTTACTGTGTAGTAGCATTATGTGCTCATAGTTTCCTTTCCTCCTGAACTGCACTTTTTAGAGTGATGGAGATTAAGGGTTGCATATGCTCTCAAATACTCATGCAAGTACGGTTAACATGCACACACATGTTCATGCACACTTGCTTCTACATATATGGATGCAGGCACACACACACATGCAAACACACACACACACACGCACACTTTTACATTATGAATACACAAACAATTATTTGTAATTAACGTTTTGCAAACTACATAGATACAAGAAATGCTTCAGATATCATCAAGTCACTTGCTTTAATCTGAACTGAGCTCAAAAGCAATCCTCAAATCCAAAGGAAGCCTGAATACTGACCTCCTGGATCTGTTCCTTCATGTTCTTGATGTCATTCTCGCGAGGCTCGATCTGTTTCTTCAATTCCTTGATCTTGTAGTCCAGCACAAACTTGAACTTCTCCAGCTCCTGGTTCTTCTTCTTCAGGTCGTAGATACGCTTCTCCTGCAAAACAGCGTTCACACCATGGGTTAGTTCTGTCACCAGGAAAGAAAATGAATACAAACAGTTTTTCCATTTCAAACACAGAGAAATTTCAGGTGGGTTCGGTCATACGTACAAACAGTAAAATGACAAAATACTGATCATAGATGAGACATGACGTGTATTCAGTCTGTAGCCCAAATTTCACATAGAAAAATCAGCTGTGATCAGACTAATATAAGATTCAACATACACAGTGTATGATACAAACATCTGCTCAATTTATTTTTTAAAAAGTTTCATTGTACTGTTAATCCTCCTCCTTTTTACCATTTGTCACAATGAAACGTATTGTATATACTTTCAATAAACAGTTAAAAATCATACTGTCTTATATTCATTCTGCTGCACCCATCAGAATTTCTCTTTATGGGAGTATGGAACTATCTTGAATCTCAAATCTCTTTATTTTTCTTCAGACGTATCAAAATCTCTCTCTCTCTCTCTCTTCTTTTCTCTCTCTCTCCTCTCTCTCTCTCTCTCTCTCCTCTCTCTCTCTCTCTCTCTAAGAGCGAAGATGTCTGTCGCCATGTCGGTAAATATGTGTTTCATGCTATTAGAAGAAGACAGGCTATTCTTGAAAGTTAGGTCATCTTCAGTCTCAACACCTCCACCCCCACCACTTTCCGAATATTAACTTGAGGTTTGTTCAGTGATTTTCTTGTTCAGTTGATGTATATTTTGTTTTAATTTTTCTAAGAAGGATAGACGATAAAAAGCTGTGAATATCTAAATGTTTGTTTGTAGATATAAATGGGTTGTACTTTGTATTCTGATTGGGAAAAGGTTATTATATTTCGGTTGTCATACATTAATGGACCACCCCATCCCCACCCTCCCTCAATGTGTATGTATGCCTATGGCCAAAACACATTAAAAATTTGAAATCTTGAAAAAATCTTGAAAATCTCTCTCTCTCTCTCTCTCTCTCTCTCTCTCTCTCTCTCCTCTCTCTCTCTCTCTCTCTCTCTCTCTCACCTTATCCTGGATGGTGTCGTCTCTCTCCTGGATCTCCTTCTTCAGGCCCTGGATGTCCTTCTCCAGGTTGCGGATGATGTTGTTCAGTTTGGCCGTCTCTGCCTGCAGCTTCTTGATCTCCTCCTTGTGGTCGTCAATCTCCTTCTGCAGGCTGGTGAACTGCAAGGTGGGGAACAGCCTGGGTTGATAGTCGTTGCAGGAGTTGTGTGGTTGGTTTTTGAGAAGAGTGTGTGTGAGTGTGTGTGTGTGTGTGTGTGAGTGTGTGTGGGTGTGTGTGTGTGTGTTATGTGTGAGTGTGTGTGTGTGTGTTGGGTGGTGGTAGCGGTGGTGGCGGTGTGTGTGTGTCCCTGTCTGTCTCTCTGTGTGTCTGTGTAACAGACTGACATTGACAATGCACTAGAGAAATTCAAAATAGAGATTAGAATCAGAAAATACTTCTACAAAATCATTTAAAATGTATTTTTTATCTCTTTTGTAATACTTTATCAATTTCTTATGCTTTTTTCCACTTTCAGATGTATTCTATAGTTTTCTTGTTGCTTTACATATCTCTTCCTTAGCATGCATACACACACACACACACACACACACACGCACACATTTCTCTATCCATACATCTGCCCTGCAACTGATTCTGTTATTTTCATTCAGTTTTCCTGAAGGCAATAACTACTACCATTCTGCTCTTACCTTCTTCTTCATGATGCCAGTTTCTCCCTTCAGTCTCATGTTGGCCTCCTTCTCGTCACGCAGTCGGCGTTCATACTTGTTCTTGATGTCCAGGATTTCTCTGTCGGCATCCTCCTCTATCTGTTTCTTCGTCTCCTCGTACTCTCGACTCTGTTGCCTGGCCTCGTCATTGGACTGTATCAAACAAATGGTCAGTGTTGATTATTGGGGGGAAAAAGTTCAAACAAAGAATAAAAAGCCAATGACTGTCTAAAAAAAAAAAAAATCAGTTTTCGAATAAATGCTCGCAAAGAAAAAACCTGAATCACTGAAATTCATTTTTTTTGTAATTGATACAATACTGGCTTCATTCAGATCTTTACACAAACAGCTGCAACTTTAACTTAAATCAAATTGAATTTAAAAGCTGACATCAGAGTCTAACCATCAATATTGTAAGTTACAAAGTTTGTGTATCTTTACAAAAATAGCTGCAACTTAAACAAAATCAAATTGAATTTTTAAAAAGCTGACATCAGAATCTAACCATCAATATTGTAAGTTACAAAGTTTGTGTGGGTTTATTTCTTAACTTCTCTGTTATTCTCATCGCAGAGTCAGCTTGTCTTTTCACTCATGCAGTGGTTTTTGTTGGTGTTTTTTTTTATCATTACAGACACAAAGGTTTCCTGCCTCTGTCTCCCTGAAGCTCACACATTGACATATTTACGTTTACAAGGACAGACAGTAAGACCGGGCTTGGGGCCTAAACATCTTCATCCTGGCGTATCCAGCATGCTTGCTTCACCTGTTCCAGCTTGGTGGTCATCTCCTGCAGCTTGGTCTCGTAGTACTCGGTGAGCTCCTCCAGGGCGCGCTCCTTGCTCTCGTCCATCTCCTGCAGCTGGCGGTCGTAGTCCTCCTGCATCTTCATCATCTTGGCCTGCTGCTCCTGGAACTTCTCATACTCCAGCATCAGCTTCTGGTTGTTGGCAGACTCTGCAGCAGTTCAGCAGGAGTGTTCGGTTAGTGGGATGGAGCTGTGGTCATTTGGTATTTTTATGTTTGTTCGTTGTGTTTGGGTATTTTTTATCGTCGTGTTTTGTTGTTTTGGTACTGCAGCGTAGTAACTTAGTTTCTTCTTTTCTCCATTTAGAAAAAGAGATATTTATGGATTTTGAATCTGAGTTTTAAAAAAGCTTATTAAAATTTATGGTTAGTTTCATTTGGATTGGGATTGTAGTAATGTTGTTGTTGTGCGTGTGTGTGTGTGTACATGCGTGCGTGCGTGCTTGTGTGTTTGTGTGTGTTTTTGTGAAAAGTTTGTGTTTGTACTATATTTTGATATAGTGAAAATTTATATATGAGCATTCACACTCTTCAGTGTGATTTGAGCACTCAAGCAAGCACATACACACACACACACACACACACACACACACACACACACGCACACACACACACACACTCATTCACTCATACACTCAACTCACACACGTGCATACACCTACCCAAATCTTGCAGTTCCTTAGCATGTTTCTCCATGAGTTCAGCCATCTCTTCCTCATGTTTGGCTTCTTCCTTGTCCTTGTCTGTTTTCAGAACCTGTTCCATGCAAATCACCCCCTCCTGTACTAGTGCTTCAAATCTACACTACATCACATTTCAGTCTTTTGACATTTCGTTTATTGGACATTTTTTAGCATGCTGAATTTTTACCCCAAGAATTGTTAATTTAAATCCATAAGCTATCATTTTGTGTATGATAACAAGGATGTTTATGCTCATTTCCCATCAGTTCTTGTCTTTGATTATTATTTTTGTTTGTTTGCTTGTGATCGAAAAAATATTTTTCAGAAATATGCTATGCAAGTATCTATTCTGTAAATGTACTGTATCTTGAAAATCTCTCTCTCTCTCTCTCTCTCTCGCTCTTTCTCTCCCTCCCTCCCTCTCCCTCTCTCTCATACATATTACACATGGATTGAGCTCCATAGTTGTACATTATATGAGCATTTTAATCCTTTGACATAATTTTGCCCCCCAAAATAGTAAAAATACCCCCCAAACTTACTTCTGAGCTAAATTGCTCATACTCCCCAATAGCAAAATTTATACACAAGAGAAAAAGGTAAAACAAAAATGAAATACAAAACAAATAAATACAAAATACTAGTCTATAAAACTTATATTAAAGAAAAAAACTAGCTGCAGTGATAACAATAACATCAACATGTATGACACTGATAAGTGTTTTCTGTAAGTTTCCAAAAATTTGTTAGAAAAACAAAGATATAAAAACTTTGAAAAAAAATTTACATTGTGATCAAAAAACAAAAAAAAAATTCCCCCCAATTTTCTTTGAATAGAGATTCACTTACATGTTGTTACATTTCTTTTTTCTTTTCCATTACTGTACTTACATTTTTATTGTTGACAATTTTTGTTTGTACTGTCTCACATACCCAGGCTAATACAAAAAATATATACTTACCAAACAAATAAAACTGTTACAGCTTTATTTTTCAGCATTACTTTGTGTGTGTGTGTGTGTGGGTGTGTTGCGTAGGTTTCATCTCCGCTGACCTGGTTCTTGGTTTTGAGAGATTCCATCTCCTGGATGAATTTCTCGGTGAGTTCCTTCATCTTCTCGTTGTAGTTCATGTCTTTCAGCCTCAGCTGGTACTCATTCTCCATCTTCAGCTCCTCCACACGGGAGTTCAGGTCCGCCATAGATGCGTTCTGTTTGTCGGTTGAAGTTTTGGGGGTTTTTTTAAAGTAAAAAAAAAAAAGGAAAAATAAAGGTTACATTGATAAAGTGGTACATTTCGAAAATAAAAGTGTTATATTGTTAAAATACAAGATTTCAAAAATAAAAGTGTTATACAAGATTTCAAAAATAAAAGTGTTATTTTGTTGAAATACAAATTGGAAAAAAAAAAAAATTAAAAAACAACTATGCTATAATACAATATTCATGATATACATGTTTTACACATTCAAATACGCATAATATAAAGGTACACAAGATACACAAGCCATGTACACATGGTTGTATGTATGTAAGTATGCTCATGATGAACATTACAGCTTCTGAAAAATAGAAATGTAATATAAATACTAGAACTATAAAATATTTCTGAAAAAAAGAAGAGAAAAATAACATGGTACAAGAACTATTAGTTTTCTTTACTTCTTGGTCTTCCAGCCTCTCCTCCTGAAATTTATAGTTGGTCATGTCAACTCTTGTACTACTCATGTGGAAACATTACAAACACAAAACTCGTTATGCAAGGGATGGGGACTGTACAAATAAATGTAACTGGACACCACAATTGTAGAACATTTCAGCTCATTAGCCCTTTCATCACTACCACCAGCTATCGCGTTTTTTTGTAGGCATTCTCAGTGCCAGCCATATTTGTACAACGACCAAAGTTTTATACCTGTGTGTGTAAAATGCAAATATCTCTGGAACTAAACCACAAAATTCTGAGCTGTTTATTTTTGGTTGCTTAACTTAGAAAACGGACTGTTTGTATGATAAATTTATGTCCAGTCTACAATAATGATTTTAAACTATTCTTAAATGAGAACTACTTCATTCTAGTTTCTGAGCTGTTAATGATGATGATAATGATATGTGTGGACTTTGTTTAGAGCTGAATCTTGTAAAGCAAACAAATCAAAGTGCTTGTATTCAAAACATTGACACACATGCAACTGTTCACAAAAGATTGACAGGTTTTAAATTTATGTATGAACATACATACACACATGCACACATGCACACATGCACACACACACACACACACACACACATGTTTTTAGTGTACATCACTTTTAGCCAAAATAGATAATAATTATAATTGATGTTTTTGTTGTGTCAAATAAGTCTACATGACTTAAATAGCAATAAAATACTCTGAATCTGAATCTGAATCACACACACACGCACGCACGCACACACACACACACATACACACACACACACACACAGAGAATTGCACACACACACTTACACTGACACACACACATGTCCACACATACACACACACACACACACACACTACACACACACGTACACACTCACACACATGTACGCACACACACAAGCTGCAGGCTTTTCATTTCATGGAACTGCAACGTGAGTGCCATAAAAGTTAAATGCACAATAAAAAAACCCACACCCAATACATCTTATCCGACGTGGCCTGAAAATGAACCTGTAACCTTTATCACAAAACTTATTTTCATTAGTGTTTTTTCATCATCATCGTTGCTGTTTGGTGCTGTGACCAACCTTCTCCTCCAGGTCGCTCTTGGTAATGAGGATCTCCTCGGCCCAGCCCACCTCCTTGTCACGCTTCAGACCCCTGCCTTCCTTGTCCTGGATCTTCCACAGCAGAATGGAGGCGTCCTCAGCCACCGTGATCAGGTACTGGTCGTCGTACGTGATCTTCATCTGCATACGCGTGCACACAGAGCATATATATCATCTCTGTGCTTGGTAGAGGAATTACCAGCATGGTTGGATTGAATTGGAGAGAGTGTATGAGTGAATATCCTGTGATGTTTTGTTTTAAGGCATTAAAAAAAATCCTAAATTACAACAACAACAAAAAACTCACACCAAAAAATAAATGAACAAAGAAAAAGTTGCTCAGAAAGCTAAAACTCCACCTAATTACGATTTACAGAAGTCACAGGATTAAATCACCAATTTTGCAAAGAAAAGCTGTAAACTTGGGATTATTTAAGTCCCTTATTGATGACTGAGCAAAATTGCAAATGAATTAGCAAACAAACACAAACATCACAGAGGAAACAAGAACTTCACTTTACATACAGTCACATGATTAATGTGCGTGAAAGATAGATGCAAATTTCACTTCAGGTTTGTGGTTACTTGAAGCGCCATTATTTCTGAAACTGTTGAGCATTTGGTGATAACCAGCTTAGCAAAGAAAGCAGTAAAAATCTGCCATAGTTCCCTCATGTGTGCGAGGTAACTTGCTTAGTCAGTCCTGCACAGCTTTCTTCATCATGCTCTGTTATTTCATAAGGAAAGAGAAAAAGTAATGACCTTGGTAATGGCAGCCCCATGACCTTGGTGTTCCTGCCATTCCCCGGGAATGGTGAGGGGGAATTTGATGGACCACATGGTTCCCCGAGCTGTGCCGGCAAACAACATGCGGCCGGAATGCGACAGTGCCACGCTGGTCAGCGTCATGTCTCCTGCGGTACTTCACGCAGGATCTGAAACAGCGATAAATGTCACCTACAGAAGTCCCTGACTCAATGTAATCCAATAAAGAATAATGGTAATCTGCAAATCTGTGGTCACTTTCAGTGTCTACTTGTACTGTGTTACAACCCTAATGTCCATAGCCTTGCTGATCACAGAGACGTATCAAGGATGTTGTCTTACTAAAGATACAAACTTCATTGGAAAAATGTTTTTTATTCTTTATTACTTGATGGTTAGGAAATTCAGCAAAATACGACCATACAGGAAACTCAGTTATTAGCAATGCCCATGTACAAGATTAACAGATTCCAGCCCCCCCTCCACCCTAAAAAAACCCAACAAAAAACCTCAACAATAACCCCCTCCCCCACCCCCAAAACGCTTAACTAAATGAAGAGTATTCATTGAGAATGAAAAGTTCTCTGTCCAAAGAAAAAATCTAGTTGTCTGTTTAAAATTCTGGTGCCCTTCCTTACTCTAGACACTCTCAATCTCTCACAGTAAGAGTTTACACAACTTGATTCCACACACCTGTGAATCAGCAATCTCTTTCAGAGTCTTGTCTGACCCAGCAGGCGAAAGTGGTCTTTCCATCAGGAGTGACGGCCACACCGGTGTAGCTACACGATTTGAGCACGCTCTCTCCTACACGCTTGCCTGAGTAGGCATCCCACTCGTACACGGCTCCGTCCATGCCACAGGAGACGATCTTGCTGTCGTCCGCGCTCCAGACGATGGACCTGACCTTGCCGTTGTGACCTTTGAGGTTGGTGACACACTCGAAGGTTGTGGTGGAGTAGATCTGAATGACGTTGCCGTGAACTGCAGCGAAAAGGTGGCCTCCGTTGCTGAAAGCGCACTGTCAGAAAGAGAGAAACAGTCACGCTTTGTGTTGAAAGTGGTACTGTGTACGCTGACGTATTTTTTCGTTTTGTATTCTTTTGCTCAGTTTCATTCTTTGGTCAAAAGATCAGAGTATTGTTCTTCTTTTATGATACGGAATATAAGTAGTTTCTGTGTTTAAGTAATTTCAAATGCTATAGTTTGTCATCTTAAAATGGTTTTAAAGTAGAATAACCAAGGGTTTGATCTTCTGTTTTGTTTTGACATTAATGGGATAAATCAATGGCTACATTCACTCAAGTCTGACAGTCATTATTCTGTTGTTAAAGATGCGTTACTGACAATTTTAACTGGCTTTCTAGAAGATCAACAGTAAAACAAAACAAAAAAATATGACTCAGTCCAGCAAATCATTCATCTAACCTTTTCCAGGATTTAAGATTTTTTGTGGTAATTTTTGTCATTCCTTTACCAACCCCCCACCCTCTTCCTGAAAATTATGAAGAGGAAAAAAAAGACAAACAACACAGACAACCCACAAAAAGTTAAATGCTTTTGAAATAGTACTGTGTCACCCATAACTGACAAAAAATAAAGGCAGAAAACAAATTTTAGAAACCTGGTGTTTTTTTTCTCTCTTTGTTCATCATAATTTCTCAGTGACACAAGTTCCATATGAAATATTTTTCAACCCACTGTTTGCAGGCACTCCATGGTACAAGACTGTTAGCAAACCAGTATACATTTAAATAAAGACGAGAAGAAAAGCCACGGACCTCTTTGCAGCCTCGCACGGTGAACTCTTTGAAGGTGCGGATGTCGTCGATGAGAAGGTTCATGAGGCGCAGCTTGTCGCTGAATCCCACGAGGATGTAGAGGCCAGAGGGATGCACGGCGATGCTGTACGCTTCTTCCGCAAACACCTTGTACAGCTCCAGGTTGCTGAGATGAGGTAAAAAAGGTAAAGGAGTCCCATAACCTATAAGGTGTTAGGGGAGCGAGGTGTCAGAGACCTCACTTCTCTAGGGCCTAGCATATGAGGGCAGGCCATTCCTTCCCTCACTGTTTAACTTCTGACCCTAAATAGGGAGGTACCATTTTACATGGTGAATGGGGGAACTGTACTGAAGTAAGGCGCGTCAACCGGTCATCCCATCCAACTGGTAACCCGCTCGCGCGTGTTAACTTGGCTAGGGAAAGCAGTGCTTGACCACTGACTTTCCTATCCCCTGAGATGAACAAGATAAAATTGCTGAAACAACATCAAAGATAACAATTTTAGCAGGGACGTGGTGACATTGTTGTTAAACGCTAAGGTTAAATCATTGAGTTATAAAGTCTTATGGACTTTGCTGAAATAGGACATCAGTTTTATAGGAAGGTACATAAGCTTTATTGAATTCAAATTAAGAAGACGCCATCATTTCATGTAACAGACAGTGTATGCTGAAAGGGAAGTTCTACATACATCTAAACAACATAGCTTTTATGGTTAAATTTTAATTTTAATTTTTTTTTTGGGGGGGGGGGAAGGGGTTGTGGAGAGGGAAGGTGGGGTGCTTTTTTGGTTTGTTTCTGTTAAGTTTTGTATTTTGGGTTTGCTTTGAACCCCCCAAAATTTTTCTAATTGTTAAATTCACGAATTAATGAGTGTGCTTACTAGAAATCACAATAGACACTTGTACTTCAGCATGAACATTGTAAACACCTAACACAGTTGTAAATTTCCATGACAACACATGATTTCAGCCTGAGGTGTGGCGGCACTCACCAGGTCTCGTTGTTCCAGATGCGCACGGAGCGGTCCAGAGAGCAGGTGGCGATGAGGGGTTTACGGATGCACACGTCCAGTCCCTGGATCTGCCCGTTGTGGAAGGCCTGGGCCAGCACCTCAAATGTGGCCTGGTCCCCCTGTACACAGCGCAACAGCAGCAGTGATCGTGTTGTTTCAGAGAATGAAGAGAACAGTATCCTTAGTTGCTGTTGGTGTTTTCTTAATCTGATTCTGTCAAGATCGATTGCAAAATTCTTCAAGTTGGCATCATGTTTCCCTGAGTGTTCAGTTTGCTAAAAAAAAAAAAAGGATTATTAACACTTTTTGCTTACATATAAAGTGTAATGAAACACAAGGCTTAAGGTTTTCAACAGAAGCCTGAACTGAAAAGGAAAATAATTTTTTAAGCTGGATATGGTCTGTGATTTTTGCAAGCTTTTTGTAGTTTTGTTATTTGTTTAGATATTAAGCTGTATTTTTGACTTGACTACTCGACAAAACTTTTTAATGCGCCTTGTTGTTTAAGTTTAAGATATGCAGTCTGAGGTCCTATGTATGATTATCACACAACATAATAAACTTGTGCCACAGTTTATACAAAAATCCATGTTATTCATACCAAAAATCTGCCAGCTTACGAAACATGTTCAACCACACTCAAGATGAACTTTACAACTCTGGAGAGAGATCAACTACACTGCCTAAAAAACCTTTTTAGCTCAACATCCAGTGACTCAAAGAATCACAGGAGATTCAGTCAGTGGCGGTTGTACTGGAGGACTGGCAGGAGGACTCTACGATGTTTACCTTTCCGATGTCGGCGCTGGAGAGGGTGAGGTAGTAGAGCTGGGCCTGGTCTGTGGAGGCCACCAGGGTCTCCTCTGAGGGGCTGACTGTCAGGCACTTGATGGTCTGCTGCTGGGGCTTGGCTGGGTCCGCGCTGTTGCTGGAGTCCAGGGGGATCTGGGAGAGAGGAGGGTGTCGGGGTGACGTTCATGACATCGGGCTTCTTTTTATGTAGGGGTAGGGATGGGGGGGTATTATTCATATCATTATTGTCATCATCATCGTCATTGTTATTCTGCTTTTCCTTGTTTGTTTGCTTGCTTGTGTTACTGGCTTGTTTTGCTTAGGTGAGTGCTCTTTGAGGGATTATAGGATCATCAAAAACTGTAAAAACTTGCGGTACATGATGAATTCTTTTCTTTAATCTGGAAAATAGCTGGAGTATGTACATAATGTACATGTATGTACATTAGGTATGTATATGTACATAAAGAGAAACTTGTACATGCATGCACATAATCAAACATGCATCTATACATGCATACTTATGCACATGCATTATGTATATATTTTTGTACACACACACACACACACACACACACACTCACCACACACATGTATTATTTTTAGTTTTAAATTTACATCCGCACGCTTCATTTTCTTTCATGATAACTTTACCCTTCAGCTCTCTCTGTCTCTCCTTCAGTGCAAACAGCCATACCTTGATTTCTCTGGATTTCTTGAAGAAATCTTTGTCGTCAGTCTTCTCAAAGAGGAAGACGGTGCCAGGCCCGCAGGCACAGGCGAAGCCCTTGGAATAGGCCACAATAGCCGTGATCTGGGGCACCGACGATGAAGCCTCCTCTCCAGGCCTGCACAAACATGGTTACACACGTTCTGGTTTTTTCTTGCAGTATTCAGGACGCATACACACCACATTACAGCATGTGGTGGTAAAATATGGGGAAATGTCGTACATTCAATTGAATACTGAATTTACTTTCATTCATTTGAATTTTGTTTTATTTTATTTCATGTTGTGTGTTGCCCAATCCAATAATGAAGGCCAATCAAGGGCTGTTGTTTTGTTTAATTCTAAAATTAGCATAACATTTTACAAGTTGTCCACAAAGCAAAAAGCAAAACCAACCATTCATAAAAGACCAGCAAGCATTTCAGGTCTCATTATGCGAAGCATTTATAGCTTCTGAACAGCAGCAATTTCTCATTCACACTTTCGTCTTTATATAAAACAATTTTTAAAAGCCTTTCCAAAGAGGTGACAGGTCTTCAGCAACAATGAACATGGAACACTTTGTAGCAGTGGCCGGCTCTCATTTCAAGGGGCATAACACAGGATATAATAGTGATCATTTTGAAGATGGTTGTTTCCCATTGACCACAAACATCACTGGTGGTTTGTTTTTGTCAGTAGTGTATGATAGGCCAACTTTCTGCATAAAAAAAAATGCCAGTAGCCATAACATTTTTCTCTGACATATGCTGTAATTTGTGTTCTGATCTAAAAGACTTTTACTGAGATTTACAAAAAAATTCCCACCCTAAATCATCAGCCCTTCCTTCAATTAACTAGTAATCCCCCCTTTCTTTTTTTCTAAGTTGCTGCCTCAAACTTATGTCATTCTTCCCCTCCCCTTCCAGTTCCTGTCCTCACAAAATCCTCAACCTTCTCCCACTTCTTGGTTGTTCCCAAATCTCACTCACTTTTCATCCTTTCCCACATTGATCTCATTCTTCAGTTCTCCAGCCTCGAAGAGGAGCAGACGACCATTGTCGGTGCCGACGACAATGCGCTCCTCAGACACCCAGGCGTGGCACAGGTAGTTCTGTGGCTCCATCTTCTGGAAGTTGAAGGGCTTGAGGTTGCCCTCGCTGTAGCGGAAGTGACGGAAGATGGTGTTGCCGATCACACATAGCTGTGTGTTGTCTTGAGGGTTGAAGCTCACCTGTACAGAAGCAGCAGGGGGCTAGTTGTTTGTTTGTTGACAAAGCAGTTAAATGTGTGTGTGTGTTGTGTGCGTGTGTGCGAGTGTGTGTGTGCATGGATGCGTGCATGGGTAAGTGTGGGTGTGGGTGTGCTGGAATAACCAACAATATTACTTTTGTCACAAGTTCATTGTTAAAAAAAGAAAAAAAGAAAATACATGAAACATACAACTTTCTCACTACCTTTCATCTTTGCTCAATCTTAAATCATTACTCATTTCTACAGCATTGATTTCGCTGCTGAAGATTTAGGAAATCAACCCCCCAAAAAGATTGAAATGAAAACAATTCATCTTCATATATGACCACAATTGTAACCTCTTGCACTGTATATCACTGTTATATTCTACAATCACTTCTCAGTATCATTTGTTCATGAAGTTCAAAGAACTGAACAACACTTTCAGAATTCTGTCACGAAAATGCACATACTTTGTGACTAAAAATGCAATGTTTTGCAGTGTTTCTTACTGTTCTGTTCTTCAATCACTTAACAACATCTTTTGCTCATGAAGTTTAAAGAATTGTGAAACACATTTAGAACTCTGTCGTGATAGTGTACACACTACTTGACCATAAATATAATCTCTTGCACTGTTTATTACTGTTATTTTTCTTGTCGTCACTTTCTACATCACACTTGCCTGGTACACCTCTCCTGAGGGGTTCTGTGGGTTGGAGGTCTTGGTGGTGGCCATGACTTTGGACTTTTCCCATGTCCAGTACAGCAGCGTCCAGTCTGGCTTGCCCCCCTGAGCCACCAGGTACTTGGAGTCCGGAGAAAACGCCAAACTGACGTACTCTCCAGTAGGTACGTCCGGTGAGCTCAACACCTGCGGAGTGATTCGTTATTTTGATTATTGCTAGATATACGCTAAGAACATGCAGAAAACATATCATAACGTGTAATTTAATGAATGTGAATTTTTTTTTTAATAGTCAAGAATTTTAATACAGCTTGTCTAGTAAGTTAGGTAATTGTTTTACTTTGATTTCTTTCTTTTCATTTTAGTATTCATCATATTCGGAGGATAACATCAGCGAATGGACAGGCCTAGAACTCAACAAAACCCTGAGAAAGGCAGAACAGAGAGAGGAATGGAGGGAACTGGTTGTTGAGTCTTTGAGGGTGCCCCCACGGTCGTCAGACTACGGGACAGATAGATAGATTCATCTCAGAAAAGGGCTGATGCAAAGTTACTATTCGTGAACCATCAATATGAAAATGGCTTTGCTGACAAACAGATAAAACCAATAAGTTATCTACTCCAATCACCTTCTTCTTCCTCAAGGAGTGCAGGTCATAAATGGTGATAGTAGGCTTCTCCCCCTTCTCTGCGATGGCCACATAGCGCCGGTTGGGACTGACGGCAATGGCCGTCATGCCATCGCTTTTGTCCGACCCTGGGATGAACTTTTGTGCCTTCTGATCAATGTTGTAGAGGATGCAGTTGGCACCGGCGGGATAGACAATGGTCTGTTCATCGTGGTAGCAGATGTTGCCTGAGATGCCAGGCTTCAGGCCAAAGATGTGCCTGGCCTGGGCAATGGCAATGGACATCCTGGAGGCTTTGTGTCACTGGCCTGCAAAAACAAACACATCATTTTTGTTATAACTATAGTTAGATAGAGTTGGGTATGAAGTATTTTGAATTTCAAAAGTAGGAAAGAATTGCAATACAAATTCTTTGGCATTTAATTATTTTTGAGTTTATTTGAACTTTTTATTTCTTAACATACAGAAGAATGAAACTACACTCGCTTTCCCCCAGCCAAGTTAAGCAGCGTCGAGCGTGGTTACCAGTTGGATGGGTGACCGTTTGCGCGCCTTGGCTTCAGTACAGTTCCCCCAGTTCACCCAGCTGTAAATGGGTACCTGCCCTCTTTAGGGTCAGGGAAGGTAAAGCAGCGAGGGAGAGGAGATGGGCGCCGCCCTCAATATGCTGGCCCTAGAGAAGTGAGGTCTCTGACGCCTCGCTCCCCTACTACCTTATAGGTTATGGACTCCTTTACCTTTTACCTATAGAGCTTTTCATTCAACAACATTAGAATATGTCAGAGTAAACTTTTCTTTTTGAAAAAAATTGTTTTAAATCTTTTAAAAATTGATAGGGTATTGAAGAATATGCCGCCTTTATTTTGACTAACAACAACTGGTATGGTATAGGTACTAAACATTTTGCATTGTTTTGCTCATTTGGATGAAGTGATGTCAATAATTTATGTCTGAAGAGTCGACAAACAGTAGTTTATTTCAGAAATGTATAAGGATAAAAAGTATGTGAAGAAACAATCTGAAACATAATTATAATGAAGTTGACCATAATGGGAAAAAACCCTGACAGACTCCATTAAAGGTTTTTCCTTTTCAAAAACAAAATTATATACTGAAAAGCATTGTACTTCTATAGCAATAAACAGGTTTTGCTTTGCTTCTCAGAAAATTTTCTCACTTCTGAGAGGTTTTCACTTGACTACATAAGAACAAAAGCATGTTGCTTTTATGTAACTAGAATACTAACTGCTAAAAAAATTTCAGGTATGTAAGAAGTATGTATTTCAGCAATGTTGAAAACACTGTCCCTCAGTATCTTTTATGTCTCCTCAGTGTGTGTGTGTGTGTGTGTGTGTGTGTGTGTGTGTGTGTGTGCATTGTAGAGGATGCAGTTGTGTGTGTGTGTGTGTGTGTGCATGCGTTGTAGAGGATGCAGTTGTGTGTGTGTTTATGTGTATTTTGTTCATCTTTGTTCATTTTATTTGTTCATTTTATTCTTTTATATCGAGAATGGAATAAGCCCTAATGTGCTTTTTTACATCCAGTCCCCGTGTGTATGGAGTTTTGTAAATTCTGTCATCTGTTCCCACGGCACACGATGGCCTACTCTTACGAAAAGTGGAACAGGATTTAACATGTGCGCATGATGTTCTGTGTGCGTTCGCACATGAGGCCTCGGTTTATAGTCTCATCCGAAGGACTTTTGGGGAGAGCGGAGTCGGCACTGATGTTAACTCCAGGGGAAAATATCCCCTTGAACAGGAATCGAACCCGGGTCATCAGATAGCGAGTGCAATATTCTAACCACTAGGCTATCCCGTCCCCCACTAATTTGTTAGTGTGTGTGAGTGTGTGTGTGAACTCATTCATAAATTATGTGATTATCTTAAGCTTAGTTGTACAAGATCGGCATGTTTCTATATCCATCAAAATATAATGGGATAAAAGTTTTGTGTAAATAGAAGCTTATCAGTTGTGACAAAAGTATGAAATCTGGCCACTGTTCCAACTTGAGCTACACCTCAATCACATATTTTAACATATTTTAAGTAAAACAACATTTTCATCACAAAAAAAGATCTTTACTTTTCCATTTTAAAGTATCTCACCATTGAAAGTACACAAAATGAAAGAATTGTATATCTTTGGTATTTTTCCTGAACAGAATTGTAATCTCACATCAGTGACTGTTTTACTATGGCTCAAATGGTTAAAGCACACAGCTGTCCTATCATCATACCCCTTCCCTCTCCTTTTCATTTTTGTAATAGGGCAAACCAAATACATCACACTACAAAACATTGTTTTGTGAGGTAATGTTAGTTGAAATACTACTACTAGTACCACTTTTGCTACAGCTACTATAACCATTACTGCATTGAAGTTTACTAGTGTAAATAACGGTACACACTTTAGTGCACTGACTGTAGCAACCGATTCTTACTCTGGCTGTCAACACCTCAATCTTGATAGCAATTCGAATCTGGGAGAGGAATTGCAACATTTATCCATTCTTGAGCACATAGATGGTAAGGGATTTTAAAGTTGAAAATGTGTGTGTGTGTGTGTGTGTGTGTGTGTGTGTGTGTGTGTGTGTGTGTGTGTGTGTGTGTGAGATCAGCAGAACATAAAAAACGTAAAACATAAAAAAAGAATCAGACTATCTCTACCAACTAAATAGTACCATCCTCCAGCAAGTGGCATCAACACCATATCTAGGGATCCACATCTCCAACGACTTGAAATGGACCACCCACATAGACAAAATTACCAAAAAAGCAAGCTCAATGTTAGGATTTTTACAGCGAAACCTCAAACACTGCCCACAAGAATGTCGTAGATTAGCCTATCTATCACTAGTTAGATCCACATTAGAATATGGTGCCACAGTATGGGATAGCCACTGCCAAACAGACATAGATAAGTTAGAACGTATCCAGAACAGGGCAGCCAGATTCATAAAACAAGACTACCATACTAGAGACCCTGGCTGTGTCACGACCATGCTCCAAGACCTGCATCTGCCGAAATTACAAGACCGGAGGCGACAGCTTAGGTTAGCCTTTATGTATAAAGTGGTTGAGGGACTTGTCCCGGCCATGCCGCCATCAAATTTTTTTACCCCCAAACCCCAAGGTAAACGTAGAATTAAGACTAAGACTTTTAAGGACTATAAATCAGTAAACATAGTAGAAAGGACAGCCTGCAACAACAACAGAGGCTACACAGTCCCAGACAGCAGGTGCAACCAGTACAAGCACTCCTTCTTCGTGCAGACGGTTATAGACTGGAACCACCTCAGCGACCAGACCGTCAATTCCAAGACCCTGAGCTCCTTCAAAGGGGCCCTCACCAGGGAGAACCAGCACTAGGTTCAGAACCAACCAGCATTAGTACTAGCAGTTAAGCGCAAACCCCCAATCCGTCGCGTAAAGCCAGAAGTGGTTACTGCGACGTATTGATCCAGATCCAGATCCAGAACAAATAACTTCAGGAGCGGTACCAATTTAATAAATATTTGCAGTGCACCTAAAACTTGCACAGTTACCAAATTCAACTTAAATCTTTGTTCCAAACAAGGCATCAATAGTTCAAAGAAAAGTTCCAGCAGTAATAAAGAGAAGAGTGATCTAGATTACCTCGAAAACACAAAGTCAAGACGATTCAGTATCCAGCTTTCTCTGTTTCTTTCCGCCGTCAACGACAGCGTTGCTAGGAGTGATGGCTCTCTACTTGGTTTTTTCCTACAACTTCCGGTGAGTGTCTAAGGGACGTCACTCTTGACAAGCAGTAGCAGACATACATTCGTTTCTGCACGTTTTCGACCTTGTGTGTAAACACAAGTTGTATGGGACATCGGTGTGGATTGGAAAGAATTTTTCCAGTGAAATGTTTTTTTAGTACTGTATAGTTTTCGTCTGAAAGGATCAGCGACGGGCAAACAGCTGATGATCGATTTACAGTGAACAGAATCAGAGTGGCAGGTTTCTTGCAAAATGCATACTAGTTACTACTTCACTAGCGTCGTGTGGTGATCGATCGCATTTGGCGACTTGCTACTGATGCACAGAAGAAAAGAAAGAAAGAAATAATCAAGCAAAACATTCATCATAGTTTTAAAACAAGCCAGCAGCATTGTCCTCAAATGCATCAAAGTATCGTTGTTATGTTGTGATATCTTGCCAGTTGGAAAAATCCCAGGAAAACAAGTGGCCACTGTTAGAACCATTACTCTTAAGAAACCTAGTAAATTATGGGAAATGCTTAAAGTACTCTTTTAAGATAATGCAATAAGGAATAAAGTTGCATGCAGAAGTGTTACGTTACTGGCAAAGAAAAACTACTGAAAGATGAGTATAGTGAACAGACTACTGTGTGTAGTGAGGTGGGTGCCAAAATGTGGCACAAAACTTGGCACAACTTTACTGTCACAAAACTTAAGATCCCCTGCAACGCTTACAGTTACTCAGACATCAGTGAATCACTACAGTACACAGGATGCTTCCGATGACATGACAGCTACTGCTAATGAATGGAGGAATTACCTCACTGCTACTGATGTGGAGACAGAGACGATTCTGGGTAAAGACATGCTGGTGTTCCCTGACTTTCTCAGTGAAGCAGAGGAGAAGAGCATACTGGCAGAAGTGGAGCCATACATGAAGAGGCTGAGATATGAGTTTGATCACTGGGACAATGTGAGCATGTCAAGTTTGTCTGGTTGATTTTTCCATTTCATTTTGTTTACTCAGGTGCATGTAGGTGTGACAAAACCAACTGTACACAAATAAGTTAATATGTGTGTGCGTGTGTGCATGCATGGACGCATATGTGCGCACGCTCATGCACATGTGTGTGCATTGAATTCTGTAATGTCAATGTAAGTCTGTGTTGCCGTCTATAATACAACATATTACAAGTGTAGTAGTATTGTATGCTATCACTATGTGCAGATAGGTAATTTTGGAATGGTTAGTACTTGTTATTGATCTCATAAGATAAATCCTTTAAATGGTTTCATCAACTGATCAAATTTAAAACAAAATCTTTTATTTAATTACTGTCATCAGGACTGCTGTCTCTCTGTTGTGATTTTTATTTTGATTAATTACTATGATAAGTAGTATGTTCTTTCGAGCCAGAAGGCCCATAGAGCCGGAGCTTATCCCGGTTTCTGTAGCGTTAAGCGAACTGATGGTTTTTCACCACCCCTGTGACAGGACGCTAGTCTGTCGCCAGATACTTCCCCAGCAGAGCTGGTACCCACTTGTACACCTGGGTGGAGTGAGGAAAATAGGAGTAAAGTGTCTTTCCCAAGGACACAACACCGAGCCGAGCGGGGATCGAACCCGCGACCTCTGGATCACGAGTTGACCGCCTAAACCACTCGACCACGGTGCCTCCTAATTACTATGATACTTTGTTATAAAAAAATTTTTTTTAAATCCAGTAATAAATAGTTAGCTTGATTCTTCTGGAAAAAAGCAGTTGACGTAATGAGGTAGGAAATTGGCATGAATTTAAAAGTTATTTCAGTTATTTGTTTTTAAAAAAAAGTACCCACTTGCTGCATTTCTCACCATTGTTTCTTTAATGTGTTTGTGTATGAACGTGCGTGTATGTGTGTATGCGTGTGTGTGTGTGTGTATCACTGTGTGCACTTTCTGGCAGTTTTTATCAAAAGGCTTTTAGTTTCAATTACTAGCGAAAATTCTCGCACAGAAAAAGTTAAAAAATTTCATTGAAGAGGTACTTTTGTCAAGAAAGCAGCTGAAATTTCATTCGGTGGAAAAATGTTAGTGTCAAGTTACAAAATTTGCAGTGGTGTGATGCACAGAGCTACAACTAGTACAACTACAAGATAATGATCAAAACTTGTCATCATGCTACTGCTGCTGTTAACCTGCACTGTGACCTTCTTCTTGTAGGCCATTCATGGGTACAGGGAGACAGAGAAGCTGAAGTGGAACGAGGACAACCAGAAGATTCTGCAACGTGTACGAGAGCTGGCGTTCCCCCCGGAGGTGCCCCAGATTGCCTATGTTCATGTCCTGGACATCTCCAAAGAAGGCTACATCAAGCCTCATGTGGACGCTGTTAGGGTAAGGATAAAAGTTTGACTGGGATGTGTTTGGTGCAGTTTTTGCAGCAGTTTGATAGAGAAGTATTCATTTGATGGTATGTGATGTCTTGGAAAAAAAGAAGAGAATGAAAAAGTAGATCACTAGATAGTAGATGGCTGACTTACTTAAAAGTTGATATGATTTAAAGGCATGTGTAGTACTTGTAGTGTAAGTCATTTTCTAACTTTTGTGTAAATAGCACATCATTGTAGCCAGATTATTGTTTGTTTTGAAACAACAATGTTCCTGAATACTTTCAGTGGTCACAATATATGACACATGCTGTGTTGATGAACTGATTTGAGAATTAGATGCTATAGATCAGTAGATGGTGTCTATAGGAGATGGTAGTAGATCTGTAAAAAGATAGACTTCTTTTTCAGAGAACAGAAAGTATATTTCCTTGTTGCAAAAATTGAAGAAAAATTTATTCTTTCTATTTCAAATTACTTATGATATGATTAGTGTTAACCAGTTTATTTCTTTTTTCATGTTATAGTAAAAGCTTAAACTAGTAAAAGCTTGCAAATGTTGAGAAGATGGCCTCACAAACCATTTTCTTCAATTTTGGTCAATTTCTAAAATGATAGCATATTGTGTCACATTCATTGTACCAAACATTAGGACAACTAGTAAATTGTCCCATTGAAACTCTGTCTGCAGTCAGAGGTTTTGCAATTTCAATCGTAAGTTTGATTTTTATAGCATTTGGGTTGTTTTTTGATTTTCTGCTTTGTTGTATAATTCTTCTGCTCAAGTAAAAATTCATACTAAATTTTAAAATTAAATTAGTGATTCCCGTCTCCTGAATGTCATTCCCCTCTCCTGAAAGTCTTTCAGATAAGACTGAAAGACTGTAAGCCAAGTTCCACTTGTAAGTCAACACTCCTGAAGTAGATGCCATACTCACTGACTGTTTGTTCTGTTTTATTATTTCTTTTCATATATTTTATCTTTATATCTCAGACCACATACCTTTGTGTAATCTGTTTTCTTATGAGTTTTTAAAAAAATTCTATCTATCTCTTTCGGATGAGACTATAAAACGAGGCCCTGTGTGCAGATGCACGCAGAACTTCTTGCGCACACGTTAAAACCCGTTCCGCTTTTCGGAAGAGTAGGCCATTGTGTGCTGGTGAGAACGGATAACAAAATTTACAAAACTGCATACACACGGGGACTGGATGAAAAAAAGCACATGAGTGCTTATTCCATTATCCTCGAAATAAAAGAAAAGAATAAAGAATATTCTATTTTACCATGATTTCTTTTCTGACTCTATTTTACTTCTGTCTCTCTTTTCTGTGCTATTAAGATTAAAAAAACAAAACCTCTGTTTATCAGTTCTGTTATATGATTATTTTAAATAAAAAACAAACTTTTGCCTGTGCCTGTCAGTTCTGTGGCAACACCATTGCTGGACTGTGTCTGCTGTCGTCATGTGTCATGCGGCTGGCTCAGGAAACGGACTCCAGTCGTTATGGTGACGTTCTTTTGAACCAGAGATCTCTGTATATCATGAGGTAGATACTCTGTGTGTGTGTGTGCGTGTGTGTGTGTGTGTGTGTGTTTGTGTGTGTGTGTTTGTGTGTGTGCGTGTGTGTGTGTGTTGTGTGTGTGTGTTTTTATTTTTGTGTGCTTGTGCGAGTCCATGTATATAAACTTTAGGTAGGCCTGTATGTATCTCTTTGTGTTCTTATTATTGGTATTCTTGAGAATTTTCTCTCTTTTTTTTTTTAACCCTCTCTTTTTTTTTTTTTTAACCCTCTGTTACTGATAAAGGAAGATAAGTGAATACATAAATGTATTTGAGTGTGAATTTACATTCAATATTGTGTATGTGAAATCTTATTTCCTGTCCTTTTTTTTCTTCTCTCTCTCTCTCTACTTCCAACCCTTGTTGCACCTTTTTAATGCTCTGGGACCTTAGGCCAATATAGTATTGTAGCCAGTGTATTGAAACTATTTCAGATTCCGCTATGTGTCTCTGTATATTTCTGAATTTTTGTGTGTGCACGTTAAGTGATTTTGCAGGTTTTGCCAAAGCAGCAGTTTTGTTTATTGTCCATCCCTGCAGTGATCCAGTACCTCCCTGTTTTTCCAGACACAGAGCTCGCTACGAATACACCCATGAGGTCCTCGCTGCAGACAAGTCCGTGTTCAAAGATCAGGCAGTGCCCAGAGACAGGAGAATCTCTGTCATCTGCAGAAACGAACCAGAGAAACAGGAATGACGCCCCTCCACATCTGTCTTCTAGCTTTGACCGTGGAGTGTTTGTCGATGTGGTGAGGTGTGGAAGTAACTATGCAATGATCTGTGAAAAAATGGATGAAGTATTTAATTCACTGTGTGATTTGGATGGATATATAGACTTTTTGAAAAAAGAAGGGTCTTTGGTCAATGAAATTTGTCAAATATGTTGAATCATCTTGATTAAATTTGAATATTATTTGCCTAAAAATGTGTGTGTTTGTGTGTGTGTGTTGTGTGTGTGTGTGTGCACGCGCACATGCGTGCGTGTGTTTGAGTGTGTGTGTTTGTGTGTGTGCATGCATGAATGCGTCCATGTATTAGGCAGGGATAGATAAAAATACATTCTTTAAACTAGCCCATGTAAATAGCTTCTTTGACCAAATTCAAAAAGTCTTGAGAAGAATCATTCAACAGAGGTGTGTGGGCAGGATAGTCTGGTGGTTAGAGCGTTGTGTTCGTGATTTGACAGCCCAGCTTCAAGCCACCATGGAGAAGCCCATACAGGGGGATTTTTCCCGCGGAGTTGATATTAGTATAGACTCCACTCCTTGAAACTCTTTCGAATGAGACTTATAAATCAAGGCCCTGTGTGTGAACACGTGCAGAACATCTTGCGCACATGTTAAAACCCGTTCTGTCTAAAGCCCATTTGTGCTGGTGAGAATGAATGACAAAAAATACATATTAAAACGTATGCATGCTAGTGACATGTTAAGACATCATCACTGAAGTCAGAATGATGGGCGAAAGTGGTCGCTTTAGTAATGATACCATCATTGGTGAACCCCAGAGCTCTAGCCAAGGAACCTAAAACAAAAATGCAACAATGGTCCAGGATAAAGTTAAGAATATATTATGGCAAGAGAGTGATCATAGAAACATTATTCGTGTCACAGTACATATTTCTAATGCAATCTGCTGGTTTTTCAGATGTCCTCACCAAACTCTTGTTTTTTTCACAGCCTCATCTTCTGTGATGTTCCTGTCTTACTGTTTACATGCTGCTCAGCTCAGTCTTTCTGCCCCAGCCATAACCAGACTTGTCATGTCTCATCTTTGGGGTAAGAAGTCCACAAGGAGCTTATCAGTGGTATGCTGCTGTGGGGCCACTAGCCAGAGGGGACCTGCACTGCTGCTGGGTCACTTTGATGGGGTTCATTGCTGCCTGTGATGAGTTAACACATGCAGGATACCACCTGCTAACCTTCCTACTGACAACAGTTTAGCTTAGTTGCAGATCCAGACTGAGTGATATGCCCGCTCAAGGTTGTGGCCACCTCAACATCCCTCCAACGACCTCCTGTGAACCTCCAACCCCAAAGGCTTTGACCAAAACAAACTCACCACAGGCACAGAGGTGTATGGGGAAACCAAAACTGAGGTCACCATGAAACCAGAGCAATCAGTGCCACTGAATGAGAGACTATTTTGTTTTTATTTATTGCATGATGTTTTATGATGATGAGGATGGTGTAATGATATTGCTATGGAAGAGCATATTCTTTGAGACTACTTGACAAGGCTAGGCTGTATGCTTGCTTACTAACATAATATATCCTGGCCTCAACAGTGCTTCAGGGATATAGACACCTGCAGTGTTGGTCAGGTAATTTGAGCAACATTCTCAAAGTTGCATCAGTAAAGTGGATGAAGCTTGACTGTGTTGTCCAAGTCATTCCAATGAGCCCAGAGTAAACTCATTCTGGGAAGGAGCCAGGAGGAGCCTGATAAAAACTATGACTCTTATGGGATTCGAACACGTGACCTTCCAGTTTGTAAACCAGTGTGGTCTTTACCAAGATTAATACGTTTGTGTGGAAAAAGAAGTATGATTAAAAACAAGTATTTAAAGAGATAAAATCTAAATGCAGGAAAATGGAAATGGTGGCCTAGAGACCATTGCTCTGAAAGTCATGCAAGAAGCACTACTTCTTCTATCATGGATACCCAAGTGCAAATATGAGAGTATTATCAGTAAATAGAAAGCTTTTCCAAGATACATGTTCTGAAAAATGTGCAAGAATTTTGACATATACACAACCCCTACAACAACAGAAGAGGCAGTAATTGATAGTTTACAGAACCTTTTGGTTCTGAGTTGTGCATGCTTGGATTAATTCAGGTATAAAATGGATCATGGCTAAAAGGAAAGTGTCTGTACACTTGGCTGTATGGAGCAAAATAAATGTTAAATTAAAAAATAAATCTTTATGTATAAAAGACTAACCATACTACATAGCTAGTCATTGAAAACCTTAAAATAAAAAAGAGTTTTGGAAATTGATGATAAAGGAAACAAACACAGAACCAAACGGGAACCACCATACCTGATCATTAAATTGTACCAAAAATAACCTCCAAAAAAACTCCAAACAATAAAACCCCCATTGGCTAAGAGATCGCTTTGGAAATTTTGACAGAATTATTATATACCCAACAAATATTCTTCTATACAAAATGGGCATCTCAACCATGGATAAACGCTGAACAAGTCAACAAGGAAACCAACCATATAGAACACATCTTTTTATCTTGTTCTGTCGTCAGGCCACTATGGTATAAGGTAGAATTGGAGATTATTGCAAGACCAGAAAAAATTATCACAATCTCATAATCCACTGTGCTGGTAGGCTTTTTTGATCACCTGATGCCCCAAAGATCTTGGAAACAAGTCAGCCACTTGATAATTTTGGCAAAAATGTGCACGAACAAATCTTGGTATAGTGAAAAGGCCACCCTCACTTTCATGTCTGAGAAAGAACTTTTGCTGAGAATTAAATATGATACATAGATATGTAATAGCAGCTTTGTAACTGAATTGAAAAAACCCACTTAAATAGAAAATAGTTGACCATAGTTGACCGCTGAACTGATTAAACAAAAAAAACCCAAAACAACAAACTGAGAAAGAGAGGGGGAGAGAAAGTGAGGGAAGAAGAGAAATACAGAGAGAAGGCACAAGTTGATAACAAGGTAAAAGTATGCATGAAAGTTCTAAAAGTAGTGCAAACAATGATGAAGAAAAGAACTGAAATAAACAAACAGTTGAAAGGAAACCTGTCAGGCTTAACACCCCAATGCCTGCCTGCATGCCCAGCCTGCCGAAAAACTGAAGAAGTCCACGCTTAGGCAACCCTGCGCCTAGCAGACTAACAGATGCAGCAAAAGACTAAAGGAAAGCCTTGAAGCTGGAGCATGAAAGAATGTATGGAAAAGAAAACCAGAAAAAGGGAAAGAACAACAAGAAAAAAATGGCCACCAAACTGTGAACAGCAAATGCAAAAGTAGAGAACGGTTAATACACACTCAAGTTCATGTCTGTCACGACAGCCGTAGGAAATCAAATATTTCCACTTCAGTTCTCTTTAGCCTATGTATGTGATTTTATTGCACTGTAGCTTTTCAAAGGAAGAATAGAACATCTTATCTGAAAAAAACAGACAAAAAAACTTATCAATGGACAGGATATAGTAAAAGCAGGGAAGAAAACTGACAGGGCCCAGTGAGAATGAAACTGAGATCGCTTGCACGACATGCATTCACTACAGTAAAAGAAATTGTTACATTAAGGGTTTGGGAAAAACAAATCTTTTGAAAAATATAATCCTTTTTCTTTGGCAAAACAAGTATGTATGTTGACACAACTCCCCCAACCCTCTAAAAATCAACGACCAAAAAACAAAAACAAAACCATGGCAGCATACTGTGCTGGTATCTTCATATAAATTTGGGGAGGGGGGTGGGTGAGGCTCTAAGGAGAAAGGGAGAAAAAACATTAAATTTTTAATAATAATAATAATTTTAAAAATCTGATCCATAGAAGAGCACAAAAGGCTTAAATGGAAATGCAACAGGTCTCCATTTTCTCCTTCAAGGGAAAGAACTATCATTCCGCTGAAACAGCAAGCAAAAATGTGTTATGTTTCTTTGCAGAGAAGAATTTTATTCAACCTGGTCGAGACTGATTTTTAAATTTAGCTTTAAAAAATGTTGTTTTCATTTCCAGTATCGTATTGCGTTTCTTTTATCTTATGGATTATCTATTCCTCATGATCCCATCCTGTCTAGCAACAAAAAGTTAAGTTTTGTCAATAGGAGAGGACAGTGCTTTTTCTTTACACACACACACACACACACACACACAGCCCCACACACACCTGCACACACATTTGGCTTGTCACACACATAAGCACAAATGATATAGGTTAAAGTACATGTGTTTTCTCATGAATGTGCACATGCATTTACACACACACACACACACACACATACACCATAAAATTCTCTCTCTCTTTGTCAGTCTCGGTGTTAGTCTTTACTCTATCTGCTTAAAATAGACATCTTTTTCTTCCCGTCTTCCTCCTCCCCCTTCTGCCCCCCACTCACCCTCTTCTTTTCTCTCCTCTTCTTGTCCTATTCCTCTTCTACTTCCCCCCCCTGCCTTTCTCCTAATCACCCCCCCCCCCCCCCCTTCACCACCTCATGCTTCTTCTTCTAGTTGGTAAATTGAACTTTCTTCTTCTCCTACTCTAAGTCAGTAAACTCCAAGCATCAAACTTTGTCTAGCCGTAGTACCCATTTCAAATAAAGCCTCGGAAACCCCTTCCTCTTCTTCTTCTCTACCAATTTCCTTAGGGAGACCAACACAAGAGACTTAAACTCTTCTCAACTTTCAACTCTTTGTTAGCCGGGTAGCAGTCTTTTGCAGTCCGCGCACCGAACCAACCGCTCTCTCTACTTACTTACTTACTTACTTACTTCCACACTTGTGCTTCTGACTCATCAGCTGAGAGTGCCATCAGAACAGAGGAAAGCTTTAATTCATCAAGGCGTGGGGCTGGGTATGACCCTGGCTGACACCTTCAGACAGGAGGGAATTAATTTGTGTTTTGTTCCCAGGGGAATCCAGGGAAAAGAGGGAAGGGGGGGGGGGGTGAGAAAGGGGGGGGGTCAGTCTTGCTTGGTCTGGGGTGAAGGGACTGTATGGGTACCAAAAAAAAGGTCGAGTGTCTTTTTAACTGAATTAAATCTGGGGTCTCCTCTTTTTTTTTTCTTTTCTTCTTCTTCTTTTGTCTTTCTCTCTTTCTGCCACATATGAAATGTATACTGGGTTTTATTGACGTGATGTACTTTCCCTGCCCTGAGGGTTTTTTTCTGGAAATACTCGTGCACAAATGTGTACACGCACGCACGCACACACACACACACATATACTCGCTCTCTCTCTCTCTCTCTTCTCTCTCTCTCTCTCTCTCTCTCTCTCTCTCTCTCGCTTTCTCTCTCTCTCTCATACACAGCCTTGTGCATGCATGTGTGAGAGAGAGGTTGATTACTATGATTATTCTGAGACCCCTTCCCCCATCCTCACCCCTCCTAACATCCCCCCCCCCCCTATGAATTTTTATTTTTAGTCTAGGATGTTATTTTTGTTTCCTTTTTTGAATTCTGCTTCATCATTTAAATCTTCAAAAAAAATTAGTTTATTTGCATTAATTTTTTTGGGTTAATTATATTTATTTTTTAAAATGTTATTTTATTTTATTTGTACATTATTTTTTTCTTTATTTTATTGTATTTGGTTGGTTTTTTTTTCACATAATTTATTTTGCGTTATCTAAATCTTTTCTATCTTATTGTCAGATATCTCTTAGGTTTTTTTCTTGTTGCCTTGTTGAACTTTGATTCACACACATCTGAGGCAATATATTATTCTGTAGGCGGCTTAACAGGCTGTTAAAAAAAGAAGTCATGAACTAATGTTTCCTGCTTCTGTTTGTGTGTTATTTTGTAACTGTTGTTCTATGTTGTTTGTTTTAAACTTTACTGCGGAGCTTATAACAGAGGTACTTTTCTTTCTCCCCCCCACCCCTCCTTCTCTCTCTCTCCTCTCCCTCCCTCTCTCTCTCTCTCTCTCTCTCACTCTATCTCTCTCTCTCTCAACATCTCTTCCCCTACTTCTCTCTCTCTCCTCTCTTTTCTCTTTCTCTCTTTCATATCCTTGAAATAAAAGAATTTGTCATGTGCTTTCATGTCATTCTCTCTCTCTCTCTGTTTTAAATATTTTTTATTTCAAATCTTTATTTTGAGGATAATAGATAAAAAAAACTCATGTGCTTAAAAAAATGTATTTTTCATATTTTCATGGACTCATGTCCATGTACTTTCATCCATTCCCACCAGTTACACAATGACCTACTCTTCCAAAAGGCAGAACAGGTTTTAATGTGTGGGTTTGTACGCAGAACCTTGATATATAGTCTCATCCAAAGGGGACTTTTGAGGAAGTGGAGTCGACACTGATGTTCACCCTAAGGATCAAAGGTTCAAATCTCTAATGCTCTAACCACCAGGCTATCTCATCCTGGACTAGACATACAAAAAAAGAGCACATCATCCTCGAAATAAAAGAATAAATAAATAATTTTTAAAATCCTCTTTCCCCCCCTCCCCCCTCCCTCTCTCCCCCCCCCCCCCCCTCTCTCTCTCTCTCTCTCCTCTTCTCTCTCTCTCTCTCTCTCCTCTCTCGCTCTCTCTCTCTCCTCTGTGTGTGTGTGTTGGAGAGTAGGTAAATGTTGGGGAGGAGGTTTGCTCAGCAAGTTTTCAGTCTTTTTCTTCTCAATTCAAACAGTACGTTATCCCCGAAGTCAGAATGCAGCTACCTAAATGGTGGGTGAAAAAACAACCCAGTTGCATACGCAAAAATCTCACCATTGGTAAACCTTAGAGCTTTAGCTGAGATACGAAAGAAAGAAAGAGCATACATCTTTTCATTGTTAATTTAATTGTAAAGGTCTGAGCTATAGTTTAATTTTCTTTCATTTTACTTCGCTTTATTAATATTATATTATCAATAAATATATTATGAATATGATCTTTTAATTGTTTCTTTAGTCCATTCGTTGAACTTTAGCATAATAATAATAATAATGTATGGAATTTATATAGCCCTGAATCTTGTAAAGCAACAAATCAAAGCGCTCAGATTTTATTTCATACCACTTTAAGTCACGGCAGATTTCTCTCCGTGAAATTCGGGCTGCTCTCCCCGGGGAGAGCGGGAGAACGCGTCGCCACTTAGCGCTGCGCCACCCTTTCACCCTTTTTTTTTTTTTTTTTTTTTTTTTTTTTGCTGCAGCTGTATTTGTTTCCCTATCAGAGTGGCTTTTTTCTAAGAATTTTGCCAGGGACAACTCTTGTTGCCGTGGGTTTTTTTTTTTACGTGCGCTAAATAATTACGTGTAACACACGGGACCTCGGTTTATCGTCTCATCCGAAAGACTAGCGCCCAGACCACCACTCATGGTCTAATGGATGGGGGAAAAATTTCCGGTCCAAACGGGGTACGAACCGCCGCACACTTCAGACCCGGACTTTTCGCTTTCTAGACAGGCGCGTTACCTCTAGACCACCGATCCACCACCTATTATCTTTGGGTGTCCATAAATCAGCCAGTTTGTAGCATAGCTGTGCTGAGAAAAAAAATCCAAGTCATTTTCACACATTTCTTTCTGCCTTTTTCAATTCATTCATCTTATTGCTATTTGACGCTGGTTTTTTGTTTTAATTTCCTTGCTGCACAAACAACAAAAGTTTTGGGTTATGGGTGCATTAACACCCCACTCTTCCTCAGTCTTAAGTTGTGTGGTGCGTGCACGTGGCTTGTGCATGCATACACACACACACACACACACACACACACACACGTTTGTGTGTATGCCAAGTTACATTCCGTCTGTGAAACAAATATTTTAGTTTAAAAAGCTACTGAACAAGAAAATTTATAATAACATGCAAGTGAAAAGAAAACGCTCTATAGTGACGATGTAGGAAACAAAAATGCAGGGAAATAAATTACATGGTGCAGTTCTGATTTATTGCAAAGGAGCATGCAAGCAACATACTATCATGGAACAAACAACAACAAAATAAAATAAAAACCCAAACAATTCTTCAGAAGTTTTAAAATTTGTTTACCTTTCTGAATGATGAAAGATGGTGTAATTGTTATCTACACACACACACACACACACACACACACCCGTTCCGCTTTTCGGAAGAGTAAGCCATTGTGTGCCAGTGGGAATGGATGACAGAATTTGCAAAACCACATACACACGGGGACTGAATGTAAAAAAAGCACGTAAGTGCTTATTCCATAATACTCGGAAAAAAAAGAATAAACTAAATAAACAACACACACACACACACACCATTTCATGCCTGAACTTGCATGCTTGTGTTTGTAAAAAAACAAAACAATCCTGGATGATCGGATGGTGGAACGAACTGATTGATTTCGGAGTGGAAATGCAGCTTTCATTCTTCTCAGAGAGAGAGAGAATTTCAGCCGCGATTTATTGTGACTGGCTCTGGTCACAATTCTCCTCTTGGTTTTGAAAGAAAGCAGTGTAATCGGCAACAAAACATGCACACGAATCATTCCCTTTCATTTTAATACAGATCGAGGAAGCAGAATCGGAGCCAGACAGAAATGGTCTTTTATTTGTATTAAAATGAAAGCATCATCATGGCCAATGAAGAAAAAAGGCCATTGTGTGTTGGAGGGAACAGGCAATAAAATGTACAAAACCGCATGCACACGGGGGAAAACACACGAGTGCTTATTCATTAGGCCTATCCACGAAATGAAAAACAACAACCACCCTCATCACACACACACACACGCACACACACAGGGTTTTTTGTTTTGTTTTTGATTCCATGTATGCATAATATATTATTGTCTTCTCTTGTTTGATTTGTATGGTTTATCATTGATTAGGTTTTAAAAATTCTATGTCTGCATATATTTTATCTTTCTCTCTCTTTTTTTTCTGTAGATAGATGGCTTGATGAAAAAAAGCAAATGCACTGCTTATTCAATGTACCATCTGAAAATAAAACTTTGACTTTGACACACACAAAGCACGCGCACGAACCTAATCAAGGGGGTAAACGTCTTTTTACGACAACCTTAATTACAAATTACGACATGTTACGACATTAATTTACATCAATTTCAAATTACGACAACATTAATAGCAGTTTACGGCAATCACAGACACAGACGAAAATGACATCTGCTTGAACCAGAAAATAACAAGAGCAATCAAACATCGAGGAGAAGCAAAATGAAATCAATTATGGCTTTGCAAACGCTGAAAAAGTAAGCTTGAGTTAGTTAACTATTTTCAAGGGTCTTGGGGGGGGGGGGGGGGGGGGGGAGACAAGCATGGTCAATTGTTGATGAAACATGCAAACATGTAAAATATTCTTAATATTCTTTGCAGAAAAAAAATACTGACAAAGTCATGACAGTTGCAAAAAGACTCCCGGCTCCCCTTTCTCCTCTCCCCCAGGCGCCAACGAAAGAAAAAGATTATTTTATAAAGTGTAAGTGGGCGGGGAAAAAAAGAAAAAAACCAACAAAATCAAGCTGACTAAAAACCAACCTGCCTCAACCCAACACAACCTAAAGAACCCATGGCAACAAGAGACTTGTCTTTGGCAAAAATTCACGAGAAAAAGCCACTCTTATAAGGAAACAACTATAAATAGATGCAGACAGGGAGGGTTTTTTTTTGTGTTTGTTGCTGTTGTTGTCGTCGGTTTTTTTTGTTTTTTTTTTAATCAGTGGAAGAGTTTTGTTTGCAACGCGCTATCCTCGAGGAGAGTAGCCCGAATTTCACACAGAGAAAAATTAATTGCCCTGAGAGGTCTGCTGTGACTGTAAAAAAAAAAAAAGTATTATTATGCATTACCAAACCACAGCAACAAACAGGCAGTCAACTTGAAGGCTGTAGGGTCAGATTTGTAAGTTGAGCCTATGCCATGTTACAAATTAAAAAAAACAAAGCCCCATACCAAAGCAGAACAACCCCCCCCCCCCCCCCCCCCCAGCTTTTGTATGTATCTATAAGTAGAAGTAGATTATAAACTGATTCCTACACACACACACACACACACACACTGCACACACACACACAGAGATAAATATCTGAAGGGAGAGCGAAACAAAAACACACACACACACACACACACACAACACATACACACACAGATATATTATCTGAAGGGAGACAGAAACTGAGAACACACACACACACACACAGGGAGAGAGAGAGAGAGAGAGAGAGAGAGAGAGAGAGAGAGAGAGAGAGAGAGAGAGAGATTATCTGAAGGTAGAGAGAAACACACACACACACACACACACAATCCACACACCACACACACACACACACACACAGGCATCTTTCCCTGGAGTGCTTTACAAGCAGCAACAGCTCTTTTTTCTCCGGGTGTTAAAAGCAAAGCAGGATAATGAGCGGCGAAGCACACAGAGCCTAATCAGGAGGAAGTGTCTTTTACGACTAGATCCGTTACAGACAAAACTCGTCACAACTACATACAGCTGAGGAAGGAAGGAAGGAAGGAAGGAGAAGAAGAAAGAAAGAAAGAAAGGAAAAACAACAGGGCTAGGGGAAAAGGAAAAATAATAGGAAAAAGCAACACAAACGAACAATTTGTGTTGAAAACAGGAGCAGTGAAAAAGTGATAGAAACCAGGCGAAGTGTGGTGCTGATGCTTTCATGCAGAGAGACAGACAAACGAGCAGATAGATAGACACTGAGCCAGGCAGACAGACACACATGCTCGCACGCACGCACACACACATACTTAAGCGTCTGATATCACTTTTCGGTGGAAGGACGTTAAACTGGGAACAACACACACACACACACACACACACACACACACACACACACACACACACACACACACACACACACAAACACACACAACCACACCACTCACACACTTGCAAACGATCTGTATTACGATGAATCAACACAACACAATAGCAAAAGGCAGCATTGCAAAAAAGTAATTTCCACAATTAATTATTCATTTTCGACCTCAAGAAGGCAGAAAACATTACTAACTGTTTCAAACATATAACTGGTATCACTAAAATAAAGGACTTTATGCAAAATAAAAGAATCAAATTAGCTCACAGCATTAAAGGAATTGCAACGACCACGAATTCTCTGATTAAACTTAACCAGCCTCGTACATGAGCAACAACAACAAAAAAGCTCACAATTAAGAGCTTAGCCAATAAAATGTGGCAAAGCTGATTCATTTTCAGGAGCGATACCAGACTTTCTCTATTGTAGAAATACAAAAGCACTGTCATAAAAGTTAGTGTTTGTAATTTAGAATGTTGATTTTATGGTTAAGCAAATTGAGTGTGTGGGCCTGTTTTAAGTTTGAAACTTGACTAAAGGAACAGAAGAATGGGGAAAAGGAAAAAAAAAATAAAAAAAGAAAGAAAAGAAAAAAAGTCAAACAAAGGAAAACAGGAAAGAAAAAATTTTAAAAGAAAGACTAAAAAACAAAAAAACAGAAAACACAAAACACACACAACACAACACCACCCCGCGCCGCGCGCGCGGCGCCTCCGCCCCAACAACACTGCACTACACTACACACATTACACACATTTACACATACACAACTCCCCAAACAACCCCTAAAAAAACCACACCAACACACACACACACACACACACACACACACACAAAACACTACACACACAATAATACACTCCACCCACCCTTTCTCACCTCCCCCCTCCTCCCCCCCCCCCCCCCCCCAACACACCATGCACACCACATTTCAACGTATCAAGGAAAAAAAAAAATGGGGGGGGGGGGGGGGGGGGGGGGGGGTGGGGGGGGGGGGGGGGGGGGGGGGGGGAGGGGGGGGGGGGGGGGGGGGGGGGGGGGGGGGGGGGGGGGGGGGGGGGGGGGGGGGGGGGGGGGGGGGGGGGGGGGGGGGGGGGGGGGGGGGGGGGGGGGGGGGGGGGGGGGGGGGGGGGGGGGGGGGGGGGGGGGGGGGGGGGGGGGGGGGGGGGGGGGGGGGGGGGGGGGGGGGGGGGGGGGGGGGGGGGGGGGGGGGGGGGGGGGGGGGGGGGGGGGGGGGGGGGGGGGGGGGGGGGGGGGGGGGGGGGGGGGGGGGGGGGGGGGGGGGGGGGGGGGGGGGGGGGGGGGGGGGGGGGGGGGGGGGGGGGGGGGGGGGGGGGGGGGGGGGGGGGGGGGGGGGGGGGGGGGGGGGGGGGGGGGGGGGGGGGGGGGGGGGGGAGATTAGTTAGTTTGTTGAAAAGCGGGGAAAAAATTGGTGTTTGTGGTTTGCATAGTTCTGCGTGTTTTTTTGCCGTAGACAAAATGTGACGCGCGCCAACCCCAACCGACGTACTACATACATACACACCCAAGCACGCAAAAATTTTATTATGTAAGCTTTATATCTACAAATTATATCTTTTTTTATTTTTAATTTAAATTGTTTTTATATTATATTTCTTTTGCATCGTATGAATAAAACATAATTTTCCATATTGTTTTATACAAATAAAAACTCTATTGTATTGTACCATATTATTTTTATCAATTTTCCAAATTTTAAAATCTATCATGTCATACAGGTTTTTATCGTCAACCCTACCTACCCCACCCACCCACCATACTTATCATATTTTAAACTTTTTACTGACAAGGGGAATATTGCCTTATAATATATTTAAAAAAAAGGTTTTTTTTTCTTTTCATTAAAAAAAAAAAATCAGTTCGTGTGCCCTGCGTGCTGAAAAAATTTAAAATGATTATTCACCCCCCTCTCTCCTCCCCTCCCTCTCTTCTCCCCCCCCCTTCTCCCTCTCTCCCCCCAATCCTCCCCTTCCCCTCCTTCTCCTCCCCCCCCCTCTCCCTCTCCCCCCTCCTCTCCTCCCCTCTCCTCTCCCCCCCTCTCTCTCTCCCCTCTCTCTCTTTTGGGCCCTTTGTGCCTTTTTTGCGCCCGTCGTTTATTTTAAAAAAAGTGTTGTGGTGTGTGGTGTTGGGGTGTGTGTGTGGTTTTGTGTGTTTGTGGGTGTGTGTGTGTGGTGTGCAGGAAAAGGGGCAGAGACAGACAAGATAAAAGGAAGCAATCTGGCAAGCACATAACGATGCGAGACCAATGTACAGGCGCACGACAGACAGACACAAAAATAGACAGCAGACGACACAAAGATAACGGCTACACAAAGTACAAAGAAGACAGGGAGAAACAGACAGACAACGCAGAGACAGACGCTTTCGAAATTGAATGCCAGATGGGTCTCATCTCAAAAAAAAACCGCAGATGATTCATTAACACAAAAAGTGCGCCGAAAAAAAGAAAAGAAAAGGGCCCCCCCCCCCCCCCCAAAAGAGACAAAAAAATAATCAGTCAGGGAAGAAATGGAAAAAAAAGAAAAAGAAAAAAGAAAAAAAAAAAAAAATAAAGAGCAAAAAAAAGTACGCACAAAAAAAAAAAGGAGGAGAGCCAAAAAAAAAAAAGAAGAAAGAAAAGCGAAAGAAAAGGGAAAAAGAAAAAAGAAAAGAAAAAAAAAAAAAAAAAGGAGGAAAATTGATCATTAAGCTCTTAGGAGCATCTGTGCACATTGCCCATGATTGAGTAACTGGGTGAGGGGAAAAAGGTTTCTGGCAAAAATCATCCATCAGAGAAAGAAAGACAGACAGAGACAGAGGTAGAGAGACAGAGAGAGAGAGAGACAGAGGGACAGGGAGAGAGAGAGAAAGACAGACAGACAGAGACAGGGAGAGAGAGCGACAGACAGACAGAGACAGAGAAGGAGACATATATACATACAGTCATTATTTCAAATGAGATTAATCAATTCAAAACAATTCTTTCATTTTGAGAACGATGAATAAGCATTCATGGGTTTTTATTTCCAGTTCCCACCCTTTATTGGGGATAATATCAGAGAAAGAGATAGCTAGATAGATAAATAGATAGATAAAAGATAGATAAATAGATAGATAAATAGGTAGATAAATAGATAATAGATAGATAGAGAGATAGATAGATAGAGATAGAGAGAGAAAGATAGAGATAGATGTATAGATAGATAGATAGATAGATAGATAGACAGACAGATAGATAGATAGATAGATAGATAGATAGATAGATAGATAGATAGATAGATAGATAGATAGAGATAGACAGAAAGAGAGAGAGAGTACAATAATTATATCCTAAGGACAATAGGAAAAATAAGCCATGGAAATAAAAAACAAGTGTGTGAATTGACATTTACGAGCCCAACGTATATGCCCGTGTGAACACACACACGCACCTTCCCCTTCCATACATACATACATACATACACACACTTACAAACACGCATGCACACACATACACCTGCGTGCAGGTACGCAAGCACACACACCACGATTGTATGTTTTCACACATGCACACGCACGCACGCACACACGCACGCACGCACGCAAGCACACGCACACACACACACACACACAAGGAGGTCCGCTGTCAGTGGGATCTTACACTCTGTTTAAGAATTAGTTTTATGAAAATTTACACACACACACACAACACACACACAACACAAACAACACACACACACACAACACACACAACACACACAACAGACAACACACACACACAACGCACACAATATACACACGACACAAACAACACACACAACACAAACAACACACAACACAACACAAAACAACACGCACAGCACACAAACAACACACACACAAACAACAACCCACACCACACACACACCCACAACACAACACACACACACACACACACACACACACACAACACACACACACACACACACACCACACACACACAACACAAACAACACAAACAACACACACACACACAAACACAACACAAAAACACACACACAACACACACACAAACACACAACACACACACAACACACCACAAACACACACAACACACACACACACACACCACAAACACACACAACACACAACAACACAACACACCACACACACAACACACACACAACACACACACACACACACACACACACACACACTCTCTCTCTCTCTCTCTCTCTCTCTCTTAGTTTATATTCTTTTTTTCTCCCATATTTCTCTTTCCTAGCTCATCGAAAGAAAGCAAAGAAGAGCCCATCTCGATGTGAATGAATCTTATTTCGTCGTCCGTAATCCCGCCTGAACAGAAACCAAGACCAGGAGAGGAGAGAGA
>CM054140.1:65482388-65487388 GCA_028751875.1 Rapana venosa | reverse complement strand
GAATGTACCGGGAGGTAAAATGCTGAAACCTTTTACAGATACTACAACGAATCACTTCACAAAGACACTAAAATGCAAGAAGTAAGTGACAAAGTTCAGGAAAGCATTTTGAATTTTATGTGTAGCCAGTGACTTTGACTTCTGGACTCTGAGCAAACAGTGCTGTTATACAACACATTGGTGGTTTTTGTACAGATAAACTTCAGGACAGACATAAATTTGGGACACTCAGTATTATTGAAAATAAAAGTGGTTATAAAAATACTTTGGATTATTAGTAAATACATACCTGGTGTTACACTTTGTTGTATTTTACACAAGTTTATTAGGTGTCAATGACTGCACTGTTGTTTCACACCAGCATATTTGGTGTTAATGGGTGGTGCTTATTCAAACCTCTGTTATAACAGGTTGGTTTGTCAACTAAATTGAAAGCAAATATTCTTTCACTTCAGATTCTTTACATCAGTACTGATAGATATTGCATGGCAAAATGAATTGATGGTGATAATTCAGACATTAAGAAGAGAATACTTTCTAAAACTGCAGGCTACATATGGATTCCTAGTCAAAGTTGAGCGAAACTTTGAATTTATAGTCAGACAAGAATGAATGAAACTGGTGACAATAATTATTACTGATTGGCATACTGGTCTTTTTGCATGGCTCATACATATTATCTTGTTTGGGTTTTTTAGGCAGAATAAACATCACATAACACATGATGAAAACATTACCTCCTTCAGAAATGGTCTTGTCTTTACTGTATAATGTATGATGGAAATGACTTTTGAAAGCTTACTGTTGTGATGAAGAAAACCGCACACTATACAAAACAACTAGATTTTAAAGTCTCACAGATCATGCAGTATTGGTAAACTGCAAGAAATGGAACTGAAAACTTGGGGGATGAAGTTTGTTATTCCATAACAGAGTTTACCAGAATGGAGGGAAAGGCGCCCAACACTTTAATTTAAAATTCCTTTTCCCTCCCATTCACAAGCTTTGGTCTATTGAAAAATCGTTTACAAACAAGTCTATGCATTGTAAGATTACTGTATCATAGTTACATTGTTTTGTAAAATGTGAATTGTTAAAATGTGAACTATGGCTATCACAAGGCATGCACACCTCACCTCTCCCTCCGTTCCAGAAAAAATACATCATGAAATTACACTCAAACTTTCACCTTCAAGGGAAATACTCATTTATGTTTTTAACTTTCTGAACCAGGTGACTTTAAGAGCTGAGATCTATAGTTTTCTAACTTTGATATCCCCACTCTCCCACCCTTTATGCTCTTTACTGCTTTTTTTCTATGAATTTTATGTTGTGTTTTGTTCCATAAAAATTGATAACACAACAGCTGCACTTTAAAAAGTTATCTCGAGGATTTGGAAGCAATGTCTACAGATTATCAGCTTTGACAAAATTAGTGTTTTCAGTATAGCATTTTTACATAATGGTGTAATACTTCTTTTTGGCCTTATCTGAAACAGTGCTTGCACTTCAATAAATTTTTCAGAGTACTTCCTGGATGGACATTACCTGAGATCTTGAGTAAACTAAGCTCCTCCTATTTTAAACTATCTAGGGTTCCTAACAAATATATATGTATACATACCACACATATATGTGTATGTATATGTAGGAAGGTGTGTGTGTGTGTGTGTGGAGAGAGAGAGAGAGAGATAAGATAGAGAGAAAGAGAGATAGATATGTGTGTGTATACAGAGACAGAGAGAGAGAGACAGAGAGAGAGACACACAGAGAGAGAGAGAGAGAGAGAGAGAGAGAGAGAGAGAGAGAGAGAGAGAGAGAGAAGAGAGAGAGAGAGAGAGAGAGGTGAGCATTCATAAGTGTTCACAGATAATTCTAGAATTTCCTGAACCATTAAATCAAAAGAAAGCAAGTACAGACATGTGTATGCATATGTGCATGCACATGAATGCTTTAATATAGTGCTGTCTAATTCACATGTGTTCTGAATTTGTGTGTCTACCATATGCCATGTGCATGTGCATCCATGCAATAGTATGGTCGTTTGTGTAATTGTACTACTTGTAAATGACTACTTCATGCTTTGCTGATTGAATAGTTTGATAGTCTACCTGGTCCCTTTCTTCAGTTTGTGGAGGGAGTCTAGGAAAAATAAGATAAAACTTTGAGAGCTTGCACACATTAATTTTTTTACCAGTTGCAGGGTATGTTTTGCTTGATATTTTATCCAGAGTTTGCTATTTTCACCAGCAGCTATCAGTGACAGAATGGTAGAATAGCAAATGTGTATAAAGGTACCCATAATACTGGGGAAAAAATCACACCTTTAGCTATATTACAGAATTTAAAAAAAGGCAGGTAGCGCGGGTCGTGTGTGAGAAATCAACAAAAATGACGAAGATAGAGTGTCTTGAGGCTAGCTAGTTCTATGCTGAGGCTAGGGCATCCTCATACCATTAGAGTTGCTGTGTTAAAAATGTCGATTTTCATGCATACCTTCAAGTGCAGCTGTAGCATTTACTGAGTAAAACATCTTTAAAAAAAGTAAATCATATTAATCAATTACCTTTGTAAAATGATATTATATTATTTCAACCACATCAATTCTCATATATCAGCACAACCTACGTTTGTAAGAGCCACCCCCCCCCTAAAAAAAAAGTAAGAACATAAAACCCCAAATATTTAGCAGAACAAAGTTTCGGTTTATTTAAAACCTTCTTCAGAGTAAAAAACCCAACCCTATTTTATCGATAGACAACAGATTGGTAGTAGATTTATTTACACAGAAAGAAAATGCAACAACAATATGACGAAAGTCCAGGAAACGCTTCCCCAATCCCGATCACGCTAAGCGGATCGCAGCCATTCTCTCTCTAGAGGTTGTCAACTAGGTTCCATGGGCAAGTCCATGGATACCCCCCCCCCCCCCCCCCCCCTTCCTCTTTGTCAGACCTCTGGGGTTGCAGACGTCATCCGGAGCAATGATCTTTGTGTGGCGTTAGCGCAGAGCAGAGCGGTGTGGAAACATACAGACGCAGGCAGACAGACAGACAGACATATATACTCACAGACATACATATATACATGCATACACACACACACACACACACACACACACACACACACACACACACACACAAAACATATATATAATATATATATATATATATATATAATTATAGATAATATATATATATATACATTCATAATACAAGATACATAAGATACAAATATCTATATAACATAAACATATAGAAGACAGGCATGATACAGCATGCAGACAGACATGACAGATAGCATGGACAGGCAGACAGACAGATACACAACATACATACAGACAAACATACATACATGCATACATGCAGACAGACAGACAACAGACAGATAGACGCAGATGCATACGAGACAGGCAGTGCAGACAGACACACATACATACAGACAAACAAACAGACAGATAGACAGACAAGCAGTGGCAGACAGACAGATAGACACAGATGCATACAGACACACATACATACAGACAAACAGACAGACACACAGACAGTGGCAGACAGACAGACAGACAATACTCCCCAGGAACATCAAGGGCCACTTGTCTCGCGCTCAGCGCTTGTCTCCCTTGTCTTTCTTGTCCCTTCCCAGGTCCGGGGATTAATGTTGTCGATTGATACAGATGCTGGATAGGAGCATGCATGCGAGGTTTTTGCTGTTGTTACTTGTCCGTGCACACACACAAGAGAGAGAGGAGAGAGAGAGAGAGAGAGAGAGAGGAGAGAGAGGAGAGAGAGAGAGAGAGAGAGAGAGAGAGAGAGAGGGCTTTCGTCTACGCATGAGGGTGCCCTCTCACCTAGTGTAACATTCATCAAGGTTAATAAGTGTCAGCATGTCCTTGTACCCAAACATAGGCAGTTTGTATCTATCTATCTATCTATCTATCTATCTATCTATCTATCTATCTATCTATCTATCTATCTATCTATCTATCTGTCTGTCTGTCTGTCTGTCTGTCTATCTATCTATCTATCTATCTGTCTGTCTGTCTGTCTGTCTATCTATCTATCTATCATATTCTATCTATCTGTCGCCTATCTATCTACCTATCTATCATCTATCTATCTATCTATCTATCTATCTATCTTCTCTTCTTCTCATCTATATATATTATTATTTATATATATATATATATATATATATATGTATATCATACAAGCCCACCACATAAATACCATTGACTATACCTCCCAGCATCAAATACAACACACACAATACACAGACAGACAGACAGGCAGCAGACAGACAGACAGACAGACACACACACACACACGAATGAATGAACCATCGCAGCAATGCTCCCACAGATGCCATACAAAAAATCACCGAAAAAGAAGATAAAGCAAGTCACCGACTCAAATATGATAGATGACACACCGCATCTTTCAAGATAAAACAAGAAAAAGAGGATAAAGAAGAAGAAGAATGCAAAGAAGAAGAATAAGAAGAATACAAAGAAGACACCCGATCTTTCAAGATAAAACAAGAAAAAGAGGATAAAGAAGAAAATTAATGCAAAGAAGTAGAAGAAGAATGCAAAGAAGAAGAAGAAGATGGAGAAGGAGGAGGAGAAGGAGGAGAAGAAGGAGAAGAGGGAGAAGAAGAAGGAAGAAGAAAAAAGAAAGAAGCGGAGGAGGAGAAGAGAGAGAAGAAGAAGAAGAAGAAGAGAAGGAGAAGAAGAAGAAAAGAAGAAGAAGGAGGAGGAGGAGGAGGAGGAGGAGGAGAAGGAAAGAAGAAGAAAGAAGAAGAAGAGAGGGACTCTATGTAAGAAGGTAATGATTGGAGGAGGGGGAGGGGGGTTAGAGTTGGGAGGCAATGAGTGAGAGGTTGGGAAAGTAATGGAATGGGTAAGAGAAGGTGAGGGGGGGGGGGGGGGAAGGTTGGCAAGGGGAGGGGGGAGGGTAGAGGGAGGGGAAAACTGATTGAGCCAATTTCCCAGACATGCA
>CM054140.1:65464888-65477388 GCA_028751875.1 Rapana venosa | reverse complement strand
ACTTGTCATCCGTTCACACACGTTCATCCGTCACCCCCACACGCACGCACGCACGCACGCACGCACGCACGCACACACACACGTATACACACGCGCACACACACATACGTACACACGCACGCACGCACATACACACGTGCACACACAGACACTTAAGTATTTAATTTGTCTAATATCACGTAATGTGAAATGACGCTAAATTAAAGAAGAACACAGACACAGACACACACGCACGCAAGCACGCACACACGCACACAACACAACACACACACACACCACACACAACACACACACACACACACATACTCACAAACACACACACACGCACGCGCACACTTTTGCACGCACTTTTGCACGCACCCTCACACATACACACACACACACACACACACACACACACACACACACACACACACACACAACACACACACACACACACACACACACACACACACACACACTTCACTCTTTCCGTTAGTACATATCTAGAACTTAAAACAGCTAAAACAACATTTCCTCCATTTGCTGTAATTTTCGAGGCTGTTCGTGTTGCCGCCAAGTTTTGCTCTGAACTGCCCAAATTCCTCCAGAAATTACTCAGCACATTAGAACCGTAAAAGCAAAAGTGAGAAAATTGGAAACTCTCAGGTTTTTTACGAGCTAAATGCTCTCTCGACTCATCATTCCATTTTATAGCGATTTTTCTTAAAATACGGAAGTTATTTTCTCATCTCAATTACAAATTATGTTTCACGTGGCTACGCTGTCCTATTTTCACCCCCACTTTTTTTTCAAACAATAATTCCCTTTTTTCAGTTATGAAACAGTTGAGATTCTCGAAACCTCATCAAATTTTAAGATGTCAAATTATCTGGCAAGATCCGTAACTTGAGTACTTTCGTGTAAACAGGTTAGTGTTCATTTGAAGTGTTAAGGCTTGGTTCCATCGTTTGGTAATCGTGTACGATGATTCCCTTTCTCGAAACAGCTGACGAACAAAAGATCATATGATTTAGTTTTGATTTACATACAACAATGCCAGCGCTGAATGACAGGCTTACGCATCCAATTTGAATGTAGAGATACAAAGAGAAAAATCTGTACAAGGATTTACGATGATTCCTGTTCCCAAACAGCTGAATGAAAAAATATCACATAATTCAGTTTGGATTCACATACAACAATGCCAGCACTAAATGATAGGCCTACACATCCAATCTGAATGCATAAAATACAAAGAGAAAAATATGTACAGTGATCACAGTAAACTTGCTCATGAAGACTTGCTCCAGGCAAATTTTTGCAGATGACCACTCTGACAGGCAAAATACACAAGCAGACAAGCAACAACAACTAAAAACCCAGTAACCCAGTTATTGACTCACGCATTAATGAAGCAAATACAGAAGAAAGAGGATTCAAGGAAAACAAGAAAAAGAAAGGAAGAAAAGACAGAAAGAAAGAAAGGATAACAAGAGGCGTGCATTAAGGGAAACATGCTTTTTCTAGAAAAAAGCAATTTTAATTTCACAAATTAAAATCAACTGCTACAACGATTCTTAGGTGATAAAACACAGTATACAACATTGAAAAATACAGCATGATACTAAAACAAAATACAACAGATACAACCAAGCACAAAACAATGCAGTACAATACAAACCAATGCGATGCAGTACACTACTGAACAATACAATACAGTGCAGTACAGTACAATACAATACAGCACAGCCAAACAATACCTCAATAAAACAATAGCGTCCAATTTCAAATGACATAATGCATTATATCATGAAACAATAAAACCGAACCAAATTGTCTCAATGTCTATAGACTAAAAACAAGAAACACCACACAGACACAGACATAGAACACACGACACACACAGACACACACACACACACACACACACACACCCACCTACCCACCAAAACAAAACAAAACAACGGTCTCCATCGCCTCAATCGTTGGGGATGATGTGGTTTAAAAACAATTCTTTTCTTTCATTTTCTATTTGTTTTCTTTCATTTCGAGAATAATGGAATAAGCACTCATGTGTACATACTTAGGAACGCAAAATTTTAGATGAATTTTGCTGATTCAGTGTTGTATTTATATTTTGTGAAATCACTGGTCTTGTCCATTGAACCCCCCCCCCCCCTCCCTCACTGTATTGTGATCTAAGGCCAATGTACTCTTAAACCAATTTTCAGTATCAAGATTTTCTCTGTCTCTGCTGAGGTCTACAACCTTGACCCCAACATTCTGAAGAACTATAGACCTGTTTCCAACCTACCGTTTATCTCTAAAGTCCTTGAAAAAGTAGTTCTAAAACAGCTCAACAACCACCTTCACTCCAACAGTCTCCTTCCTGCGTTTCAGTCTGCCTATCGCGTCAACCACAGCACTGAAACTACCCTTGCCCACACCTTAAACACACTTCTACTCGCTTCTGACTCAGGGAAAATCTCCCTTCTTACTCTACTCGACTTATCTGCAGCCTTTGACACTATTGACCACTCTATTCTTATCTCCCGTCTTCAAAAAACATTTGGTGTTACTGGTACAGCCCTTACCTGGTTTAGTTCATACCTTACTGACCGATTCCAGACAGTCACAGTAAACAAGATTCAGTCAGTACCTGCAAGGTTGGAATGTGGAGTTCCACAGGGATCTGTTCTGGGCCCTGTTCTTTTCACCCTCTACACTGCTCCACTGTCACATATAATTAACCGCCATCAGATCAACCATCATTTTTATGCAGATGACTCTCAGATTCTAAGCAGCGACACTCCTGAAAATCTGCCTTCTCTCTTTACAAATATGGCCCATTGCTTTCAAGATATCCAAAATTGGATGATACAGAACAAATTACAGCTAAATGCAGATAAAACAGAAACCATGCTTGTAGGGACCAAACACAAACTCTCTTCCATCACAACAGCTTCAATACAACTTGGCAATGCATCAGTCCCTTTATCCACTGCTGTGAAGTATCTAGGGGTCATTATTGACAACACACTCTCTATGCAAAAATTCATCACTCAGACCTGCCAGTCCTGCTACTATCAATTACGGCGTATTAGTGCAATTCGAAAGTACCTGTCCACAGATGCAACATCCAAACTTGTTGCGTCTCTCATTCTTTCACGTCTGGACTATTGCAACTCTCTGTTGGCTGGTCTGCCAGCATCATCAATCCAATCCCTTCAACGTATACAAAACTCTGCAGCTCGTCTAATCCTAAGAAAGAAAAAATCTGAGCATATTACCCCTCTCTTGCAATCTCTCCACTGGCTGCCTGTGCCACAGAGAGTAAACTATAAGATCAGTACTCTCTGTTACAAATGTCTCCACAAAACAGCACCCGCCTACCTCTGTGAATGTCTTCACTTGTACACTCCTTCTCGTTCTCTCCGCTCTGCTGCAGATACCTTGTCCTTACGAATACCTAGATTCAACCAATCCACCATCGGCCGTCGCTCTTTCTCTTATTTCTGGTCCATTGATGTGGAATGATCTCCCTCTCTCTCTCCGCCAAAAGCCTTCTTATGACACTTTTAAATCCAGTCTCAAGACATATTTATTTCAAACCTAAGATTTTCCCCTCCTGCCTCATCTCATAGTTTTTCCCTGCCTTCAACAGCCAAGATTCTATTGCCCTGCCAGGGTGTGTGACCTCTGTGTGTGTGTGTGTGTGTGTGTGTGTGTGGTGTTGTGTGTGTTGTGTGTGTGTGCGTGTGTGTGTGTGTGCGTGTGTGCACATTTGGACTTGATGGAACTATTGCTTGTCACTGGTTGTATGACTGTGTAAGAATGAGTTGAGTGCAAGCGCTTTGATTTGTCTCTGCAAGATATAGCGCTATATAAATTCCATTTATTATTATTATTATTATTATTACAACCTCCTACAGCCCTCCCAGACCACTGATCTCAGTGATGTTTCCGTGCTTCTCATTTTCTCTAACTGTATTTGAAGCACAAAAAAGCATGTCTCTTGTTCCTATTGATAGAAACTACAAATAATATTCTTTATTTATTTAATTTGATTTTAATTTATTCTTTACATCGAGGATAATGGAACAAGCTTTTATGTGCTTTTGACCACCAGTCCACGTGTGTATGCGGTTTTGTAAATTGTCATCTGTTCCCACCGGCTTACAATGGCCTACTCTCACGAAAAGCGGAACAGGATTTTAACGTGTGCGCAAGATGTTCTGCGTGCGTTCGCACACGGGGCCTAAGTTTATAATCTCATCCAAAGGACTTTCGGGGAGAGTGGAGTCTGCACTGATGTTAACTCCAGGGGAAAATATCCCTTTGAACGGGAATCGAACCCGGGTCTTCAGATTGCGAGCGCAATGTTCTATAACCACTAGGCTATCCCGTCCCCCATATTCTCTCGAACTAGGAAGCTACGACACATAACTGAACAAGTGCATGACGGACAGTCCGACTACACTGTCGTACAGTGGATTCTCTCCTTTAGACAAAGAGACTAAAGAAAAAAAATAACAACTCCTAAGTGTTGCTGTGAGCGCGCTAAATAGAATTTTAACGGGTGAGGTGAGAAAAACTGTAATGAAAATCAGTCACACAAACAAACCAAGAAACAATAAATCAAATTGGGTAACATTTAAAATAAAGAGAGAAAGGGGAAAAAAGGGCCAAACAATCATCGTGCTTTTCTGTCGTTTCTGTCTTTTTGTTTTTCCACAACAGGCAGGAGAGAGAGAGAGAGAGAGAGAGAGAGAGGAGAGAGAGAGAGAGAGAGAGAGAGAGAGAGAGAGAGAGAGAGAGAGAGAGAGAGAGAGAGAGAGAGAAATTAGATCGATAACAGTTTGTCTGTCTTTCTATTTGTTTATTCATCATTTCTTCCTTCCTTCTTTTCTGCCCCCCCCCCCCCCCCCCTCCCTCCCTCTCCCCACCCTTACATACCTTTCTCTGTCTTTTCTTCTCTCTCTCTCTTTCTCTCTCTCTCCTCTATTTCTCTGCCATGCGCACGCACGAGTGTGTGTGTGTGTGTGTGTGGTGTGTGTGTGTGTGTGTGTGTGTGTGTGTGTTTTGTGTGGTGTGTGTGTGTTTTTAGTAATCAATTAGTTTTCTTTTAATCTTTTATTTTGAGGATAATGGAATAAACACCCATGTGCTTTTTTTCTATTCAGATGTGTGTGTGTGTGTGTGTGTGTGTGTGTGTGTGTGTGTGTGTGTGGTGTGTGTGTGTGTGTGTGTGTGTGTGTTGTGTGTTGTGTGTGTGTTGTGTGTGTGTGTGTGTGTGTGTGTGTGTGTGTGTGTGTGTGTGTGTGTGTGTGGTGTGTGTGTGTGTGTGGTGTGTGTGTGTTGTGGTGTGTGTTTGTGTGTGAGTATCTGTGTGTCTCAGTGTCTGTGTCAGGGGAAGAGAGAGAGAGAGAGAGAGAGAGAGAGAGAGAGAGAGAGAGAGAGAGAGAGAAGAGAGAGAGAGAGAGAGAGCGAGAGAGCACTTACTGACTTTTCAGTGAAGTAATTCAATTCAGAGAAGGGTTGTATTCAGTTATATTTTCGTGTGTCGGTTTTCCTGTGTTTGTGCGTCAGTCTGTTTGTTCGATTGTCTGTATGTCCATCTGTCTTTCTGTCTGTCTCTGTCTCTCTTCTTGTCTGTCTGTCTTTCTGTCTGTCTCTCTCCACCAGTATATATCTCTGTCTTGCTGAGCTTGTCTGTGAGCCTACGTCATAGGCCAGTGATCGAAGGTAACACTCCTACCCAGACAATTAGAAGTCGTGGGTTTGATCACCGTTTAGAGCTAGCCTTTTCCCCCATCTGCTGGACTTTGGTGGTCTGGGTGCTAGTCTTTGGGATGAGACGATAAACCGGGGTCCCTCCATCAACACACTTTTAGCGCACGTAAAAGAACTCACGACATGAAGAGGTTTATCTCTTGAAAAATTCTGTCGAAGAAAAGCTACTGTCATAAGGAAAAGAACCATACATACAGACAGGAAAATGAGCAACAACAACGACAACAACAAAAAACAACAAAGACACCCCACCACCCCACCCCCACCACCAACCACCAAAAAACAACAACATCACAGAATTTGTTTTTTTCCTCCCACTCCCCCCCCCCCTCCCAAAAATGTTTCCCGTCATTCCTTTTTTCCCCCTTTTCCCCAGTTCCTTTTTTAATTTCCCCTTTTTTTTCCCGGGTTTTGTTTGCATGGCGATCGGGGAGAATGCTAGTGTCGGGCTTCTCTTGTGCTTGTCACTCTGCAGGAGTTGCCCACTGCGGCCCCAGCCACACGTTTTGACTTCAGGATTCATTAAAAGTTTATAAGAAAAACAAAATTCAGATTTTCAGGAAAAAAACAAAGAATGGGCTGGGAGAGAGGAGAGAGAGAGAGAGAGAAGAGAGAGAGAGAGAGAGAAGAGGAGAGAGAGAAGGAGAGAGATAGTAGAGAGGAGAGAAGAGGGATAGATAGAAAGGAGAGAGAAGAGAGAGAGAGAGAGGAGAGAGAGGAAAAGAAAAGAAAGGGGGAAGAATGAATGAATTAATAAACTTTTGAATGAATCTTTTTTCAAGGGTAACAGAATGAGCATCGCTACCTTTTTTATCCGGCCCTTGCCCTGATTTGGGGTTATCAAAAAAACAAGGGGGGAACCCCACAACAACAACGACAACATGATTTTAAAAAGATAAATGTTATTTAACAATACAAAAACCCCTAAGGGGAGAGAGAGAGAGAGAGAAGGGGGAGAGAGAGAGAGAGAAAAGAGAAAAAGAGAGAGAGAGAGAAGGAGAAGGGTCGATAGAAAATGGGAAATTTCTTACACAGACTTTTTAGAAAGTGGGTATACTGGGAGAGTGTATGGGTATTGGGCTTGTTTTATTATCATGATGTATCTCTAAGGGCGGGGACTGGATATAAAAAAGCACATGGGTGCTTATTCATTACCCTCGAAATAAAAGAATTTGATTTGACTTGATTTGATTTTTTCTTCTCTTCCTCCTCCTCCTCCTCCTCCTCCTTCTTCTTCTTCTTCTCCTCCTCCTCCTCCTCCTCCTCCTCCTCCTTCCTCTCTCTCTTCTCTTCTTCTTCTTTCTTCTTCTTCTTCTTCTTCTTCTTCTTCTTCTTCTTCTTCTTCTCTCTCCCCTTCCCTTCTGTTCCTTCTCCTTGTTCTCCTTTTACTTCTTTTTCTTTTCATTCGTCTCCTCTTCTCTTCCTCCCCCTCCTCCACCTTCTCCTCCTCCTCCTTCATCATTTCCCCTCTCCTTCCCTTCCCTCTTCTTCTGATGTCGTTATGGCAAATCTTGTTTGATTCAATTTCCATAGAAAAAAATATCCCTGCATGTTTGGCCTTTAACAATGAATTTATAAACGAACACATAAAATAGAGCTAATAAGCAATTATCATGCAACCCTATTATAATTATGCTTTAGGGGAAGAAACATTGGGGTGGGGTGGGGATGGAGATGCTGATGGCGGTAGTGGTGGTTGTGGTGGTGGTGGGAGGGGGAAGGGGGTGGTTTCAAATATGCTTTGGGGAGAATGCTTAGCAGTTTGACTCTGAAGCGTGGAATGTTGTTTAATTTAAGATGAAACAAAAGTCCGAGAAAGAGAGAGAGAGAGAGGAGAGAGAGAGAGAGAGAGAGAGAGAGAGAGAGAGAGAGAGAGAGAGAGAGAGAGAGGAATGAGACAGGCAGACAGACAGACAGATAGACAGACAGCAAACACAGAGATACAGAGAAAGATTTGGGCAAACTGACAAATACACGCAGACACAGACACACAGGTAGATAAACAGACAGACCCAAACATATATACACACAGACAGACAATCAGATCACACACACACACACACACACACACACACACACTCACCACTCTCTCTCTCTCTCTCTTTCTTTCTTTCACATACACATACACAGACAGATAGACATACACACACGCTCTCTCAGTTTCTCTCATTCATTCACTCAATCAGTCAAACTCACTCACAAAAGTCCCTGTACATCTTTATCCTCTTTATTGTTACCGATACGGTGTGAACCAGTTTTAACATTATTTTTTTCTGTGACAGAAAGCTGATAGTATGCACCAGGAGTGTGGAAATAACTGTGTAGTTTATTGAGAAACGGGCATTATCCATTACCATTATGAATGGATTGGTCCTGGCCAAAAGCTGTGTCGGTTACTGATGTAAGCTAAGTGCCAAGACCTGCATTAAAATTGATGTTATGCTTTGAAATATTGGGTTGAGATCGTCTTCAGCGATGACAAGTTCTTAGCATAACAACTTACGTTCTCCATAACAGAGACCACCCTCCCTGAAGTTGTAGTATCGCTGCCTATATGGCGAGGTACTTGGAAACAGCCATACACACAAACTTTTCATCCAGTGTGTACTTACGGTCTCACAGTAATTCCTAGGTGGGATGAGTCAAACAAGAATTTTATATTCTGCTGGATTCCCCCCCCCCTTCCCCCCCCTCCCACACCTCCTTAGGCCTTGAGAGGCGTTCTGGATTTTATCTTTTGGCTGAGACGAACGAGCGAACCGAGGTCTCGCGTGCAACTCACGTTTAGCGCACGTTAAAGAACCCGCGGCAAAAAGAGAGCTGTCTTTGGCAGAGTTTTGTCTGAAAAAGCTACTCTCATTAAAAGCCAGATATGTAAAGACAATGCAGAAAAAAGGGTTGTGCTGCTCCTGTGTATTTTCTTTGGGAAGAGCAGCTCGAATTTCATGGAGAGACATCTGCTGCGACTGAAAGCGGTATTCAATACAATACAATGCAGTACGACTCGATACAATGCGATATAACATGATATGACACGATACAATATGATACGGTAAAATTCGGTACGTTGCGATGCGATGTTTTACGATGCGACACAATGCAGTATAGTACAGCACAATACGATAGAGTACAATACAATACAGCACGATGGGATACGATACAGTACGATGCGATTTGATGCAATACGATACAATACAGTACAGTACAATGCAATGATTGTTAAGGCTGCCTATGTTTTTGATTTGGCTCTCACGTGGAATCACCTAAACATCCCTCGCTGGAGAGGGCAAAAAACTCCAACCGAAAATAAAGCATCAATTGATATGAGATCCATGAAAACAGAGCAACGTTGATAAGGACAGTTGTGATCACTACCGCTGTAAGAATAATGACACGAAGGTCGACAATAATAATAACGAAACAACAAAAGCAAACAACAATAACAAAATGGATATACCACATCCCTCCCACCCCCGTCCAAAACCGCGAAAGCAAAAAGCAAACAACAACAACAACAGCAACAACAACCCAACCCCAACCCCCCCCCCCCTTCCCCCGGAAAACCCCCCATCGGAAGTCCTATCGTATACCCCCCCCCCCCACCACCCCAATAGGAGATTTCCGCAAAAAGGAAACACATATATAATAACAATAAAAAAACCCACCCCCTCCCAAAACACAAAGAAGCAAATACACAAACTACAAAAATCTCCCCCTCCCCACTACTCCACACACACTATCCAAAAAAAAAAAAGAGAAGAAAAAACCCAAAAGAAAACTAAACAAACAAAAAATTCGACATTTACAAAATATCCTTCGTGCGTTTCTGTCAGTCCGCAACAAAAGAAGATTTCTTTCCTTGTCTCTCTCTTCCTCCTTCCAAACATCAAATAAAAACAAGATGCATATTTACCCCCCAAAAAAACCCAACACAACAACAACAACAACAACAAAAAACCAACAAACCAACAACCAATCAACCAAACAAAACAAACCCCAACAAACAAACCCACCAAAAATCCCTACTAAATTTCTGTTCCTCTCCTTCCAAAGGTGTTTTCTCTCCCCCCCCCCTCCTCTCTCTCTCTCTCTCTCTCTCTCTCTCTCTCTCTTACTCTTCATCTCTCTCTCTCTCTCTCGTTCCTCTAACTCTTCATGTCTCTCTCTCTTCCTCTACTCTTCATCTCTCTCTCTCCTTCCTCTAACTCCTCACTCTCTCTCATCTCCACCTCCTTCAAGAATCCTTCTCAACCTCCTGTCCTTTATCCCCAACCTCTGCGCGTACAAACACGCCTTCAGCACAAATCGCCCTTCCACGTCTCTCAGCTGGAAGAACCGCCTTTACCCACAGCGGCCTTGGCGTAGTTCTTCAAGAAATTCATCGAGGACGATGCCGCCCTGCGCGTTCGGTTCCACAGGCTGGAACTGGGAAGGGCCACAGCTGGCGTCGTCGTGTCGTCACCCTCCGCGGCCTTCCGATAGTCCGGAACCCCCGCGTGGCCTTCCTGACCGGGCATCTCGGGGATGTCGTAAGGCTGCAAGTCCAGGGAGATGGAACGACTCGAAGGTGAAGGTGGCCGCTCCTCATCGCCTTGCCTCGTGTCGGCCAGCACTAAGTAGGGCTTCTCCTCAGCCGTTTTCGAACACCCGGGAGGAGGAAGAACCGGAGGAGAAGGCGGGTTCGGGTCAGAAGCGGTAGCGGGAGTTTCGTGGACGGGTTCGGGAAGAGTAGGAGGTTTGGGATCGGGCTTGGGTTGAGGTTTGGGATCGGTCTTAGTTGACGAAGGCTTGACCTGGTTCTTCGAATCCGTCGTTGTGAGCTTGGCGTCTTTTTTCTTCGGGGGTGGTTTGGCGTTGGTCCTGGGTGGAGGCCTCTTGGGAGTGACCTTTTTGTTGGTGCCTCCCGTCTTGAGGCGTGCATTCTCCACACGGTGAGGGTGGAGAGGAGGGTCAGGATGCCCGAGGCGAGGGCCACCCAGAAGCACCAGCCCAGCTTGGGGTCCACATGCTTCCAGCGGTCGTCGTCCTTGAAGTGATGTCCCAGGACCCCCAGCATGATGGTCAGCAGGAAGACTGCAGGAGACAGGGACAGAGAGAGAGAGAGAGAGAGAGAGAGAGAGAGAGAGAGAGAGAGAGAGAGAGGAGAGAGAGGGAGAGACACAGAGAGAGACAATGACAATGACAATGACAAATTCTTTTATTTCGAGGATAATGAATAAGCACACATGTGCTTTTTTACATCCAGTCCCCGCCCGTTAGGGATACATCTTAATAATAATAACCCAATACTTATACAGTCTCACAATAAAAACAAGAGGAAATAACCCTTTTTAAAACAGCTATCCCCCCCCCCCCAACAACCCCCCCCCTCAAAGCAAGCAAATAAAAGAAAACCCTAAGAATACCCCACCCCCACCCCCAAAAAACCCCTAACCAAAACAAACATACAAAGAAAAGAGAAGGAAAAAGCAAACCAACAAAAGATGATAAAAAAGAGAAAAACAGACAAACAACAACAACAAGAACAACAACAACAACAGAGCCGAAAAAATAACACAACAACAACAACAAGAACAAGAACAACAACAGAGCCGAGAAAAATAACACAACCAAACTTAAGTCATAAAGATAAACATCTACACATTGTCAAATGATACACATACTTGTTACACATAATTATAAGATATTGGAATAGGGCACTCATTAAAACTTAAGTACAGAGGCAGGTCCAATAAGGTATTGCAAATATAAAAATATGAATCTTTCATCAGGATATACTATAACTATAAGCCTTAAAAACAAAGTTGCCTATCTGCCCTTTCCATACTACCTATCCGCCCTTCCCTTTCCCTTCACCTGTATGTATGTCAGACTGTAGTCCCCCCCCCCTCTCTCTCTCTCTCTCTCTCTCTCTCTCTCTCTCTCTCTCTCTCTCTCTCTCTCTCTCTCTCTCTCTCTCTCTCCCTCCCTCCCTCTCTCTCTCTCTCTCTCTCTCTCTCCCTTTCAAATTTTCATTGTTGTTAAAAAAGTGAGTTTAGCAAAGTGTAAGCTTTTAAAAAAAAATATATATTTTTAGTATTATTATTTTCATTTATATATATATATATATTTTTTTTTTTAACTACACTATAGTTATAAGAAATATATCTATCATAACAATAATATGTGTTAATCTGTACGAGTATAATGAAAAAGAGTGTTGACAGTGATGATGTGCTGTTTTGAGAATGATATTCAGTATTTTTTATATGTCTTATTTGTTTTGTTTGTTTACAAACAAAAAGCATTAAATCCTTAACACACACACACACACACACACACACACACACACACACACACACACACACACACACACACACACACACCCCACACAACACACACGCACGCACACACACACACACCACACACTCCCCCCTCTCTCTCCCACTCTCTCTCATTTCTCTCCCCCCCCCACCCTCCCCCCCCCCCATCTCTCTCTCTTACTTACAATGTATAGATGTTCATTTTATGACTTTAGCGATTTTTTTCTCCTTATTGTAAGAGTGTATTGATGTTGGGCTTATTTCTTTTTCATGGCGTTCAATTTGTACGAGTATATTCGAAAAGAATATTGATGGTGATCCTGTGCTGTCTTGAGAATTATATATTTAGTATTATCCTTGAAACACACACACACACACACACACCACACACACACACACACACACACACACACACACACACAC
>CM054140.1:65452388-65454888 GCA_028751875.1 Rapana venosa | reverse complement strand
TAGAAAAAAAGAGAAAAATGGATGGCGCTGCTCTTGTGGCGACAAGCCCTCCTTAGGGAAAGCAGCCCGAATTTCAGGCAGAAGAATCTGCCGTGACTGAGTGTGGTAATTGATAATACTGAAGAAGACAATACACACAGACAGCACAAAGCGTGCACCCGCTTTAGGGTCATTTGATGAAGGGTCTATTAATTTTAGTATCGGCTCCAATCACGAAAGATTTATCTTTATATATCGTACGGAGGAAAATTGCCTGTCTATGTTTTTCACACATACGCAGACACATACACACGCACTCACATGCACGCGAGCTAAACATACACACACATACACACACTTGCACACAATCGCATGCAAACACACACACGCGCGCGCGCGCGCGCACGCACGCACACGCACGGATGCATGCACACGCATGTACGCACATATGATTTTATGCACGCGCGCGCGCGCGCCCCGCACACGCACACACACACTCACACACATTGGACAACAAAACATACTACCTACCCACCCCACCCATCCACAAGCAACACACACACATACACAAATTCACACACACATACACACACACACTCTTTCTCTCACACACACATTCACACACATATACACTACATACACACCTACCCTCTCCCCCCCCCCCCACCACACACACACACACACACACACACACACACACACTCACACACACACACTCACACACACACACACACTCACACACACACACTCACACACACATTAAGTAGATTGCCGCTTCAAGGTAAAGCTTCAATAATTACCGAAGCCCTGATTTAGAGGTCACCTGATAGTTCTGTGTTTATGGTATGTACCCAACGCTGTACCAGAATAGACACCTAGAGCTCAGTTCCGCAGTCTTAGGAGACAGACAGCTGCCTGCTATGGTATCTAACAAACAAACAAGCAGCCGTAGAATTATGTGTAATGTGATTTCAGGGTTTGTTAACACGCGACAGAGAGAGAAGAGAGAGAGAGAGAGAGAGAGAGGAGAGAGAGAGAGAGAGAGAGAGAGAGAGAGAGAAGAGAGAGAATGCATGTGTGAGTGTGTGTGCGTGTGTGTGTGTTTTAAAAAAATCTATTTATTATTTTTTTAATTCTATTTTTTATTTTATTCTTTTATATGGAGGATAATGGAATAAGCACCTGTTTGCTTTTTTGCATCCAGTCCCCGTGCGTGTGCGGTTTTTGTAAATTCTTTCATCTGTTCCCACCGGCACACAATGGCCTACTCTTCCGAAAAGCGGAACAGGATTTAACGTGTGCGCAAAGTCAAAGTCAAACTTTTATTTTCAGATGGTACATTGAATAAGCAGTGCATTTGCTTTTTTTCATCAAGCCATCTATCTAAAGAAAGAAAAAAAAGCGAGAAAAAAAAGATAATGTATATGCAGACATAGAATAAAAAACCTAATCTATGGTAAACTATACAAATCAAACAAAGAAACCAATAACATATGCATATGTGGAATTAAAACAAAACAAAAAACCCAGAAAAATATGAGACCATACAATTCTAATAATTCAAAAATCTTGAAAAAATATCCGTCATAACACAAACAAACAAGCAACAAAGAAAAACCAAACCAAAACAAAGAAGACAAGACAGAATAAAAATAAAAAACCCACACCAACTGCTTCCCTCCCCCCCCCCCCTCACATACACATATACACACAAACCTTCAACCATACAAACAACTGAATAAAACCACAAAAAAGATGAATCAACAAGAACAACCACAAGGAAATAAACAATCAAACAAACACAAATACACATACACAACAACAACAGCGACAATAACTAACATAGGACAAGAATAACAGCCAAGACAAATGAAGAACAATATAGAACTAACAAAAGACGAGAAAAAGAGTCCAAAATATCCCCTCCCCCTCCCCAAGAAAACCACCCTAAACCCAAAACAAACAAAAGGCAAAATAAACCAGAACCCCACCCCCACCACTACCAACAATAACAACAACAACCAAATGGATATAAACAGAGGAAACTGATGTATCATTTAAACACTTACATACACATACACATCCTCACCCATATCCCCTTCACCACATAATATACTCATATATAAGAAAAACAAGAATAACTAACAGCTATTGGATTCAGAGCAAAGAAGTATAACAAAGACATCCATTCCCTCCCTTTCCCCGGGTCATATACACACATGTACATGTGCTTTTTGGTTTGAGGCAGAGCAACGTTAATCCTTCGATCAAAGAATAAATTCAGGCAATGTAAATCCACCCAGCAGTACTAACGTCAGCAATAACAATTTAGCTCATCTAGTACAATGAACCAGAAAACCAGTAACAGTGACAAAACTAAATAAATCAGCATATTTATGTGTAATACAAAAGAACATAAAAAGGCCAAAACAGCAAGAAAGTAAAAAACCAAAACCGAACCAATTACACAACACACACTCACTCACACACAAGATGTTATGAGAGAGAGAGAGAGAGAGGA
>CM054140.1:65439888-65442388 GCA_028751875.1 Rapana venosa | reverse complement strand
GAACTTATATAGCGCTATATCTTGCAAAGACAAATCAAAGCGCATGCATTCAACCTAATCTTACACAGTCACGCAATCAATGATAAATAATCAATAGTTGGAACAAACAGATATTACAAACATGGTGCGCTGCAGACATAATCTATACCACTTCGATCCTACCTCTGCCCCCACCTCCTAACCTAGGGGCACTCTGCATCAACAGCTGGGTCAGAACTTCCACTGCGTCTGGCACCCTGTCGTTAAGATAACTGGCGCAGACAGACAGACACACAGACAGACAGACGCACGCACAAGCATACACACACACACACCCCACATACACACACACACACAAGCATACACGCAGGCACGCACGGCACGCACGCACACACGCGCGCGCGCGCACGACACACACACACACACCACACCACAACACACACACACACACACACACATACACACACACACACAATTCCACCTCACCACACACACACACACACCACACCACACACACACACACACACACACACACACACACACACACACACACACACACACACACACACACACACATACTCGCACATTCTCTCTCTCTCTCACACTCACACATTCTCTCTCTCCCTCCCTCTCTCTCTCCATCTCTCTCCTCTCCTCTCTCTCTCTCTCACTCACACATTCTCTCTCTCTCTCTCTCTCTCTCTCTCTCTCTCTCTCTCTCTCTCTCTCACACACACTCACACATCTCTCTCTCTCTCTCTCTCCTCTCTCTCTCTCTCTCTCTCTCACACACACACACACACACACACACACTCACACATTCTCTCTCTCTCTCACACACACACATGCTAGATGTATACATACATACACTCACGTACACAAACATACATGCAGACGTTCGCCACTCCACCCCCCCACCCCCCTCCGAAACACACACACATACATTATAGTTTGTCTGATATCACTTAATATAAAAAGACGTTAGATTAAAGAAGAATAACTGGCTCAGTTTGACCTTAACAAGAGAGCATGGTTATTCTGGTGCCTTCGCACATGGGTAATTTTGGTCGATACATGATTGTGTGACTTTCTGTACATTGATATAGTTTAGAAAGAGCATATTTCATATTTGAATTGTTAGGATCCATCTGTTTATAGAAAAGTGTGTGTGTGTGTGTGTGTGTGTGTGTGTGTGTGTGTGTGTGTGTGTGTGTGGTGTGTGTGTGTGTGCGTGCGCGCGCGCGTGTGTGTTTGTGTGTGTGCTGATCGACACAATTTAAGAAAAGAATTTAAGATACTGCTTATTGTTTTAATCTGAAGATAATTCCCGTGCTTTCGGTGACGTTCTCTGTTAGACATAAAACACATTCTCAAAACAGTTTCAACCCCTGCTTTCATCTGCTTTTTTTTCGAAATAGAGTGAAACTATTCCCAAGTTTCCAAAATGAAATTTTTGTTCTAAAATTACATATCGCCGGCAAATATTTTATGTGTGATTTTTTTATGTAGTGTTTCTTTCACGGAACTTCGTATTGAACATTAAACCGATGGAAACGGGATTTTTATCATAGAAAAATTATTGAAATTACCTAGTAAGGGGAAATGGTGATTGTATAAAGAATAAAAAAGGTATTTAAGAGTTTGGAATGAAAAGCAAAAAACGGAAAGAAAGAGGGAAATAAATAAAAAATGAAATAAACAAGAGTAAAAATGATAAAAGGCGGGAGAAAAAGATAGGAGAATATACATAATACAAATGAGGAGAGAGATGAGGAAGGGAAAGAAATTTTAAGAAGAAAGAAAATGGAAAATAGCAAAAGAAGAAAACAAGGGACAAAAAGGGAGAAAGACCAAAACAAATTAAACAAAGAATGAACGAACGAACAAGTGACTGACGGAATGATTTAATGAACGAAGGAAATAAGAAAAAAGAAGCGCTATAAAGAAAACGAAAAGCAGTTGAGGTAAAGAACGAAGGAAGAACAGATAAATAAAGTTCAAGAAAGTAAGGAAAGACTCAGAGAACGAAGAATATATAATAAGCAGACAACTAGCTAAAATGACTAAGAAAGTACAACACAAGACAAAATAGGCAAGAGATTGAATTTAAAAGTGGCAAAATGTAAAAAAACAACCCAAAGAAACCCACACATACAGGAATGAAATCCAATAAAATAAGCAAAAGAGTATTAACAAAAAGAGAAGAAAACCCCCACCAAAAAGACAAAAAATAGAAACGTTAAACTAAAAATTGGAAAAAAATCAAAAGAAAAAAAAGTGGAAAAAATCGAATAAAAAACCCGGAATGAAATGCAATATAAAAGACCAGAGGAGGGATTTAGACAGGGGGACTTATTTGACTGATGTAAATTCTAAAGAGTTCACAGACTGCTCCTATTTTTATTTATTTATTTATTCTTTTATATCGAGGATAATGGAATAAGTACTTACGTGTATTTTTACATCTAGTCCCCGTCTTTATGCGGTTTTGTAAATTCTGTCATCTGTTCCCACCGGCACA
>CM054140.1:65419888-65429888 GCA_028751875.1 Rapana venosa | reverse complement strand
TAAACGACCATGACATCGCTGGAAAGGGAAGACTAAACGACCATGACATCGCTGGAAAGGGAAGACAAAACGACCAAGACATCGCTGGAAAGGGAAGACAAAACGACCATGACATGGCTGTAAAGGGAAGACTAAACGACCATGACATCGCTGGAAAGGGAAGACTAAACGACCATGACATCGCTGGAAAGGGAAGACAAAACGACCAAGACATGGCTGGAGATAAGAAACCGAGGCAAAGCTAACGAGATGGGGTAGCTGCAACACATAAATGGAAAGCACGGCCTGAAGATGCTTTTGCTAGAAGATGTAGTAGACAGTCTGTGCTCCTCCTGAGGCGGCAATAGACCATAGACGCTACCCATTCCCTCACTAAGTATAGGCTGATAATTCAGTTAAACCTCATGTGCATGAACTGTTTAATGTCTAGTGGGGATTTATAGACTTGCATAACGTTGCACGGTGATACTCTTTTGTATATTCTTTAAAATGTCTGTTGTTTTGTCCAGAGACCTTTTTCTCTCTAAGTTATCGATGAGCAAAGTATGACACACAAAAAACCCCTTCCACTCAGACTTCACAAAATTGAAGCTGGATGATATTGGACCACAAGAAAGCTCTCAGAAGACGCAACAGTCCCAACTCCCCAACCATTTTCAAAATGGGGCTCCACGTCTCGTAAACAAAGTCGTTTAATCACGCTCAGACCCTCCTCCAGCCTCACGCCAAATGACCACCCTGTAAACTTAGCGCTCAACTTCTCATTCTAAAGCATTCAGACATGGGTTGTGCTGCCTAGGAAATACATTACTGGTTACACTGGCGTGCCGAGGCAGGCAGGCAGGCGTCTGATCCCTCAGGACAAGTTGGGAGCGTAGCCTTCGTTGTCTACGGATTACAGTGATGGGTTTGGGAAACAGACTATGTTACCGAGATGCCCTGATTTGAGAGACAGCTTGGTGAGGTAAGGGGTAGATTACAGTCATAAGGGTGGATATTGCGAAAAAAACTAAGCGACCTATTTTTGTGCAGTCATGCCAACATGCATGCTTATGGACGCCTGCCACACACACACACACACACACACACACACACACACACACACACACACACACACACACACACACACACACACACACACACACACACACACACACACACACACACACACACCACACACACACACACACACACACACCCACACACACACACAACTCACACCAACCTCACACGCACAACACACACACACAACATACACACACACAAACACACACACAAACACACACACGCTCACACACACACACACAACACAACACACCACAACACACCACACCACACCACACCACACCACACCACACCCACCACACCACACCACACCACACCACACCACACCACACCACACCACACCACACACACACACACACACACCACACACACACACAATCGAGCAGCGGAACTTTTTTTCGTTTCTCAGCTAGGGCTCGAAGGTTCACCAATGGTAAGACTTTGCACATACAACCGTTTTTACACACCATGAAGGTAGTCGCATTCCAACTTCGGGATTGCAGTGGCTCTTGAATGCCCTTGCATGCATCAGTTTGTTCTCCTGACTTAACCCTCTACTGGCAAATGAAAGCCTATTTTATTGGTTTTCACCATTATCTGAAGGTCCTAAACAATGAATGAAGAACAAAATGCCGCTGGTAACATAACTAAGCATCGTCAACTTCGGTGAAAGTGTTGTTGTTTTTTCTGCAATCGGCTGAAAGTAGTGAATGACCACAACAACACGCGAGGAAGTTTCAAACTTTTTGATAGCAGTTTCTAAAGTTCCACTGGACCGAAAAATATTGACAATGAAGATTAATGGCACAGGGGGAAAGCAAACAATTTGCCAGACAAATGCTGATGGCAGTGTGAAACTCACGACAGACACATTGAAGAGCCAATGCACAGCATTATTATATGCATGCTTGAACAACTTCCAGGGAAAGGGAAGACAAAACGACCAAGACATTGCTGTAAAGGGAAGACAAAACGACCAAGACATCGCTGTAAAGGGAAGACAAAAGGACCAAGACATTGCTGTAAAGGGAAGACAAAACGACCAAGACAGCGCTGTAAAGGGAAGACAAAACGACCAAGACATTGCTGGAAAGGGAAGACAAAACGACCAAGACATCGCTGGAAAGGGAAGACAAAACGACCAAGACATGGATGGAGATAAGAAACCGAGGCAAAGCTAACGAGATGGGGTAGCTGCAACACATAAATGGAAAGCACAGCCTGAAGATGCTTTCGCTAGAAGATGTAGTAGACAGTCTGTGCTCCTCCTGAGGCGGCAATAGACCATAGACGCTACCCATTCCCTCACTAAGTATAGGCTGATAATTCAGTTAAACCTCATGTGCATGAAATGTTTAATTTCTTGTGGGGATTTATAGACTTGCATAACGTTGTGCGGTGATACTCTTTTGTATATTCTTTAAAATGTCTGTTGTTTTGTCCAGCGACTTTTCTCTCTAAGTTATCGATGAACAAAGTATGACACACAAACCCCCTTCACTCAGATTTCACAAAATGGAAGCTGAACGATATAGGACCACAAGAAGGCTCTCAGAAGACGCTTCAGTCCCAACTGCCTAACCATTTTCAAAATGGGGCTCCACGTCTCGTAAACAAAGTCGTTTAATCACGCTCAGACCCTTCCAGCCTCACGCCAAATGACCACCCTGTAAACTTAGCGCTCAACTTCTCATTCTAAAGCATTCAGACATGGGTTTTGCTGCCCAGGAAATACATTACTGGTTACACTGGCGTGCCGAGGCAGGCAGGCGTCTGATCCCTTAGGACAATTTGGGAGTGTAGCCTTCGTTGTCTACGGATTACAGTGATGGGTTTGGGAAACAGACTGTGTTACCGAGATGCCCTGATTTGAGAGACAGCTTGGTGAGGTGAGGGGGTAGATTACAGTCATAAGGGTGGATATTGCGAAAAAAACTAAGCGACCTATTTTTGTGCAGTCATGCCAACATGCATGCTTATGGACGCCTGCACACACACACACACCACACACACACACACACACACACACACACACACAACACACACACACACACACACACACACACACACACACACACACACACACACACACACCCATATACACACACACACGCACGCACTCGCGCGCGCACAAGATCGCATACATTTTCATGCCAAATATGATCTTTGCGTAGTGTTTTGTTGCCATGGATTTTTTTGGAAAACATAAGAATAGATAATGAGCAATGTATTTTTTGTATTGAAAGGTTATTCAAGAGGTTGTTGTGAGTGTGTGGGTTTCTGTCTTGATATCTTTTGCTTGTTTTGTTTGTTTAAAGATATGGTTATTCAGAAAGAACACGGTTATAATAGACTTAAGCAAAGTGAGCAACATCAAGGAACAACTTTATAGCATTTGTTTTGTTTACCTATATAACATGACAACTTCTACCAAAATATGCAAAATTCAGCAATTGAGTTCGATCAGGTTATTTCAAATTATGTCCCTCTCACAATAATTGGGGTTAAATTTGGTAGAAGTGAGAGTGTTTGAGACTGTAGCTTTGGCGAGGGAATAAAAGAGAAATTGCTTTCAGTTAAAGTATTGCAAAGTGCGTAGACAATCACTTGGGTCAACTTAGAGGAAAGACCTGCAGGTGGCTTAACTACCTACGTATATAAATGCATGCAGAAGATCCACTATGCATGTTAAAGATCTTGTAGTTCATGTCAGCAGTTGATGTGTTTCAGAAACACAAACATGACCAGCATGCATCCTGTACCTGGAGAGGGATGGGCTCCGTCACCAGGTTCAACTTGTCCAAGAGACACGGCCTGAAACATTCAGTGCAGTGCAGTGCCCCAACGACTCTACAAGAAGTAAGGGAAGCGAGAGAGAGAGAGAGAGAGAGAGAGAGAGAGAGAGAGAGAGAGAGAGAGAGAGAGAGAAAGAGAGGGAGAGAGAGAGAGAGAGAGAGAGAGAGAGAGAGAGAAGGAGAGAGAGAGAGAGAGAGAGAGAGAGAGAAGGAGGGAGAGAGAGAGAGAGAGAAAGAGAGGGAGAGAGAGAGAGAGAGAGAGAGAGAGAGAGAGTGTGAGAGAGAGATGGAGAGAGAGAGAGAGAGAGAGAGAGAGGAGAGAGAGAGAGTGCGCGCAAGTGCGCTCTCACGCGTATGTGCCTGTGCGCATACATACGTTTGTTTATGTGTATAATATTATCTATGTCTATAATATTATCTATGTCTATGTTTCAGCGTATGCAAGTGTGCATGTGTATGAATATATAAATATATATATATATATATAATATATTTATATATATATATATATAATATATATATATAATATATATATATAATATATGTGTGTGTGTGTGTGTGTGTGTGTGTGTGTGGTGTGTGTGGTGTGTGTAAGTGTGTTTTCTTGCGTGTTTTTGTTGTGTGTAGATGTGATAATTATGCACGCATGACACGAAATAGCCAGTTGAAGAATATACTTCCTTCACGTGTATATAATTTTTATGCATAATCCCCCCGGTGGGAACAACTTGAGTAAAAACCGACTTCATTTAAAGAAGTGATACATTGCTAAAAAGATCTATTTACATTCATTCTTTTGCTCTTTGCTATGAAAACCTGTCTGTATGAAATTTTAAACTTAAAAAAATATACTTTCACCCAATATCGTATTCTAACCACAACAAAAATCAGCATGCAAAACAATACTAATTCGACGCCAAAAAGATCTATTTACAATCACTTTTTGCTATATAATCATATCTTTATGAAATTTTAAACTAAAAAAAAGATGCTTTCACCCAATATCGTATTCTAACTACAACAAAACTCATACAAAACAATAATAATTTTAATTATAGCACCCGGGAGACAGGTTAGCCTAGTGATTAGAACGTAGAGCTCGTGATCTGATGGCCTGGGTTCGAGTCACCTCCGAGACGCCCGTTCGAGGTAATTGTTCTCCCGGAGTTAACATCAGTACCAACACCACTCCCCCTATAGTCCTTCGGATGAGAGTTGAAACCGAGGTCCCGTGTGCGAACGCGCAGATGAAAAAAAGCAAATGATTGCTTATTCAATGCACCATCTGGAAATTAAAATTTGACTTGACTTGTGCACACGTTAAAAAAACCCGCTCCGTCTTTTGGAAGAGTATAGGCCATTTCATGCTGGCAGGAACGGATGAAAATATTTTAAAGATCGCATGCACACTGGTGTTGTGGTAAGACACCATCCTGGAAAGTGGAATACAGGTGTCTTAATGGTTAGAAAACAACGGCAAGTATTTAAACAATGGTGATCCCTCGAGTCCTATTATCCTGCACTACTATGCACAACTGATGTGAACCAAACGACTTAGTCTCCATCTTGTGATAATCTTTCGGCGTCACCGAGTCGTCACAAACAATTACCTCTTTCCCTACAAGAAACGTTAAGGGGACACAACTCCTTCGCTTGTCAAACTCATCAGATCATGACTAACAGAAACCCGGCACTAGCAACAGATTTCAACCACGATCTGTAGAAAACTTTTCTAGTTTTTTCCCCCTTGGAATATAATTATTTCCTGTCGTGTCGCTTCATCCCCCTATGTGACGTATTCCTCGATACCCCGCTCAGTCATTGTCAACGTCACGGAGTGACGGAGCAATACGTTTCGCGGCTTGAAGACGTTATAGCGAGAGCTGTCCAAACACGGTCCGGCAAGCTTTGAAGCACGTCACTTGTCTCTCTTTCGTGCCGCTGTGGCGCCGTGATCCATTTTGGTGCCAGGGGACTGTCGCTTCCCTTCTGATGACGTTGCGGCGTGTTGAGAGGGAAGGGGGCGTCACGGAGGGTCGATGGTGGAGAGGGTACTGCAGCCGTGTGGAGGAGGAGAAGTCGCTGGTTTGATCCCCCATTTGAAGTCGAATTTATACCTCCACCAACTAGATAGAACTTGACCGGTGATCTAGGTTGTAGCTTTGAAATGAGACGTGATGTACCGTATACAACATATCTAGTGCCCGTAAAAAAAAAATCCAGAGAACTCAACAATTCAGAGCTGATTATGAATATTATTGATCAAGTTGTTAAGTTCCAAGGTAGATGGCTTGATTAAAAAAGAAAGCAAATGCATTGCTTATTCAATGTACCATCGTAAAGTAAAAATTTGACTTGATTTGACTCGACAATAACCCTGCAGCAACATGAGAGCTGGTTTTTTTTGGCACAAAATTACGCAGAAAAAGCTACTTTAAATGTAAAAGAAGGACACATTCAGACAGGAACAAAAACTGATCAATAGGATGGCGCTGCTCTTGCGGCGACGTGTTGTCCCCATGAAGAGCAGCTCGAATTTCACAGCAGCGAAATCTGCCGTGACTTAAAAGTTGTATACAGTCCGGCCTAACCCAGTCCGGTCTAATGCAAAGGGGAGGTGTACAGTCGAATGTTGAAATCTTTAGTTCAAAACTTGGTGATAGAAGTGTAGGGTAAAAAGATGCCAGAACCATGTGAGGAAAATGTAACCTGGGGGTGGAAAGATGGCTTTAGTAAGGTAATGTTGAAAACAAAAGATGACCTGACGATAGATATGAAATAGTGTTAATAAGCTGGCGTTGTAATGAAAAGATTGTCTGGATTGGAAATATTATATTAGCAGGTTTATTTCATAAGAAAAGGGTTAAATATTGGTAGATTTATTGATAATATCTATTGCCAAGGGTTACAGACAAGTATTGGCATGCTACCTTTTCCCATCCAGCCCCTGCCTCGAGTAGAAAGATGCTATTAGTTCGCTAAAAGGGGAAAAAACCCAGTTACCCAGGGGTGGGAGCCCACCACTGATAGATAACTGTTGTAAGAAGAGGGGGTTATTAGGATTATCAAGATGCCGTTCAGAGCCGATTAATATTGTAAGGGAAAGTTTACTTAGTGCAGAAATGCACCACTCATAAGTCAATATAATAAAAGACAGTTTTAGGCTATCCCGTCCCCCAACGAAGAAGAAGAGGAGAGACGATTTTATTTAAAAATAAAGCTGTTGATATTTTTTGGATACACTCGTAAAGCCAGCGATTCTTTCAAGGTGCATACTGAACCCTTGAAATGCGTTTATTGCACTTAGTAGTTGCTGTGGTGACATCTTAACCCCTGTTTGAGATAAATTGTATAAGTTGGGGAGTCCAGGGGAAGGGGGGTGGGAGTGGAGAGAAAATGAAGCGAGGCTGTACATGGATTGACTTGACATTTCCATTCAAGGCTTGGTAGAGAGAAGAGAGAGAGAGAGAGAGAGAGAGAGAGAGAGAGAGAGAGAGAGAGAGAGAGAGAGAGAGAGAGAGAGAGAGAGAGAGAGAGAGAGGGTTAGACTGTCGTGTTCTGAGAGTCACACTGAAGAGGCTCATATACTGCTGCCTCTGTCTCTTTGTGTCTCTCTTGGTCGGCCTCTCTGTCTCTATCTGTCTGTCTCTGTCTGTTTCTGTCTGCCTGTCTGTCTGTCTGTCTCTGTTCAGGCATTCTTTCCCTTCTGGTCAGGCATTATTGCCCATTCCGTTTGGGCATTATAAGCCTCCCCCCACCCCCCATCCCAATCTCCCTTTGTGATGGCAATAAATCAACTTTAGAGAGGATTTAGAAAATCTTCAAGATCTGTTTGTGAATGTTCGCTAGCAAACATCTTTTGAAAAAAAAGATCAACTATAATCCACAAATAAACGTTTTTTTAATCTAAACCGCGACTGAAACTCAAAGAATGTAGTTTCCTTCAGGCTCAAAAGCCACTCTCAGCGACAGTATGTCTGCGAAGCGAAGTAATTTATTCACAACTTAGTCCTCTCCAACAACACGCGAGATGACCAGCGTGTTTGACCTGCAGCTTCAAGTCGCGCTCAAAAACTGTTGAAGACGTGTTTCCGCTGCCTCGAGAGCACGTCAGTTGTCTCCCCTGCCTGGAGAGATGGCGCCACTAATGGCGACTTGGAAATCTCGCCGTTGTCTACTGATTCTATTAGAAGACATGGCGGGGAAAGGGGAAGGGGTAGTGGTTGGAGAGTTTTTCTTCTTCTTCTTTTTCTCTCTTACCTGCAAGGGTTGACATGGGAAGTTGAACATCAGGGGAGGTGAGGGGAGGGGGGGGGGGGGGGGGGGGGGTATGGGAAAGATTGACATTTGAAACGACATTGATGTTTTTCGTTGTAGTGCTGCTGTCATGTCTGATTGCTGGAGTGCCTCTTTTTCCTCATCTTTTACGTTATGTCCTTACAGTATGATGTAATATAGGAAGGATTTTTTTTGTTTGCTCCCTCATCTTCTGTGACGTCCCCCGTCCGGCTGCTCCCACGCCGCTCACTCCAATCTGCCCGCCACAGCCATACCCAGATTTGTTATGTCTCATCCTCAGAGTCGGAGGTCCACAGGGAGCCAATCACTATCAGGCCGCCGTGGGGCCACCAGCCAGAGGGGCCCTGCACTGCTGCTGGGTCACTTTGGCGGTGTTCAGTGGTGCCTGTTCTGAGCTAACATACGCAGGACACCACCTACTAAGCCCCCTACTAACGACAGTATTAGCTCAGTCGCGGAGCCAGACTGAGTGAGTTGCCCACCCGAGGTGGCAACCACCACAACGTCCCTCCAACGACCGTCCCCCGCGAACCTCCAACCCCAAAGGCTTTGACACAAACTCACCACAGGCACAGAAGTGTATGGGCAAACCGAATCTGAGGTCACCATGAGACCAGAGAACCTGGGACCACCGAATCAGAGGCAATTTTTTTAAATGCATGATGATCAATGACAATAATAATAATAATAATAATAATAATAATAATAATAATAATGTATGGAATTTATATAGCGCTGAATCTTGTAAAGCAACAAATCAAAGCGCTCAGATTTTATTTCATACCACTTTAAGTCACGGCAGATTTCTCTCCGTGAAATTCGGGCTGCTCTTCCCGGGGAGAGCGGGAGAACGCGTCGCCACTTAGCGCTGCGCCACCCTTTCACCCTTTTTTTTTTCTGCAGCTGTATTTGTTTCCCTATCAGAGTGGCTTTTTTCTAAGAATTTTGCCAGGGACAACTCTCTTGTTGCCGTGGGTTTTTTTACGTGCGCTAAATAATTACGTGTAACACACGGGACCTCGGTTTATCGTCTCATCCGAAAGACTAGCGCCCAGACCACCACTCATGGTCTAATGGATGGGGGAAAAATTTCCGGTCCAAACGGGGTACGAACCGCCGCACACTTCAGACCCGGACTTTTCGCTTTCTAGACAGGCGCGTTACCTCTAGACCACCGATCCACCGCCAGACCACCGATCCACCGCAATGAGGATGACGTAATTATGCTGCTGTGGTAGTGCATATGCTTTGAGACTACTTGACAGGGTTGTACTCTGCGCTTACTATCATAGTATATCTCGGCGTCAACCGGGCCCGAGAGATACAGACACCTGCAGTGTTGGTCAGGTTATTTGAGCAACACTCTCAAACTCGCATCCGTTAAGTGGATGAAGCTCGACTGTGTGGTCCCAGTCTTCCCACTGAGCCCACAGCACACTCACTCTGGGTAGGAGCCGGCCGGAGTCCGAAAAATCCCTATGACTCTTATGGGAATGGAACCCGCGACCTTCCAGTCCGTAACCCAAGGCGCTAACCACTGCGCCATGGCGGCTGGAAGGATCTTTATAGGTGGCATGTGGTGTGTGAAAACAAAAAAATTCCCGCGATTTTGAGACTCAAAGTCAGCGACCAATACGTGGTCGAGCCCTACACGTCTATACCTACCTATCTATCCATTCACTACCCAGTACTGTTACAATGTATGGCGATTTATCTGATATACATTAGTCACAAATCCTAGACGTTCTTCAAGGCAGAGTAAATTAGATACCATCAACACTTGCATGACATTTATTTGCATGTGAGTTGAGTGGAGAGGCAGACTTAGGAAACAGGAGACA
>CM054140.1:65402388-65409888 GCA_028751875.1 Rapana venosa | reverse complement strand
CCTATTGTTTTACTTGATTCTGGCACAATATTTTGAGCCCTGTTTTGAAAAAATACCCCACGTTAATCTGTTATGTTACTTCGCTTGAACCAAATTAAAAGGTAAAATCACACACACACAAAACAAACACACACACATACGCGCACGCACACACACACACACACACACACACATACATAAACACACACAATACACAAAGCACGCACGCACGCACGCACACGTAAACACGCACTACGAACGCTTGCACACACACATACACACATACATACGCACACACACACATTCACTCTCTCTCTCTCTCTCTCTCTCTCTCTCTCCTGTCTGTCTTCCTCCCTCTTCCTCCCTCCCCTTTTTCCGCATTCGCTCTCTCTCTCTCTCTCTCTCTCTCTCTCTCTCTCTCTCTCTCTCTCTCTCTCTCTCTCTCTCTCTCTCTCTCTCCTCTTCCCTCTCTCGCTTATTCTCTCCTCTCCTCTCCCCTCTCCTCTTCTCCTCTCTCCTTTTTCCTCTCATCTCTCTCTCTCTCCCCTCTCTGTCCCCCCCCCCCCCCCCCCTCTTCCTGTGTCTCCTTCTGTCTCGCCTTCCCGCCCTCTCTACCCTCCTCTCCCTCTTTCTCTCTCCGCCTGTACTGTCTGTCTTTCGCGCCCAAAATCGCTACACTATTCAGGCCAGTACGTATACACCCCCCCCCCCCCCCCCCTAAAAGATTATCTCCATGTTGCAGAGTGCGAGTATTTTTGCGGTGCCAGCCCTGTATCATGCCAGACTGCTGCAAGGGGTCCTCAGGTATGTGTGTAGCTGCTGTAGATATCGTGTTTGTATTTGCACACACACACACACACACACACACACACACAAACACACACACACGCACGCACGCACGCACGCACGCACGCACGCACGCGCGCGCGTTTTCTTTAAAAATCCATTTTCCATCCTCCTCTCTTTCCTCACTCCCATCCCACTCCTAACCATCACCATCACCCTCACCCACCCTCACCCCTTTTCCTTCCAATCATCACCTCGTTTTCTGTGGCTGATTGCATCTGAAATGAAGCGCTCTTGAAAACAAACACCTCTCGTCTGATCTTTTACAATTCAGAGGCTCGTTTACTTTCGGCGCGCTTTGACGCTTCGTTTAATCAAATTCTTAAATGGGGGAAGAGAGAGAGAGAGAGAGAGAGAGAGAGAGAGAGAGAGAGAGAGAGAGAGAGAGAGGGAGAGAACTGTGAATGGCATAAAGAGGCCATTCGCCCATTCATGAAGGGGAGAGAGAGAAAACAATGAACATATTCTTCAGGCCACCAGCCCCTAGAATGGGGTCAAACCAAGCATATTATCAAAACGAAGCCAAAACAAAACATGACATATATGGAAACTGCCAAAACATAGCTAATGTAACATGGGAATGTCCAAAAATGAGATCAAATTATCTACTTTAAGCAGTTGTGTACATTAAACAGTTATTCAATATCCATTCTCCAAATGTTCAACATATTCCTGCCCTACTATCAAAGCATTGAAAAGATAAAAGCTGAGAATGCGAATGGAAGAGAGAGAGAGAGAGAGAGAGAGAGAGAGAGAGAGAGAGAGAGAGAGAGAGAGAGAAAACTCAAGAAGAGCTCAAGAATTTAATTGTGTAGGCCATACAACCCGTTACAAATATGTGGGCAATGAGAGGAGAGAGAGGAGAGAGAGAGAGAGAGAGAGAGAGAGAGAGAATTTTGTTTGAAGAGGGTAAGAGATGAAACACAAAATGTTTTTTTTATCTAGACTCTAGCCCTCAGGGAAGGAAAAGAAGTATCAGATCATGCATACAAGTCGTTAACAATGAAAAATATACATTGAGAGAGAAAAAAAATTCTCTTAGGAAAAGAGCAAACAAGCGGGACTCTCAGATTAACACTCAGACCAAAAGGACAAACAAACAAAGATTTCTGGTATAACTTACAGTAAAAAAAAAGACGTTAAAACTGAAGAAACAAAGATTGACGGGAAAAAATAAACACACAGATAAACGAGGACAATGGTAAAGAAAATATATCTATATAAATCATCATTTAAAAACAGCAAAATACTCAGAGACTGATTGATGTATCTTTGAATATGTTGATGCCCAAAATTCCTTAGATGATGAAAGTAACCCTGTTCCGAATTTTGCTATAATTAGGTTTAAGTGTTCACACGTTATGGAAGGTGAATCCATAACCAGCCCCCAGAATACACAAGGTTTTAGTGTATATTGAGTAATTTTTGTGAAGGGGAGGGGGGATATACTCCATATAGACGCCGGGGATCAATGAATGTAGACATAATTGTTTGAGGAGAAGGAGAATTGGTAGAAAGTATTTTATGCATAAAGAGCCCTGTATTATCTTATAGGAGGATGAGGAACATTGGTAGGAAGTCATATAAGCACCAGGAGCCCTATATTACATTATAGGAGGAGAAAGAGTATTGGTAGGAAGTATTTAATGCATTAAGAGCCCTGTATTGTCTTAAAGGAGAAGGAACATTAGTAGGAAGTATTTAATGCATAAAGAGCCCTGTATTATCTTTTAGGAGGAGAAGGAGAATTGGTAGGAAGTATTTTATGCACCAAGAGCCCTGTATTATCTTGCAGGAGGATGAGGAACATTGGTAGGAAGTATTGAATGCATCAAGAGCCCTGTATTATCTTATAGGAGAAGGAACATTGGTAGGAAGTAATATATGCATCAGGAGCCCTGTATTATATCATAGGAGGAGAAAGAGTATTGGTAAGAAGTATTGAATGCATCAAGAGCCCTGTATTATATCATAGGAGGAGAAAGAGTATTGGTAGGAAGTATTGAATGCATCAAGAGCCCTGTATTATATCATAGGAGGAGAAAGAGTATTGGTAGGAAGTATTGAATGCATCAAGAGCCCTGTATTATCTTGCAGGAGGATGAGGAATATTGGTAGGAAGTACGTAATGCATCAACAGCCCTGTATTATCTTAAAGGAGGAGAAGGAACATTGGTAGGAAGTACGTAATGCATCAAGAGCCCTGTATTATCTTATAGGAGGAGAAAGAGTTTTGGTAGGAAGTATTGAATGCATTAAGAGCCCTGTATTATCTTATAGGAGGATGAGGAACATTGGTAGGAAGTACTTAATGCATCAAGAGCCCTGTATTATATTGTAGGAGGAGAAAGAGTTTTGGTAGGAAGTATTGAATGCATTAAGAGCCCTGTATTATCTTATAGGAGGATGAGGAACATTGGTAGGAAGTACGTAATGCATCAACAGCCCTGTATTATATTGTAGGAGGAGAAAGAGTATTGGTAGGAAGTATTGAATGCATTAAGAGCCCTGTATTATCTTATAGGAGGATGAGGAACATTGGTAGGAAGTACGTAATGCATCAACAGCCCTGTATTATCTTAAAGGAGGAGAAGGAACATTGGTAGGAAGTATTGAATGCATCATGAGCCTTGTATCTTATAGGTTGACCCTGGAACCTAAAAAAATACTAATCTCAGTTTATAAACCTTGCCGTCTCCAAACCTGTCATCATTTGTTAAATTTTCTTCGACTTTTATTCTATATTTTCTGATATATTTAACAATGGTCGTTTACAGTCGGCTGTTCGAAAACAACAACATAGAATGAAAGAATAACGATATTTCAAGAAAGTGTGAGCACAGTAATCATGTTTCAGATTGGAGAAGATCAAATTCTTTCTATCAGTATTGGTTTACACAAACATGACCGTTACAACCAATTACCCATATCACAGCATCGAAAGTAAATGTCAAGGAAAGTGCTTTTCTCTGTTTTTCAACGGTAGCCACTTTATCCGATATGCTTGTTTTGTGTGTGTGTGTGTGTGTGTGTGTGTGTGTGTGTGTGTGTGTGTGTGTGTGTGTGTGTGTGTGTGTGTGTGTGTGTGTGTGTGTGTGTGTGTGTTAGTCTCTGTGTGTATGTGCGTGTCTTAGTCTCTGTGTGTATGTGTCAGTGAGTGAGTGAGTGAGAGAGAGAGCTTTTTGTTTTACCTTGTTTGAACCCAAATTTTCCCTATCTACAAGACCTTGAGGGGTAGCCTGAGTGCTAGTCTTTCGAATGAGACGATAAAGCGAAGTCCCATGTGCAACACATTTAACACACTAAAAGAATCCACGGCAAGAGAGATTTGTTCCTGGCAAATCTCTGTAGAGATGATTTAATCTCAGCTAAAGACACACATAATAGCATAATAGAAGAGAAGGCAGAAACATCAAGAGCACCCTCTCCATTACCTATACTGAGGGAAGAAGTGGAAGAAGCCATCCGCAGCTTACCAGTAGGAAAGTCCCCAGGAGCAGACAACATACCAGCAGAGCTGTTCAAGCATGGTGGCAAAACAGTCATCACACATGTTACAGCTATCTGTCAGAAGATTTGGGAGACAAAACAGTGGCCAACAGAATGGACACAATCACTCATCATACCCCTGCCCAAGAAGGGGAATTTACGCCAATGCCAAAACTATAGAACAATCAGCCTCATTAGCCACGCCAGCAAGATCATGCTCAAAGTAATTTTGAATCGACTCAAGAAGGAGGCAGAAGAACACCTTGCAGAGGAACAAGCTGGGTTCAGGGCAGGCAGGAGCACAATCGAGCAAATTTTTAACTGCCACATCCTGATGGAAAAACATCTTCAACATCAGAGAGACCTGTTTCACAACTTCATCGACTTCAAGAAGGCTTTCGACAGAGTATGGCACGAAGGCCTGTGGCAGGTCCTCAGAATGTTTGGCATTGAAGAAGGACTAGTGCAAACCATTCAAGCACTATACAACACCGCAAGCAGTGCAGTCCTTCTGAACAATCAGGTCGGAGACTACTTCAAAACCACAGTTGGGGTCCGACAAGGATGCCTGTTATCTCCAGTCCTGTTTAATCTGTTCTTGGAAAATATTATGAGAGAGACCCTCCATGACTTCCACTCTACCATCTCTATTGGCGGCAGACCCCTCAACAACTTGCGGTTTGCCGATGACATTGACCTCATGGGCGGAAGTAACACAGAGCTGCAAGATCTTACGACCAGACTTGAGAACAGAGCTGGAGCATATGGGATGGAGGTGAGCTCGGAGAAAAGTAAAGTACTTGTGAACAGCACGAGCAACGCCACTGCTAAAATTTACATGAACGGCCAACAACTGGATGAGGTAGACGCTTTTAAATACCTTGGCGCTACACTCACAAAGGACGGGCGATCGACGACAGAAATCAAAGTCAGAATAGCCATGGCAACATCTTCCATGACAAAGCTCACCACCATATGGAAAAGTAAAGAGATCAGTTTCCCAATCAAACTAAAGCTGTACAAAGCCCTAATTCACACTATCCTGCTGTACGGAAGTGAAACCTGGACATTGACTGCTGAAACAGCAAAGCGAATCCAGTCATTTGAAACAAAATGCCATAGAAAACTGCTGGGCATATCCTGGAGAGAACGAAAGACCAATGAATTTGTCAAGAGTCAAATAACACGGCTGGCAGGTCCACAGGAACCCCTTCTCACCATCGTCAAAAAGAAAAAGCTGACATGGTTCGGCCACGTCACCCGCCACAACACTCTGCCAAAAACAGTACTGAAGGGAACACTCGAAGGTAGCAGAAAGAGGGGAAGACAACAAGTCATGGATGGAGAACATCAGAGAATGGACCAGGATGAATGACACGGCACTACTGCACAGAGCCGAGGACCGAGATGGATGGAGGAGGCTTACCACGGCATCGTCTTTCGTGTCTCCCCCACGACCGCCAAGGTCACGGGTCTGATGATGAATGATGAAAGACACACATATACATAGAGAAAAGACAATTATGAAAATGGGTAGCGCTGTTCTTGTAGCGACACGCTTTCCCTTATGGGAGCGGCCTGTATTCACGCAAAAATGTGCTGAGACTGAAAGTAGTCTACAATGCAATGCAATGCAATAGCAGACCATACCATGCCATATCATACCATACCATACCATACCATACCATACCATACCATACCATACCATACCATACCATACCATACCATACCATACCATACCATACCAACCATACCATACCATACCATGCCATATCATACCATACCATACCACATACCATATCATACCATGCCATATTACACCACACCATACCATACCATACCATACCATACCATACCATACCATACCATACCATACCATACCATACCATACCATACCATACCATACCATACCATACCATGCCATATCACACCATACCATACCATACAATACCATATTATTTGACAATAAGTGCCTACATCATCTTGAAGTGAAAAGAGATTGAATAAAAGAGACAAAACGGCCCCCCCCCTCTCCCCCACAACCCATCACTACACACACACACACACACACACACACACACACACACACACACACACACACACACACACACCACACACAAACGCATGCACACACGCATACACGTACGCACACACATACACACACACGCATGCAAGCACGTATGCATGCATGCATGCATGCATGCAGAGAGGGAGAGAGAGGAGAGAGAGAGAGAGAGAGAGAGAGAGAGAGAGGAAGAGAGAGAGAGAGAGAGAGAGAGAGAGAGAGAGAGAGAGAGGGTGAATGTTACTTTCTTGATCTTAAATACGTTGTAATGTCAATAGATTCTTTACATATTTTATTTGCGGGGAACAGTATTGCCTGTATAAAGTATACAACACAGCAAACTCGGTATTTTTTTCACTAAGAAACAAACCAAACACAAACACCCCCTATAAAAATAAAACAAAATCCTCAACAACAACAATCCCTATACCTCAACCAACCCACCCAAAAGTCGCCTTTATTCTCTTGAGATGGAAACCAATGTAATGGCAGTTAAAAAAAACAACATAATATACACTTACACGCGCGCGCGCGCGACACACACACACACACACACACAACACACACACACACACACACACACACACACCACACACACACACACACACACACACACACACACACACACACCACGCACGCACACACAAACATACACACACGCACCCGCGCGTAGAGAAGAGAGAGAGAGAGAGAGAGAGAGAGAGAGAGAGAGAGAGAGAGAGAGAGAGAGAGAGAGGAGAGAGAGAGGAGAGAGAGAGGGTGGGGTTTTTACTTTGACGAAATAAGAGCAATTTTTTTGACTTGAGAAAACGTAAGACTGCACAGATGAAGCCGTAGAAGAATTTTATGACCAGCTACAAGAGGTTCTGAATCAAACACCCAAGAAAGACATCCTCGTTGTGCAAGGCGACTGGAACGCCAAGGTAGGAGAAGATGCATGGAAAGACTGGGAGGGCGTTTGTGGGCCACATTGTAATAACCAATCAAATGAAAGAGGCTTGAGACTCCTGGAGTTTGCCAGTAACAACCACCTCCAGCTAGTGAATACACTTGGCCCACACAAGAAATCCAGAAAATGGACATGGCATAGCCCAAATGGAGAACACCACAACCAAATAGAT
>CM054140.1:65387388-65394888 GCA_028751875.1 Rapana venosa | reverse complement strand
TTCTTAGGGTGAGAGTAGGATGAGGTGTCCTTTTTGTGGTGCTTTTGTGCGATTGAAGTTTTGGTCCTAAACTTTGATACTTGTTTATTTAGTTAAAAATGAATCGTGCCAGGAAGGTTTTCGAAACTGGATGAAACCTCGCCGGCATCACCAACGAAATCAAAACTACAATTAATATCTTTTGCTGTACCCCCCCCCCCCCCCACACACACACACACCGAAAGTATACAGTTTTGGTTTCAGACATGGGGAAATTGTAAAAAAGGCAAAGGTAAAGGTGTCGCATAACCTATATTAAGGTCGTAGGGGAGCGAGGCGTCAGAGACCTCACTTCTCCAGGAGCCAGCATATTGAGGGCGGTGCCCATCTCCTCTCCCTCGCTGCGTTACCTTCCCTGACCCTAAAGAGGACAGGTACCCATTTACAGCTGGGTGAACTGGAGGAACTGTACTGAAGCCAAGGCGCGAAAACGGTCACCCATCCAACTGGTAACCACGCTCGACGCTGCTTAACTTGGTGGGGAAAGCGAGTGTCGACCACTGAGCTATCCCGCCGGGAAATTGAGATACGCCAAAAGCTATAACGCACAGTGCAAGGCTTACATTAAATGTTGGTGATATCGGCCTTCGTCTGACAAACTCTAGTAACCAACATGTACTCTCCAATAAAGGAAAAAATCATGAAGTCGGAGTGAGGAGCCATATGGTGGTGTCTTGAAGTCGGAAGGTAAAACTCTCTCAGGCAGGGTGGTACCTAAAGGTCAAGTGTTGATGAGTAAGACAGTAGATGTTCTGGGGGACCCCAGGCTGTTAAGCTGGGAAACGCCCAACATAGAAGAAGAAGAAGGAGGAGGGGGAGGAGGAGGAGGAGTTTAAGATGAAGAAGAAGAAGGACAAGAAGAAGTAGAAATGAATAAGAAGTAGTCGTAGTAGTAGGAGGGAGGAGTAGGAGTAAGAAAAAAGAAGAGTAGAAGAAGAAGAAGAAAAAGAGGAAGAAGAAGAACGACGACGAAGAAGAAGAATGCGAAAGAATGCATAATGCGAAGAAGAATGCAAAGAAGAAGAAGAAGAATACGAAGAAAAGGAGAAGAATGCAAAGAAGAAGTGAAGAATGTAAAGAAGTAGAAGAAGAAGAGGAGGAAGAAGAAAAGAATGTAAAGAAGTAGAAGAAGAAGAAGAAGAAGAAGAAGAATGCGAAGAATGCGAAGAAGAAGAAGAAGAAAAAGAACAGGAAAAAGAAGAAGAAAAAGAGGAAGAAGAAGAAGAAAAGGAGGAGAAGGGGGAGGAGGAGGATGAAGAAGAAGAAGGAGAAGAAGAAGAAGAAGATGAAGAAAAAGATGAAGAAGGAATGAAGAAGAAGGGCAGAAGAAGAAGGAAAAAGAAGAAGGAGAAGACGACGAAGAAGAAATAAAAAGAAAAAAAGAAGAAAAACGAGGTAGAAGAAGAAGAAGATGATGATGATGATGATGATGAAACTGAAGGAAGAAGAAGAAGAAGAAGAGGGAAGAATACAACGAAGAAGAAGACAGGGACAAACACTTTACAGGTTTACTGTTCCAAACCTTTTTATTTAAAGGTATACTAGGTTTTGGTTTATGTGCCGGAGAGACAGTGTGTCTGTTTGTAACTTCGCTTTTGGTTTGTTTTGGGTAAAGTTTTGACAAGCGGAAAAGAGGAGGCGGGGGGAGGATAGCGAGTACAAAAGATAAGAAAAGAAATGAAACGACTAAAGCTCTTGTCTAAACAATATAGAGATGATAATTGAGACGACTGGGCTGGTGTTTTTGTTTTGTTGAGTTTTGGTTTTTTGATTGTTTCATTCCAAAGAAAAACGGAATGACTGAAGCTTTGGCGTAAACAATGATATAGAAATATGCAAACAACTGGGTGGTTTGTTTTTGTTTGCTGGGTTTTCTGTTTTTACTGCTTCGTACCAAAGAGCGTCTTTGTTAAGTTTGGCCGTGTGTGTGTGTGTGTGTGTTTGTGTGTGTGTGTGTGTGTGTGTGTGTGTGGTGTGTGTTGTGTGCGTGCGGCGTGCGTGCGTACGTGCGTGCGTGTGTGTGTTTGTGTGCGTGCGTGCGTGCGTGCGTGCGTGTGTGTGTGATTTGTGTGGTGGGAGTGTGGTGTGTGCGTGCGTGTTATTATTCTTTTAAAATCGAGGATAATGGAATAAGCATTTATATGCTTTTTTACATCCAGTCCCCGTGTGTATGCGGTTTTGTAAATTCTGTCATCTGTTCCCACCGGCACACAATGGCCTACTCTTACGAAAAGTGTGTGTGTGTGCGTGTGTGTTTAGGTGAAAGCGTATGCATTTGTTGTTTTATTGTCTTTGGGGAGAAAGCCTGTGTGCTTGTTGTCTTGCATTTGGTTTGGTCCACGAATATTTTTAGGCAAAGGGGGAGGGGGTGGGTGGTGGGTGGGGAGGAAGGGTGTTGGTAAAAATGTGAAACGTTCTGTTTACGTAAACATTGGATTGAAGGATTCTTTCCTTTGCAACGCACCTCTCTGTGTCTCTGTCTCTGTATCTCTCTCTGTTTCTCTCGTCTCTGTCTATCTGTCTGTCTGTCTGTCTGTCTGTCTGGCGCTCTCTCTCCCCTATCTCTCTCCCCCCCATCTCTCCCCTTCCTCTCTCTCTCTTTCACTGTCTCTCTTATCTTTGTCTCTCTCCCCCTTCTCGTTAAAATCTGTGTGGGTAAACCCGTGTGTTTTGTGTGACTGACACACACAGATACAAACACACAGACACCACTCACTTACACACACAAACACTTACACAAACACACGCAGACACACTCACTTACATACACACACAACACCACCCATACACACGCACACACACACACACTTACACACTTACACAAACACAGACACCTCCCCTGACACACCACACACACACACTTATACAAACACACAAACACACACACACACTTACACTCACAAAACCCCTTACATAAACACACCCACACTCTTACACAAAAAACACACACACACAATTACACACACAATTATACACCACCCCACACACACAAAACACACAATTATACACACACCACACACAAACACACACAGTATTGAGACAAGTACACATCCAAACCTTGTATACAAGTATCTTTGTATTGCATAGTGCGAGTCTTTCTGTGGCGCCAGCACTGTATCATGCCAGACTCCTCAGGTATGTCTGTAGCTGCTGTAACAACACATCGTTCTTAGGAACGCCCAACAACAACAAGAACAATAACAACAGCAAATCACGGAAACAATAGTATAGCTTTACTATCCCAGACTTTTCTTTTTTCTTTCTTCTTTTATTTCGAGGATAATGGAATAAGCACTCATGTGCTTTTTCATCCAACCCCCCTGTGTATGCAATTTTTATAATGTTAGCTACGTTTTGGGTTATGCTTTGGAGAGATTGTGTGTCTGTTTGTTACATTTTGTCCACTTTGTTTTGGGTAAAGTTTTGATGAGTGAAAGACAGTACAGGTATTCTTTCTTTCTTTTATTTCGAAGATAATGGAATAAGCACTCTTGTGCTTTTTAACATCCAATTCCCGTGTGTATGCAGTTTCGTAAATTTTGTCAGGTAAAGGTAGTGAGGTACAAAAGAAAAATAGGGAAAAGAAACAAGCAGATCTGTTGTGTAAATAATACAAGGGTATGCAAGCAACTGGGATTATTTTTTTTATTTATGTGGAAATGTTTTTTCTCTATTTCAGCTTTCCAAAGAGCGTTTGCTAAGTTTAGGCTTAAGTGTATTCAGGAGATAGCGTATGCATTTGTTGTTGTCTTGGGGAGAGAAAGCTTGTGTATTGGCTGTAGCGTATACATTTGTTGTTTTTGGGAGAGAAAGCCTGTGTGCCTGCTGTCTTGCTTATTTTGGTTCATGCTTTGGGCAGGGCAGGAAGCCTGGGGGCTGACAGAGTGATAAGAAAGGAAACGTTTTGTTTGTGTAAACACTGTCTTGAAGGAGTTTTTTTTCTTTTTCTACACACTGTCTTCTCCTCACTCATCCCCTGCCTCTCTGCCTCTCTGCCTCTCTGCCTCTCTCTCTCTCTCCCCCTCTCTCCCCTCTCTCCTCCTCTCTCTCTCTCTCTCTCCTCTCTCCTTTTCTTTCGTCTCTTCTTTTTTTTCTGTTCTGTCTTTCTTCTCTGTCGTCTATCTGTCTCTGCATCTGTCCTGTCCGCTCTCCTCGCGCGCGTGCTTTCCTCTCTCTCTCTCACTCTCTCCTCTCTCTCTCGCTCTCTCTCATCTCTCTCTCTCTCTTGTTCTCTCTTCTTCTTCTTCTTCTTGTTTGTTTTTTTCCTTCTTCTCTTCCCTCCTTCTCTCTCAAATTTCTGAGACTGAAAGAGAGAGAGAGAGAGAGAGGGGAGAGAGAGAGAGAGAGAGAAAAGAGAAGAGAGAGAGATGAGTGTGGGGTGTGTGTGTGTAGTAGGTGTGTGTGTGTAGTATGTGTGTGTGAGTGTGTGTTTTGTAGTAGTGGGTGTGTGTGTGTGTGTGTGTGTGTGTGTGTGGGGTGTGTGTGTGTGTGTGGGGTGTGTGTGACAGGACAGACATCAACAGGTACAGACACATAATACATACATATCCAAACCCTGTATAATATGTATCACTCTATTGCAGAGTGCGAGTCTTTCTGCGGTGCCAGCACTGTATCATGCCAGACTGCTGCAAGGGGTCCTCAGGTATGTCTGTAGCTGCTGTAGATACGTGTTTGTGTGGGGTTGGGTGTGTCTGTAGGCAATGTCACTTATTCCCAAGCGTGGGGTGTGTGTGGGGTGTGTGTGTGTGTGTGTGGTGTGTGTGTGTGTGTGTGGTGTGTTGTGGGGGTGGGGTCTGTGTGTAGTGTGTGTGTAAGTGTGTGTGACTTGTGTAGTAATGGAAATGTGTGTGTGTGTGTGTGGAGGGGGTGTATATATGTGTGTGTGCTTCTTTAATTTAAAGTCTTTTCACATTAAATGATATTAGACAAAATAGTGTGTGTGTTTGTGTGTGTGTGTGTGTGTGTGTACTAGCGTGTATGTAGGTATGTATGTGTATGTTCCTACACAAACACGCACAAATGAGAGTCTCCAATTTTGTTTTCTTATTGCTTTGTTCCGTTTTGTGATGTCTACATTTCTTCCCTTTTATTTGGGGAATTTTCGTAGTATGGGTAGAAAACATCAGTTGTCAAAGCATTGCACATACAATTTGCGGGTAAACTGGTATGGTTTTAAGTTTCTGCCGAGAGATCCCCTTGAAAGAATTTTCCCCCCAAAAGTTAAGATTTGTATGACTCCAGTTCCCTGAAAGTTCTTTGGAGAGATGGGTTTTGCCAGGTTCAACTGCCTTGAAATTTTTTCCCTGTGCCCCAAGGACACACACCCGCACACACAAACACACGCACATACACACAAACACACATATGCACACACGCGCGCGCATGCACACACACAAACACACACACACACACAAGCGAAAGGAGTAAAGGAACCATTCCATCAAAATGCAGTTTGACATTGTGTCATTATTTACAAGACGTGGGGGTTGGGGGTAGGAGTGTTCTTTCAGAGATGCTTTTGTGTGATTGAACTTTCGGTCCTATACCTTGGAACTTGTTCATGAAAAACTGGACACTGTCAGCTACTAAAAGTAAATCAAATTTAGAGTTTAAAAAGTCTTTCTTCACAAGCTTGCCGAAACCAGCACGCGAGTCACTCACGCATCATCGACACAGTCCCGATAATAATCACAAAGTATTAGCATAACAACAAAACAGAACCATTCAGCGCTGTTTATTAACGCCACACACGTTCTCGGTAGTTACAAAAATTTCACACATTACTTATTATTCATGAAGAGTTGCAGACAAGCAATTTGATATTCCCCTCATCGCCCCCCGCCCCACCCCACTCCCTGACCAAAAAAAGACGTTTCCAGACCCTATTGGGATTTGACAGTTACAGAGAATCTCGTGAATGGAGAACTTGTGCTTAGGATTTGTTGTTCGGATTATTCTTAGTAGGGGGGATTTCACTCCCTGGTTGTGTTGCTACTGGTGAGGTATTAAAGAGGGGTTCCCGAAAACAGCAGAAATTGGTGTATTGTCAGGAGATGGGCAACGTTATCGCGCCGTGTGTGTGTGTTTTGTGTGTGGTGTGGGGGTGGTGTGTGTGTGTGTGTGTGTGTGACGAAGCGAGCGAGAGAGAGAGAGAGAGAGAGAAAAAGAGAGAGAGAGAGAGGGGAGAGAGAGAGAGTGTATGTGTGAGTGTGGTGTGTGTGTGTGTGTGTGTGTGTGTGTGTGTGTGTGTGTGTGTGAATGTGTGTCTGTGTGTGGAAAATGGTATGGTATAATTTTTTTTTGGGGGTAAAGCACTCAGAACTCTGCCTCATTGTCTGCTTCTTTAAGCTCTGTAACATTCTTCTTCTTTCTTTACTCATCGATTACTGATTCTTGTTTGTTTGTTTGTTGTTGTGCTTTCTTCTTTTTGTAACATTCTTCTTCTTTCTTTACTCATCGATTACTGATTCTTGTTGTTTGTTGTTGTGCTTTCTTCTTTTCTTCTTCTTCTTCTTCTTCTTCTTCTTCTTCTTCTTCTTCTTCTTCTTCTTCTTCTTCTTCTTCTCTTCTTCTTCTTCTTCATCATCATCATCATCATCATCTTCATCTTCTTCTTCTTCTTCTTTCTCACCCTCCATCCTCTTTTTTATCTTCCTCCTCATCTTCTTCTTTTTTCCACTTCAGGTATTATCCTTGTCCTAAACAACTGGTCAAAATGAGCGGACAGCCCCCCACACACATGCACTATTCATGGAGCCTCGATGATTTCAAATAATAGGAACATTAATTAGCATGATAACGAGACAGAAGCATTCAGCGATGTTTATTAGCGCCATGCGTGTTCTCGGCAGTCACACATTTTATTTATCACTTGTTATTCGTGAAGAGCTGTAGACAGGCAATTTAATCTGTCTCCCCCCCCCCTTCTCTCCGCCCCCCCCCCCTCTCTACCGATTTGTTTGGGCGTTAATAGTTTTTCATTCAAGGACCAAAAACAACCAAAATTTAAAGTAGCGGCAGCAAAAGAAAAATTAAAGTTATAACTACCCCAAAATATTTTTTACACTGCTTGGATTCGACAGTTACAAAAAAATTCTCTCATGAAAGCAAAAATTATCCCCGTTTTCCCTTCCCCCCCCCCCCCCCCCCCCCCCCCCCCCCCTTCGGGTGACTTACATTCGCTGTGCTGCTGATGAAAATGAACATGGTGTGTTGTGTGTGTGTGTGTGTGTGTGTGTGTGTGTGTGTGTGCGTGTGCAAGCGTGCGTGTTATATGTATGTGAGAGTGAGAGTGAGAGAGAGAGAGAGAGGAGAGAGAGGAGAGAGAGAGAGAGAGAGAGAGAGAGAGAGATGCCATGGCAACTTTTTTTCTTAGCAATTTGCCAAAGCACTCGACACTTTCCCTATTCTAGAAAAGAGATCTGTGAATTTATTCTTTTTCTTCTTCTTCGTTTTCCT
>CM054140.1:65372388-65382388 GCA_028751875.1 Rapana venosa | reverse complement strand
TGTCTGTCATTCTGTCTGTCTGTCTGTCTGTCTGTCTGTCTGTCTCTCTCTCTCTCTCTCCTCCCCTCTCCCCTCTCTCTCTCTCATCTCTGCCTCCTTCCCTTCCTCTCTCCCTCCGTTTCTCTCTCCCATCACCATCAACCAGCGAAACTTTGTATACGCAAGTCGAAAGGAAACACGAGAGAACCAGAAGATCTGTAGACACAAGGTGTAAACCCACACAAAGCCCCCAAAAGTCTGTCTGGCATTCTGTTTGCTCTGGGGATGCAAACTGCTGGTCACTGTCACTTCTTTCAACGATCGTTCTCTTGGTGTTGTTGTTGTTGGGCGTTTCTCAGCGTTTCCCTGTGGCGGGGGTCTCACAGAATAATGTCTCAGTCATCACACCTAAGGAGCCACTATGAGACCGTTGTATACATTCTGGATGGGAAGTTTGCGTGTATGACCGTTGTCAAGTACATCGCTATGATATTTGCAACCAAACTGTGACCTGACAACAATCTGTCTCTTGTAATAGAGAGAATGTGTTGTTATGAAAAGAGATTTTCATGGATGAAGATAGTCTCAACGAAACATTCTTCTTCTTCTTCTTCTTCTTCTTCTTCTTCTTCTTTCTTCTCTTCTTCTTCTTCTTCTTCTTCTTTCTGCTGCTGCTGCTGCTGCTGCTGCTCCTCCTCCTCCTTCTTGTTCTTGTTCTTGTTCTTGTTCTTCTTGTTCTTCTTCTTCTTCTTCTTCTTCTTCTTTTTCCCTTCTTCTCCTCCTCCTCCTCCTCCTTCTTCTTCTCTTTCCCTTAGTCTCTGTCTATATTATGTCTCCCTCCGTCTGCCAATCTGTTTGCCTGCCTGTCTCTTTCATCAGCCTGAGAAGCCATGAAGACACAATTAAAGCAAAAGAACAGAAGGCAAGACGGAGAATGTGTATATACACGAAGCATAGACATCTCCGGCCAGATTTTGTGTGAAAGTCTGTTTGCTTTAAAGATGTACACTTCTGTTCACTGTTCCAGACTCTGTGTTTGATTCTGTTTACTTTGGGGATGTAGCCGATCTCAGTTTGTGCTTCAGACCTTGTCTTCGATTCTGTTTACTTTAAGGATGAAGGCTTCTGTTCGGTGTTTTCTTTAATTTGAAAGAGGATTCTGTCTGACAGCAAAGTTTTGATACTAGGACATCTTAGTTTTTTGAAAATGGATATAAGTGTAGGATAACGATGTTTTTCCCCCACTCCTTCCTTCCGTCCTCTCTCTCTCTCTCTCTCTCTCTTCTCTCTCTCTCTCTCTCTCTCTCCTCTCTCTCGCTCTCTCTCTCTCTCTCTCTCCTCTCTCTCTCTCTTTTTCTCTCTTTGTCCTTCTCTCTCTCTGTCTCTGTGTGTCTCTCTGTCTGTCTGTCTGTCTGTCTCAGAGTGTGTGTCGCTCTTTCCCCCCCCCTCTCCCCCCCCCCCCAGCCCTTCCATCTCCACCCACCCTAGTCTTCGTAAATGTCTAGCTAGCTCTATCTGTCTGGCTGTGCCATTTCCGTCAATTTATCGGGCCTGTCTGTCTGTCTGCCAGTCTGCCTGCATCTGCCTGTTCCCCTGTCTGCTCATCTGTCTGCCAATCTTCTGTCTGTCTCTCTTCTCTCTCTCTCTCTCTCCTCTCTCTCTCTCTCTCTCCCCCCCCCCCCCCCCCCCCCCCCCCCCCAGTTCACTCTTTTGCATGTCTGTGTCTTTCCTTTTCCACTGCGTCCCTCTCATTCCTCCTCTCTTCTGCATCTACCTTTCTCCCCTTCTCCACCCCCCCCCCCCCTAGCCCCCCATCCTTCCCCCTCAAACACACACGCGCCTACTGTCTCTCCCGTCTAGCCCCACTCTCTTTAGTCACCTCTGACTTTTCTGTCTCTGCAAGTTTAAAAATCAAACACAGACAAAACACACACACGAAGTATCATTTTCAGTCGATGCACGAGGTGTGACATAAGCAGAGCGCAGAGAACAAGTCTGCCAGCTACCCTTACTAAGGAGGGTACTTTCCTCCATGGGGTACACACAGAGAAGGACCGTTAGTCTAGTCTAGTCGGCATTTTTCCAGAGTTAAGCTGGATCTTGTCTGTGTACAAGATGTTCTCACTCTCTTAGAGACAAAGCCTTTGGATTTGGTGGAGAGGTGATCGGTGGTCTAGAGGTAACGCGCCTGTCTAGAAAGCGAAAAGTCCGGGTCGGAAGTGTGCGGTGGTTCGAATCCCGTTTGGGCCCGAAAATTTTCCCTTATCCATTAGACCATGAGTGGTGGTCTGGGCGCTAGTCTTTCAGATGAGACGATAAACAAAGGTCCCGTGTGTTACACAAAATTATTCAGCGCACGTAAAAGAACCAACGGCAACAAGAGAGTTGTCCCTGGGAAAATTCTTAGAAAAAAGCCACTCTGATAGGGAAATAAATACAGTTGCAGACCATAAAAAGGGTGGCGCTGTTCTTGTGGCGACGCGCTCTCCCCGGGGAGAGCAGCCCGAATTTCACGCAGAGAAATCTGCCGTGACTTAAAGTGGTATAAATAAAATAAATAAATAAATCTGAATCTTGCTAAGTCTCTGGAAACATGATCAGTGACAGGGAAGTGGTCAGGAGAATGACAAAGAGGTATTCACACTTAGTTACAGGAATATACATACAGGCTGAGTTGGGAAAAAAGCTTTGACTTTCAGAACAAAGATGAACCTATGCTCAAGTTTCTATAATTCCATAGAGTGCTGAATTTTATAATTCATTTTTTTTTAATTCTAAGTTTCTTTAAAGCCAAAAGACTAAGGAAAAGATTTGGTGCTGATTTTGCGCATAAGACCAAGGCTGGATGATTATGATGTCATAATTTTCTTGCAAATTGTATGCTCTGTTGATTTATTGTCAGGTTTTTATGGTGACCATGATGTCTGGTTTTGGAAAGAAAGAGCATTTGGTTCTTAACTGGTCTCTCTAATTTGAGGGTGGGGTGGAGGAGGTGAATGCCTGTCAGTGTTATCAAACTTTGAATACTAAACCTAAAAATCCAAGCAAAAATCCCACGAAAATAGCTTGGTATCACTCTGAAATCCGATTCTACCCCTTCCTAGTTAAAATGTCTAACAGATGAAGTCAAGCAGAAGATGAAAATGACCAAAGAAGACGTTGGAGGACAGTGTATTTTCGTCATTGGTGTGTCTGTATGAAAACAATCGAAAAATGTTTATCTTCGTGTGCTTTCTTGCAGCTTGTAAGTGTAGTTTGTAAGACATGGAGAACGGATAAGAAAACAAAAACAACCTGTGGATTCCGAGCCTGATTTAGAGAAGGATTGAGGAAAGTGGATGGGACCACAGAAGCGTGCATTGGATTGAGGAAAGCAAATCGAATTGAGGAAAGTATGTCAGATTGATGACGAGTTTGTCGGATTGTAAAAAATACGTAGGAGCGTGGAATCTACATCAAGTGGAGGAACGCACATCATATTGAGGAAAACATATGAAAATACAGAAAGTATATTACATAAACTAATACATCATATTGGGAAAAATACATGGGGTTGAAGAAAGTAATCAAATTCTAAAAAAACAACCAAAAAACCCTGACCGATTAAAGAAATTACATCAGTAGGAGAAAAATATGACATAACAAAAATTACTTCATATTAAAACCCCCCAGCAAATTTAAACAGATACACCAGATTGAGGAAACAAATTACATAAAATTGAAAGAAGTGCATTAGTGTGAGGAAAGAAATTGCATAAGATGAAGAGAAGGGCATTAGTGTCAGGGAACAATTTGCATCAGATTGAGGGAAGTGCATCAATGTGAGGAAACAAATTACATAAGATTGAGAGAAGTGCATCAGTGTGAGGAAAGAAGAGATTACAAAAGATTGAGGGAAATGCATCAGTGTGAGGAAAGAAGAGATTACAAAAGATTGAGGGAAGTGCATCAGTGTGAGGAAAGAAGAGATCACAAAAGATTGAGGGAAATGCATCAGTGTGAGGAAAGAAGAGATTACAAAAGATTGAGGGAAGTGCATCAGTGTGAGGAAAGAAGAGATCACAAAAGATTGAGGGAAGTGCATCAGTGTGAGGAAAGAAGAGATCACAAAAGATTGAGGGAAGTGCATCAGTGTGAGGAAAGAAGAGATTACAAAAGATTGAGGGAAGTGCATCAGTGTGAGGAAAGAAGAGATTACAAAAGATTGAGAGAAGTGCATCAGTGTGAGGAAAGAAGAGATTACAAAAGATTGAGGGAAGTGCATCAGTGTGAGGAAAGAAGAGATCACAAAAGATTGAGGGAAGTGCATCAGTGTGAGGAAAGAAGAGATTACAAAAGATTGAGGGAAGTGCATCAGTGTGAGGAAAGAAGAGATTACAAAAGATTGAGAGAAGTGCATCAGTGTGAGGAAAGAAGAGATTACAAAAGATTGAGGGAAGTGCATCAGTGTGAGGAAAGAAGAGATTACAAAAGATTGAGGGAAGTGCATCAGTGTGAGGAAAGAAGAGATCACAAAAGATTGAGGGAAGTGCATCAGTGTGAGGAAAGAAGAGATTACAAAAGATTGAGGGAAATGCATCAGTGTGAGGAAAGAAGAGATTACAAAAGATTGAGAGAAGTGCATCAGTGTGAGGAAAGAAGAGATCACAAAAGATTGAGGGAAATGCATCAGTGTGAGGAAAGAAGAGATCACAAAAGATTGAGGGAAATGCATCAGTGTGAGGAAAGAAGAGATTACAAAAGATTGAGGGAAATGCATCAGTCTGAGGAAAGAAGAGATCACAAAAGATTGAGGGAAATGCATCAGTGTGAGGAAAGAAGAGATTACAAAAGATTGAGGGAAGTGCATCAGTGTGAGGAGAGAGATAATATCAGATTGAGGCAAGCGCATCAGTATGAGGAAAGAGATAACACAAGATTGAGTGAAGTGCATCAGTTAAAAGAGAGTACATCATATTGAAGAAAGTGCATCAGAGTGAGAGAAGAAATTACATAATAGTGAGGGAAGTGCATCAGTTAAAAGAGAGTACATCATATTGAAGAAAGTGCATCAGAGTGCGAGAAGAAATTACATAATATTGAGGAAAGTGCATCAGTGTGAGGGAAGAGATGACATAGGATTGAGGGAAAGTACATAAGTTTAAGGAGAGTACATCATATTGAGGAAAGTAGAGTGTGGATTGAAGTTCTAACACCTGTCTGAGTGTTACATCAGACTGCGCCAGGTATGTGCACTATGCACTGTCCTGGCTGTGTGTCTCTCTCTGAATCTGCTTTTTCATCTCTGCCTGTCTGCCTGTCTATCTGTCTCTGTCCATATGTCTGTCTTTCTCACTCTCTTTTTCTCTCTCGATGTCTCTCTTTTTCTCTGTCTGTCTCTCTGTTTGTCTGTCTCTCTTTTTCTCTGTCTGTCTGTCTGTCTCTCTGTGTGAGAATTGGATGTAAAAATCGAACCCAATTGTTATGCTTTCCCTGCTTATTCTATTACCCCTTTTAGATAAGATTCTTTTATACATTCACACATTCTCTCGCTGAACTCTACCTTCCTGTGTTACTGACTCTGTATTTGACCCCCCCCCCCCCCCCCCTCTCTCTCTCTTCTCTCTCTCACGCTTTCTTTCTCCCACTCCCTCCCTTTCCCTCTCTCTCTCTCCCTCCTCCCTCCCTCTCTCTCTTCCTCTCTATATCCCCCCCCTCTCTCTTGCATGAACATAATGGTTTTTTGTTGTTCCCAATTCTCATATTAGTCATTATTCCCCAAAACAACATAAAGATCCACAGAGGATGAAATCAAGATCGCCAGTAACAAAACCACACAGCTAAGTTTACTCTCCCCTGCCCCCCCCCCCCCCCTGCCCCTTCTGTGTGGATGACCCCAGTATATCTGGATAGACAACAACCACAGACAGTGTGTGTTTGTGCTGTCTGGATCGTTCGTTAGTGGGATCTGCTGTTAGAGGACAGCAGTGTACTGGCTTTGTGGACACTGTGGTCGCCAAATACGAAGATTCCCAGAGAGTATGTTTGAGATTCTGATTCTCCTGTTTCTTAGTTTCAATTTCTGTCTGTTATTCTTGTTTCTCTGTTTCTATCTGTCTTTGACTCTGTATATCTGTCTTGCTTGCTCTCTCTCTCTCTCTCTCTCTCTCTCTCTCTCTCTCTCTCTCTGTGTCTCTCTCTCTCCATCTCTCTCTCCATCCTTCCCTCCCTCTCTCTCTCCCTCCATCTCTATCTCTCTCTCATGCATAGACATAGTGTTTGTTTTTTCATTCCTAGTTCTCATATTTGTCGTTATTCCCCAAAGCACAGCACAAGCTCCACAGCGGGGAAATAAGATCACTAGCACAAAACGACACAGCTAAGTTTACTCTCCCCCTGCCCCTTGCTTTCTGTGTGGATCACCTTTAGTATTTCTGGGTGGACAACAACCACAGACAGTGTGTGTTTGTGCTGTCTGGATCGTTCGTTAGTGGGATCTGCTGAGAGAGGACAGCAGTGTACTGGCTTTGTGGACACTGTGGTCGCCAAATACGAAGATTCCCAGAGAGTATGCTTGGGATTCTGATTCTCCTGTCTCTTAGTTTCAATTTCTGTCTGTTATTCTATGTTTCTCTGTTTCTATCTGTCTTTGACTCTGTATATAATAATAATAATAATAATAATAATAATAATAATAATAATAAATGGAACTTATATAGCGCTATATCTTGCAAAGACAAATCAAAGCGCATGCATTCGACCTAATCTTATATCTGCCTATCTTGCTTGCTCTCTCCGTCTCTGTCTCTCTCTCCATCTTTCCCTCCCTTTCTCTCTCCCTCCATCTCTATCTCTCTCTCGTGCATAGACACAGTGTTTGTTTTTTCATTCCTAGTTCTCCTATTTGTCATTATTCCCCAAAGCACAGCATAAACTCCACATCGGGGTAATAAGATCACTAGCACAAAGCCACACAGCTAAGTTTACTCTCCCCCTGCCCCTCGCTTTCTGTGTGGATCACCTCCAGTATTTCTGGATGGACAACAACCACAGACAGTGTGTGTGTGTGCTGTCTGGATCGTTCGTTAGTGGGATCTGCTGTGAGAGGGAAATACTCTGGCTTTGTGGACATTGTGGTCGCCAAATACGAAGATTGGGATTCTGATTCTCTTGTCTCTTAGGTTCATTTTCTGTCTGTTATTCTATGTGTTTCTGTTTCTATCTGTCTTTGACTCTGTATATCTGCCTATCTCGCTTGCTCTCTCTCTCTGTGTCCCTCTCTCTGTGTCTGTCTCTCCATCTCTCTCTCCAACCTTCCCTCCCTCTCTCTCTCCCTCCACCTCTCTCATGCATAGACATAGTGTTTGTTTTTTCATTCCTAGTTCTCCTATTTGTCATTATTCCCCAAAGCACAGCATAAACTTCACAGCGGGGTAATAAGATCACTAGCACAAAGCCACACAGCTAAGTTAACTCTCCCCCTGCCCCTTGCTTTCTGTGTGGATCACCTCCAGTATTTCTGGATGGACAACAACCACAGACAGTGTGTGTGTGTGTGTGTGTGCTGTCTGGATCGTTCGTTAGTGGGATCTGCTGAGAGAGGACAGCAGTGCTCTGGCTTTGTGGACACTGTGGTCGCCAAATACGAAGATTCCCAGAGAGTATGTTTGGAATTCTGATTCTCCTGTCTCTTAGTTTCAATTTCTGTCTGTTATTCTATGTTTCTCTGTTTCTATCTGTCTTTGACTCTGTATATCTGTCTATCTTGCTCTCTCTCTCTCTCTCTTTTCTCTCTCTCTCTTCTCTCTCTCCTCTCTCTCTCTCTCTCTCTCTCTCTCTCTCTCTCTTTCTCTCCCCACATCTCTCTCTCTCCATCCTTCCCTCCCTTTCTCTCTCCCTCCATCTCTCTCTCTCTCATGCATAGACATAGTGTTTGTTTTCTCATTCCTAGTTCTCATATTTGTCATTATTCCCCAAAGCACAGCATAAGTTCCACAGCGGGGAAATAAGATCACTAGCACAAAACCACACAGCTAAGTTTACTCTCTCCCTCACTTTCTGTGTGGATCATCTCCAGTATCTCTGGATGGACAACAGCCACAGACAGTGTTTGTTTGTGCTGTCTGGATCATTCGTTAGTGGAATCTGCTGAGAGAGGACAGCAGTGCTCTGGCTTTGTGGACACTGTGGTCGCCAAATACGAAGATTCCTAGAGAGTATGCTTGGGATTCTGATTCTCCTGTTTCTTAGGCTCAATTTCTGTCTGTTATTCTTGTTTCTCTGTTTCTATCTGTCTTTGACTCTGTATATCTGCCTATCTCGCTTGCTCTCTCTCGCTCTCCATGTCTCTCTCTCCATCTCTCTCCCTCCTTCCCTCCCTCTCTATCTCCCTCCATCTCTATCATGCATAGACATAGTGTTTGTTTTTTCATTCCCAGTTCTCAAATTTGTCATTATTCCCCCACAATATAAAGATCCACAGAGGATGAAATCAAGATCGCCAGTAACAAAACCACATAGCTAAGTTTACTCTCACCCACTTCCCCATTTTGTGTGGATCACCTTCAGTATTTCTAGACAACCACAGACAGTGTGTGTTTGTGCTGTCTGGACTGTTCGTTAGTGGGATCTGCTGTGAGAGGGAAATACTCTGGCTTTGTGGACACCGTGGTCGCCAAATACGAAGATTCCCAGAGTATGTTTGGGATTCTATTCATTTTTCAATTCCCCTGTCGCTTAGTTTCAATTTCTGTCTCTATTATTCTGTGTTTCTCTGTTTCTGTCTCTGTGTGTCTGTATATGTGTGTGTGTGTGTGTGTGGTGTGTGTGTGTGTGTGTGTGTGTGTGTGTGTGTGTGTGTGTGTGTGTGTGTGTGTGTGAGTCTCTCTCTCTCCTGCATGAACATAATGTTAAATCCTTTATTCCCAGTTCTTATATGAGTCCTTATTCCCCAAACGCAACATAACCTCCACAAAGGGGAATCAAGATCGCTAGTACAAAACGCACACAGGACCTAAGTTTGCTTAAAACACCCCATTTTGTGTGGATGACCCCCAGTATATATGGATAGACAACAACCACAGACAGTGTGTGTTTTTAACTGTCTGGATCGTTCGTTAGTGGGATCTGCTGAGAGAGGACAGCGATGTACTGGCTTTGTGGACACTGTGGTCGCCAAATAAGAAGATTCCCGGAGTATGCTTGGGATTCTGATTCTCCTGTCTCTTAGTTTCAATTTCTGTCTCTTGTTATTCTATGTTTCTCTTTTTCTATCTGTCTTTGACTCTGTATATCTGTCTATCTCGCTCTCTCTCTCTCTCTCTCTCTCTCTCTCTCTCTCTCTTCTCTCTCTCTCTCTCTCCCTCTCTCCACATCTCTCTCTCCCTCCTTCTCCCCCCCTTCTGTCTCCCTCCATCTCTATCTCTCTCTCATGCATAGACATAGTGTTTGTTTTTTCATTTCTAGTTCTCATATTTGTCATTATTCCCCAAAGCACAGCATAAGTTCCACATCGGGGTAATAAGATCACTAGCACAAAGCCACACAGCTAAGTTTACTCTCCCCCTGCCCCTTGCTTTCTGTGTGGATCACCTCCAGTATTTCTGGAGGGACAACAACCACAGACAGTGTGTGTGTGTGCTGTCTGGATCATTCGTTAGTGGAATCTGCTGAGAGAGGACAATAGTTGTCTGGCTTTGTGGATACTGTGGTCGCCAAATACGAAGATTCCCGGAGAGTATGTTTGTGATTCTGATTAGTTTATATTTCTCTTGTCTCTCAGTTTCAGTTTCTTGTCTCTTGTTATTCTGTGTTTGTCTGTTTGTTTGTTTGTCTGTCTGTCTGTGTCTCTCTCTGTGTCTCTGTCTGTCTGTCTGTCTGTCTGTCTGTCTCTGTCTCTCTCTCATGCCTGGATATAGTGTGCTTGTTCTGTTGTTCTGTTTACTAAAATAAATACGACTCCTTCAACACAACACAAACATGACTGGGAAGATTACCATCACCAGCACAAAATCAGAGCTTCTTTAAAAAAAAGTAATCATTT
>CM054140.1:65354888-65367388 GCA_028751875.1 Rapana venosa | reverse complement strand
AAAGAAAAAGTGACTCGTATGATTGCAATTCTGTCTATATGATAAGAACGGTAGAATTTCATAGAGACAAAAACGCATAATTATACCACACTACAGAAATAAGTGTAAAGCATTTCTCTTATCTCTCTCTCTCCCAAGGGAACGGTAGAGTTTCACGGAGGAAAAAACCCACCTACAATGCATACTACACTACAGTAATAGTTGTACAGCGTTTGCTGCACGATCAGCAAAAGCCTCTGACCGCACTGGGCTATGCAGATCCTGATCGCAGTCACTGTGTACTCATAGACAGTCGCTGGTACTGTTTGTAGCCCAGGCCCAAAAGCTTCGTCTGTTATTGATGTCAGCAAAGTGTCATAATCTACAGTATAACCTTGTTATACTTTGACAACAACATGAAATGCATTTTTACCAACAGTAAGATAAGCCTCAAGACAAAGATCCATGTTTTGAGAGCCTACGTATGGTCCATTCTTCTGTACGGATGTGAGTGCTGGACCCTAGCCAAAGACACAGAACAGCGACTAGAAGCAGTGGAAATGTGGTTCATCCGGAGAATCATGAAAATCTCATGGACAAAAAGAAAAACTAATGCAGAAGTAATGGAAATGGCTGGGTACAAGAGATCCCTTCTCAACACCATCAGAGAAAGACAGCTCAAATTTTTCGGCCATATAATCAGGGCTGACGGACTAGAGAAACTGTTATGGAGTGGCAAAATCTGTGGAAACAAGAGCAGAGGAAGACAACGCACAAAATTCACAGACAGCTTAAACAAATTCGCAACGAATAAAGAGGGCACTAACAATGAGCTCATGAGAGGGACCGAGAACAGGGAAGAATGGAGAGCCATGATCGTCGATGTCTGCAGGACCAGACCGGACACTTGAAGAAGAAGAAGAAGAATACTTTGACATGGTATTTTCATATTGTCTCCATCCGTGGCGAACTGACACCACAACATCCTATAATCTTTCAAAGAGTAAAATGAATTCTCTCAAGTTGGAGTATGGCTGCCCATAGACAAGCAGGATCTGCGTAGGTGGGCTATGTATCTTAATGCAATGAGCTACGAAAACATAAAAGCACCCTGTAGGCCTTGTCAGTTTTACTAGCTTTTTTGGACAGTGCAATTAATAGTGTGGCATCACTCTGCCTAAATTTCTAGCAAATGTTATCAGGCTTGTATGAGTTATTCCTCACGCAATACAATCTGATAATAAATAAACAAATAAAACTTCCATAGGCAAGGCTGAAATTATTCCACAGCTGTCTCTGTATCCATATACAGCCTCACATAGTACTCAGAGTATCTGTGACTTCAGTAGTAGAATCTGCAGACTTGATAAACAAACTCTATGGCTTTCATCAATAAAATTGTTGGCCTTCATTGGCAAAATATATGGTCTTGTTCAGCAAAATCTGTGGCCTTCATTAACAAGATGCTAGGCTTTTATTAGCAAAATGCTTGGTCTTCATTAGCAAAATCTGTGGCCTTGATAGCGAAAATCTGTGGCCTTCAATAGCAAAGATCTGTGGCCTTTATTAGCAAAACTCTGTGGTCTAGTCTTGATTAGCAAAAATCTGTGGTCTAGTCTTGATTAGCAAAAATCTGTGGTCTAGTCTTGATTAGCGAAACTCTGCAGTCTAGTCTTGATTAGCGAAAATCTGTAGTCTAGTCTTGATTAGCGAAAATCTGTGGCCTTGATTAGCAAAAATCTGTAGTCTAGTCTTGATTAACGAAAATCTGTGACCTTGATTAGCGAAAATCTGTGGTTTAGTCTTGATTAGCAAAACTCTGTAGTCTAGTCTTGATTAGCAAAACTCTGTAGTCTAGTCTTGATTAGCAAAACTCTGTAGTCTAGTCTTGATTAGCAAATATATGTGACCTTGATTAACAAAAATCTGTGACCTTGATTAGCAAAAATCTGTGGCCTTTATTAGCAAAAATCTGTGACCTTGATTAACAAAAATCTGTGACCTTGATTAGCAAAAATCTGTGGCCTTGATCATCAAAAATCTGTGGCCTTGATCAGCAAAACATGTGTCTGTCATTAGGAAAAGAATCTTGTGGGCTTAATTATAAAAAAATGTGGCCTTTAAAAGCAAAATCTGTGGCCTCTGTTGGGAAAATATCACAGACAAACTATGTAGCCTTTGATAGCAAAATCTGTTTCTTGATTATCGAAATCTGTGGCCTTTGATTATAAAAATATGTGACCTTGATAAGCAAAATTCTGTGGCCTTGATTAGCAAAACGTGTCTGTCATTAACAAAAGAATCATGTAGCCTCAGTTATCAAAGTCTGTAGCTTTCAATAGCAAAACACGTGACCTAACATTAGCAAAACATCATTGGCAAAATAACGTTGGCAAAATATCATTGGCAAAATATGTAGCCTTTTATGAGCAAAATCTGTGGCCTTGATCATACAAGTATTTAGCATTGATTATAAAAATGATGGAACTTGATTAGAAAAATCTATGACCCCCCCCCAACAGCGAAGTCTTTGGTCTTCATTAGCAAACTCTTGGTTGTCAGCGACGTGTTCAAGTCATTAGTACGATAGGCACAGCGGCTCAAGGACAATCAATACTCGGAACCGGCATATGACCTTGATCAGCGGAAGTCTTGTGCACCGCCTTGATTCTCATTGTGCTGGGGAGTCCCGTCAGGCGCTTAACGGCAGCGTGATGCATTTTCTCTCATATCACCAAACAATAGTAGCTGTCTATGCGTTCGACGACGAAGAAGAAGAAGAAGAAGAGGAGGAGGAGGAAGAAGAAGAAGAAGAAGAAGAAGAAGAAGAAGAAGAAGAAGAAGAAGAAGAAGAAGAAGAGGGGGAGGAGGAGGAGGAGGAGGAGGAGGAAGAAGAAGAAGAAGAAGAAGAAGAAGAAGAAGAGAAGAAGAAGAGGAGGAGGAGGAGGAGGAGGAGGAGGAGAAGAAGAAAAAGAAGAAGAAGAAGAAGAAGAGGAGGAGGGGGAGGGGAGAAGGAGGAGGAGAGGAAGAAGAGGAAGAGGAGGAGGAGGAGGAGGAAGAAGAAGAAGAAGAAGAAGAAGAAGAAGAAGAAAGAAGAAGAAGAAGAAGAAGAAGAAGAAGAAGAAAAGAGGAGGAGGAGGAGGAGGAGGAGGAGGAGGAGGAGAAGAAGAAGAAGAAGAAGAAGAAGAAGAAGACGAAAGAAGAAGAAGAAGAAGCAGAAGCAGCAGCAGAAGAAGAAGTATGGTATAGACTATGTCATGTCTTTCGTGCTTCTGTGTGTGTCTCTGTAGCAACGCTATCCATTTCCATGCTGTCTTTAAAAAAAATTAATATTTTACAGTATTTTAAATTGTCTACATGCCGGTTTACTCAATTACCGTATCACTAAAGGTCAGATTTGGTTGTTGTTGTTGATAGACGATTGTTTTGGTCATAGTCGCATAGTGTTTTCAAAGATAAAAAAAAAGAGCCCATTCCCCACCTCCTTCCCTACAGGTCTGATCTGCTTTAGTCTCCCCCCCCCCCTCTCTCTCTCTCTCTTTCTCTCTCTCTCTCTCTTCTATATGTCTGCCTGTCTCTGTCTGTCTGTCTCTCTTTCTCTATCTGTCTCTCTCACTGTCACACACTCTCTTTCAAACACACATACACGCACACACACACACACACACACACACACACACACACACACACACACACACACACACATACACAGACACACACACTCAGTCACTCATTCACACTCTCTCACTCACTCACTCACATATACACACACGCACACACACACATTGTCCTCTCTCTCATGTATTATTTATTTCATTTCATGGAAATCAAATCGGGCTATTATTTCAGTTTTATAGAAATCTCTCAAACAATGCCTTCAGGAAAGCGATTTTTTTCTTTTCTGTAACAAGCTCCATTTCAATTCACATCTCCCTTCAACTCTCTTTGTCCCTTTCTTTGTCTGACCATAAAACACATAATGCTGACACGTGTATAGACACAAAACACACGCAGACAGAAACACACGTACACACGAGTTTATGAGACAAAGTTACAAACAAAACATTAGGCAGAGAAGTTGGTGTATAAGGCATGGAAAATTACAGTTCTGATGCAATACTCTGTCTCTCCCTCCCCATCTGTTTTATCCATCATTTGTGTGTTGGTGTGAAAGTGTGTGTGTGTGTGCGTTTGTGCGTGCGTGTGTGTGTATGTGTGTTCAGTAATATGTGTGTGCATGCTTTTAAGTACAAGTACTTGTGCTCTCTTATGTCTGTGTGTCTATCTGTCCGTCTTTCTGTTTATTTTTCTTTCTTTGTCCCTTTCTCCTCTTGCTTTCCCTCTCTTTCTGTATGTCTCGATTTTTGCCTCATAATATATATATATATATATTATATATATATATATATATATATATATAATATATATATATATATATATATATAATCTATATCTTATGGAGGCAAAAATCGAATTTTATATATATATATATATATATATATATATATATATATATATAATATATATATATATATATATATATATATATATATATATATATATACCACACAAAGTGAAAGCATAACAACCAGCATAATAAATGTTCCCCAATATTTCGGCTTTCGCCTTCCTCCTAAGGCTCTCTCTCTCTCTCTCAGCTCTACACCACACACATCCACCAACACCTTTTTCTTTCGTTTCCATATCAACAACCACTGAGAGAATGGACACTTTTCAGAAGGCTGGTGTTTGACCTCAGAGGCGGTGCCGTGCCGATATAAAAACGTCTAGCAGCACACAGTTGCCATTAAGCACGCAGACAAAAGCCTCCACAGCTGTGACGTAGGTTTCCTTTTATCTGCTAAGCAGTTGATGTGTTTGGGTTTTTTATGTCATGTTTTCCAGTCACACAATGTTCTTTATAAAAAAAAACCTACAGAGTGACTGCCCTCTAGTCTTCTCTCAGGTCTGATCATTTTTCGGTCTCCACTCTTGTCTATTCTTAACCTTTGTTTCCGTCTGTTTGTCTGTCTGTCTTAGGCGCATGCACACACACATGCGCGCACACACATCTATCTATCTATCTATCTATCTATCTATCTATCTATCTTTCTTTCTTTCTTTCTTTCTTTCTTTTTCTCTTTTTTTTTCTTTTTCCTTCTTTTGTTGATTTGGTTTTTCTTTCTCTTGTTTGTTTGTTTTGGTTGGGGGTTTTTGGGGGGTGGGGGTGGGGGTGTTTTTAGGGTTTTCTTTTTCTTTTTCTTTTTGTTGTTGTTTTGTTTTTGTTGGAGGGGGGGGGGGGGGCTGTTTTTGAAAAGGGTTATTTTTCCCTTGTTTCTACTGTGAGAGTGTATGTGTTGGGTTATTATTAAGATGTATCCCTACGGGCGGAACTGGATGTAAAAAAGCACATGAGTGCTTATTCATTATCCTCGAAATAAAAGAATTTGTCATTTCATTGTCATTGTCTATCTATCTATCTATACACACATATACCACACACACACAAAACAACACTCTCTCTCTCTCTCTCTCTCTCTCTCTCTCTCTCAGCTCTATACCACACCCCACCAACACCTTTTTCTTTCGTTTCCATATCAACAACCACTGAGAGAATGGACACTTTTCAGAAGGCTGGTGTTTGACCTCAGAGGCGGTGCCGTGCCGATATAAAACGTCTAGCAGCACACAGTTGGCATTAGCAGGCAGACAAAAGCCTCCACAGCTGTGACATAGGTTTCCTTTTATCTGCTAAGCATTTGAGGTGTTTGGGTTTTTTATGTCATGTTTTCCAGTCACACAATGTTCTTTCAAAAAAAAAAAATACTGAGAGACTGCCCTCTAGTCTTCTCTCAGGTCTGATCATTTTTCAGTCTCGTGGCTGTCTATTCTTAACCTTTGTTTCTATCTGTTTGTCTGTCTGTCTGTCAGTCTTAGGTGCAGACACACACATGCCCTATCTACATATATATACACACACACACACTCTCTCTCTCTCTCAGCTCTACACACACACACACACACACACACACACACACACACACACACACACACACCACCACCACCACCACACCACCACCACCACCACCACCACCACACCACCACCACCACCACCACCACCACCACCACCACCTTTTTCTTTCGTTTCCATATCAACAACCACTGAGAGAATGGACACTTTTCAGAAGGCTGGTGTTTTACATCAGACCCGGTGCTGTGCCGATATAAAACGTCTAGCAGCACACAATTGCCATTACGCACACAGACAAAAGCCTCCACAGCTGTGACGTAGGTTTCCTTTTATCTGCTAAGCAGTTGACCTGTTTGGGTTTTTTATGTCATGTTTTTAAGTCACACAATGTTCTCTTAAAAGAAAAGAGTACAGAGTGACTGCCCTCTAGTCTTCTCTCAGGTCTGATCATTTTTCGGTCTTGTGGCTGTCTATTCTTAACCTTTGTTTCTATCTGTTTGTCTGTCTGTCTGTCTTAGGTGCAGACACACACACATGGGCTATCTACATATATATACACATACACACTCTCTCTCAGCTCTACACACACACACACACACACACAACACACACACACACACACACACACACACACACACCACCTTTTTCTTTCCTTTCCATATCAACAACCACTGAGAGAATGGCCACTTTTCAGAAGGCTGGTGTTTTACCTCAGAGGCGGTGCCGTGCCCATATAAAACGTCTAGCAGCACACAGTTGGCATTAGCAGGCAGACAAAAGCCCCCAAAGCTGTGATGTAGGTTTCCTTTTATCTGATAAGCATTTGAGGTGTTTGGGTTTTTTATGTCATGTTTTCCAGTCACACAATATTCTCTAAAAAAAAAAAAGAATACAGAGAGCACTGCCCTCTAGTCTTCTCTCAGGTCTGATCATTTTTCAGTCTTGTGGCTGTCTATTCTTAACCTTTGTTTCCATCTGTTTGTCTGTCTGTCTGTCTTAGGTGCAGACACACACACATGCACTATCTACATATATACACACACACACACTCTCTCTCAGCTCTACACCACACACACACCACACACACACACACACACACACACACACACACACACACACACACACACACACAACACACACCACCTTTTTCTTTCGTTTCCATATCAACAACCACTGAGAGAATGGACACTTTTCAGAAGGCTGGTGTTTTACCTCGGAGGCGGTGCCGTGTTTCTATCTGTTTGTCTGTCTGTCTGTCAGTCTTAGGTGCAGACACACACACATGCGCTATCTACATATATACACACACACACTCTCTCTCTCTCTCAGCTCTACACACACACACACACACACACACACACACACACACACACACACACACACACACACACACACACACACCACCACCACCACCACCACCACCACCACCTTTTTCTTTCGTTTCTATATCAACAACCACTGAGAGAATGGCCACTTTTCAGAAGGCTGGTGTTTTACCTCAGAGGCGGTGCCGTGCCGATATAAAACGTCTAGCAGCACACAGTTGGCATTAGCAGGCAGACAAAAGCCTCCACAGCTGTGACATAGGTTTCCTTTTATCTGCTAAGCATTTGACGTGTTTGGGTTTTTTTATGTCATGTTTTCCAGTCACACAATGTTCTCTAAAAAAAAAAAAAAAGAATACAGAGAGCACTGCCTCTACTCTCAGGTGTGATCATTTTTCAGTCTCCACTGTTGTCTATCCTTAGCCTTTGTTTCCTTAGCCTTTGTTTCCGTCTGTTTGTCTGTCTTAGGTGCAGACAAACACACACACACACACACACACACACACACACACACACACACACACACCACACACACACACACACACACACACACACACACACACACACACACACACAACACACACACCACACACGCACGCACGCACACGCACAGTATACACATGCGCGCACGCACGCACAACACATCTATCTATCTACACACACACATATACACACTCTCTCTCTCAGCTCTACACCACACACATCCACCAACACCTTTTTCTTTCGTTTCCATATCAACAACCACTGAGAGAATGGCCACTTTTCAGAAGGCTGGTGTTTGACCTCAGAGGCGGTGCCGTGCTGATATAAAACGTCTAGCAGCACACAGTTGGCATTAGCAGGCAGACAAAAGCCTCCACAGCTGTGACGTAGGTTTCCTTTTATCTGCTAAGCATTTGACGTGTTTGGGTTTTTTATGTCATGTTTTCCAGTCACACAATGATCTTTTAAAAGAAAAGAGTACAGAGTGACTGCCCTCTAGTCTTCTCTCAGGTCTGATCATTTTTCAGTCTCGTGGCTGTCTATTCTTAACCTTTGTTTCTATCTGTTTGTCTGTCTGTCTCTCTTATGTGCAGGCACACACACACAGACACATGCATGCACACACACACAAACATTCATATCAATCAATCAATCAATCAGTCTGTCAATCTATCTATCTATCTACACCCTCTCTCTCTCTCTCTCTCTCTCTCTCTCTCTCTCTTTCTCTATCTCTCTCTCTCCTTCGCGCACACGTTAAAACCCGTTCCGCTTTTCCGAAGAGTAGGCCATTGTGTGCCGGTGGGAGCGGGTGACATTTACAAAACTGCATACACACGGGGACTGGATGAAAAAAGTGCATGAGTGCTTATTCCATTATCCTAGAAATAAAAGAATAAATAAATCAATCAATACATCTCTCTCTCCTCTCTCTCTCTCTCTCTCTCTCTCTCTCTCTCTCTCTCTCTCTCTGTGTATCTCTCTCGTTATCTCTCTGTATCTCTCTCCCCCCCATCTCTCTCTCTTTCTCCTCTCTCTCTGTCTTTCCCTATCTCTCTTTCTCCCTCTCTACGTCCCACGCCCTCTCTCTCTCTCTGTCTCTTCTTTGGCTTCACAGAAATTAAATCTGCATATTGTTTCAGCTTTATAAAACTCTCTCGAACGATGCCTTAAGCAACACGTTTTCTATTTATCTTTTACTTTCCCCTCTGTAACTTGCCCCTTCTCAATTCACCTCACGCTGTCTCTTTTTGTCCCTGTTTGTGTACACAGCTGTCTGTCCAACTGTCTGTCTGTGTATATGTACATCTGCGCGCGCGCGCGCGCGCACACACACACACACCCACACCCCCACATACACACACACACTTTATCCTCCGTTATTCCATTATCCTCAAAATAAAGAATAAATGCAACACACACCCACACCCACACCCACACCCACACTCGCACACACACACTCACACACAAACACACTCAACACACACACACACAAACACCCCCCCCCCCCCCCCTACACATACACCACACACACACACACTTTATCCTCCGTTATTTCATTATCCTCAAAATAAAGAATAAAATGCAAAACACCCCCTTCCCCCCATAAAAACCCCCCAACACAACACAACCCACACAACCCAACCCCCAAAACACCACAAAAACGAGTTTGCAACATCAACTCTATTTCTTTGATTTTCTTCGTCAAAAAGATTTGGACTTTAGGAAAGGGGGGGTTTTTGAAGGTGTGTAAGTTTGGGGTGAAAATAATTTTCAGGGTTTTATTGTCATTCCCGGGACTTTTTCATTTTCAGTTTTTTTTTGGGTTTGGGAAAATTATTAAGTTTTTTAAAATTTTGAGAATTCAATTTTAGAAGAAAAATGCCCAAGGGGGAAAAAAGCATTCCTTTTTTTTAAATGTGATTGTATGTTTCCGGTCTTTTCCCATTTTCTGTTTTCCCTCTGTCTGTGTCCTGCCTGGTCTCTTGTGTTCAACCCCAACTTGACGAATTTAAAAACCCAAATCTTATTCATTTAAGACTAAAGGTGGAAAAAAAAAACTTTAAAATTTACGACTTTCACCCACCTAAACCCCGGGGCCTTTTGTTTTCATTTTTCGAAGAAAAATTTCCCCCCCCCCCCCCTTAATCCACCCACAAAAAACCACCTTTTTTGTTTTCTTTTCCCATTTTTGCCTTTAAAGGAAATTTAGTGAATTTTTAAAAACCCCGGTGCATTGTTACTCACATCCCTTTAAATTTAATGCCCAATTTCCCTCGTGTGTGAGTTGTTTCCATGGCGCCCCCCAAAACACATTTCCTCTGTTATTTCCCTTTTAAGAAAAGGTTTTTTAATTGAAGCAAACCGCTCACCCAAGCTCTGGGGCCCAAATTTTTTTTTCTTATGGAATCCCCAAAATTTCAGACGTTTTGCTTTACCCCGGTTGTTTTATTTTTAAATTTCCCAAATCCATTTTTTAAATGAAGAACAAAGTGTTTTTTTACTAATAACCTTTTTACAAAAGGGTTTGGACTGGGATGAAAAAATATGTGGTAAATTATCAACTTTTTTTTAATTTTTTTCTTTTTTTAAAAATTTTTTTTCACTTGTTTTTTTTTCCTTTTTGTCTTTTCCCCGCTTTCTTTTTTATTTTGTTTTTCTATTCTTTTAGGGAACGGCTAAAAAAAATCACTTTAAAGGGCTTTAAATTTTTTGAAGTAAAAAATAAAACATGTGTTTCAGTCTTTTATTTCCCCTGTGATGGAAAGTCTTTCGTTGGGGGGGGAAGCCATGTACTTCTTTGTCTTCGGTCTGCATGCTGCTGCGGCATGGTCAAAATTGGCCCCGTTTTTCCTCCTCCTTCATTCCACTTTCAAGACCCCTTGTGTCCCGAGGGAAAGGATGAAATTTTTTAACAAGGGAAAACGGGGAAAATCCAATAAAAAAAGTGCAAGAGGGCTTTTCATTATTCTCGAAAAAGGGAAAAGGAAAAAAACGGGTTGACAAAAGAATAATGGAAAAAACAAAAACCCAACCAACCTTTTTTTTTTTCTTTCCTATGCCAGCAAGAGACAATTGGATGGTTTTTTATAGGCAGGCGCCATGCGGATGAAACGCCAGCGGGAGCAATTTGCTTATATGAAAGGAAATGGCCAGTGTGCAAATTTTCTGACTCTTTAACTTCGTAAGGGGAGAAAAAAAGGTTTGCGAGGTGGGTGGCTTTTGGTTTTTAAAATTTGTTTATTGAATTCGGGTTTTTACTTCCTCTGGACTTGAGGATTTTTGAGATTATTTTTTGGTACCTACCCCAAAATTAACGTTTCCCGAAGCCGTGTCGGTTTAGACTTTAAGCCTGCAACCCAAATTTATGGTAGGATAACAGGGTTTTTTCCCGGGACTAACAAGCTTAAATAAATAAAAGCTTAAAAAAAAAGGGAATTAAAAATGGTGAAAACCTTGAACCATCAACCTTTTCTTTTTTTTAAATTTTTTTTACACCTGCCTGTTTTCTTTTTTCCCATTTCGTGTTACCGGCCTTTGCTTGTAAAAATCTTTTTTCTTTTCATTTTCTTTCTCCCATTCTCTCTCTTTTCTCTACTTCTCTCTCCTCTCCCTCTGTTTTCTTCTTTCAGTCATGCAGATTTCTCGGCGTAAAATTCGGGCTGTTCTCAGTGGGAGAGCGTTTCATCAAAAAGCATCGAAACAATCAGTTAAGAAAACCTGCCTGCAGGTGTATTTGTTCCCTATCGTAGTGAATTTTTTTCTACAGAGTTTTGCCCGAGTCAAATTTCTTGTTTTCCGTGAGTCCTTTTACGTTCACGTGATGAGTGTTGTTGTACGTAGAATATCGGTTTACGGTCTCAAATGAAAGGCTGCATATGTGCCAGCTTTGAATGGAACACCTCAGGAAGAGAGGCAGAGCAATCTATCAAAGACTTGACTCCAAAAACTCTTTGCTGCCCAAACTGTATATTGCTGCACAGCTTTAATCTGAAGTTTTAAAAATGTGCGGCGACACCCCGATATGGCCTCTGTGATCGGCAGGCCCTTTTAAAACGAAAATGATTCGATTTAAATTGAAAAAGCTGACGTAAAAATACAAATAAAAAGCGATACAATATTTGCAAGTACGTAATCAAAGTATAGAGTTGGTTTTTGGTGTGGTTTTTATTTGTAGTTTTGATTTTGTTGTTGTTTTCTTCTTTTTGCAAAGCAACACCCCGATCAGACATTTCACTGCTTAAAGCACGGCCCTTTAGCGAGTGTCATGTGTAGAAACGTGCGTCTCAGAATTGTCTTCCTTCTTTCTTTTTTCCCCCCGGGCATTTATGCAAAGTGCTTTGGTCTGATGGACGTTTTATAATATTTTTGGAACGCCCTCACCGGGAGGCCAGATTTGGTGTGGGGGTGATTGATTGAGTCAGGATAAAAAACAACAACCAAAAACTACAACCCAAACTTGTTTTTTTCTTAAGATATGACCCGGAAAGAAGGGAAGGGTGGGGGGGGGGGGGGGGGGGGGGGGGGGGGGGGGGGGAGAAAGGGGAGAGAGAGAGAGAGAGAGAGGAAAAGGGTTTGTGTGTGTGTGGGGATATATGTAAAGGGGAGGAGAGAGAGAGAGAGAGAAGAAGAAAAGAACGAAGAGAGAACAAAAAAAGGCAGGAAAGAAGGGGGTGGAATGTTAGAAAATTTTAGTTTTAACCACAAACCCAAACACAACACCACACACACACCACGCCGCC
>CM054140.1:65342388-65349888 GCA_028751875.1 Rapana venosa | reverse complement strand
TGTGTGTGTGCGTGCGTGTGTGCGTGCGTGCGTGGTGTGTTGTGTGTGTGTGTGTGTGTGTGTGTGTGTGTGTGTGTGTGTATGCGTTTATGAAGCACTGACAAATCGTGAGAGTGGACATTTTGCGTAGTTTTATTTCAATAGCTTGATAAGAGAGGTAGACTTTTTTCTCTTCAAGTATTGGCTTGTAGTTTATTTGTATCATCAGGGCATTTTGGGGACATTTTCTTGTAGAAATTAATTTAATAAAGTGATCATTCAAGTAAAGAGCCAATCTGCCAACTAAGTGACCAAATAATAGAAAAAAGGTGATCCTACTCAACTCAGTGCATCCTCTGTATTTGAAAACAAGACATATTTTGTCGTTTATGTGTTTCTTTTCCAGTGTTAGGGTATCGTATAAAGAATTAGAGAACAAGCTGAAAGATTTCAAACACGTAGTTTTGGTTTGCCATAATCGGAAATTAGATTGCAGCAAGCCCTCCGGAGCATCCAGAATTCATCACAAACAGTGCAAGACCAACCATCTCACGATGGTTCCCCAAAGAAATTTACCATCGATAACTTTCTGTGGACTGTAGTTGTGAGGAACCTTTGCCGATTCTTTTGTTTAGGAATAACGAGATAAGCGGCGTAGAAGTAGTGCTACTGAAATATTGCAACATATGATGTTAGCCTAGCAAACAAAGGAAAAAGTAAGCAAAATCTAACTACTTCTTCTTCTTCTTCTTCTTCTTCTTCTTGTTCTTCTTTTTTTTCTTGTTCTTCTTGTTCTTCTTCTTCTTCTTCTTCTTGTTCTTCTTCTTTTTGTTCTTGTTCTTGTTCTTTTCTTCTTGTTCTTCTTCTTTTCTTGTTCTTCTTCTTGTTCTTCTTCTTGTTTTGTACTTGTTCTTCTTGTTCTTCTTGTTCTTCTTCTTTTTGTTGTTGTTGTTGTTGTTGTTGTTGTGTTCTTCTTCTTCTTTCTTTTTTCTTCTTCTTCTCTTCTTCTTCTATTTCTTCGTCTCTTTCTTCTTCTTCTTTCTTCTTTCTTCTTCTTTCTTCTTTTTTGTGTTTTGTCTTCTTCTTCTTCTTCTTCTTCTTTTTTTCTTTCTTCTTCTTCTTTTTCTTCTCTTCTTCTTCTTCTTTCTTTTTTCTCTTCTTCTTCTCTCTTCTTCTTCTCCTCCTCTCTCTCTCCTCTCCTCCTCCACCTCCTCCCCTCTCCTTCCTCCTCCTCCTCCTCCTCCTTCCTCCTCCTCCTCTCTCCTCCTCCTCCTCCTCTCCTCCTCCTCCTCCTCCTCCCTCTCCTCCTTCCTCCTCCTCCTCCTCCTCCTCTCCTCCTCCTCCTTCTTCTTCTTTTCTTCTTCTTCTTCTTCTTTTCTTTCTTCTTCTTCTTCTTCTTCTTCTTCTTCTTCTTTTCCTCCTTCTCCTCCTCCTCCTCCTTCTTCTTCTTCTTCTGCTTCCACGTTACTTGGCCATGCTAGATTAATAGTCCGGGCTGGATGGCAAAGTCTGCAGTCTTGTCGTAGTGATCCTTCCGGTCCCCACAGTTTTTCCTGTCAGAGCTCTACTGGGCTGGGCCACGTCTGGAAAAACGAACAATACAGAACATTGAAAAATATGCAGACAAAAAGGAAGAAAGAAAGAAAGAACGAACGAACGAAAAAAAAACCCCGAGCTTAAAAACAAACCCCAAAAAAGGTCAATTATAACACACAACCAAGGCAATAGCTTACCCACCCACTTAAGTAATAAGCCAACTAACCAAGTAACTGAAAACGAGAAAACCAAGCAGCCAAACAACCAACTCACAAACCAATCCCCTACAACAAACAAACAACAAAACAAACAAAAAACAAAAACAGCGATTCGCCAAACAACAAACAAAACTGTTTTGAAAAAGAAAGCCAGCATTCCCCCTTCCCCCACTTTTGAAATGGGAATACTAACAAAACCAATACCGATAACAGAAACCAACCAGCCAAACCATGTTATTGCTACGAACAACATGCAAAAAAACCCCAACGAATGCATCTTTCTCTTGTTCAGTGTCTGTGGTAGGAAGATCAGAACAACCTTGCCCTTTCCTACCGCCCTCCTCCCTGTGTTAGAATGGTAAATACCTGACTATGGGACTCCTGCTTATCTTCCTTCTGAAATAGCACAATGAGAGAGAGAGAGAGAGTCTTCCTTGTGGAATGAACAATGAACAATGAACACATTTTATTTATTCATTCTTCATTGTTCATTTCAGAAGGAAGACTCTCTCTCTCTCTCTCTCTCTCTCTCTCTCTCTCTCTCTCTCTCTCTCTCTCTCTCTCTCTCTCTCTCTCAGAATAGCAGAGAGAGAGAGGAGAGAGAGAGAGAGAGAGAGAGAGAGAGAGTGGTGTGTGGTGTGTGTGTGGTGGTGTGTGTGTGTGTGGTGTGTGTGTGTGTGTGTGTGTGTGTGTGTGTGTGTGTGTGGTGTGTGTGTGTGTGTGTGTGTGTGTGTAGTTTGTACACACTACATCGAGTGGTGTATAGTTTGGGGTGTGTGTGTGTGTGTGTGTGTGTGTGTGTGTGTGTGTGTGTGTGTGTGTAAATGCGCTGTGCATGTGTCCTCGTAAGCATGCGCTATGAGGCTTTAATCCATAGTTTAAGGTGTTAGCGTTGCGTAGTGTAGGCTTTATATGATTAGTTACGTGTGTGTGTGTGTGTGAGTGTGTGTGTGAGTGTGTGTTGTGTATGTTGTGTGTGTGTGTGTGAGTGTGTTGTGTTGTGGTGTTGTAGTTGTCATGTATGCACGCATACTGAATGCTTATGGTGGTTTAGTGTGGTGTGTGTGTGTGTGTGTGTGTGTGGTGTTTTGTGTGTGTGTTGGTTTTGGCACGCAATACAATCGCGAATAGCATATGTGGTTGCTGCTAGTGTGGTTGTATTATCAGTGTATGTGTGTGTGTGTGTGTGTGTGTGTGTGTGTGTGTGTGTGTGTGTGTGTGTTGTGTGTGTTGTGTGTGTGCGCAGCGCGTAATGTACACTGTGTTACTGTCATTCGTAACGTTTCTAAATGATGAAGGTTTTTGCATCCATGGGTGTATGGCCTTTGAAAGGTACAATATACAACGTAGTGGTTGAGAGTGAGAAGAGTGCGTGTGTGTTACCTTTGTGTGTGAGGTGGTGTGTGTGTGGTGTGGTGGTGTGTGTGTGTCTGCATGCGCGTTTGTCCGAGCGTGTGTTTACTGTTTATTTGTCCGTTTTCGTGAGGGAATGAGAGAGGATATTTTTGCATCTTGCATTGGATAATTATTCGAACGACGCTTTGAAAAAGGACAAAAAACAAAACAACGAACGGAGGAAGAAGGAGAAAGCAAGAAAGCGATGTTGCTAGTTAAAATAACAGGGCTGTAAACCTCGCTATTTATGTTCACAATCAAAAACTATACCCAGACAGGAGGGATGGGGTGGGATAAGGGGGTGGGGCGGTGGGGATGAGTGTGTGGGGGTGGGGTGGGGGGTGAGGGTGAGAAGACCGTTTATTTGTTTTGTTTCGTATTTATGTTTAGTTTTTAGGGCAGAATGAGGAAAAGATGATTGTGCGAATTGAAAACGGTTGTTTTGTCTGTGTCTGTGAGTCTCTGTAGGGATGGGAGGATTTGGGAGGGGGGGGGGGGGGGGGGGGGGGAGGGAGAAGACCGTTTTTTGTTTTGTTTTGTTTCGTATTGTTGTTTTGTTTTTAGGGCAGATTGAGGAAAAGATGATTGTGCGAATTGAAACGGTTGTTTTGTCTGTGTCTTTTTTGTGTGTGTCTCTGTCTGTCTCTTTCTTTCTCTCTTCTGTCTCCGTATTTTTATGTCTCTGCCTCTGTGTCTCTTGTATGTCTAGTCTTTTAATCTCTCTTCTCTCTCTCTCTCTTCTCTCTCTCTCTCTTCTCTCTCTCTCTCTCTCTCTCTCTCTCTCTCTTCTCTCAAATCGTTTGCAAAGTTTATTGCTGAAGCACTGAAATTAAGACAATTACAGCTAAGTTCCAATTAGCTTAACATTTGTGACTAAACTAAAGTAACATTTATATTATGTAAACTCCAGCATTTTGTGAAACACATAAAGAAACATTTATAATTACGTTTGTAGTCTCCAGCAAGAATATTTTTTGAAAATTTCACATACAATGTCAATGGTATGGTCTAATATAGCATTCTAGAATGTTCTTTTCATTATTTTAGTTATTGCTTATTGGTTCTTATTGTTCATCCTTGTTATTACTTTGTGTTCATTTTGAAACTGAGTTTACGTCAGAGCTTAAAGTCGTATCCGTTCATAAGAGCTCATTTTTGGTTTTTTGGTTTTCGTTACGTTAAATGCATCATGTGATTTTTCTTGTATTTATTTGTATTTACAAAAGAAAAGTCGTGTATAACCCCCCTTGTCAATAGGCCACTTTGGGCAATGACAATAAATTGGTCAAAGCGTCTCTCTCTCTCTCCTCTCTCTCTCTCTCTCTCTCTCTCTCTCTCTCTCTCTCTTCTCTCTCTCTCCTCCTCTCTCTCTCTCTCTCTCTCTCTCTCTCTCTCTCTCTTTCTCTCTCTCTCTCTTTCTCTCATTTCAGTTGTAATTATATTAATGGACGACCCCACCCCACCCTCTCTCAATGTGTATGTATGCCTATGGCCAAGACACATTAAACATTTGAAATCACACACTCTCTCTCTGTCTCTCTGTTTGTCTGTCTGTCTGTCTGTCTGTCTGTCTGTCTCTCTCTCTCTCTCTCTCTCTCAAATTGTGTCAGAAAGATTGGAATCTGATCATTTACCTTTAGAATTTTATTTGAATTGTAACACAAAGAGTCAGACAGGGGATGTTCACGAAACTTTCAATGAAAATGTATTTATTGAAAAGATCATATGGAATACAGACTTAGTAAACACCTATGTTCAGGCAGTCAGCTCTGATGAATCAGTAAGGTTGCTTGAGCAGGCTATGAGTTTAGTTGACCACAATTGCAATGACGCTCTCAGTGTTTTTAATGAGTGCCTCAGAAAGCAGGCTGACTGTATGAAGAAGAAAATTAACCTGACTAAAGGAAGCAATAATAGTGACTGGTATGACAGAGAGTGCAAATTAAGCAAGGGAAAAGCTAAAAGACTTCTTAGAAAATTTAGACAGACAAAGAATAAGGACGACGGTCAATGCCTATTGTATTTGCTAGAAAAGAGAGTATAAAAATTTTTATAAAAAGAAAAGAAAAAGAACTAATGACGCCTTGTTAAAAAAAATTTTGTGTTTCTATAAATAATCAAAGAGAATTTTGGAAACAGTACACAAAATTATCCTTTAAAAGAAAATCTCCTCGTAGTGATTTAACCATTGATGATTGGTTCAAAACTTTTTCATATATTGCTTGAGGTGGACAACAACGAGACAAAACACTGAGTGGGACAATAACACAGACAATGACGTATACTGACAATGATGACACAGATATTAAAGTCCAATGAATCGTCCAATATCAAAAGAAGAGGTTATATTTGCTTTAAAAGAAAAATAAAGAATGGCAAAGCTGCTTGGACCAGATAATATCTTTTGGGAAATGTTGAAGTATTTTCTGGAAATCGGGTTTGTTGACTTTCTTGAAATTAAGTTTTTAAATACATTATTTGACAAGGCATATTTCCAGATAACTGGACATATTTTTTGTGATTCCATTAATTAAAAAAGGTGACATAAAAAACCCCAGGTAACTATAGGGGGTATAGCCCTAAGTGATGAAAGCAGTAAGATATATAGTACAATAATCACAGTTAGACTTCAGGAATGGGTAAAAGAACATAATTTAACAGGCGAAATACCAAGCAGGATTTAAAAAAGGTTATTCTACAGTTGACCACATGTGTTTGTTTTTTTGCTTTGATACAAAAACATTTATGCTTAAATCGTAAGCTATATGTAGCTTTTATTGACTTCGAAAAAACCCTTTGATAGTGGAAAGAAATTTATTGTGGCCCATTCTTAAGAAAAGGGCTTTAAAAGGTAAGCTTTTTCAGTCTGTTCATAGTTTTGTATGTAAATGTTAGAGCTAGAGTTAGATCGGGGCATTATTTGACAGATTACATTAACTGTACTAGGGGTGTAAAAACAAGGGAGATGTTACCAGCCCCAATTTTGTTTTCTCTTTTCATAAATGAGTTAAAATTAGATGTTTTTAAGAAAAGGGAAGACACGGCGCTATTCGTAAGTATATTTTTTTGAATTATTCTTTAGTTGCTTGTGATGCGTGGCTTTAATATCTGAAACACCAATTGGTTTGCAAACACAGCTCAATAGTTTACAAAAAGCAGCTTCTCATTACATTTAAAAGTAAACATGAAAAAAGTAACATTTTTGCATTTAGAAAAGGGGGTATTTAGCTGCAAGGGAAAGTTGGGTTTAAAATGATCTGCCCATGCCAGTTTTTTAATGCATACAAATACTGGGAATTTATTTTTCAACCCGGCTAAGTTTTGCTTCTGCATGTTATGATCTGAATAGTAGAGCAAAACGTGCACTGATGTGCTTTCTACAAAAATTGTATAGGTTAAAAAGGGTAACTCATTGAAGACTTTCTTGAAATTATTTGATTCTCAAATTCAACCAATTGTTCAGTATGGTGCGGGAGTTGTGGGGGTTTGATAAAAACTGCTTTTCATTGTGAAAAGATACATTTATTTGCATTGAAAAAAAAACTTGGGGGTTTGGAAAAAATGCGCACTCCTAATGATCTAGTGTACGGGAGAAACAAGTAGAATTTTCCCATTTATATAAATTCAGCTGTAAAGTGTATCAAATATTGGTTAAAGTTTACAAGAATGCAGGGATTTAGATTACCCTATTTAAAACATATTTGAACACTACTAGATTTGGATGCTCGAGGCAAAGCTAACTGGGTTACAAATATTCGTTGTAAATTGTATATGTATGGATTTGGCTATGTGTGGATGAATCAGGGGGTGGACGGGTTGAATGGTTTTTTCAGCCTTCAAAGAGAGAATGGTTTTATGTAGATGGGCAAAAAGAAAGGAACTCTCACCTCAATGATAGTGAGAGATTGAAAATTATAGAACGTTTTGTACTTTGCCTGACGAAAAAACTTTATCTATTGTTTGAACATTGATAGAATTTCAAGCATTTAATGGCAAAGGTTTAGAATGGGCATATCTGAATTACAATACATAGTTACAGATACAAACGGCACATTGAAGCTGATCTGTATGCCCAGTATGCAAACAGGAGATTGAAAACGAAGTTCATTTTGTCATGCGCTGCCCAATTTTCAAAGAAACTGCGGAGATGCAGTACATACCACTAAAGTTTTTTAAATTCCCAAGTCAGTTTCGATTTGCATTACTTATGGCCTCAAAGCATGAACAAACAGTTAGAAATTTGTCAATTTACTTATACAAGGCATTTAAATTGCGTTCAATATTGTTGTCTTGAATTTTCAATTATTTCTATTGTTTTGTGATTGTTTTCATATGTAACTTTAATGCTATTGTGTGTTTGTTGTATACCCCC
>CM054140.1:65334888-65337388 GCA_028751875.1 Rapana venosa | reverse complement strand
AGAGAGTGAGACGACCGGAGTGAGAGCATGAGGAGAGAGCAGATGGGAGGGAGGGAGGGAGGGAGGAGAGAGAGAGAGAGAGAGAGAGAGAGAGAGGAGAGGGAGGAGGGAGGGAGGGGAGTGAGAGAGAGAGAGAGAGAGAGTGAGAGGGAGGGAGGGAGGGGGAGGAGAGAGGAGAGAGAGAGAGAGAGAGAGGAGGGAGAGAGAGAGAGAGAGAGGAGAGAGTGAGAGAGAGAGGAGAGAGATATGCAACAACTGCTTGATTGCCTGCGCTCTTCGTCGTTTTGCGCGTGCGTGTGCGTGCGTGCGTGCGTGTGTGTGTTGCGTGTGTGTGTGTGTGTGTGTGTGTGAGTGTGGTGTGTGTGGGGTGGTGTGGGTGTGTGGATGCAAAGTAACTCTTAGAGAAAGACTCACAAGGGGATGCTTAGTTCTGTCGTTAGTCTGTGTGTGTGTTTGGTTTATCGTTGCTGGTGTTGTTGATGATGATGCTGCTGTGCTGCTGCTTCTGCTGTGTTGCTGCTGCTGCTGTGATGATGATGATGATGAAGCGTTCTTATTTCTTCCTTATTGCGTTGCTTGTGTTGTTGTGTTGTTATTATGGCGTTTTTCCACACAATGTTTAAGTGTACTTACCTTCGTGTTGATGTACTAACAAACTGAAGAGGTACACGACCGGCGTGTGTTGCCAAGTGTGTGTGTGTTGTTGTTGTTGTTGTTGTTGTTGTTGTTGACTGCTCTCCAGCTTAACATTCCGGGGGTCACCCAGAATATGCACTCTGTCTCACTCATTGTGTGTTGTTGTTGTTGTTGTTGTTGGTTGTTGTTGTTGTTGACTGCTCTCCAGCTTAACATTCCGGAGGTCACCCAGACTATACACTCTGCCTCACACATTCCACCTGGGAATCACTGTGATGTGAGTAGACAATGGATGAAAAGTTTGCGTGTATGACTATTTTCAAGTACCTCGCCACATAGGCAGCCATACTTCGACTTCAGTGGTGGATTTGTTTATGAGATGCGTGTTCTGAAGTCAGTGGAGGTAATCCTCTGTTGTAGCCAGGGTGTGTTTTATTGCTGTTTGGCTGTGAGAAGAGGTCGTTGTATCGATGGATTAAATCAGAAGCTAGCTGTGGAAACGGGAAGCGCTGCAAGTGTGTGTGTGGTGTTGTGTGTGTGTGTTGTGTGTTGTGTGTGTGTGTGTTGTGTGTGTGTTGTGTGTTGGTTTGTGTGTGTTGTGTGTGTGGTGTGTGTGTGTGTGGTTGTGAGTGTGTGTGTGTGTGTGTGTGGATAAGTGTGTTGTGTAGTGTGTGTTGTGTTGTTGTTGTGTGTGAGTGAAGTTGTGTGTGTATGTTGTATTGTTGTATGGTGTGTTGTGTGTGTGTGGTGTAGTGTGTGTTGTGTGTGTGTGTGTGTGTGTGTGTGTGTGTGTGTGTGTTGTGTGTGTGTGTTGTGTGTGTGTTTGTGTGTGTGTGTGTGTTGTGTTTGTAGTTGTGTGTTTATGTGTGGTGTGTGTGTTGTTGTATGTTGTGTTGGGATTATGTGTGTGTGTATGTGTGTGGTTGTGGTGTGTGTTTGTGTGTGTGTGTGTGTTGTGTGTGTGGGTAGTTAGGATTTGGTGTGTGTGTTGTGTAGTGTTGTAAGTGTGTGTTAGTTGTTGTGTGTGGGTTGTGTGTGTTGTGTGTGTGTGTGTGTGTGGTGATAGTGTGTGTGTGTGTGTGTGTGTAGTGTGTGTGTGTGCTAATGTTGTGTTAGTGTGTGTGTGTATGTGGTGTGTGTGTGTGTATGTATTGTGGTGTATGTGTAGGTTTGTATGTTTTGAAATAGTGTTGTGTGTGTGTGTGTAAGTGTGTGGCTGCGTGTGTTGTTTTGTTTTAAGGTGTGTGAAAGTGTGTGTGTGTAGTGGGGGGAAGGTAGGTATGTGTGTTGTTTGTGGTGTGTGAGTGTGTGTGTGTTGTGTTTTGTTGTGTGTGTGTGTTGTGTGTGTGTTTGTGTGTGTTGTGTGTTGTTGTTCATGTGGTGTGTGTGCTATAAGGTGTGTTAAGCGTAAGTGTGTTTTGTTATGTGGTGTGTGTATGGATAGTATAAGTGTGTGTATGGTATATGTAGTTATATCTGTATATATAATTATTATGATATACGTGTATATATATAGTAGTATGATGTTGTATTAGTATTGTGTTTGTGTGATGTGTTGTGTGTGGTGTGTGTGGTGTGTTTCCTGCGTGCTGTGTATCGTTTCTAACGTTTATGCAGTTAAAAGTGATTTTAGACAGTGTGTGTTGTAGTTGTCAACGGAGTAATGGGAAGCTATGGAAACAGGAAGTGCTGCAAGTGTGTATGTGTGTTGTGTGTGTGTGTGTGTTGTGTGTGTGTGTGTGTGTGTGTGTGTGTGTGTGTGTGTGTGTGTGTGTGTGTGAGTGTGTATCAGTCATGCATATGTACGTGCACATATAAAACGCGATCGTGTGTTTATCGAGTGTGTGTTCAAGTACCTACATCT
>CM054140.1:65322388-65324888 GCA_028751875.1 Rapana venosa | reverse complement strand
TGAGTGCTATATACGTTATTCTCCTGTGCCGTTTTAAAATCAGTGATATGGTCTTACATCATCACGGAACAATGATGCAGTGTATTCTTCAGACAAAGACTCTGTGAAAGTGAAGCTGATTTGCTGGAAGATCGCTAGCTACTTTTGAGAGAGAGAGAGAGAGAGAGAGGAGAGAAGAGACGAGAGACAGAGAGGGAGAGAGAGCGCGCACGAGAGAGAGAGAGAGAGAGAGAGAGAGAGAGAAGAGAGAGACAGAGACAGAGAGATATGATTAATTGTTGCATAAGCCCTTTGTGCCCTTTGGCCAAAGGGAATTTAGGGGAAAAGGGGACTATTGCAAGAATTATGGATTCAAACTCAACACCAGTCGAACAAACTGATGCGTTTACAGGAACCCATGCACTAAAGTGTCTGCTCTCATTGCATGGCTCGTGCAATTTTGCCCTGCAAACAGCGAATATCCCCAAAGTCGGAGTTTGGCTACCTTTAATGGCGGGAAAAAACGGTCACATACGCAAAATCTTACTATTGCAGAGCCTTGGAGCTCTAGCCGACGAACGAAAAGCAAACACACAAACAAAATAAATATTAAAAGAAAAACAACCACTGAGTAAATTCGTGATGGACTAGGTAACAAGTAAAAGTACAACTGTCTTCTTGTGCTCTCTGTCTGTCTGTCTGTCTGTCTGTCTGTCTGTCTGTCTGTCTGTCTGTCTGTCTGTCTCTCTCTCTCTCTCTCTCTCTCTCTCTCTCTCCCTCTCTCTCTCTCTCTCTCTCTCTCTCTCTCCCTCTCTCTCTCTCTCTCTCTCTCTCTCTCTCTCAACTCCTGTACAAGCACCGTTGGTTCAAACTATTGCAAATGGATCAAGGTAGAACACGATGTAATGCTAACTGCATGCAGTTGAGAGTTAGACAGAAGTGGTAGGTAATGATGGGTTTCAAAAATAAAATAAAAAATATTGTAGGAAACTGGTTTTAACATGGTTTGGATGCAACAAAGTGTTGGGGACATAAAAGCTTTCATGGGTATATGTAAACAAAGAGAAGTGAATACGCACATTCAAAAATGGGATGGGACTTTAAGAAGTAAAGAGAGGTATGACGTTTATAGATAGTTTAAAAGTATTTTTTGTAAAAGACCAGTATTTAAACTCTATAGATGGCTACTGCTTGCGTGTAGCAATTACACATGCAATACTTAATATTTTACCTCTTGATAATAAAGTGTACAAATAAAGTGAAAATGTTCGAGACACATTGTGTCCCTTTAGTGAAACGAAAGTTGAAAATGAAGCCCACTTTCTCTTGAAATGTTACATGTACCCAAACTTGAGAGAAAGGTTTTTAAGTAAATGTGTCAACGTACCATTGTCATATCTGCTCAAAGTAAGAAATATTGAGTACAAGCACAATTTGTGTAGGTATTTTTTCCACACTATTAACAAAAGAAAGACAATGTTGACTCAGCACGTTTTTGATAACTGTTACGATTTGATATGTACTCAATATGCACGATTTTTCATAGACATAATCTTCTTTTTATGACTGAGTTATGTGTGAATTAAGGGTCATAATCAGGAAATAGAATTTTCCTTCTTTAATGAGTAATAAATCAGTACTTGTTTGTGCATTTGCTGTGCCAATGATATGAATGAACCCATTGTTACATACCAAACCCACCAAATGTATTTGGCCTAAGGCCAGTGAACACTAAATCGTTCAGAGTTCAGAGTTCTCTCTCTGTCTCTCTCTCGCTCTGTCTCTATCTCTCTCTGTCTCCTTATTTCGTTGTTGCGAAAAGCATATTGTTTAAATTGTGTTCATACTGTGCTCCTTGCCAAAAAGACTGTATTGTTAATGGCAATAAATTATTTTCACTGTTTAGTGTTCTCTTTTCTCTCTCTCTCTCTCCTCTTCTCTCTCTCTCTCTCTCTCTCTCTCTCTCTCTCTCTCTCTCTCTCTCTCTCTCTCTCTCTCTCTCTCTCTCTTCTGCCTTCCTCCGTCCCCCCCCTCTCTCTCTCTCTGTGTCTGTCTGTCTCTCTCTCTCTCTCTCTCTCTCTCTCTCTCTATATATATATATATATATATATATAGATATATATATACACCCACACACACTCTCTCTCACAGAGAGGGAGAGAGAAAGAGAGAGAGAGAGAGAGAGACAGAGACAGAGAGACAGAGACAGGCAGACAGAGACAGAGAGACAGACAGAGAGAGAGAGATACACGCACAGCCAGACACACAGCCAGCCAGCCAGCCAGACAAATACAGTATTATTTTGGACAGGCTCCTACCCTAGCCAGAGCGTGTGGAGGGCAGAACATAACGGCCGAGCTGTAATTAACGTCCCGACGTCGCTTTATTACCGTTTGACATGAGAAAACAACAGCTTGGAAGAGAAAATCAGCACACAAAAAAGAGAGAAGAAACTATTCTATTGGCACGGACATGTTTGTTTAGGAGAGAGAGAGAGAGAGAGAGAGAGGAGAGAGAGAGA
>CM054140.1:65312388-65317388 GCA_028751875.1 Rapana venosa | reverse complement strand
TGTGTGTTTGTGTGGGTATGTCAGTCTGTGTGTCTGTGTGCGTCGTTTTGTGTAAATAATGCAAGCGGGTTCAATTGCATGAATGTAAATGTGGAGTGTCTGTACCTAAGGAAGAGTATGTAATGTGATTTTGTGCTGTGTGTTGTGTTGATCTCCTGTGATCACACGTCTGGCTAGCTATCAGCATCTGCGGCTGTCTGCATCTGTGCCGTGTGTGTGTGTGTGTGTGTGTGGTGTGTGTGTGTGTATGTTCGATGCGCGCACCTGCGCGCGCGCGCGCGCGCGCGCGTGTGTGTGTGTGTGTACAAATTAAACTTTAAGTTAAGAACAAAACTTTGAAATGTGTCTTTGAACAAAACAAAAAAAAAAGAGTGTTTGCAACGACGCCTTTCGTAATGAACCAGAGAACAACTGACGTCTCCCTCCCCCCCCAGCCCCCCCTACCCCCGCTCCCTTCACCTCCCCTTCCTCTTCTTCTCTTTCTGTGTTTTGTTTACCGTCAGCTGTGTTTCTCAGCTTGTTTGTCTTCCTGTTTTATTCTGTAAACTCTCTGTGTATGTACGCGTGCGTGCGTGCGTGTGTGTGTGTTAGTGTGTTAGAGAACACTGAACACTGAAAAGTTGTATTGTACTTCTGCTTTAGGCCACTATACATAACATTTTTGGGGCAGGTGAAGGTAGCAGACAACGTTGTTTCCATTTCGCATTTCCATTTATGGAAGCACACAGAAGCACAGTCAATGTCTTCTTGTTATCATCACCCCCATGCTCATCTTCAGCATCTACATCATCATTGTAATTAGTACCTTCATTATCTATAGCTGCAACTGCACGAGTATACCAACATAACCATCATTACTATCATCATCTACGTCGCGTCGTCATCATAAACATCATCTTCATCATCTACACTATCATCGTCTTCTTCGACCTGTATATTTATCATCTTCACGATCATCATCTTCAATGTCTACATCATTGTCATGATCATCATCTTCATCATCCACACCATCGTTTCCATTGTCATCTTCAAATTATACATCATTGTCACAATCGTCATCTTTAACATCTTCAACATAGTCACATCACCAGAATCATCTTCAACATCTACACTATCGTTACTATCGTCACCTTCAGTATCCACATCATCATCACCATCATCACCCTCAGCATCTACATCAACACCACCTTCAGTGTTTCCATCATCATCGCAATCAACTTTCAAAAATCTACATAATCATCATCAATATCATTGTTATCATCATCAATATCTATATCATCGTCACGCACTTGTAACATCTGCATCATCCTTGCTGTCATCATATTTAATATCTACATCGTCACTTCCATAATCATTCGAAATCACATCACGGTGAAGAGAGAGAGAGATGAAGGAGAGAGAGAGAGAGAGAGACGAGAGGACTAGAGCGAGGAGATGAGAGACAGATGAGAGAGAAGAGAGACTCTGCACGATCTTTCTTCTTTTTCACACACACACACACACACACACACACACACACACAACACACACACACAACACACAACACATAACACACAACACACACACACACACACACAAATACATACACACACACAGACACACACCACACAGACACAGACACAACACACACACACACACACACACACACACACACACACACAGGACACACACGCTCTCTCTATCTCACTATGTTTCTCTGTCTTCTGTCTGTCTGTCTGTCTGTCTGTCTGTCTGTCTCTCTCCTCTCTCTCTCTCTCTCTCTCTCTCTCTGTCTCTCTGACCCTCGCGCGTGCACACACACACACTTTTTTTTTCTTCTTCCTTCTAGCCTTGTATTCTACATTGTTAATTTTTCCTTTTCGTTTTCATTCCCCCCCCCCCCCCCCCCCCCCCCCTCTCCTCCTCCTCCTTCCTGCCAGGAAGCTCCATCAGCTGTTTAGGCTGCATCTCCTTCACTGGAGTTGAAGCCATGGGGCAGGGTTCACTAACTGGAACAACGGTTTGATCCGTTGGCCTTTAACATTTTCCGCTGTCTTTGTTGTTGTCGGGTGTTCCCCAGCTTAACACCCTGGGGTTGACCCATACTATGCAGTCTGTCTCACCTAATATTACTTGACAGTTGAATGACGTTGAATTGAAGAATCAATTTGAAGAACTAATGCGAGAACCCCCCAACCATGCACACTCGCAGACACACACACACACACACACACACACACACACACACACACACACACACACACACACACACACACACACACACACACACACACACACACACACACAGAAGATACATATCCTTATCATCTTAAGATATACACTGACGGATCTCTTCTTAAAAACAAGGAAGCAGGGGCAGCATTCATCATTCCAGCTTTAAAGGTTGAAAAGTCCTATCACATCGGCAAAAATCATTCCATCTTTACTGCTGAACTTACTGCTATTTTGATGGCTTTGTACTTTCTGCTTGATTTCCCCAATACTGTTTTGCAGATTTTGTTCTGTGTTGATTCTAAATCTGCATTACAGTCTCTAAGTAACTCGTCATCGACCGTTAGGCAGAATCTTATTACTGAAATTAATTTGTTGGTACATTTTCTAATTCTGAGGGGTTCGAATGTTACTTTCTGCTGGGTTCCATCTCATTGTGGTATTTATTTTAATGAAAAAGTCGACAAAGCTGCCAAAAAGGCAGCAAAACATGATAGCTATTCAACTGGTTTAGATATTCCTCTTTCTCTTCATGAAGGTTATGCTTTGCTTCAAAATGTTTGCTGGAAACATGTGAAAAAGAAACAGGAAGAGGCTGGTTATCCCCTGTATACTTGTTCAGTTCTGGATCTTGAGAACATTCTTTGTACTCAGTACGGCTTTCGAAAATCCTGTACTAGAAAAATTGTTTCTCTAATCTACAGATTGAAATTAAATGCCTTTCGAGCAAAATTTGCCAAAAATATACAATGTATATGTGGTGAAAAATTTTCCAATGTTCATGTTCTGTATGAATGTCAAGGTTTAAAAACGTTTTTACCATCATTTCAAGATAAGTCTCTGCAGGAAGTTTTAACCAATCCAGAGTTACTATGTGAGATAGCCTTGTCTCTGTTGCAATCCCCAGTATTCTCTTTTTTGTAAAGTATGATCGTCGGAATCTATATTTTGCTTGTTTCACAGCTGCCGTTACAAGTAGTTCACAATTGTTTGTTTTCCAACTTTAGAGTATTTTTCAACTGTTCGGGGGTTTTGTTAATTTTTGTATTTCTTTGCCATGTTTTTTGCAACATACTGTTTATATAGTTTGCAATAGTCTTTTAATGTGCATTCATACCAACACGTATTTTTTCTACTTAAAGCCCTTATCTCATTATGCTGCCCCCCCTCCATCGTCTAATATCACTTTAAGTGAACAGACGTAAAATTGAAGACACACACACACACACACACACACACACACACACACACACACACACACACACACACACACACACCCCACTCTCTCTCTCTCTCTCTCTCTCTCTCTCTCTCTCTCTCTCTCTCCTCTCTCTCTCTGACACACACAAACACACACACACACATCCTCTCTCTCTCTCTCTCTCTCTCTCTCTCTCTCTCTCTCTCTCTCTCTTTCTCTCTCTCACATACGCACACTTGCACATTACACTTTTCTCTTTTCATCCTAGCAATTTTCCTTGTGTTTCTCTCTCTCTCTCTCTCTCTCTCTCTCTCTCTCTCTCTCTCTCTCTCTCTCTCTCTCTCTCTCTCTCTCTCTCTCTCTTTGTGTGTGTGTTTCTGTGGTATTCAACTGTTTAGGTTGTATTTACTTAACGTGTGCTAGTGCTATGGGGCATATGGTTTGCTGAGGGAAACAACGGTTTTGTTCTGTTGGTCTTTTAAACCTTCCATCAATGTTGTGTTATTGTTGTTATGTTGTTGTTATTGTGTTGTTCTTGTTTTTGTGTTGGCGTTGTTGGTGTTGGTTTAGTTGTTGTGTTGTTGTTGTTGTTATTGGGCGTTTATGTTGCGTGAATTTCTCTGAGATACTAAAGTATTTGAATTTTTGTCCCACCTTAACACCCTGTGCATCTCCCAGACTAAGCAGTCTGTCTCACTTAATGTTGCTTATAATCGAAGGCTATTGATATGCAGAGCTAATTTGAAGAACTAACATACACACACGCTCTCACACACACGCACGCACATTCGCATGCACGCCCACACACACACACATACACAGACACGGACATACACGCACACACACCGCCTCCTCACACACACACACACACATAAACACACACACACACACACACACACCAAAAGAAACTATTACACACACTACACCTCCCTTCAAACACACATGCACGCCCTGCACTACACTACACTACACTACACTACACTGCACTGCACTACACTGCACTACACTACACTACACTGCACTACACTGCACTACACTGCACTACACTGCACTACACTACACTACACTACACTACACTACACTACACTACACTACACTACACTGCACTACAAACCGCACTACACTACACTACACTACACTACACTACACCACACCACACCACACCACACCACACCACACCACACTACACTACACTACACTACCCTACCCTACACTACACTACACTACACTACACTACACTACCCTACCCACCCTACACTACACTACACTACCTAACATACACTACACACACTACCACTACACTGACCTACCCTACACTACACTACACTACACTGCGCTACACCACACCACAACCACACCACACCACACCACACACACACCACAAACCACACCCACAACCACACCACACCACTACCACACCACACCACACACACACACGAAAACTGCACTCACTACACACACTACACTAAACACATGCACTACACTACACTCACTACACTACACACACTACCCCACACTACACTACACTACACTACACACACTACACTGCACTCACTGCACTGCACTACACTACACTGCACTACACACT
>CM054140.1:65299888-65307388 GCA_028751875.1 Rapana venosa | reverse complement strand
TGCGTCATTGACATTCTTCTTAGACCTAAGATAAGAGCATTGTAGTGTATCGTATTATACTGTATTGTCTTATCTTGTCTTGTATTCTATTTTCACTACTATCATTTGCGTCATAGACATTCTTCTTAGACATAACATTAGAGTATTGCACTGTATTGTATTGTATTTTGTTTTATCGTGGTGTATGTTATTTTATACCTCTTTCAGTCACAGAATATTTTTTTCTGCATAAAATCCGGGCTGCTCTCCCAGTGAGAGAGCTCGTGCATAATGCCACACAAGCAGCTTCGCCCTTTATTTTTGTTTTACTTTCCAGTCTGCATAGCTGTGCATTTGTTTCCATACGGGATTACCTTTGTTCTACAGAATTTTGGCAGTAACAACAGTACCCTCTCTCTCTCTCTCTCTCTCTCTCTCTCTCTCTCTCTCTCTCTCTCTCTCTCTCTCTCTCTCTCTCTCTCTCTCACTTTCTTTATCTTTTTTCTTTCCCTTTGAATTGTACTGTGGCCAAAGGCCGAAATACAGTAAACCAGTTCAGAGTTCAGAGTTTTCTCTCTTTTGTTCCAATGAGTTTCCTTTACGTGTGTAAAAGTATGTGTCGCACACGGAAACCTCAGTTTATCGTCTCATCTAAAAGACTGGCCCTCACACCAATAGTCCAGGTCCAGTATTCGGAGAGAGAGAGAGAGAGAGAGAGAGAGAGAGAGAGAGAGAGAGAGAGAGAGAGAGAGAGAGAGAGAGAGATTTAGGTTTCCATACGAGATTACCTTTGTTCTACAGAATTTTGGCAGGTTTTTTTATATAAAAGTTTAGGTTCCAAAAGCTATCGAACCTGCAACTTTTCGCTTTCTAGGCGGGTACGTCACGTTTGAACCACCGACCCAGGTACTTCTATGCACATAGCGGTGTTACACACCGGGTTTAGACGCAAACAGGACCGGCGTTCGTCGTGTCTCTGGCACGGGCCGTATTGCACGTGCCGTCTCCCAAGGGGACAGCACTGTGTCGCCGGCTGATGATGGGTTGTGACAGGCAGTTATCGGGTCTGGGTGTTCTCCTCTCGCTGCTGATGCCTCCATTTCACGCGGGCTGTTCCCTCAGGGAAGAGAAGCAGAGAAGCAGAGAACCTGTTGCTTATATTACAATGTACACACCGCACGCACGCGATCACTTTTTGATAGGTGTGTGGGCGGTAGATGGGTGTAGCTTGTAGCCCCTGTCTTGCTATTGTTATGCTCGTAATTATGTGTTTGCTTCTCTCGGATATTGTCTTTGTTTTTTTAAAACAGAACTTTATGAGGAAACTTTCTTGTTGCCGTGGGTTCTTGTACGTGCGCCAGATGAGTGTTACAGGCAGGAACTCAGTTCCTCACAGACAGTCTTTTTTTAACAGAGGGTTCTTTTTAGAGAACTGTCTTGTTGCCGTGGGTTCTTTTACGTGTGGCAGATACAATGTTTCACGCATGACCTGGGTTTATGTCTTATCCAAAAGACTAGTTCCCAGGCCACCACTCATGGTGTGACAGAAGGAGGAAAACTTCAGTTTTAAACAGAGATCTTTCCCCGAAGTCGGAATGCGGCTACCTTAATGGTGGGTAAAAAAACCAAACAAAATCTCACCACTGGTGAACCTCAAAGTTCTGGCCGATGAATGATAAAAAGAACGCCCCCAGGGATCAAACCCACGACCTCTCATTTTTTTAGTTGCGTGCGTAACCGCTAAACCAGCGAGCGATGCTCCGGTAACGCAAACACGCTAGTATTTCCACAAGGCCGTTTTGTCTACAGCGGCTAACGGCGAAATTGTCTCTCTTAAAATGTCACCGCAGTTATAAATAAAAGGTCAGTTCTGCAACGATTGTCCTTGTGAGGCTGTGTAAAAATTATGTCTGCCTTTTATTGTTTTGTTTTTTTTTAAATCGAAAAGAGTGTACAGCTATACAGTATGGCAGTATCCTTTTTTTGTTTTATGCAGTAGTCTTCAATTTTACGTCCTTCCACATAAAGTGATACCGGACTCTTTCTTTTTCGGGTTTAGTAGGAACATGACAAATTTTGTTCCTGAGAAGAAAAAAAAGTCACATGATCCTCTTATTGTGTTATGATGGTCTTTCTTCTCGCCTTTAGTTTGTTTTTAGTTTTCAGCGGTCTGGTTTCTTGTTCTTGTTCTTGTTCTTCTTCTTCTTCTTCTTCTTCTTCTTCTTCTTCTTCTTCTTCTTCTTCTTCTTCTTCTTCTTGGGGTACTGCACACATTTTTTCAACAGTTTGTCTTGAGAAAGGCGAACCTGACAGAGCCCATAGGTTCTTCAAGTACAGGGGGTATAATAATAATAATAAGAAGAAGAAGAAGAAGAAGAAGAAGAAGAAGAAGAAGAAGAGAGGTGAATGGAATTTATATATCTTGCAAAAAGAAAATCAAAGCGCTTACATTCTTACACATGCAACCATTAACAATTAACAGTTTTAACAAATTCGAAAACAAACAAACACACACACACACACACACACACACACACACACACACACACACACACACACACACACACACACACACACACACACACATACACCACAAAGGTTATACATTTTGGCAGGGTGATGGGGATTTCAGCTGTTGAAGGTAGGGACAGATAGGAAATGAAACAGATGGGGAAAATCTTAGGTTTGAAATAAATATGTCTTGAAGCTGGAATTAAAAGAGTCACAAGTAGGCTTTCGGCGAAGAGAGAGAGGGAGGTCATTCCAGATCGATGGACCAAAACTAGAGCAGGAGCGACGCCAGCGGTGGATTAGTTGAATCTAGGTATTTAATAATAATAATAATAATAATATCATTAATAATAATAATAATAAAAATAAAAAATGGAATTTATATAGCGCTGTATCTTGCAGAGACAAATCAAAGCGCTTGCACTCAACTCATTCTTACACAGTCATGCAACCAGTAACAATCAATAGTTCCACCAAGTCCAAATGTGCACACAAGGTGTATGCGGGGTATGTATCCGTAACCTACCGAAAGCTGAGGTGAACGGCAGAACCTTTAACATCCATGTTTGATCTGAATACGTATACTACACACTTGAGAATTAAGGCATTGGTAGGTCTGTCTTCACTTTCCGTCGACCCAGGACGATGTCAAAATCCACATCCTTTGTTTTAAAAAAAAAAGTTGTAAAAATCCCGAGACACCGTTGCCAAGATTCGAATGCTTGACTTCATGAACTGTGGGAATGAAATTCAAAGATTCAAGATTCAAGATTTTATTTCAAGAATCTTCCCCCCTTCCCCGCCCCTCCCCCCCCCCCCCCCCCCCTTCCCAAGGGGTGCAAGAAATTTGACAAAATCACAATATGCGGATGTGCAAAGGCTTCGTCTAACATCACTTTGAGTGAACAGACGTAACATCAAGCAACAAGTCACAGGCTGTATGCACTTATCTGTAACGTCCATTCTGATGTTACTGTGCACTTATCTATAGCGTCCATGCTGATGTTACTGCGCCAATGAAAACACACAGAGGAGGATCTGTCTTTACGTCAGGTTTACTGGTTTATGCATGAAGATATAAAGAGGCCACGTCATCCCAGTATACTGCTATCGAGGGACAACAGCCAACTTCTTTGTTCTTTGCTCGTGCATGCCTGAATGTTAACGGGTACACGATGAATGATCAGATTCATCTGTTTTTTATTCGTTCGTTTATTTTGTTATGCTGCTATTTGGGGTATAGGGAAGAAAATAGCGAAGGCAACGCAAAAAATCGCAATTTTTCATTTTTTAATGAAAAAAGAATCCAAAACCATTATGAAGCTATCTAACAGGCACGCACACACACACACACACACACACACACACACACACACACACACACACACACACACACACACACACACACACCTCTAAGAGTGAACAGACGTTAAATTGAAGACAACACCCGCACGCATACACACACAGAGACAGACACACAAACACACACAGACACACACAAACACACACAGCTACGCACACAGATACACAAACACACACACACGCAATCACAAAATACAAATATGCAAAACTTTTATGGAAAATACAACACTGTCGTTTTTCTTTAGTTTTTATCATTACTATTTATCTTGTTTTTTGTTGTTTTTTTACAGGAGGCACACACACACACACACACACACACACACACACACACACACACACACACACACACACACACACACACACACACACACACTCACACACACACCTCTCTAACAGAAAAAAAACCCCTGCCCTTTTCTTTAGTTTTTATCAGTACTACTTATAGTTGTTTTTGCTTTCAGAAAACACACACACAACAACCACCACCCCTCACACACATCCCTCACACATAATAATTATACCACTCACACACACACACACACACACACACACACACACACACACACACACACACACACACACACACACACACACACACACGACACAAACCGTCACAGGCAGAAAAACAAAAAAACAACAACCGCTGCCTATAATTATAAACTCATTTTCTGTTTGGGTTTCAGAATAAAGCGATGCGGGATGAGGAAAAAGCCAGCAGAGAACGCCAGTGATGACAGACGTCCATCCGCCCATCAGCAGTGTGACTGCAGGGGCTGCCAGCTTTCAGGGGTCTGACTATCTGTCGCCCACATGACTAACCTTCGCCACCTTCCAACAAAAAACAACAACAACAAATGCCACGCAGCACTGGGACAAAACTCTGTACACCCACACGACCTAGGCCGGCTTGATAGAAACGAGAATTGACTTGCTTCATTTAGAATCTGCGATATTCCTATGATAAGGATGGCAGTGGCGTGTGCGTGTGTGTTTTAGTGTTCGTTTCGCTGCTGTGAGGTTATGAGCCTTGGTTATTTTCTGTCATATTTTTCAATGTGGTTGTAGGATTGTAGCTGTGCAACTTCCTTCCGTGAAAGAAAAATCGTTAAAGAATACGAATGTGGAAGATGCTTAATTGCCACGAAGACAGCTGTTTGAGATTTGGGATGTGAGGTTCCCAAAAATTTGTGGAGTAATGTGTGAGGTGTGAGTTTTGAGTAGAGCTACTGAGACGCAACAACGCTTTGGATGAATGTAGTTTTTATAGGACAAGTTTTCCACTTTTGTGCTCTGCAGCGCTTTTGACGCAACATCGTCTGCAGCATCAGCGTAATTTTTTTACTGCGTGAAAGAGACAAGCCAAAAAACATTGCTAGTTTCTTTTTGATTTCTTTATTTTAGCAGTTTTTGGCGAAACTTACTAATGCTGGGTGGCTGGGTTTATGCACTGTCTGGAATCGAGTGTGTGGGTGGAATCTGAAATAGACAGTTGGCTGGTGTTCTTAACACTGTTTGTTTTGTGTGGAAATTGACACTGTTTTAGAAACAGCTTTCGGCGACAGTCATTTCAGAAACTGACGCACTTCCAAAATTTGTCAGTTAGAAAAAATACAACAGACATTGTTGTGGATAAATCGACACATTCAGAAATTGACACAGTACTAAAACTTGTCAGTTACGAATGAAACCTGACATTGTTTTGAAGAAAGTGAAACATTCAGTAATTTGCACACTTCTAAAAAACGTCAGTTACAAATTAAACTGACATTGTTGTGAAGAAACTGGCACATTTCTGAAACTAGTCAGTCATAGCAGAAAGTGACACAGTGTGGATAAACTGACACCATTCTAACTCCCGTCTGTCACACCTGACACCGGCGCCGTATCGACAAACTGACACACTTCAAACAACTGTCAGTCACAACAAAAACTGGCACCGACAGACAGAAGGAACAGAGAGGAACGCTTTGCTTTGCCAGTCAGAAACCGAAACAGTGCCGATGCCATTCACAATCGAACCTGACACTGTACGAAGATAAAACAAAGAAAAGACAGAAGACAGAGTAGTGTGGGTCTATCCATTGCACGAGTGTGAAACCCACACACTACTATCACCAAATCACTCACAACTGAAACTGACGCCTCGCGGAGATAGAGAGAGAGGCAGAGAAAATCAGTTCATGAACCAGAAACTGACCGGAAAATGATACGGACAGCCTCAGGAACGGGCAGGCAAGGGCTGACAGGCTATAGCGATGACCTATGGTCAGTGCTAGAATCGTGGTCGGAACCAGCACGCAGAGAACAGAGTGTTGTCCTCACGTTTCCTGGTTTACCCCATCATCTTTCTTTCTCTATCATGTCCGTGCTAAGCCTCATAAACTAGCCTCTCGTTTAGGCCAGCTCGACAGGTTCAGCTGTCACAGCGCTTAATCTTCTCAGGACGTCGTTTTTTGAAAGAAAAAATACCCCTAAAACTCAGAGAAGAAGAAACCAAAAAATAGGCGGGGAAAGAGGGATTTCAAAAAAGTCTCTCCAAGAACTGACAAGGCAAAGAAAGGAGAGGACAGAAAAACAGAGGTGGGGGAAAAAGTCATGTTTGTAAAACCTGATTGCTAATGACGTCGCGTCGCTTTTTGCCCCCAAACCCTCTTTTTCTCTTCCTGCCGTGCAGCGTTGTTGCCTTCAGCTCAACGGATTGGGTAGTTTTATGTCGCCTCAGTCCAGTCCCTGTCTACCACTGATCCAGCATTGGCTAATTATACACACCTCCACCAGAACTTTGTTTGCTGCCTGTTTGGACTCGAGAACGAAGAGAAAATGACTGTGTAAACTGTTGACGTTTTCTTCATTTTTTGTGTGTGCGTACATTCTGAAACGGATTTTATGATCAGAATTTTGAAATGTAAAAATGACATCGCCGAAACTTAGAAAGAAAGGATTGTAAGTTTGAAATGCTGACTTTTGAAACAGCGAAAGTTGCATAAGCTACAGGAAAATATCCAAAAGTATTGTCATGTTTGCGAACAGATTACAGAACATGTTTTACTTCATACTGTTCTGGAAAGGAGATATGTGAAGTTTTCTGCGAAGAAAATAAGACTTCTTTCGTTTTTGTCTTGTTGGTACGAGTGCACACATTTTTAAAACTTTGCTACACATCACACGTGGAAACAAAACCCCAACATACTTACTATTCCTGTGGAAGTACATGAGTTGTGGAAAAAACACCCAAACATACTCTGTGTGTCTGTGGAAATACATATGTTGATCTCAGAACTGAAAACTTTCTGATCAAAAGATTTGAAAGTGTGGAAAAACATACAACTTTGCCTACATCTCAGCGTTAAGTGGGAGGTATATTCGTGGATTCGACTGAAGTCTCCGCAACCAAAAACTTTCTGGAGTATCGACACACCCTACCTACAGCTGTGAGACAAACTCCCCCAACTTTTCTTGGAGTACTAGGACCCTGACCTTACTACCTACCTGGTGGTGGTGGTGTGTTTGTGTTTGGTTGGATGGTTGCTGTGTAACGTGTCACCATTGAGGAGGCGGACTGGAAATACCGGTGTCGGGGTCAGACCAGCATGGGAGCCAAGGAAGACCCCCCGGACACTATTGATGACATTCAGGAGCTGGAGCATC
>CM054140.1:65284888-65294888 GCA_028751875.1 Rapana venosa | reverse complement strand
AGGTCCCGTGTGTTGTACAAAATTATTCAGCGCACGTTAAAAAAACCCACGGCAACAAGGAAGTTGTCCTTGGCAAAATTCTTAGAAAAAAGCCACTCTGATAGGGAAACAAGTAGAGATGCAGATCAAAAAAAAAAAAAAAAGAATGGTGGGCGCTGCTCTTGTGGGCGACGCGCTCTCCCCGGGGAGAGCAGCCCGAATTTCACGCAGAGAAATCTTGTGAGTAAAAGTGGTATGATCATAATATATATATATATATATATATATATATATATATATATATATATATATATATATATATATTATATATATATATATATATATGTGTGTGTGTGTGTGTGTATAACACACACACACACACACACACACACACACACACACACACACACACACAACACACACACACACACACACACACACACATCTACGATACATTAATCTCACACTACTTAAATCAGATGATTGATAAAAAGACAGGTAGAATGATAGACAGGTAGAATGATAGACAGGTAGAATGATAGATAGAAATGTAGAATGATAGTTCGACAGGCAGAATGAGGGTTGGACAGGTAGAATGCTAGATAGACAGGATAGATAGACAGGTAGAATGGTAGATAGCAAGTAGATTGATAGATAGACAGGTAGAATGAGATAGACAGACAGACTGAACAGAACAGAGATACATAAACACAGAGCTAGAGGCAGCAGTTGCAGACTCTGGTTACTTATCCCATCATTTCATAACAGAAAAAAGAAAGGTGGCAGGACAGTTTAGACGTTCACCTACCTAACAAGCAAACCGTGAGGTTCTGGGTTCGATTCCCAGGCTTGCCCTTTCTTCCTAGTTTGACGGGAAAATTGATGTGAACGGCAAGTCTTTCGGAGGAAGCTCTAAACCGGTCGGAACCATGTGCTTACAAACTTGTGCATGTCAAAAGAACCCACGACAGTTGAAAACAGGAAAGAGCAGGGAGGTACCTCCCGACTGTCCTGGCAAAAGTGGTAGGTTCGATTCCCAACTGTATCCCCGAAGTCAGAATGCGGCTACCTAAAATATGGGGGGGGGGGGGGGGGGGGGGGAGATTGCATACGTAAAAATCTCATCATTGGTGAATCTTGGAGCTCTAGCCGAGGAGCAAAAAGCAACAACACCCATAACAGACATTGAGAAAAGCAGTGAGTACTCATATCTGTCAACCATAAAGGAATCAATGAATGATGTATATGGGGAGAAAAAGAGAGAGAGAGAGAGAGAGAGAAGAGAGAGAGAGAGAGAGAGAGAGAGAGAGAATGACAACTCCCCCCCAACAACTCCCCCCCCCCCAAAAACAAACTAATAAAAGAAAACCCTAAAAACATCCCCCACCAACCCCACCCCCCCCCCCAAAAAAACAAACAAACAACCAACCCACAACCAAAACAAACCAACAACAAAAGAGAAAGAAAAACCAAACCAACAAAAGAAGAAAAAAAAGAAAAAGAAACAGAGAGAGAGAGAGAGAAGGGGAGAGAGAGAGAGAGAGAGAGAAGATGAGGAGAGAGAGAGAGAGAGAATGCAAAAAGCGAAAAGTTAGACTTTATATACTTATGTCATCTACTAACGAACGCATTAATAAGCGACTAGCAATTTATTTGTATCTATCTATCTATCTGCGTAGTCTGACGACCGTGGGGGCACCCTCAAAGACTCAACAACCAGTTCCTTCCATTCCTCTCTCTGTTCTGCCTTTCTCGGGGTTTTGTTGAGTTCTAGGCCTGTCCATTCGCTGATGTTATCCTCCCAGCTCTTCCTTGGTCTGCCTCTTCTTCTTCCTCCTTGGACAGTGCCTTGTAAAACTGTCTTTGCAAGTCCTTTGGATCTTGTGACATGCCCATACCATTTAAGTTTACGTTTTTTCACAATCGTTAGAAGGTTCTCATAGGGTCCAATGGTTTGCTGGATTCTGTTATGCACGCTTTCGTTGCTTATGTGGTCTTTGTAGGAGATGCCAAGGAGTCTCCGAAAGCATCTCATCTCCACCGCCTGTACTCTTCTCTCCAAATCTGCAGTCAGGGTCCATGATTCACAGGCATACAGAAATATGGATATGACAAGGGAGCGCATTAGTCTGATCTTGGAGATAAGTGAGATATTTTTATCTCTCCAGATGGTGTTTAGTTTTGACAAAGCTGTTATTGTCTGTGCAGTCCTGCATACTACTTCTGGTTTGGATCCCTGGTCTGATACAATGGCTCCCAGGTACTTGAAGCTTTGAACTGTTTCCAGCTTCTGGTCATTAACCCTGATATCAGTGCTAATGGCGTTGGTGTTATTAGTCATCAGTTTGGTCTTCTCTGCACTGATTTCCATGCCGTATGTTTTGGAGGCCTTATTCGTGTGTTCTGTTAGGCTGGCAAGCTCTTTTTCTGATCCTGCTATTCCATCAATGTCATCTGCGAAGCGGAGGTTTGTGATCGTTCTGCCACCAATGCTGACTGATCCTTCATGATGTTCCAGTGCATCAGCCATGATTCTATCAAGGAAGATGTTGAAAAGAGTGGGTGAGAGCTTTTAAAATTAGAAATACTGTCTGTACTTGAGGTATTATTCTTCTGTTCATAAATGTTTCATATGCGAAATGTTTTGGATTGTTGATTATATACACACAATCCCTTCAGAGAGAGAGAGAGAGAGAGAGAGAGAGAGAGGAGAGAGAGAGAGAGAGAGAGAGAGAGAGAGAGAGAGAGAGAGAGAGAGATGAGAGAGAGAGACAGACAGACAGACAGACAGACAGACAGACAGACATAGAGAGAGAGGGCCATGAAGAAAAATAAAAGAACAAGAAGTAGTAGTAGCAGTATTACATGCAACCAGCATGCGAAAGAAGAAGCAGCAGCAGATCTATCCCGATTCCGATCCCGCGCCACTCGGAGGAATCGGACCGTTACTCTCGCTAAGAGAAATTTGCCGCGCGGATGAATATGCGCACCTCTTCCTGTCGCGGATGATCGACTCAGGGGCGTTTAGTATCCATGCCCCCTGTGCTCGTCACCAGCGCGTGACTAACTAGATGCACGTGCTGTTTGGCGCGCGTGTGTGTGCGTCCTTATCTGTGATAGTATGCGTGATACAGCTAGGAAGAGCAAGGTGGTTTTTGTTATGATGAATGTGTGTGAGTGTGCCTGCCTGCCTGTCTGTCTGTCTGTCTGTCTGTCTGTCTGTCTGTCTCTCTCTCTCTCTCTCTCTCTCTCTCTCTCTCTCTCTCTCTCCTCTCTCTCTCTCTCTCTCTAGCAAATACAGCAAATAGGATAACATATCAAACAGGCAGCATGGAAATGAATTTCGAGCAAACAAACACACGAATATTCAGTACTAACAAATGTAAAGTAAAACAAAAAAGCCCCGAACAAAATGTTTTGAGGAGCCATGAGATAAATAGATAAATAGGTAGGGAGATAGATAGATGGATGGATAGATAGAGATAGATAGACAGATAGATAGATAGATAGATAGATGAGAGAGAGAGAGAGAGAGAGAGAGAGAGAGAGAGAGAGAGAGAGAGAGAGAGAGAGAGAGAGAGAGAGAGAGAGAGAGAATGAATGACACTGACAATGATATATTCTTTTATTTCGAGGATAATGAATATGCACCTATGTGCTTTTTTACACCCAGCCCCCGCCGTAGGGATACATCATAATAATAAGCCCAACACGCATGCACTCTCACATTAAAAAAAAAAAAAGAGAGAGAGACAGACAGACAGACAGACAGACAGAGACATAGAGACAGTGAAAGAGAGACAGACGGAGGGAGGGGAGGAGAGAGACAGAGAGAGAGAGAGAGAGACGAAGGCAGAGACAGAGGGAGAGAGAGAGACAGAGACAGACAGACAGAGGGAGGGAGGGAGGGAGGAAGAGAGAGAGAGAGAGAGAGAGGAGAGAGAGAGAGAGAGAGAGACAGACAGACAGACAGACAGACAGACAGACAGACAGACAGACAGACAGACAGACAGACAGACAGACTCACACACGGGGAAGAAACAGAAAGTCGAAACTGCAGCAGAGACAGCAAGCAGCAGGAACCAGTTTGTGATGTCATCAATTAACAGGTGCATCAATTCGTTACCTGCTTCCCTCTAAACCTGCTTTGCACCTGTCTCCTATTTACGGCCCCTACCTGCGAGTAACCCAGATTGTCTGTCATTCATAACGATTGACAGTAATGAGAGTGTGTGTCAAGAGTTGTTAACTATTCGTAGCATTTAAAAGAAAAATAAATCTTCTTGTTAATCGTGCATGTAGATTAGGGAAAAAACGGATGCAACTTTTTGGGGTTTTTTTTTTCATTATCTGTATTTATCAATTTTTGTCTTTGTTCTAAAAAAACCCTCCAGCGGAACATGATTTTTTCGGGCCTGTTACTACACACACACACACACACACACACGGGGACTGGATGTAAAAAAAGCACATAAGTGCTTATTCCATTATCTTCGATATAGAATAACAAAACAAATAAATAAAGTAAATAAACACACACACACATACACGCACATACATTCTCTCTCTTCTCTCTCTCTCTCTCTCTCTCTCTCTCTCTCCTCTCTTCTCTCTCTGTCTGTCTTCTGTCTTCTGTCTGTCTGCTCTCTTCTCTCTCTCTCTCTCTCTCTCTCTCTCTCTCTCTCTCTCTCTCTCTCTCTCTCTCCCGGTTTATTGAGTAACTTAAATATAAATCTTCGTAAACTTCGCGACAAAATTAATGAATTAGATCGGCGAATGTGTACAACCTTTAGCAATTAACCTACACCCTATTGAGATAAATGCCATCTTGTAAAACTTATATATCACATCACTGTAACTAATCCGGCAAAAAAATGTCCCAATTATTGTGACAACGCATATCAAAGAAAGGAAAAAAAGTGATTGCACACTAAGAAGATAACTCAACATACGTACACATGCACGAACGCATGCAATCAAACGCATATTAACACATAATAACTACTACAGGGTTTGTGCGACGAATGGGTTTACAGTAGGGATATTTGTACACCAGTAATGCAATTGGAGCGTTAAATAGGCAGTGCTTTAAGTCAACATGGTTCAACCAACATATCATTCGTGAATGTGGTGAATCTTAAGCTTAACATTATAGTAACAAAAAAGACAGGAAATAATATAAACTATTGTCCAGGTAAACTCTTTTCTCAAAGAATACAGAAGATGACATTTTGTAAGCACGTTAAAAACACAAAATACTGCTTCCATTCTTTACTGGATTTTGACAGTAAGTTCCATAGAACTTCTGAGTAAGAAAGGCTAGTTTTGTACACGTCAGTCTCTGTTTTCTGAATCAGTTTGTTAATCGGACATTTTGACTGATTAAGGGAAAATTTTGCAGTCAGCGTAGTTGCAGGAAGTCCGTTCATTATTCGATGAGTTTTAACAGCTTTATTGTAATATTAAGTGATAATTTCAGGGGAGAATTATTATCTAGTTCAATGTAATGTTGTGGTGACAAGCGAAAAGTGTTAGTTTAAGGGCCCTCTTGTTCTGGATCCTTGCAAGAGGTTGTAAATTATCACCACTGCTTAAATCATGCAATGTTATTGAGGCATGATAAATAATAGATTCTTCTATATGCGCACGATAAAATTGAGAGATAGATTGACAGAGATAGAGAAGAGAGAGAGAGAGAGAGAGAGAGAGAGAGAGAGAGAGAGAGAGAGAGAGAGACAGAGAGAGAGACAGAGAGACAATGACAATGACAATGACAATGTTTAATGAATTTAGGCCTCTGCCCATTTTCATGGGGTACATAAATGTCTACAGACACATGAATGCATATATCAAGAAAAGTGACGCCAATGAAAAGTGAAAAAAGCATATAAACGTAAATAAATGACATCAAGATTTGCAAAATTCTATGTATACTGGAGACAACAGAGTCTGCTGATTACTTTCCTTTGTCTGCACCTGTTATTTGTTTTGTCAGTGTACTCCAGAATCAGGTGTGTCAGTTTTACTGCTGAAAAGAAACCTGTGCTCTTCTGCGCTGGCATGTATTGCTGTTTTTTCTTCTTCCTCTGTTTTTGCGCCTGTGTTCTCTGCCTGTCTGTCATCATCTTTCTCAGTCCTTGTGTGTGTGTGTGTGTGTGTGTGTGTGTGTGTGTGTGTGTGTGTGTGTGTGTGTGTGTGTGTGTGTGTGTGTGTTAGCGTGTGTGTATGTGAGTGTGTGTGTGTGTCTTAGTGTGTGTCTTAGTGTGTGTGCATGTAGAGAGAGAGCGAGAGAGAAATAGAGAGAGTGTGTGTGGGTGTGTTTGTGCATGCGCTTGAGTGTGTGTGTGTGTGTGTATGTGTGTGTGTTAGCGTGTGTGTGTGTGTGTTAGCGTGTGTGTGTGTGGGGTGTGTTGTGTGTGTGTGTTAGCGTGTGTGTGTGTGTGTGTTAGCGTGTGTGTGTGTGTGTTAGTGTGTGTGCGTGTAGAGAGCGAGCGAGAAAGAAATAGAGAGTGTGTGTGTGTGTGTGTTTGTGCATGCGCTTGAGTGTGTGTGCGTGTGTGTGTTTGTGTGTGTGTGTGTGTGTGTGTGTATGTGTGTGTGTGTGAGTGTTTGTGTGTGTGTGTATTTGCATGCGCGCTTGCATGTGTGCTCGTACTTATGTGTGTGTCTGTGTGTACCTGCATGTGCACTTGATGCCATCCAACTCTCTTTCCCCTTTAAACCCTTTCTCCTAGTTTTCAGGGTCTATTTTTGATTAATCTCACTCTCACTTCTTGTTTCTAACATCCTCCTTATTTGAACCAAAGGGGCGGCTTCTGCACTTGATTTCAGCCGCTATCTCCCTCATTAATTCAATTTTAATTAAACGGGTGGACGGTTTGTGAGTTTTCAACGGGGAATTAGATGCTAGCTCTACCCCTTTATTACCAACTAAATTGGGTACATAAAGGCATCTGGAATGACGTTATTCCAGGGTAAATGAGTTGAAAAAACCTCATTGAAATTTTTTGTTACAGAAGCTTATTGGTTGTGCCTTGTAAATCAAAAAGAACGAAGCAGACGAGGTGTTGTTCAGAGAAAAAAGATCATAGGAGAGAGTGGGTGGATTGCTTAATTGGAAGAAAAGTGGGAGAAGCTGCAACTAGGGGGGATGGAGAGAAGAAAAGAAAGAAAGAAAGAAAGAAAGAAAAGAGAAGAGAGAGAGAGAGAGAGAGAGAGAGGAGAGAGAGAGAAGAGAGGAGGGGAACACTGAACGCTGAACGTGTTTAATATGTACATTGGCCTTAGGAGAGAGAGAGAGAGAGAGAGAGAGAGAGAGAGAGAGAGAGAGAGAGAGAGAGAGAGAGAGAGAGAGAGAGAGAGAGAGAAGAAGAAGAAGAAGAAGAAGAAGAAGTGAAGAAGGAGAAGAAGAAGAAGAAGAAGAAGAAGAAAAGAAGAAGAAGGTAGTGGAGGAGGAGGAGGAAAAAAGAAGAAGAAGAAGAGCTAGTTACATTTGTTTCTATTAATAGTGTGGGGGTGTGTGTGTGTGTGTGGTGTGTGTGTGTGTGTGTGTGTGTGTGTGTGTGTGTGTGTGTGTGGTTTTTATATTTCTGCATGTCTCTGCAAATGTGTGCATGTACACTATTTTTTCAAGTATATTCATTCACATACAAATGTGCCTCAGCATTAAATTTTAAGAGTGTGTAAAGGTATGAGTAAAAGCAAGGGTGTTCCGATAACCTATGCGGTCGTTGGGGAGTGAGGTGTCAGAGACCTCAACTTCTCTAGGAGCCAGCATCTTAAGGGTGGTGCCCATCTCCTCTCCCTCGCTGCTTTACCTACCCTGACCCTATCGAGGTGCAGGTACCCATTTACAGTTGGGTGAACTGGGCGACTGTACTGAAGCGAAGGCCTGCAAATGGTCATCCATCCACTTGTTAACCACACTCAATGCTGCTTAACCTTAGCTTGGGGAAAGCGAGTGCTCTGACCACTGAGCTATTCTGTCGCCATAAGAATGTGTACCGAATTTCAACTGCCCTTTTTTCTATGTCCCTTTTGGCTCATGCTTTCCCACTTTATATCACGCACCTTTCTCTTTGAAGCAAAACAAACTTTAAAAACAATCTTTTGCACCTGCTTTCAGCAGCTATCTCGTCCATTATTTCAATCTTAATCAAAGGGGTGGGTGGTTTATTTCAATCTTTAATTAAAAGAGTAGGCGGTTTGTGAACTTTGAATGGCAGTTTCTGATGCTAGTTCTACCCTTTATCACCTGCTAACTCGGGTACATCAACCATCTGGAGTGACGTAATTTCTTGGTGATCGCGTTGAAAATTCATTGAAATACCGCGAAGAAAGTTTGTTGGTTCCGCCGTTTTAAATCAAAATGAAAAAAAAATGCGGGGAAATAATAGCGATTAAAAGAAACGGCTGAGGAAAAGAATGGGAGGGGTTAACTAGAGAAAAGGTGTGGAACGCTGCAATCTATGGAGACTGAAGGAAGGAAGGAAGAAGAGGAGAAAAGAAAATGAGGAAAATCAGAGAGAGAGAGAGAGAGAGAGAGAGAGGAGGGAGGGAGAGAGAGGGTGAGAGAGGTAGAGGGAGAGAGAGAGGGAGAAGGAGAGATGGAGAGAGAGAATACATAAAGAAGAAAGTAGATAAAGAGGGGGGGGGGGGGGGGGGGGGGGGAGAGCACATTTGCTGCACTTGATGATGATGATGAGGAGGAGGAGGAGAAGAATAAGGAGGATGAGGATAAGGGGTGTGTGTGTGTGTGTGTGTGTGTGTGTGTGTGTGTGTGTGTGTGTGATGACGTGTATGTGTCTCTGTAGGTTTGTGTGTGTATGTATGTATGTATTGTGTGTGTGTGCTTGTGCACAATATGCGTAAAATTTAAGCATGTAAAAACATATGTCATTATATCAGAACGTGTATTCAATCATGTTTGCCTTCTTCTCTTTTTCTATCTGTGTCCATTTTGGTCTCCTGCTTTTTAAAATTTAATTATATATATATATATATATATATATATATATATATATATATATATATATATATATATATATATATATATATATATATCACACTTCTTTCTCATTGGAACCAAAGAGTTTCTGCACCTGCTTTCAGCCACCATCTTGCTCGTGATTTCAATCTTGATTTGATGGGCGGTTTGTGAACTCTAAATGGCGGAATATGATGGTCATTCTACCCTTTATAACATGCTAACTCGGGTACGTACATCCTCCAGTCTGGAACGACGTGGTAATTACGTTTGAAAACCTCATTGAAATTCCGTTGAAGAAGTTTATTGGTTTCCGTTGAAATTCCGTTGAAGAAATTGATTGGTTTCCGTTGAAATTCCTCTGAAGAAGTTGATAAGTTTCCGTTGAAATTCTGTTGAAGAAGTTTATTGGTTTCCGTTGAAATTCCATTGAAGAAGAATATTGGTTTCCGTTGATATTCTGTTGAAGAAGAATATTGGTTTCCGTTGAAATTCCGTTGAAGAAGTTTATTGGTTTCCGTTGAAACTCCGTTGAAGAAGTTTATTGGATTCCGTTGAAATTCCGTTGAAGATGTCTATTGGTTTCCGTTGAAAGTCCTTTGAAGAATTTTATTGGTTTCCGTTGAAACTCGTTAAAGAAGTTTACTGGTTTCCGTAGAAAATCCTTTGAAGAAGTTTATTGGTTTCCGTTGAAATTCTGCTGAAGAAGAATATTGGTTTCCGTAGAAATTCTGTTGAAGAAGAATATTGGTTTCCGTTGAAATTCTGTTGAAGAAGTTTATTGGTTTCCGTTGAAATTCCGTTGAAGAAGTTTATTGGTTTCCGTTGAAATTCTGTTGAAGAAGTTTATTGGTTTCCGTTGAAATTCCGTTGAAGAAGTTTATTGGTTCCCGTTGAAATTCCTCTGAAAAAGTTTATTGGTTTCCGTTGAAATTCCGTTGAAGAAGAATATTGGTTTCCGTTGAAATTCCGTTGAAGAAGAATATTGGTTTCCGTTGAAAATCCGTTGAAGAAGATTTGTTGGTTTCCGTAGAA
>CM054140.1:65272388-65274888 GCA_028751875.1 Rapana venosa | reverse complement strand
TAAACACGCACGCACGCACGCGCGCGCGCGCGCACGCACGCGCACACACACACACCACACACACACACACACACACACACACACACACACACACACACGCACGCACACTTACACCCCCCTCGAATCTGTACATTTATTTGCTCTGAAAAAGTATTTGGGGGTTGACATGCGCACACCTAACGACCTTATATATGGTGAAACCAATAGATTCCCAATATACATTAACTCAGCTGTTCAATGTATACGCTATTGGCTCAAAATTTTGGAAATGGGGGAATCAAGATTACCCTTCAAAGCGTATAAAATGTTATTTGAGTTAGATAGTAAGGGCAAGAAGAATTGGGTGACTGATGTACGTATTTGTTTGCATGAATATGGCTTTGGTGATGTGTGGATGAATCAAGGTGTGGGAAGTGTAAAGGCATTTCTAAGAATTTTTCGTCAACGTTTAGTTGACTGCAGATGGCAGAAGTGGAGTGAACATGTTCAAAATAGCACGAGGTTTGATTTTTATAGATTATTTGTAGCTCACATGAGATGAAGCTGTATTTGATTTCAGATATGGACAGACATTTGAAAATAGTGACCACAAGGTTTAGGTTGGGTATTTCAAGTTTAGCCACTCATCACTTTCGATATAGAGATTGTAATGACATTGATTTGATATGTCCTCTCTGTAAAAGTGGTAAAGATGATGAGTTACATTTAGTTCTGTGCTGTCCATTTCTTAAGGAGCTCAGAGATAAGTTTATTTCACCTAAATATTTTCGACAGAAGTTTATTTCACCTAAATATTTTCGACAGCCTTGCACGTTCAAATTAACTTTGCTGATGTCCTCTGCAAGACATAACGATATTTGGAACTTGTCTCACTTCCTTCACAAAGCCTTCAAGCTGAGAGAAATTGCAACATCATAGTTCATTATTATGATTATCATATTGTTGATTGTATGTTTGTTTTTAGTGTTTCTGATGATTTGGTTTTTTGTTCACTTTCCCCTTCATTATGGGCTATGGCCTAATGAATAAACATCCGAATCCGAATCCGAATCCGAACCCACGCACCCACGCACACATACACACACACACTTCTACCCCACCCCACACACATACACACAACCACACACACTATTATTCTCCACACACACACAAAAACTAAAGCAGAGAACGGTAGGCTAGTCGGTAACAGAGACATCACCTCAGGAAAAGCACCCACTTCATCAAGACAAGCATCTAGGTCGTTGCATCAGTGGCATTTCTGGCTTTGAACAAGCCACAGGCAGCGACGTATGGAGCCTGACACTGCGGAATGACTGGAAGCCATACAGCTGCCAGGGCCACTGCAGCAAGGCTGCTGCCAGAAACCCCCGCTGTACTTGCAGAACTGGGGCAAACAAAGCTAGCTCCTGTCTTTGCAGGGGTTGGGGTTTTGTGTGTGTCTTGTCTCTTGAGTTCGTTCGTTCGTAGCTTTAGTCTGTGCTGAGTGGAATTGTAGAAAAGGGATGTTGAGAAATGAACAGGACGAATGGGGGTTTGTACTTGAACGATTATCGTTTGTTTTTGTGTCTTTAAAACAGTTTATTCTGTGTAAAGCGGAATCGAGGGAGGTGCGGTTCAAATCCGATCCAATCCTGTTGTTTATGGCCCCGCCGACCACAGAGGCCATATTGGGCTGTCACCTCGTAACTTTTAAATCTCAGATCAAAACTGTGCAGTTAACCAAGGTTTAAAAACCAGTTCTACTGTGGTTCCTTGTATCCACGCCCTGGTCAACCATAAGGGTCAATATGAAATGTAGCTTTCTTGTGTCTTACAAGATTATGATGCGTATCAATGTGCCTGACAGTGTTATAATTTCCCTTCATGGGATGATTAAAGTGTTTCTGACTTGGCTTGAGGACAGTTACCGCGTTGTGGGAGAAATCACGTAAACGACATACAACATGAGATAAAACCCAAATCCGATTTTTCAAAGCCCACCTTGTTCTTATCGATTAACTGTGACATGTTGACTCAGATCAGACGGTGAAATGTCTGATTCTCTCAGGAGGTTGAAAATGTTGTCCGGTGGTACATTTGCGAGGGAGGGGTAGTTGTTAGGATTGCTTTTCTGTGTTGTGTTCATAGAGAAGGCATCAAAACTTTTGATATAAATAGTCGTGGAACATCTCTCTCTCTCTCTCTCTCTCTCTCTCTCTCTCTCTCTCTCTCTTCTCTCTCTCTCTCTCTCTCTCCCTCTCTCTCTCTGTGTATTTTTGTGTCGTGTGTGTGTGTGTGTGTGTGTGTGTGTGTATTTCTGTGTCGTGTGTGTGTGTGTGTGTTTGCGCGTGTGCGTGTGTGTTCACGTGTGTGTGGGAGCACGCGCGTGTGCATATAAGGTGTGATCATTAAATTTATATCTGACGTATTTCTCAGCATGGGAAATCAAAGTATACCTGACTTTGATGTCCAATAATTCTCTGAATATTTCTGTGAAGGCAACGTCATATTTTTTAACCAC
>CM054140.1:65264888-65267388 GCA_028751875.1 Rapana venosa | reverse complement strand
CAGTCTGCCTATCGCGTCAACCACAGCACTGAAACCACCCTAGTCCACACGTTAAACATGCTTCTACACGCTTCTGACTCAGGGAAAATCTCTCTTCTTACTCTTCTCGACTTATCTGCAGCATTTGACACTATAGATCACTCTATTCTTCTCGCCCATCTCCAAAAAACGTTCGGTATTAAAGGGGCAGCCATCACCTGGTTTCGCTCATACCTCACAGACCGATTCCAGACAGTTGCAATAAACAAGATTCAATCAATACCTGCCAAACTGGAATGCGGAGTCCCGCAGGGATCCGTTCTGGGCCCTGTTCTTTTCACTCTCTACACTGCTCCACTGTCACATATAATAAACCGTCACCAGATCAACCATCATTTCTACGCTGATGACTCTCAGATTCAAAGCAGTGATACTCCTGAAAATCTGCCTTCTCTCTTGACAAATATGTCACACTGCCTCCAATATATTAAAAACTGGATGATACAAAACAAATTACAGCTAAACGCAGATAAAACGGAAGCCATGATTGTAGGAACCAAACACAAACTCTCGTCCATGACAACAGCTTCAATAGAGTTTGGCAATATAACAGTTCCTCTATCCACCACAGTCAAGTATCTTGGCGTTGTTATCGACAACACGCTTTCTATGCAAAAATTCATCACCCAGACCTGTCAGTCATGCTACTATCAATTACGGCGTATTAGTGCAATTCGAAAGTACCTGTCCACTGATGCAACATCCAAACTTGTCACATCTCTCATTCTTTCACGTCTGGACTATTGCAATTCTCTTTTGGCCGGTCTGCCAGCATCATCTATCTACTCCCTTCAACGAATTCAAAACTCTGCTGCTCGACTTGTTCTCAAAAAGAAAAAATCTGAGCATACTACTCCTCTCTTGCGATCTCTCCACTGGTTGCCTGTGCCACAGAGAGTCAAGTACAAGATCTGTACCCTCTGTTACAAATGTCTCCATAAAACAGCACCTTCCTACCTCTGTGAATGTCTTCACCTGTACACTCCTTCTCGTTCCCTCCGCTCTGCTGCAGATGCCCTGTGCTTACAAATACCTAGATTCAACCAGTCCACCGTTGGCCGTCGCTCTTTCTCTGTTTCTGGTCCAGCGATCTGGAATGACCTCCCTCTCTCCCTTCGCGAAAAGCCTACTTACAACACTTTTAAATCCAGCCTCAAGACATACCTATTTCAAACCTAAGACATCCCCCTACAGTTTCATCTCATAATTATCTGTCCTTGCCTTCAGTGGCCTAAATTCTCATCACCCTGCTGAAGCATATAACCTGTGTGTGTGTGTGTGTGTGTGTGTGTGTGTGTGTGTGTGTGTGTGTGTGTGTGTGTGTGTGTGTGTGTGTGCGCGCGCGTGCGCGCGTGTGCGCGCGTGTGTTTGTGTGTATTTGAACTTTTTAAACTATTAATCATTGTTGGTTGCATTGTAGGAGTGGAATGGATGCAAGCGCTTTGATTTGTTGTTTTTTACAAGATATAGCGCTATATAAATTCCATTTTTTTATTATTATTATTATTATTATTATAAGACTATAAACCGAGGCCCCGTGTGCGAACGCACACAGAACATCTTGCGCACACGTTGAATCCTGTTCCACTTGTCGTAAGAGTAGGTGTGCCGGTGTGCCATTGTGTGCCGGTGGGAACAGATGACAAAATTTACAAAACTGCATACACACGGGACTGGATGTAAAATCGCACATAAGTGCTTATTCCATTGTCCTCGATATAAAAGAATATAAAAAAGCCAGGTCTTAAAACATCTGACTCGCTTAAAATGTTCTCCGGTATAGTTATAACTGCCACCAGACTACTGCGAGTTAAGGCACTAACTCCGAGAGCATGAGTAATGAGGACAGTGGTGCAGTATATTTCACCAGAAGCATTCCATGCTTTGAGCAAGCCACAAGAAGTGATGGAAGCCTTGCTACATACACCCCATCTCACAGCAAGGGGTTGTTGCATAATTCCTGTAATTCTTGGGTTACCTGTGCTGCGTCCTTAATGAGGATATGTCCTTTACACAAAGAAATGGATGAGTAGTCTGTTACCCTTTGGGTTTGCATGAGCTGTGTCCCTAATGGGGATGGGTTCTTTACCTTAAGAAATGGCTAAACTCGTGTATCCTTTAGCTCAAATGTGTCAAAACGTTAATGATGGTCTGTTCTTAACACTAAAAGTATTTGATTATCTGTCTGACTTAGGTCGTGTGTGTGTGTGTGTGTGTGTGTGTGTGTGTGTGTGTGTGTGTGTGTGTGTGTGTGTGTGTGTGTGTGTGTGTGTGTGTGTGTGTGTGAATTAGAGTTTGTTAAAACATTTTGTGATCGGTTGTATGTTCAAGGATGGGCTGAACACAAGCAATTTGTTTTGTTTTCATAACATAAATCGCTCTAGAAATTCAATTACCATTTTAATCATTATTGTTATATTCATGTTTTGCTGGCCTGCCACTTAAGTTTATATTTGTTATT
>CM054140.1:65214888-65262388 GCA_028751875.1 Rapana venosa | reverse complement strand
AACACTCTGCCCAAAACAGTACTGCAGGGAACACTCGAAGGTGGCAGAAAGAGGGGAAGACAGAACAAGTCATGGATGGACAACATCAGAGAATGGACCAGGACGAATGACTCGGCACTACTGCGCAGAGCCGAGGACCGAGATGGATGAAGGAGGCTTACCACAGCATCGTCTTTCGTGTCTCCCCCACGACCGCCAAGGTCACGGGTCTGATGATGATTATGATGATGAAAGAAGAGAGTGTCGCCAATAGCACAGTGCCAGCCACGCGTCTCTTTAAATATTTTTTCATGTATGCATGCAGACTTTCTCTACGTGAGCCTCTCTGGTCAGAATACTGCTCTGTGGGGTTGCTGCTTGTCAACTTTGTTTTTATCTTTTCCTCCATCTATTCATGGTGTATACTGGTGTACGCTTTTGTCATCTACCGATTAGTTGTCAGAAGTGAGAAGAAGGGAAAATTTGTTTAATTAGCACGACAATCGGTAGAACGGCAGCACTTTGAATCGTTCAGTAAAATCAGTGTCTGAAAATAAAGAAACTGGATTACCTCAGAAGCGAAGTACAAGGCATAACTATACAACACATTCACAAAGATCAAATTTAAAAAATTGTTAAATAAAAGCTTTCACCCTAGAACATCATTTGAACACTGCACACAAAAGATACACTAATAGTTATATTGTATGATAACGGAGGTTATAGCCAAGTGGTTAAGACTCTTCAACTCCAATGCCGTGAGTCCATGAAGTCGTGGGTTCGAATCTCGGCGACGTCTGGTAAATTAAGGGTGGGATATTTTAACGATCTCCCAGATCAACCTCGAGTGCAGACCTGCTAGCGCCTTAATCCCCTTTACGTATATATACATGCAGAAATATGCATGTTAAAGACATTCGTAGTTCATGTCAGCGTTCGATGGGTTATGGAAACTCGAACATACCCAGCATGCATACCCCGAAGTCAAAATGCGGCTACCTTCATGGTAGGCAAAAATGGTGGCATACGCAAAATCTCCCCATTGGTGAACCCCGCAACTCTAGTCGTGGAATTAAGTAAAACTTGCATGATAATTATACTATGAACTTTTATGATGAGACTGTCGTCCTCTATGACAGGCTTCCAGCATGCCGACCTCTGCCCTCCATTTAAGGAGAACAATATCCTCTGGGGTATGGAGCGTGGCTGCGTAATGATGAGGTATTTGAATAAGAGTCACACACGCAAACTTCCCATCCTATGTGTACTTACAGTCTCACACTAATTCTAAGATTGGATGAGTGAGACAGAATGCGTATTCTGGGTGACCACTCAGTTATTAAGCTGGGGAATGCCCAACAACAAATAATATAATATGGCTTTTTTTCTCTTCTCAAAAACATACAATTATGTACCAGATGTAATAATGTGCACAAGAACAAATGATATAAGATGAGATTAAACAACTGTTCTTTTATCCAAGATATATGGTATCGGATACAATAATGTATAATCACAAAGCACCTTTTCCCCCCCAACTACTCCAGCAGTTAATGTAAGGATATTGGTCAAAAGCTGCAAACGAGGGTGACAGTATGCATTTTTTGCTTAAATATACTTTTGACCCTCCTCTACACGTGGGATAGGTCATAATTATTGGTAATCTGTTTCATTACTTAAGTTGATGCTTAATATATAGCTCACTCATTACAGACCTTGAGAAAAATACCCCCGCCCCCCCGGGGCCCCCCCTCTACCAAATCTCCTCCATCCTACCCCTTCCCTTGAACTTAACCCACCCTTTCCTTCCCCTAATCTACCCCAACTTTCCCATGTGCCACAACCTCCCCATCCCTCCCTAATCTCCCCATCTTACCCCTCCCTCCCTCCCTCCCCCCTAATCTCCCCATCCTACCCCTCCCTCCACCTAATCTACACTACCTACCCTTCCTCCCACTCCTCAACCTATCTCTTCCCTCCCTCCACCTAATCTACCCCCACCTACTCTTCCTCAGCCTATCTCTTCCCTCCCCCCATCTCCCTATTCTACCCTCCTCTTTGGTTCCCCCTCACCTACATCCCTATCTGATCCCACCCCCTCCTTTATTTCATGGTGTTCTCATGTCACCTTTACCACCCCCTTCCAAAAAAAAAACAACAACAACGAAAAAGCACGAACAAGGGAAGAAAGACAATACATATTCTCCAAAGTTCGGAGAAATAGAAGTTAGAGGTGATCCCCATAGAGATCCAAAATTCCTAACTCGCAGGTAAAAGTTGTTACTTTCAAACAATTATGACATATTATCATACTAACAATTCTATACTTTGAAGGTGTCTTTTCCTACATTTTTGAAATTCAAAACCTTTAATGACTAGAATCAATTACCTTCACCCTAGACTTGTTCCAGACTGGTAAACAGCAATTACTTCAATTTCATATAAAAATTGTTGCTTCATTACCATTACATCAAAAGCTTTAATCTGAACTACTGAGTGATTTCAAACAATAAAGAAGGGATGTAACTGTTTGAAATAGCCTGTGGAGAGGAAAAAATATTGACATGAAAAACCACACACAGATGCAAATCTAAACACAGGTAAACAAGGTTCATATGCATGTAAAAGAATTCAGAATTTGAAGGCAACTGTCACTAGCAAATTTCTGTACAAAATGCCCCTCTAATAGCAAAATAGTTACACAGACAGGTGCGCACAAACTAAATTAATGAACACAAAATAAAACGAATTGTTGGGCCGCACTGCATTTGTGGTAGCATGCTCATTTGATCTTATTTCATGTTTTTTTATAACCAACTGACCACGAACCATATTAGGACTGTCACTTCATTTAGTTTTAGTAACTATACCAACATTGGCTTCAAATTTAAGATCAAAACATCCCAATCCCTTCAAAAATTCAACACTGCCAAATTGAACAAAATGATCACATTGATTCTTTCCTTCCTTGAGGCTTATCAAATCAGACCATACTAAGGACACCCTGGATTTACTGCTACCCTTTAACAAATTTGCCAGTGATACTTTCATCAAGCTGCAAGTTCTTTTACGTGCTTTACGTTATGTAGCATACCAGTCTTGCTTAATTTGTATTTAGATTTTTAACACGTTCTGTGTTTGTGATGAAACCTCGATTCTATTTTAATACTAACAAATATGATGATGATGATGATGATGATGATGATGATGATGATGATTTAGGGGGCAGGTGGGGTAATTTTGGGGGAGAGGGAGAGAGTAGTCTAGGGGGAGGGAAGGGGAAGGGTAGGAGATGGTAGGAAGGATGGGGAAGGGATAGGGGGGGGGGGGGGAGGTAGGGATGGTAGGTTAAAGGGGGAGGGAAGGATGAGGGAGAGAGATAAAGAGTTAAGGAGGGGTAAGTAAAGGGGTAAGGAGGGATAGGATATGCAGGTAGACTTAGGGAGAGGGTAAGAGAAGAGCTGTAGGTTGGAGTGAGGGGTAGTTTAGGTAGCGAAAAGGGGAGTGCATTGAGAGGTAGGCTAGGGGGGAAGGTTGGGAGGTAGGGGGAAAGGGTTAGAGGAGGGAAGAGTGGGTAGGGGTAAAGAAGGGGTTAGGTTCTCCTTGTTCATTTTCTTCTTCTACTCTCATTGTCACGTGCTTGCACGTTCTCTGTGGTACGTATTTTTCATCTTTTATGTGTTGTTATTGAGAAATCAGAAGTGGAGCATAAAAAGTGCAGGTAACCACTTGCAGCCTTTTTATGTGCCTCTGAACTGAATAAGCACTTATGCGCTTTTTTACCCTCAACCCTTTTGTGCATGTGGTCTTGCATAATTTTGTCATCCATCAACACCAGCACAAATAACATTTTGAAGAATTTTGAAGCTTTGCTCAACATTTCTATGATGTTACAACAAACCAGGCTCCTGATTTTCAAACTCATAGAATCAATCCATGATAAAACAAAAGAGACGTTTAAAATGGTCGCAACATTAATGTCATGAAATTCTTTTATCCTAGGGGAAGAGCAAAAAGAAAAAAAGAAACACCTCTCAGACACTGTGCATTTAATGCTGCTTTAGAGTGGCTCAGGGAGGCCAGTGCTAGGCTTGTCTATTGTAAACCACTCTCCCCAAAAAGTCCTTTGGATGAGACTATAAACCGAGGCCCTGTGTGCAAACGATGTAGAACATCTTGGCACATGTTAAATCCTGTTCCGCTTTTCATAAGAGTAGGCCATTGTGTGCCGGAGGGAACAGGTGACAGAATTTACAAAACCGCATACACACGGGGACTGCATGTAAAAAAAAAAAAGCACAATAGCGCTTATTCCATTATCCTCGACATAAAAGAATAAAATATAAAAGAATAATTTTTTAAAAACCGAATGTGTCAAAACTGCCCAATTCCAGAAGTGTTGCAGAGATTTATTGTTTTCCCTATCTCCCACGGGGCACGGAGTCATTGTTTTCCACTCTAATATCGTTCACATTGATTGCAGGTAGATGTACAGGGAAACCGGTTTGTTGTCACTCTTTATGTCAGAGTTTAAGTCTTTGGCGGCTGTGCGCAAAAGCTGGGTCGATTGGGGGATGAAACATACAGTACAGGCTTTTGCAATATGACTCTGCCGCCCAGCCAAATGAATAATGCGGCTTCTTGACTTCAGCTAAGAGGTTGTTATGCATAGTGCCAGGATGATTCACTGTCTGGGAGTTGCCAAAAGACCCTGCTAATAACTCGGCTGATGAGATGGCGGGATGAGGCGGTTGTGTTATGTATCTGTCGGAAAATGCAGCCACAGATTGAGGGGAAGAGAGAGAGAGAGAGACAGAGAGAGAGAGAGAGACAGAGACAGAGAGAGAGGGGGAAGCAGGGAGGGAGGGAGGGAAGCAGGGAGGGAGAGAGCAAGAGAGAGGAGAGAGCAAGAGAGAGGAGAGAGAGACTATGTATATAATATATATATATATATATATACATATACATATATATACATATATATATATATATGCATCTCTCTCTCTCACACACACACTCTCTCTCTCTCTCTCTCTCTCTCTCTCTCTCTCTCTCTCTCTATATATATATATATATATATATATATATATATATATATATGTGTGTGTGAATGTGTGTGTGAATTTTTTTTTATTCTTTTCATTGATTCTATTGATTTATTTCTTCTTTCATTTCATTTTATTTATTTATTCTTTATTTCGAGGATAATTGAATAAGCACTTATGTGCTTGATTTATCCAGTTCCCGAGTGTATGCAGTTTTGTAAATTTTGTCATCCGTTCTCACCGGCACAAAACGGCTTACTCTTCTAAAAAGCGGAACGGGTTTTAACGTATGCGTAAGATGTTCTGCGTGCGTTTGCACACAGGACCTCGGTTTATAGTCTCATCCGAAGGACTTTTGGGGAGAGTTGAGTCGGCACTGATGTTAACACCAGAGGATAAATCCTCTTAAATGAGATATAAACCCGGGTCAGCAGATCACGAATACATCACTCTAACCAACAGACTATCCGTCCCCTTGAGTGTGTGTGTGTGTGTGTGAGTGTGTGTGTGTGTGTGTGTGTGTGTGTGTGTGTGTGTGTGTGTGTGTGTGTGTGTGTGTGTGTGTGTAATAATTCTGATAATTCTGTATACTCTATATGCGATTATGACATTTTAAAAAAAGTGTTGTTCTGCATTTACATTTTCATTTTGATTAGTCAGCTTTGACATTCGATTGAAAACTTCCAATTCTCGATTTAGGACATGGCAATTCGGGTATAATCAGTAGTGCTTTGATTTTTCTGTGCAAGATGCAGCGCTATATAAATTTCGTTTATTACTATTATTATTATTATTGTTGTTGTTGTTGTTGTTGTTATTATTATTATTATTATTAATCAGGCACGTTCGTCTTCTCCTTCGTTATTGTACTGCATTAACTCCAACAACGTTGTTTAGAAATCCAATTGAAAAGTATAGAAAAAGTTATGCCCTTTTTTTTATATATAAAAAACATTCGTATGTGACAGTTGCATTTAAAGAAAAAATACTACAGCGGAGGCACCGGAGGCTTACATTTATCAGAACCAATGCAGGAAAAGTGTTTGGGTTGAGAGTGGATTATTATTTATGAGAAATCCCACCAACCCATTGAAACCCATTACAGTAGAGCATAGTAGCCTTCTCCCTATCGTTTTTACCCTCTTTCGCCCCAATATTTCTTCTTTCATTCTTTTCATTCTCTCTCTCTTTCTCTCTCTCTCTCTCTCTCTCTCTCTTCTCTCTCTCTCTCTCTCTCTCTCTCTCTCTCCTCTCTCTATCTATCTCTCTCTCTCTCTCTCTCTCTCTCTCTCTCTCTCTCTCTCTATCTATCTCTCTCCTCTCTCTCTCTCTCTCTCTCTCTCTCTCTCTCTCTCTCGTCTGCCTGTCTTCCATTTTTCTTCCTTTCTTAATTTCTTTCTGTTTTTCTTTCTTTGTTTTTCTTTCTTTCGTTTTTCCTCTTTCTTTCTTTCCTTCTTTCTGTCTGTCTGTCTGTCTGTCTGTATGTCTGTCTACCTTTCCTTTATTTGTTTTTCCTTTTTTCCCTCCATGTTTCTTCTTTTCTGAATTTCTGTCTTTCTTATGTTTTCTTCTTTTTTCTGTAACGCCATTCAATGTGTCAGTGATTCAATGTGGTGATGACAACGGCCTGGATGATCTGTGTGTTCGTGGAATTTAGTCTGGCATCACTCTTATCTGTCTGTGCTGAAAAGTTGCTGGCTCTGAGAGCTGTGACTCCGGAATGCACGTGCGTGCGGTAGTGGTGTCTCTAGCACCCCATCACACAGAGGACTGTTGCAGGGTGTGTGTGTGTGTGTGTGTGTGTGTGTTGTGTGTGCGGTGCGTATGTGTGTGTTTGTGTTGTGTGTGTGCTTGCTTGTGTGTGTTGTGTGTGGTGTGTGTGTGTGTGTGTGTGTGTGTGTGTGTGTGTGTGTGTGTGTGTGTGTGTGTGTGTGTGTGTGTGTGAGTGAGTGAGACAGACAGACAGATAGACACAGAGAGAGCTCAAGGTTTGTACATCTGGTGCATCCTAGCTCGAAAAAAATCAAAGTTGCCAATTCTGTTTCAAAAACAGATCATAATGTCTACTTCTTCTTCTTTGTCCTCGTCAAACGCTCAGACAGCAACTATTGTTGTCTGTCAAATGAGCGAAAATGCGTCGCGCTGCCGTTAAGCGCCTGACAAGTCAGGCCCAGCGCATCCAACTTCGGCGTGGGAGAGAATTCTTTTATTTCCATTTTTTTTATAGTCTTATTGGAGAAAAGGCAGGAGAATTGACCAAGAAGACAAGAAATAGACAAGAAGGATGTGACAGGAACAAACGGAACAAGGCAGAAACAAAGGGAGGGATAGAAAAGAGGGATTTCCACGCACAATACCCGGAAAGTTAGGACTTTATTTACATTGACAGGCCCCTGGCATCCCTTCGAGGGAATGTGTATCTGACAATTACAGAAAGGCGTGGAAACGATATTTTATGAATCGGCCCATCCCATGTTATCGATTATTGAAAGGATAGCGGTCTTAACGTCTGATGCTAATGTCTGGCTCGTGGACCCCTGTCCTCTCTTTACAGCATCGTAACTCTCTGAAGATCATCCCCATCCCTAGCCCCAACCTTCAGATGCTTCTGCTAATCTACGCATTAATATTCATTGCACGCGGTTCATTAATATTCATCATGGATGTGATCTTGTCTGCGCTAATTTTTTTCCATTCCGAATGCTGCAGAGATGTATTTGTTGGTTTTTTGTTTTTATTACCACCTTTGTGTTACATGTGTCTGTGACTTGACAGGTTCGTGTCGAAGAATCAGAATCTGTAGTGGGATTTGCTGCATGTGATTACGGAGACGTTCAGTGTTTCACACAAAGAGCGGTGTTTGCCAAAGCCTGCATCAATCACTACCGATTTTATTTTTATACTCTTGCTTTTTTTGTGTGTCATATTTTTTCCCCACTGTTCGTGTTTGATCTTGTCGATAGAATTAATATCTGTTTCTTCTTCATCTGTTTTTATTCAGCTGCAGTTCCTCTTATGAAGAAGGCTGGTTGAGGAAGATGGGGTTTTCTCTTTCAGCATCAAATATCAAAGTTGTAATCATGGATTGAGTTTGCTAATCTCACAATGCACAAGGTTTTCTGATGTATTACGGGTTTAGTTGCAAATCAGGCAATGCATAGTGCTCTCTGTAGTATGGGGACGGAGATAGCCCAGTGGTTAGAACATTGTGCTCGCAATCTGACGACCCGGGTTCGATTCCCGTTCAAGGGGATATTTTCCCCTGGAGTTAACATCAGTGCAGATTCCTCTCTCCCCAAAAGTCCTTCGGAAGAGACAATAAACCGAGGCCCCGTGTGCGAACGATGCAGAACATCTTGCGCACACGTTAAATCTTGTTCGCTTTTCGTAAGAGTAGGCCATTGTGTGGCGGTGGGAACAGATGACATAATTTACAAAACCGCATACACACGGGGGACTGGATGTACAAAAGCACGTAAGTGCTTATTCCATTATCCTCGATATAAAAGAATGAAATAAAATAAAATAAATAGTATTATGGGTTAAGCTGCAAACCAGGCAATGCATAGTATCCCTTGGCAAGGCATAGTCTTCTCTATAGTATTATGAGTTTAGTTGCTAATCAGGCAATGCAAAGCAGTGATTTTATGTGTGTTTTTTAGGCGAGCAGTTTTTCCACGCGGGAAGTATATTTCAATAAAATGTTCCTCGGGAAAAGGGCATATGAACTATACTACACGCTTCTAACTATGAAATATATACTATTACACAGAAAGGCAAAGGAATTATCTGTAAATTTATAGTTTGGAATTTGAAATTTGAATTTAAAACTGGGCATGAGTACTTTTGAATGGTTTACCACAGGATTTCTTCTTTTTTTCAAACAAAAATATTTTCCTTGTGAGGAGCCAGAAATATGTGACTACTGTTTTGTTCATTTAAATATAAACAAATACTGGCAACTGTATCATAAATAAGCCATCTCCGCCAGCATAAATCTTTATTAAAAAAATAAGAAGTGTCAGACAACACCAGGGTTGCTTTTGCTGTGAACAAACTCATTTCAAGGTTGGAAGAGTGCCTGCAAGTTTGATGAACTTTTCACTCGTATTCTTTATTACAAAATACACGCATTTGTCTTCCGTGTATTTGTCACATTAGCTTCTTGCCTCTGAAACAACGTAGTTTAAAGTTAAATCGCGCGCATACGCGCGCATGAGTGTGTGTGTGTGTGTGTGTGTGTGTGTGTGTGTGTGTGTGTGTGTGTGTGTGTGTGTGTGTGTGTGTGTGTGTGTGTGTGTGTGAGAGTAGAGAGAGAGAGAGAGAGAGAGAGAGAGAGAGAGAGAGAGAGAGAGAGAGAGGGGGGGGGAGAGAGTTGTCCTTGCAGACAAGGGTATTGATTTGAAACTTTATAAAGTACAGACAATAGTGATAATTATAACTATATCCGATTGTTTTAAGTCTTAAAAGAAAAAAAATCAGAAACAAGCTGAAATTACTCGAAGAACATAGCATTCAGATGCTTGGCCCACCGTCATACGAAATATTTGTTAAAGAACAAAAAAGAATAACAGTTAATTCCAAGAGTTGTCAAATCTCAAGTAAACTTCAAATCTATCTTCAGAAGTTCCAAAAACAATATCATTCGGATTCACAGAAGCACCAGACAGCGTTAAGACAAGGGTTGCCATTAACTCACCAGAAACATCCAATGGTAATCGTTCTCAGAGGCCCCCATCAGCTTTCCTCTATGCAAACACGGGGACAGGGAAGAAAAGCCTTGTGAGAATCGGTTTTCCCACTCCTCCCTACCCCTCATTACACGCCTAAGTTCATGTCCCCCTGTAAGGAGCTCAGCTTCTCTCCCCTGTCATGGCGGCCTTGTCAAGTGCCACTCGGAACGATTGCTTCTAATTGGGCAAGTGGTCTTTGTGCCTTCCTCGCTTGTTGACTTTCGCCCAGCTTTCTGTTCCCCAGGCTTGTTTTGTCTTGTTTGTTTTGCTCCCTCTGTTCCTCCTGCCTGTGATAACTGATTGCTTCATGGGTCTCTGCTATTTCAGTTGTTTTTCATCATCATAGTTTGTCAAGTCTAATGTTGATTTCTTGAATGTTTAAATCCACGGTATTAATAGATTGTTTTGATATAAAAAGCAGGTATGCACCAATGTTCTTTTGATTTGAAATAAGATAATTATCAAGGGCTGTGATTGTTTTAGATAAACAGTTTTTTTCTGCAGGTTTTAATAGCAGGATATATTTGGGTCTATTTCAAATAATGGACTTGCACTCTCTTAACCCCAAACAAAACAAAATTCAATCCTGTTTAGAACTACGAAACAAGAAAAAACCCACACTTGCCGGGTATGATTCCACGCAAAGAAACAATTTTGATTAACGTTGATAAGTGTAAAAAGGAATTATTTAAAAACTATTTTGTTAGACTTTGCTGCCGACTTCATTATTTTCTGATTATAAAGAACCTGGCTTGATAAACTGCAGTATTTCATGTCAAGAAGATTGGAAAACTCCTACAGCCTTGCTCGCAAACACGCACGAGAATGCTTCGTTGGTTTTTTTTCCTACAAAAAGCTAATAATGGCTCTGGAAAAAGGCCAAAGTCATTAACTTGTGTATTTTTTTTTTAAAGTTATCACATCACGTCTTGTTTCCCCCCAGTTCAACGAAAAACAATCCTCACACATGCTACAGTTCACATATTAAAAAAAGTCCCTAAAATACATGCTTATTACAGAACACAAGCTTACAGACACAGTGCAACTTGATACACATTAAGTTAGGTTTTCTTTTTAACCATCAGCAAAAAGAGGTGGGTTTATTATTATTATTATTATTAGCGAGTATGGGTGGTGATGAAACGGCTCAGTAGTTACAGCAGCCCCTGTTTGTGGTCCAGGCAAAAAGCTGTGTCAGTTATTGATGTCAGCTAAGTACTAAGGCCTACGTTGCAATAATTATTGCTATGATTTAAAATGCTATGCTGAGATGTTTACCCATGGCAAGCTCTTAGCATAGCAACTTATACTCACCTTCAAATGAGAAATTACTCCTCTGAAGTCTGGAAAATAGCTGCTTACGTGGAAAGGTTGCTGAAAAAATTATACAAGCAATTTTCTCATTTGGTGTATACTTAAACAGTCTCACAGTGATTCCCAGGTAAGATGAGTGAGACATGAGTGCATATTCTGAGTGACCCCCAAAATGTTAAGCTGGGAAACTCCTAACATCAGCAACAAGAAGACACACGATTAGAAATAACAGGAGGAAACATGACAATGTGTACGGAGCCATTTTTGAGGGGATGCTTGCCTGTGGAGTTATTGGTAATCCCGTATCCATTTTCTTGAAGATTTGTGGCTGAAACTATGATTTTATTTCTCATGATATGCAAAAGCAGGTACAACGTCGGCATTGTGTGCAAACTTAAAAATGTCATTACCTTTAACCGGAGACAAGGTCTGCTATGGACGGTTGAATGGATGACAGGAACACACACTGCATACAGATATGGACCTAGAGAAGGGGTATGATTCTACCAGGCCCAGGACAAATTTATGACACGACAATGTTTTTTCCTGCTTTGCCCGATGGACTCCCTAAAGAGTTAAAAGAGGAAGAGATAATGGTTTATAACTGTATAAAGGATGAAGAGAAGAGATAATGGTTTATAACTGTATAAAGGATGAAGAGAAGAGATAATGGTTTATAACTGTATAAAGGAGGAAGAGAAGAGATAATGGTTTATAACTGTATAAAGGAGGAAGAGAAGAGATAATGGTTTATAACTGTATAAAGGAGGAAGAGAAGAGATAATGGTTTATAACTGTATAAAGGAGAAAGAGAAGAGAATGGTTTATAACTGTATAAAGGAGGAAGAGAAGAGATAGTGGTTATAACTGTATAAAGGAGGAAGAGAAGAGATAGCGGTCTATAACTATATATAGGAGGAAGAGAAGAGATAGTGGTTTATAATTATCCCCAGAGAAAAGACTACTGCTGAAAATATCCTTAAAGAAGACAAGACACCATAACCTCTTTAGAAGGCTATAATTTATAATAATCTTTAGAGAAGAGACTTGTAAATATTGTATTTTAGAGCAGAGCTGACTGTTTATACTTTTTTTTAGAAAAGAGCTGACTGTTTATCATTAATTTTAGAGAAGAATTGACGTCCTAAATATTGTCAAGGAAGAAATGACGATTGATAATTATTTTCAGAGAGAAGATAACTGTGCATAGTGACCTCGGAAGTTAAGTGTATGGAAGTCATTTTTTTTTCTTCAAAACTAGATACATTAATTTTGTTCGTTTTTGTGTTATCTTCTATGCATATATTCTCTTTGAAAGGATTCCGGCCAGGATTGTTTCATGTCAAGTCAGATTCTTTATATTAAAAAAAATCAAAACAAAAGAAGGCTATGGGGGTAGAAAAATAACGATATGCGTGAGGTTGATCTTAAAATCTATTTGAGTAGTGTAATTTTATTTGTGATTTGCTTCAGCTCTCTCTGTCTCTCTGTCTCTGTCTGTCTGTCTGTCTGTCTGTCTGTCTGTCTGTCTCTCTCTCTCTCTCTCTCTCTCTCTCTCTCTCTCTCTCTCTCTCTCTCTCTCTCTCTCTCTCTCAGGTTTCCACTTTCAAGTCCGAATTTCACCAAAAAATAAAAGTACCCCCCCAAAAAAGTACCCAGGCTACGGGAAAGAAAACGTGTGACGCTCACACGTACGCACGCGCACGACATCCATAAACAAGTCTCGAAAGACGTAAAAAGCCTGTTTCTAGGTACTCTGATCTCAGTTTTCCTTTTGTAGGAATGTTCTACCTAGTCCTGTTTCTCTGTCTGTACGTGTATCTGTCTAATTTTTTTTCTTTCATTTTGCTTTTATGTCTGTTGGTATACTTCTCTGTTTGTCTCTCTTTCCCCTTTTGTCTTCTGTCAGTCTGTCTGACCTTCTGTACTTCTATTTCACGTCTTCTGATTAAGAGTGATGATTATTAGACGAAGGAGGACAGATAGGAAGAAGTAAAGGCGGAAAACGAGAAGAGGAGGAGGACGAGGAAGAAGATGTCTGTGGAGAAAATGTCGTGTTTTGTCACTTGGAGTGTGTGTGTGTGTGTGTGTGTGTGTGTGTGTGTGTGTGTGTGTGTGTGTGTGTGTGTGTGTGTGTGTGAATGTGTGTGTGTGCGGGGGTGGTTGCGCGCGCGCGTGCGTGCGTGTGTGTATGTTTGTGTGTGTGTGTGTGTGTGTGTGTGTTGTGCTTGTATGTGCACGTGCGTGCGTGCACGTGCGCGTGCACCTACATGTCTGTCTGTGTATGTATGGCGCGTATACCTACCTGTGCGTGCATGCCTACCTGCATAATTGTGTCAGTCTGTCTATCTGCCTGTATGTTTGTCTCTTCAGTCAGTCTCTCTATTCTTTTTTTGTGTTCCTTAGCCATAAATCTTCTTCGCAGAACCAAAGACAGCCGCTAGGATTTGCTGCAAGACAGACACCGCACCAGAGCTAGGCTGCACACTAGCCTACTACTGCCGCTGTGGCAGACGACCGACCAGGCGCTGCTTAGAGCGGTGCAGTGTGATGTAAGACTCGGGTTCTTATTGTGTTTGCGTAATTATGTCAGCGCCATGTTCCTGGCAGGTAGACTCAGCAGATTGACGTCCTGATAACATGATTTATGTAATTGTATAATGCTGTTGTATGTTAAGGGAGGCATGTAATAATAATAATAATAATAATAATAATAATAATAATAATAATAGTGATGATGATGATGATAATGATGATGATGTAAGGGAAAGGCAAAAGGAAAAGATTTTACTTATGCCTCTGTGTGTGAGTGTGAGTGTGTGTGTGTGTGTGTGTGTGTGTGTGTGTGTGTGTGTGTGTGTGTGTGTGTGTGTGTGTGTGTGTGTGAGGGATGTTACCTACACACATTTGTATCGTTCCTAGACACATCTTTGAATTATTTGTTTGAATTTCTTTATACGTTTGCAGTATTGCATGGTGAGCAGAAAACACTAAAGAAACACACACACACACACACGCGCGCACACACACACACGCATGCACACACACCAACTCCACATGCACACACACACACACCACACGCACGCACGCACATACGCACACACATGCATACTTACATACATAGATACATACACACATAGATAAATACACACATAGATACATACATACATACATACATACATACAGAGAGAAAGAGAGAGACAGAGACAGACAGACAGACAGACAGACAGACAGGCAGACAGACAGACAGAGGTAGGTTTCATCAAACGAAATCCCATCTAGAAAAGAAAGTCAACTACAACCACGTTATCTACCTTAAAGAGAAATGTTTACTATTGAAAACAAGCCATACATTGTTGTAGTGAAATTTCCATTCATATTTCTTCGTTTTCCAATTGTACAGACCATATTTTAAAAGAAGGGAAAGGAAAATATCTAGATTCCCTTCAGTCTTGGACTTTCAATTGAACGAACCAGATTTTAAAAGAAGGGAAAGGAACAAATATATATTTCTATCAGGCGTGAGATGGCAATTTTAAAACTTATACATGTTCTCGTATGCAACAGTGCAACAACCTCCCTGGACTTGACAGAAGCACTGGTCGGCATCTTGACAAAGGTATCCCTTTGACCTCAAGCAGTCCATCACTATCGTTACTGGTGTAGGCCAAAGGCTTAGGCCTAGTCATCTTATGGATGTAAGCAAAGTGCTAAGTAAGGCCGACATTAAAATAGTACCATGCTTTGAAATGTCATGTTGACATTGTCTTCACACTTGGGAAGCTCTTAGCATAAACACATTGTTCATTTTGTGAAAGGAGAATAAATCTTCTGAAGTCTGAGTATGGCTGCCTGTAATGGTGAAGTACTTGAAAACAGCCCTATACGTTAACGTCTCATCCAGTATGTGCTAGCAGTCTTACACACAGTGACTCTCAGGTGTGGTGAGTGAGTGAGAGTGCGTATTGGGGGTGACCTCTAGGGTGTTTAACTAAGGAACGTCCAACGACAAGACAGACGATCAGCTTTAGTTCCTGCAGAGGTCATCAGGAAAATGGACAGGATAGAGAGTTGTGTGTATATACCGTAGGCCTATCGGTTTTCTCCCTTTACCCTACGCCTAATGCCCAGAGTTCATCTTCCCGGAAGGAGCTCAGCTTCTCTCCCCTGTGATGGCGGCCATGTCGACAGCCACTCAGCACGATTGCTGCTATTTTTGGTCAAGGGTCCTTGTGCCCTCTCTTCGCTTGTTGGCGCTCCTCAAGCGTTCTGCGACCTTGTCTCGCTTGGCTTAAAGAGATGATTATTCAGAGAAGCATAGTCATAATGCGCAGAACTGGTGTGAGCAAACAACAAGCCGGCAGCTTAGAGTGTGTCACGCAAAAAAATGATATCCATACTTTCATTTGGTAGTTGGTATACATATCAACTACTTTGAAAATAAGATAGTGCTTTTATGTATAATGTTTAAGATATAGCGCTATATAAATTCATTTATTATTATTATTAATATTATCATTATTGGTATTATGTTGAGTTTCAACTGGGTAGTTCAAAACGAAATTGGTATCATTCGTTTTGCTGCAAATGCATGTACATTTAAAACACTAGACGCATGTTTTTGTTATTCTGTCATTGCTCCCAATATGGAGCTGCATGATAGGTTTTGTATCCTTATTTTCAGCCTTTGTACACTGTCATTCAGTGTGTTTTAAACAAAACGAAAGAATTATCCCTGCATTTGTCCCTATCCTAAAAATGTCGACCTATTCTAAAGAAATTTCATTTAAGGTACGATTTCAACTTTTTCCTTCTTTTGTAGCTGCCTGATTTATTTTCGATTGAAACAGTGCGATCCGGTCTAGAGCAATATATTGCTTCAAGAAACCTGTAAACTCTCTCTTCCCTGCTGCTTTCACGCGCACACTTCGTCTTGTTTTTTTTATCTGATAAAAAAGTAGTATTAATATTGAAAAACATTCCGCTAAAGCCATTAATCAAGATAGAGGACATAAAAAGAGTTTTAATTATCTTTTCTTGTAATAGCACAGAATTTTTCTTTTAAAAGTTAGGCTATGTTTATACAAAGGAAGGATTTCTGGCAGTATGGGACTAATTAAAGGTCATGTTTTTACATAAAAGCAATGTATCAATAAAATCTGGTCGTATTCAGTAATCTTATACCTTTCATTAAAAGTACTATGATAACTGATTGTTGCAATCAAAGTTAATGTCAATTAATTTAAGGTGCCAAAATCATTTTTTCCAAAGTCAGTTTTCTGCATTTTCAAGACTTTCTTTTGCACGTATACTCTCTCTCTCTCTCTCTCTCTCTCTCTCTCTCTCTCTCTCTCTCTCTCTCTCTCTCTCTCTCTCTCTCTCTCTCTCTCTCTCTGTATATGTGCGCGCGCGCGCGCGCGCGCGTGTGTGTACTTTAAGCCTGTGCCATTGGTGTTTAACGCTGGATAGTAATTGTTTCCCTTCTTGTTGTTGTTGCACTTTTACTTTCCTTTTTGTTGTTATCAATATCATCGTTCTAATAGCTAATATGGGTTATTGATTTCATCATCATCATCATCGTCGTCGTCGTCGTCGTCGTCGTCATCACCGTCGTCATCATCATTATCATCATCATCATCATCAGCTCTTCTTCTTGTTCTTGTTGTTCTTGTTGTTCTTGTTGTTTTCTTCTTCTTCTTCTTCTTCTTCTTCTTCTTCTTCTTCTTCTTCTTCTTCTTCTTCTTCTTCTTCTTCTTCTTCTTCACCATCATTATAAATATCATTGGTATTATTATTTGTAGTGGTACTACTACAAACATTCAGCTTCACCTTGCTAACGAAAGAATCGAGACTAGGTTTGGCTTTCATTAAACAATAACAATAAATTGATTGCTGAATCGAAACCTAAATTGTTATCATGTTGTGAATCATTTTGCTTGTGTTTGCATCAAATACTTCTTCATCTTTTCAATATTTAAATATTCCAATAGCCGTTTCTCTCAAGTATTAGTTTCACTAGACGTGAACAAACCTTAACGAACAAACAAGCCTACAATGAGTGGGAAAAGTGCATGCAGCACTCGCGCGTACGCGCACAAACGACATCCAACTAGTTTTCGGCGCTTGTGCTTAAGTTATCAGTATTCTGTTTGCTTCAACTATTTTTTTTTTCTTTTCTTTTTGTTTTCTCTTTCTGTCTGTTTCGTGTCTGGTTATTCTGCTTTGTCTAGTCTCTGTCTTCGTCTAGTCTGTGCCTCAATCTTTACATACATACATACTACAAAGGAAACACACACCCACACCCACACACACACCACAAACACCCACGCGACACACTCGCACACATTCCTGACTTTTTTCTTTTTTTCCCCTTTCTTTTTCTTTCCTTTCTTTCCCTTCTTTCGCCTGTTTTCTATTCCTTCTATTTTTCTTTACTCTCTTTTCCTTTACTAACCTCCATTTTCCCCCGTCTTTTCTTTTTGTTTGCTTGGTTCTTCTTTTCTCCGAGTTTTTATCTTCCTTCCTTTTGTTTTCCTTCTTCCTTTCTTTAATCTGTCTTCACCCCCTCTGTCTCTTTGCTTGTGTCGTTATTTTTGTCGAGTTGTGTGTCTGCTTGCCCGCGCGCGTTGTATGTATGTATGTATGTGCCTGCGTCTTTGCTTGTGTGTGTTTTTGTGTGTGTGTGTGTGTGGCGGCTGTGTGTTGTGTGTGTGTGTGTGTGTGTGTGTGTGTGTGTGTGTGTGTGTGTGTGTGTGTGTGTGTTTTTGCTTGCCTGAGTACATGCATACGTACATGCCTGTGTATGTGCGCGCGCGCGTGTGCAGTTGTGTTTGTATGTTTTCTTGTGTGTGCGCGCGCGTGTTTGGGCTTCCGCGTGTATATGCACGCACACGCACGTATGTGCGTACACGCGCCTGCCAGTCAGCTTTTCGGAAGAGTAGGCCATTATGTGCCGGTGGAAACAGATGAAGAGTAGGCCATTGTGTGCCGGTGGAAACAGATGACAAAATGTACAAAGCCGCATACACACGGGGACTAGATGTAAAAAAAGCATATGAGCGCTTATTCCATTATCCTCGATATAAAAGAAGAAATAAACTAAACTAAAATAAGTCACTCTGTCTACTCTGTGTCGATACTCGCTTTGTCCTTCTGCTGGATGAAAATAAATCTTCAGAGAACGAAGCACAGCCACTCTGATTTCTGGAAGCCATCAGGGTAATGCTGCCTACTGCCTTTGTGCCACACCACCAGCCTCTTAGTGCTGAAGCTTGAGTAGCACGATGGGCGCTGCTTCTGATATAATAGATGACCCAGGCCTCTTGTTCGAATATTCCAGCGTGAGACTGCATGCAGCCAGGCAGGGAGACTGACAGACAGATAGACTTGGGGGATAATAGGATTCGTACATCAGCTATGGTGTGTATGTAGTGTGTTGTGTGAACATGTACGAAGTAAGATATTCCGTGTCATTGTTCTAGTTTTGTACGTGTTGGGTAATACTACAGTTTATTCCCGTTCTTGGTCATACATTTTTTGCACTCCTAAATAGCCTTAGCGTATGTGGATGGACTTATTCCAGGCAGTTTTTTATCCCAAGAAATCTACAATTCCTCACTTGTCTGCATTGGTGTTTTATGTAGATGTAAGTTTCTAGGATAATACAAGCTATAAACTTTTGCATAAGCTTTTGAACAGTACAGAAAGCTCTACAGCCACTATAAAATGCTTTATATTTTCTTGGAGATCATTTGTTGTTGTTGACAGATTTAACAAGCAATAAATTTATCAAATGATCAGTGTGCATATACAATTTTGTAGAAACTGGTTTGGATTTGGAGTATAGTTGTTGACAAGACTTACTGAACGTGTAGCCTATATAGCAGGATGGAACTTGATCTGTTTTAAACGTATTCAAAACGCTGTGCTCACGTTTCCCCAAATAAACAAACAAACAAACAAACGAACAGCTTAACATCCAACAAAACCAAATAAGCTCCAATAATCCAAGCAACAAAAAGTCTCTCAAACAAACAAAGAAACAAAACCAAAAGCTGCATAGCTAACGCATTCAGTGCTATCTGTTTAAAACTGCTGGCGATAATTTTTCTTACTTTTTTCTGTCACAGTTTCTTTCCTCATGAAGGCTGTTAATTTCATGTGACACTAAGAGTTCAGAAGATATCTACAAAAAACAACAACAACCGAAACAGGCCTCAGATACTTGCCCTTTAGTGTTGCATTCATAGCTTTGGCATAAAGCAGTGCAAAATTATCTTTTAAAGAACAGTTGAGAAAGTGTTTGCCATAAGTTGTCAAGTCTTCATTTAAAACTTCCATCTAATCTCTAGACTCAATTGAAATAATGCCTCCCACCCCCCCAAACCCTGCCCTCTAAGGACAAAGGGTACCATTAGATCCATGAGCCGATGACTATCTCAAAGAAAGGATATCACCCTTAGTCTCTGCAGAGGTCATCAAGGAAATGGACAGGATAGAGAGTTGCGGGTATACCGTAGGCCTATCGGTTTTCTCCCTTTACCCTACTCCTAATGCCCAGAGTTCATCTTCTCAGAAGGAGCTCAGCTTCTCTCCCCTGTCATGGCGGCCTTGTCGACAGCCACTCAGCACGATTGCTGCTAATTGGGCAAGTGGTCTTTGTGCCTTCTTCGCTTGTTGACTCTCTCCAAGCGTTCTGTTCCCAAGGCTGCTGGATTCGCCTCATTTGTTTCGCCACCCCCTCTGTGTCCCTCCTCGTTCCTGTAACAATTGATCGGTAGTTATTGCTGCGTGTTTGAGGTCACACATCATGTTTTAAACATTGTTTTGAACTACTATGTATTGTTGAGTCTGACTAAGGAAGGTCGGTGAAACATTCAGATGTTGTCTCATTGTATTGATTCCTGAAACATTGAAATACAGAGGGTAATTGAATGTTTTGGTTTACAGTCAGAATAATCGTGTTAAAGTATATTGTCTATATGAGTTGCAGGACACTACTGAACTAGTATGGTAGTGCTTATTCCCGATTCTCACTGAGTGGTCTGCTTTAATCGCAGAACAAAATCACATTTCAGTTTTTATTTGTTACCGTAAAAAAATGGAAAACAAATTTTGCTATAATTGATTCCATACAAAAATAGTTGCATCTGTTTAAACGAATAATGAAGAAGAGATTTTTTTCAGCCTGTTTTCGTGACTTGCATCAGACGTAACTATTTTTCGGTTGTAACATTCTGATCTGGTAAAGTGCGATATCTCGTGTCAAGGAAAATAGGCAACTCCTGCTACTACATTTGCACGCACGCGCATGAATGCTTCGTCTAGCATTTTTTTGTTTTTCTCAGTCAAAAACTGTGCGCTGATTCTGGAAAAGAGCCTGCTGAAATTCTTAATTGATCATTCCTCTAAAGTCGAAGTATGGCTGCCTGTATAGTAGTGGTGGTAGGGGGAGGGTGGTGGTGGATATTGATTGTAAACGGCCAAACACGTAGAATTCTCATCTAGTGTGTATTTAAGGTCTCACAATGAATCCCAAGTATGATGAGTGAGACAGAATGCATGTTCCGGGTGACCCCCAGGGTGCAGAAGATTGGGAATGCACAACAACAACAACAATAATGAGCTAAAGTAGATTGAAAAAAATAGCTAGCATCTTGCGTAACAGCACAGAGATAGTTTTCACAAATTCTGCATTTAATACTATTTAAAAAATCCCAATCTGTAATTGTCTCAAGAATTACACGCGAAACAATTCCATAGAAATTAAGCACTATGAAGCCTGATAGTTCTTTAATCAATTTTTAATCATTAACCAGAAATATTGACTTCAGCATATATCAATGTTGACAGTTTCAAAGTCGAAGGTTGAATAATTTAGATACGAAAAACTTTTTTTGTTCTAAAAGAACACTATACAATCTTTTTCATTGTATGCAACATGTATTTTTCCTTCGCTGTAGTCTAGGCTCAGTCTAACATTATCAGTGACATAGCTAGACAGAAATGTCAAACTAATAATTAAGTGCTCTTGTATGTGCATTTCTAACTATTTTGACTAACTATTTTGTGTGCGTATTTTAAAGCTTCATTAGTTTTTCGATACTATGATCACAAGCATGCTTTGGTCTTTTAGTATGAATGTCAACATGACCAGACAGAAAAAAATGCTGATGCTATAAAAGAGAGCAAAAATGCTTGTGCTAACACACACTTAACCCAGCACAAACAATTCGTAAGCAAATCTCAAAAGACGTTGCTGTGTCTGTGTTAGGCTCTCTTCTTCGACTTTTTCCTTTTGTTTTCTCTCTCTCTCTCTCTCTCTCTCTCTCTCTCTCTCTCTCTCTCTCTCTCTCTCTCTCTCTCTCTCTCTCTCTCTCTCTCTCTCTCTCTCTCTCTCTTTCATTTTTTAATATCTTACATTTTGTCATCAGTACAGAAAAAAATGCCTCTTATACTCTGTCATTACTACAGAAAAAAATATGCCACACCAAATTGTATTGCGCTCTCTCTCTCTCTCTCACTCACTCTCTCTCTCTCTCTCTCTCTCTCTCTCTCTCTCTCTCTCTCTCTCTCTCTCTCTCTCTCTCTCTCTCTCTCTCTTTTCATTTCTGTTTCTTTTCTTTCTCTTATTCGGAGTGTCTGTGAGTGTGTATGTGCGCGCGTGGATTTCGCGCCCACGCCTGCATGTGCGTGTGCATGCTTCTCTATCCCTCTCTGACTGTGTGTTTGTCTCTCTACTCCCTTTGTCGCTTGTCTTGGGAAATAAATCTTCAAAGAACCAAATAACAGCCACTCGGATTTGCCGCAAGGCAGCAGAGTAAAGCTGCATACAGCCTTTGTGGCAGACGACCAGACGCTTGCAGCAATCTTTTATCATGCTGCTGCTGCTGACGTATGGTCAGGGTTCTGGAGCTTGCATATTCCAGCATAACCGTGCGCGCGGACAGGCTGGCAGACTGACTTACTGATATTGTGATTTATACCTCTGATTTTGCTGTAGTGCATAGTGACTGCTTTGTGCTTGTAAATGCATAGATTTTCGAGCGCTTGGTTGTAGGTTTTGTAGGAGTGAAACATACTCTTTCGTTGGTTTAGGGTTTTTTGGGGGGTTTTTTGTTTGTCTTTACAGTGTGAAAACTCATAACCGACCTGGGAATCTGTGAAAGTTTACTCCTGTTATAGTTTTAAGTGAAATCTCAGTTTTTGTTTTGCGTACGTTTTGGGTGAAATGCATATTTTATTGAGAGACTTCGTAAGTCACTAAAGATGTGCTATAAATGATGGAGTTTAAACTATCGTGTAAAATTTGGAGACAAAGTACTAAGGAGATAAAACTACTTTATAAAAGACATAGCATAGGCCTGCATAGTAGATGATTATACACACATCATAGTAACAGCTTGAATTGGGACTGTGACAAGTCTGAAGACCTTTTTTTTAAAAAAAATATAGGGGCAACAGAATTTTTTGGAGCTCAGTTGATCCATGTATTAGGAACACTTTGCTTATAAGACAGGCGGGGAGGGGTAGTGGTGTAGCTTAGCGGTTAGAGCTTTGGTCTGGCAATCTGAGGGCGCAGGTTCAAGCCACTATTGTGACGCCCGCTCAAGGGGATTTCCCTTCTGGAGTTAATATGATCATCAACTCCACTTCCCTCAAAGTCTTTCGGATGAGACTATAAACTGAGCTTCCATGTACGAACGCACACAGAATATCTTATGCACATGTTAAAACCCGTTCGGCCTTTTGGAAGATTTTGCCATTGCATACCGATCGGAATAGATGACAAAATAACCACACCAAAAAAATCTTAAAAGCCCATCTTGCAAAAAAAAAGTCTTATATTAGTGTCTTTTCGGGTAAAATACAGGAGTACTTGATTGACTATACACTGTTACTTATTGCTTAGCTGGGTTTTTAACGCATTAATGTTCACCGACAGTACTGTAAAGATTTACACGGCCGATACCCAAACACAGAGCTTCCAGGTCTGTCACTAGACTTCATTGTTACGGTATAACATCAGTTCTTTGAACTGTTTCGTGTTTGAGTTAGTGTTGAACTTCACCCTGAAGTGTTTCTCAGGACTCCCGAGGCAGTATTTCATGTCTTCACTCAGGGAGAGGAGATGGGCGCCGCCCTCAATATGCTGGCCCTAGAGAAGTGAGGTCTCTGACGCCTCGCTCCCCTACAACCTTATAGGTTATGGGACACCTTTACCTTTACCTTACTCAAACTGTTAGAGGGACCTGGTGATTCCCTGCATGCCTTTCGAGTATCCAGTATAACCATGGGCAAGTTCTTCGCAGTATTTCTTCTCTCCCCTCTCAGTGGCTGAGAGATCCTTTGCGGTGTTCTGCGCTTGACTAGTTTATAACTTCGTTTTTATATGTCTGTAATAGGCCGGCTGCCTTCGACAGGACACAGAATTTGCGGAAACATATGATTTGTGGGGAAAATATGCCTTCGCTGCTGCTTTTAGAAGAAATTGTCTTTTTTGTGAAGGACAGTTTATTGATTTCACTCTTTATTCAGATGATTTTTATAACAGCACATGTAAGATTGTTGGAAGATAGCATCTGTTTGAAACGAACAACCTACATGATTATGTTCTGACCAGTACTCTATTAAGTTCCTACCAAAACTTTTGGTCTGAACCGAAAGAGCCTAGTTTAATTAGTGTAAATACTTTGTAGGTGGAACATTTTGATCTTTTCATAGAAAACTATAAGGAAAAAACGCAACATTGAGGGTTACAGAAAATCAGAGTTTCTTAAAATCAGTTTTCCAGATAACTTTAGATAATAAATACTAGTAGATTTATCTTACAGCAGATTGGTTTCACCCAAAAACAAAATTACGATATACTAATCTGCATTTTAAAAGCCTAAATCAGCATTCACTGTTTTTTTCATTCGTTGAAATACGAGTTAAAAGAAGAGAACATAAAAAATTTCGATTTTTTTTGCAGCTGACATCACTTTCTAAATCTAAAAACAAACTCCGATCTCGTGAAGTGCAGTAAATTTTGTCAAGAAAAGCATCAGATGATCTTCGCCACCTTGTTTGCAAGCACGTGCAAGAATAATTCGTCTGGATTTTTTGGTGATGATAATCAATTATTGCTTGTGTAAAAATGTTAGCTGAAATTATTAGCTAAGCTATAGGTTTTTGATTTTGAAATGCTGTAATGATCTTGTTTGTGACGACACTCAGTGACGACAATTTTCTATCACGCAATGTATCACACTTGGGGAAAAAAGACGTCTGCAACGTCGTAAAAAGTACAAGATATCATTTTATGGACGCAAAGCTCCATGTTGCATAATAGCTTCAAGCACCATGCCACATGTAATATATTTACTGAATTTTCGCTTCCCCAAATTGTTGATTTGTGGGACATAGATTGCTATCTGCATTCGCAGAGAGTTGTCGACTAAATTGGAGGTATGAATACTTGTTTCTGTAAAATTTAGTAAACTGCATCGTAAGAACTTTTTGCATTGTATATCTATACATGAGTAGTTCCCTCAAAAAGAATCCAGGCTATATCTGTCTTTGTCAGCATAGCTAAGGGGATTTCTCTAAATGATGTGAAAATATTACAGTGATCCTGGCATTTCTGGCCCACACCAAAAGCTGTATCAGTTATTGATGTGAGCCACGTGCCTAAGCGTGCACAAAAGATATTTGTCATGCTTTAAAATGTTACGTTGATATTGTCTTCAGCTATGACACGCTCTTAATAATAATAATAATAATGTATGGAATTTATATAGCGCTGAATCTTGTAAAGTAAACAAATCAAAGCGCTTGCATTCAAATCACATAATATCTTAACATATCAACCTGTATTCTTTAAAGGAGGAAAAAAATCCTCCGAAGTGGTAGTGTGGCTGCCTGTATGGCGAGTACTTGAAAACAGTCATGCACACAGGCTAATCATCCAGTGTGTACCTAGGTCTTACAGTGATTGCCAGGTGAGATGAGCGAGACAGAGTGTATATTCTGGGTGATCCACAGGATTCTAAGTTGGGGAAAATGCGCAATAACGCCAACAGCAGTTTATCTCCATCCCTCACTTTCTTCAGTTACTTCTTTGTCCTTCTACTGACATTACCTTTCGTGCATTTCCTACCCCTTTGAAAATAAACATATGTAAGAAAGAACAGCATTTCAGCGAACAATTCTACAAACAACAAACAAACAAACAAAGAAACGAACAAACAAAAAGCGTGTACGCGTGGCGCACATGCCTGTCTATAAACAAGTCTCAGGTGACATTGCTGTGTCTGTTTTTAGTGTGTCTGCTGTGCTTCAAGTTTTTCTTGTGTATTTTTGCCGAGCATGCAGTCTCTGTCAGCCTGAGTTATCATCTCTGTCTGTCTGTCTGACTGTCAGTCTGTCTGTCTGTCTGTCTGTCTGTCTCTCTCCCTCTCTCTCTGGGGAGACGGGAGAGCCTAGTGGTTAGAACATTGCGCATGCAATCTGACGACCCGGGTTCGATTCCAGTTCAAGAGGATATTTTCCCCTGGAGTTAACATCAGTGCAGACTCCACTCTCCCCGAAAGTCCTTCGGACGAAACTTTAAACCGAGGCCCCGTGTGCGAACGCACGCAGAAATCTTGCGCACGCGTTAAATCCTGTTCTGCTTTTCGTAAGAGTAGGCCATTGTGTGCCTGTGGGAACAGATGACAGAATTTACAAAACAGCATACACACGGGGTCTGGATGTATAAAAGCACATAATGCTTATTCCATTATCCTCGATATAAAAGAGTAAAATAAATAAAATAAATAAAAAATAACTCTCTCCCTCTCTCTCTCTCTCTCTCTCTCTCTCTCTCTCTCTCTCTCTCTCTCTCTCTCTCTCTCCCCTCTCTCTCTCTCTCTCTCTCTCTCTCTCTCTCTCTCTCTCTCTCAGAAGCATTTAGATTTAAGACACTTTTTTTTAAATTCTTGATACACAATGTCTTATTTACCAATCTGTTTAAGAAATTGATTCTTGATATGAGTATTATGTGCACCATCATGTATGCTTAATGTTTTTCCCCCTAAAGATTTTACAAACATCGTTTGAATAAACCATTCTCTCTCTGTCTCTGTCTGTCTGTCTGTCTCTCTCACACGCACACACACACACTCACAAACACGCACTCACACAAAGACACACACACACACACACACACATGCACACAAACCCTCTCTCTCTCTCTCTCTCTCTCTCTCTCTCTCTCTCTCTCTCTCTCTCTCTCTGTGCAGTAAAGCCATTCAGATGTCACTGGGAACAAATGACATCTACAAAAACTGCATACACACGGGGACTGGATGTAAAAAAGCACACAAGTGCTTATTCCGTTATCCTCGATATAAAGAAATAACATAAAAATAAATAAACTCTCTCTCCCTCTGTCTGTCTCGCTCTCTGTGTCTGTCTCCCTCCCCCTCTCTCCCTCCCCCCCCCCCCCCTCTCTCTCTCTCCCTCTCTCTGCGCGCGCGCGCATACCGAGCTATCAACCTGCCAGGGTATGCCAACCTGTCTCTCTTCACCCTCACGTCTTTATTTTCTTTGTTACTTCTTATAATATAAAGAAAATCTTCAAAGAGCCAACACAACCGCTAAGATTTTTTCTGCGAGACAACAGAGTAATGCAGGATGCCTTTGTTGTGCCAGACAACCAGACGCATAGCGCAGTGTTTGAATTTATCATCGTTTGTTCTTTTGACGCAACGTCTTTTCGCTATAAGTGTTATTATACGAATGAGTGGCTTACTGATGATGCGTAATTGCGATCCTTCTGTTTTCCCCTTACGATATTACAAAGGTCTTTGGAACGAACCATTGGCATTCTCTCTCTCTCTCTCTCTCTCTCTCTTCTCTCTCTCTCTCTCTCTCTCTCTCTCTCTCTCTCTCTCTCTCTCTCTCTCTCTCTCTCTCTTCTCTTTCTCTCTCTCTCTCTCTCTCTCTCTCTCTTTCTCTCTCTCTCTCTCTGTCTCTCTGTCTGTGTCTGTCTCTGTCTGTCTGTCTCTCCCCCCTCCCTCTCCCTCCCTCTCTCTCTCACACACACATACACGCGCGCGCGCACACACACACACAAGTGCACACAAAAAACACATAAAAGAAAACTGAAGTAAGAAAGAGCAGCATACTAGCCCACTGATATAGTTATTTATTGAATTTTCGATTCCCCAAATTGTTGATTTGGGGGACATAGATATTGCTATCTGCATTCACAGAGAGTTGACGACTAAATTAGAGGTATGAATACTTGTTTCTGTAAAATTTAGTAAACTGCTTTGTAAGAACTTTTTGCATTGGCTATCTATACATTAGGTGTTCTCTCAAAAAGAATCCAGGCTGTCTTTGTCAGCATAGCTAAGGGAATTTCTTTAAATGATGTGAAAATATTTCAGTGATCCTGGTATTTCTGGCCCACGCCAAAAGCTTTATCAGTTATTGATGTGAACTATGTGCCTAAGCGTACATTAAGATTTGTTATGCTTTAAAATGTTATGTTGACATTGTCTTCAGCCATGACACGCTCTTAATAATAATAATAATAATAATGTATGGAATTTATATAGCGCTGAATCTTGTAAAGTAAACAAATCAAAGCGCTTGCATTCAAATCACATAATATCTTAACATATCAACCTGTATTTTTTAAAGGAGGAAAAAAATCCTCCGAAGTGGTAGTGTGGCTGCCTGTATGGCGAGTACTTGAAAACAGTCATGCACACAGACTACTCATCCAGTGTGTACCTAGGTCTCACAGTGATTGGCAGGTGAGATGAGCGAGACAGAGTGTATATTCTGGGTGATCCACAGGATGCTAAGTTGGGATAATGCGCAATAACACCAACAGCAGTTTATCTTCATCCCTCACTTTCTTCAGTTATTTCTTTGTCCTTCCACTGACATTACCTTTCGTGCATTTCCTACCCTTTTGAAAATAAACGTATGTAAGAAAGAACAGCATTTCAGCCAACAATTCTACAAACAACAAACAAAGAAACGAACAAACAAAAAGCATGTACGTGTGGCGCACATGCCTGTCTATAAACAAGTCTCAGGTGACATTGCTGTGTCTGTTTTTAGTGTGTCTGCTGTGCTTCAAGTTGTTCTTGTGTATTTTTGCCGAGCATGCAGTCTCTGTCAGCCTATCTGAGTTATCATCTCTGTCTGTCTGTCTCTTTCTCTTTCTGTGTATCTCTCTCTGTTTTTGTCTCGTTGTCTCTCTCTCTCTGTGTCTTTCTGGCAGTCTCTCTCTCTCTCTCTCTCTCTCTCTCTCTCTCTCTCTCTCTCTCTCTCTCTCTCTCTCTCTCGCTCTCTCTCTCTCTCTCTCTCTCTCTCTCTCTCTCTCTCTCTCTCTCTCCTCTCTCTCTCTCTCTCTCTCTCTCTCTCTCCCTCTCTCTCGCTCATTGGGGAGACGGGATAGCCTAATGGTTAGAACATTGCGCTCGCAATCTGACGACCCAGGTTCAATTCCCGGTCAAGGGAATATTTTCCCCTGGAGTTAACGTCAGTGTAGAATCCCCTCTCCCCAAAAGTCCTTCGGATGAGACTATAAACCGAGGCCCCGTGTGCGAACGCACGCAGAACATCTTTCGCACGCGTTAAATCCTGTTCCGCTTTTAGTAAGAGTATGCCATTGTGTGCCGGTGGGAACAAATGACAGAATTTACAAAACAGCATACACACGGGGTCTGGATGTAAAAAAGCACATACGTGCTTATTCCATTATCCTCGATATAAAAGAATAAAAAAAATAAAATCTCTCTCTCTCTCTCTCTCTCTCTCTCTCTCTCTCTCTCTCTCTCTGTGTCTCCCCCCCCTCTCTCTCTCTCTCGCTCTCTCTGTCTCTCTCCCTCCCTCCCTCCCTCAAAAGCATTTAGATTTTAGACACTTTTACAAGTTCTTGATACACAATGTCTTGTTTACCTATCTGTTTTAGAAATTGATTCTTGATATGAGTGTTATTTTCACCATCATGTATGCTTAATGTTTTTCCCCCTTAAGATTTTACAAACATCTTTTGAATAAACCATTCTCTCTCTCTGTCTCTGTCTGTCTGTCTCTCTCACACGCACACACACACACTCACAAACACGCACACACACACACACACACACACACACACACACACACACACACACAGACACACATGCACGCAACCCCCCCCCCCCTCTCTCTCTCTCTCTCTCTCTCTCTCTCTCTCTCTATCTCTCTCTCTCTGTGCAGTAAAGCCATTCAGATGTCACTGGGAACAAATGACATCTACAAAACTGCATACACACGGGGACTGGATGTAAAAAAGCACACAAGTGCTTATTCCGTTATCCTCGATATAAAGAAATAACATAAAAATAAATAAATAAATAAACTCTCTCTCCCTCTGTCTGTCTCGCTCTCTGTGTCTGTCTCCCTCCCCCTCCCTCCCTCCCCCCCCCCCTCTCTCTCCTTCTCTCTACTCTCCCCTCTCTCTGCGCGCGCGCGCATACCTAGCTATCAACCTGCCGGGGTATGCCAACCTGTCTCTCTTCACCCTCACGTCTTTATTTTCTTTGCCACTTCTTATAATATAAAGAAAATCTTCAAAGAGCCAATACAACCGCTCAGAATTTTCTGCGAGACATCAGAGTAATGCAGGATGCCTTTGTTGTGCCAGACAACCAGACGCATAGCGCAGTGTTTGAGTTTATCATCGTTTGTTCTTTTGATGCAACGTCTTTTCGCTATAAGTGTTATTATACGAATGAGTGGCTTACCGATGATGCGTAATTGCGATCCTTGTGTTTTCCCCTCGCGATATTACAAAGGTCTTTGGAACTAAACATTCGCATTCTCTCTCTCTCTCTCTCTCTCTCTCTCTCTCTCTCTCTCTCTCTCTCTCTCTCTCTCCTCTCTCTCTCCCTCTCCTCCCTCCCTCTCTCTCTCTCACACACATACACGCGCGCGCGCGCGCGCGCACGCACACACACACACACACACACACACACACACACACACAAGTGCACACACAAAAAAACACATAAAAAAGAAAACTGAAGTAAGAAAGAGCAGCATACTAGCCCACTGATATAGTTATTCGTATAATAGGTTGCATTTGGGTGCATAGAGAAATACGTGTATAAAAAGGCGGCTAGACAAGCCTAGCCTTTGTCTCCATCTTGTGCATACCGAATGTAGTCTGTTTCATCATGCCCTCCGAACGTTTGTAGTGATATTAATAATAATAATAATAATAATAATAATAGTAATAATCATCATCATCATCATCATCATCATCATCTACATATGATATGACTGAAGCTGGACAAAGGTAACCCGAACTTTCCCCACATCAAAAGTTAAGAAACTCTACAGTTTCCAGTGAGGTTTTTTTCCCAAGAACTCTTTTAACACTTTTAGAAAAAAAACTAGTACCAAGCCTCATCATTGCTCCTACTAACAAGGCTACTTAACCCCTTACACCCCCCTCCCCCCCCCCCCCCCCCACACACCACCACCCCTACCACCCAAGTCATCGGCTTACGGAAAAAAAAAACAAGAGGCAAAAAAGACCATAGTTTTAGAAAAAAAAGTACAGTGCCTTGCTCAACAGGCTAATGAACACACCCCCCCTCCCGAGCCCCCCCAACCCACCACCCACCTACCACCCAGTCTCCTTCCTATACCTGTTATTCTGGAACCATGCCTAGCTGGGATTAGGTCAATAACGCCTGGGGATTTATCGCCGGACTGCGATATCAAATGCCATGATGAGGAGGAGAGATGTCGTATCGGGTCGTCGTCGCATAGCCCCCGTAAATCGAACGCCTCTGCCTGGCCTTTGTGGGGTCGATCGTGTGTGATGGAGTTATTGCATGTTGTCACATATGCCACTGCTTGCCTAGCTTGTTGAGGTGTTGCTGTGTGTGTCGCATAGGCCCCGTTTTGTCAACGCACTTGTTTGTTTGTTGGCTTGCTTAGTTTGTTTGCTGCTAGCTTTGATTTGTTTTCTTGCCATGCTTGTTTTTGTTTCCTTGTTTGCCTAGCTTGTTTGTTTGTTTTTGCTTGCTTTGTTTTGCTTTTTTTTATTTTCAAATTTATTTTTTATCTTGCTATTGTTTGTTAGCCTTACTTGCTTTGCCTTGCCTTCCTTGTTCTTGTTTGCTTGTTTTTTTGCCTTGTTTTGCCATGCCTTGTTTTGTCTTCTTTGTTCTTGCCATGCCTGCCTTTGTTTTGTGTTCCTTGCCTTGGTTTGCCTTGCTTGTTTTGCTTTCCTGTTTTGTTTGCTTGTTGTCTTGTTTTCTTGCCTTGCTTGCTTGCCTTGTCTTTTTGCCTTGCCTTGCTTTGCCTTGCCTTTTTTCCCTTGCCTTGCTTTGCCTTGCCTTGGTTGCTTTGCCTTGCCTTGCCTTACTTTGCCTTGCCTAGCTTTGTTTTTGCCTTGCTCTACCTTGCCTCGTCGTGTGTTGTGTCGTAGAAAGGTTATGGTTGTAAAGTGGGCAGACTCAAAAGAGACGATAACTTCTCCCCGGGTCTGAACACTTCCTGTGGAACTTGTCTTCTCTTTTCCTTCATTTGGTGGGCTGCCAATGCAACAGACTGCAAATCGCAAAACAAACGATTCCAAATCTGACAACTCCTTTTGTCTTTGTTGGCGTATGAATCGGGTAAAACAGCAGATTTTCCTGGGAAAGTTAGGGAATGGTCGCAGTCTCGGCTGAGCTTTTATCGATGTAACCCCTTTACTGATTGCCATCATTTTTGGTCGTGTTTTCATGCGTGTTGATTTAAAAAACGAAGTGCTAATCAGTTTGAAAATAATGTATTTTCCTGTTACGTTTGGACCGGGTTTGCGTAGTTGGATGCCTTAATCCAGTTAGTGTCAAGAAAACCATTTAGTGACATTACATTGGTGCTTAACCGTCTCTTGCCTTGTATGGTCTTGTTATGTCTTGTTCGGTTTTGTTTCTCCTTTGCCTTCGGCGTATCCATTCTTTTGTTTTGCTAACTTCTTGCATTTTGTCTGGCTTTGATTGTTTTTTTAAATTATAAATCTGCCTCTGCCCTTTGTCTTTCCTATCTGTCTAATGTTGCTCTTGCCTTGCCTTAACTTTTTTCATTTTATTGTCTTGCCTGACAATTTGGTCTTGTCTTGCCTTGTTTGGTTTTGCCTCGCCTTGTCTTAACTGCCATTCCTTTTATCTTGCCTCTGTCTTGCTTTACTCTGCCTTGCCTCCACATTCTACTAGGCCAATGTGTGCGGGTGGGAACGGATGAAAAATTTACCCCCCCCAAAAAAAACAACCCCAAAACCCCACCTGCATACACACGGGGTCAGAATGTAGAAAAAACACATGAGTGCTTGCTTATTCCATTATTCTCAAAGTAAAAGAATAAATGGAAAAATTGTATTGCCTTGCTGTGCAATGTCTTGCTTGCCTCGTGCGTACAGTCTTGGTCCTGTGTTTTGGTTAGGTTTTGCTTCGCATTGCATTGCCATGCCTGACTTAGTCTTGCAGTGCCGTGTGTGTGTTTGTGTGTGTGTGTGTGTGTGCGTGCGCGCGCGCGTGCGCGTGCGTGCATGCGTGCGTGTGTGGCGCCATGTTACGGCGCGCGCGCTTGGAGACTGGAATAGATTAATGGAGAATGACGTGATACGGAGTAGAGTGGGACGGAGCGAGTGTAGCCTTTAGAGTAAAGTGGAACAGGCGAATCGGAACGGAAAGGATGGAACCGACTGGAGCTGTGTGTGTGTGTGAGAGAGAAGAGAGAGAGAGAGAGAGAGAGAGAGAGAGAGAGAGAGAGAGAGAGAGGAGAGAGAGAGAGAGAGAGAGAGAGGAGAGAGAGAGAGAGAGAGAGAGGGGGGGGGGGTAGAGAGAGAGAACTCGAAGTGAGGGAAACGTTGTAGAACGAAGTATCCTAGCTATGCCGAGAGCCGAGGAGAGAGAGAGAGAGAGAGAGAGAGAGAGAGAGAGAGAGAGAGAGAGAGAGAGAGAGAGAGAGAGAGAAAACACTAGGAAAGGAGTAAAATATGGAGTGGAATGGTGCGGAAAAGTCTGAAGTAGGAAGAAAGAGACATGGATGGTTGGGGGGAGGGGGAAGGGGTGGGGATTGGGAGAACGAGCTAGAATGGAGCAGAGTCGTTGTTATTGTTGTTGTTGCTGTTGTTGTTGCTGTTATTGTTGTTGTTGAGCTTTTCCCCCAGCTTTACACCCTGGGGGTCACCCACAATATTCACACTGTTTCATTCATCGCATTTGGGAATCACTGTGAGACTGTAAGTACACACTGGATGAGTAGTTTGCTTGTATGGCTCTTTTCAAGGACCCCACAGTAATATAAGCAGTGATACTCAGACTTCATGGCTTATTTTTTGTTCTTTAAAGGGAAGTACAAGTTGCTTGTTTACAGCTTGTCATAGCAAAAGAACAAAAACTTTAGCAGACCATTTTAAAAGATACAGACATTTTTAATGTTACCACAAAGACTAGGAGCAGGACTTGAATAGCTGACGCATTGCCACACCGCCCCCCCCCCCCTCCCCCCCACCACCACCACACACACAAGCTGAAAACTATCAGGATGTGAGGGAAGGTTACAACGATACAGTCATGGTATTAGAATGTATGACCATATTTATTACTTGGAAATAGAAGATGGAACGTGAACAGAAGAAGTGGAAAAGCAACGCTGGGAGGAGGACAAACCGTCACTTGCGTCTTCGAAAGTCGTTTGGATGAGACTTTATACCGTGCGCGAACGCACGCAGAACATCTTGAACACATGTTAAAAAACCCGTTTCGCTTTTCGGAAGATTAGGCCATTGTGTGCCGGTGGGAATGGGTGACAAAATTTACAAAACTGGATACACACGGGAACTGGATGTAAAAAAGGGAAATGAACGTTTATTCCATTATCCTCGAAATAAAAGAGTAAGTAAAGAAAAGAATAAGAAAATAAAGCAGCAGTACATATATCAGGACGGTGAGTGATGGAAACATTCAGCAGTGCTTCTGAAAACATCAGGACGATGTGTCATTGTTTGATTGATGAATTGGTAGTTTTAGTGATTGATTGGCTGATCACTTCGTCAATGAGCATGCTGAAAATAGGATCATCAGATCATGTTACGACTGAGACAACAGCATCCAGACCTTATGCCGAAGTCTTGCGGACTGGTAGGAAAAGAAGAAAAATAATCCCATTTTCAAACCAAAAGCTTTGGCCCTGGCCAAAAGGTCTGTCAGCACTGATGTAATTTAAGCACCGAGACCTCCTTTAAAATGTAGTATGTTATAGAAATTGATGTTGTGTTGAGATTGCTTTCAGCCATGTCAAGCTCTGAGCTTAAGGACTTGCACTCTCCTTTAAAGGAGAAGAAACCCCTCTGAGGTCGGAGTATAGCTGCCTTTGTGGCGAGGTACTTGAAAACAGTCGTACATGCAAGCTTCTCACACCGTGTGTACATTCAATCTTGCAGTGATTTGCAGATGGGGATGAATGAATCAGAATCCATATTCTGGGTAACCTGCAGGGTGTTAAGCTGGGGAACGCACAACAATAGCAAACCACGAACTTCTCACAGTGTGAACAAGGATGTAGCCTGCTTGACCACCACGACCTTTCTACCATAGGGGGTTAGAGATCGAGAGTTTTGCGGTTCTTGATTCTCGTCTTTTGGGTGAGCCAAAATGTCTTAACTCCTACCTGATTCATGGCAGACTGGTGAACAGGCAATTAGTGTTTTTTCCTAGGCATGTAGTGGGTGTCATTCTTCACTTCCCCACTTACTTTCGCAATTGTTTTAATGATCTTTTCTTTGTGTTTTTCCCTGGCTGCAGCAGTAGTTCTTTGAGCATCTCTGAGGACTTCACTGATTATGCCGGAGCTTTTGTTTGTTGCTGTTGTTTTTTCCCCAATCTTTTACGTGTTTTAACAATTTCTTCCTGTTTCAATGATTGACCGGGTTGTTTTAACGAATGGTTTACGAGATTCTGCTTTTGTTTTCTTTCTTGGAAGGAGGATCAGATAAAGATAATAAAACGTATGCTCAGCATTAAACATCCGTGTTAGGATGGCAGAAAGTTTTGCTGTTTTAAATTCTTTGTCTTGGATCTTCTTGCAAACAACCATGCACTGTCAGTGAATATGGAAGGTGTTTAGAACAAACTGTCTCTGTTAAGTTTCATCTCATTGTGAAAGGCAAAGGCCTACCATAACCTATGTGGTCGTTGGGGAACGAAGTATCTAGAGACCTCAGCTTCTCTAGGGGCCAGCATCTTGAGAGTGGCGACCATCTCCTGTCCCCCGCTGCTTTACTTTCCCGGTCCCTAAATAGGCAGGTACATATTTTATTTCAGGTTAAACGGAGGACTTACAGTGTAAAAATTTATTAGAATGTACGTCTGAACACACACTGCCGGCAAAAAAGGGATAGCATTGTTCTTGTATTGTGGCGACAATGAAATAATGTTCGATTGTCATTTTAATCTTCATGCTGCAGCACTGTTTAAGACAAAAGTTTCCGAATTTCTTGCGTTTTGATTAGAAGCGAGTGAACGAACAAACATGAAGAAAACGTTGTGTGAAAAATGGCAAAGTATATTTTGTCTCTTTGCCAGGTTTTGAAGACATGCAGGCACACCTGACCTCATAGATATAAGGTTGCGCACGATGGCAAACCTGCACGCACTCGCGCATACACACAGGCTAAAGGCAAGCTCATACACATACATACATACATACATACATACATACATACATACATACATACATACATACATACATACATACATACATGCATGCATGCATGCATGCATGCATGCATGCATGCATTCATACATCCATCCACCAATCCATCCATCCAAACATACATACATACTTGTGCTTACGCAAGCACACACACAGACACACTCACTCACACACACACACACACACACACACACACGCGCCGCGCACACACACACCACACACACACACACACACACACACACACACACACACACACACACACACACACACACACATACACACACACGTGTGAGTGTGAGCACTTTCATGCGTGCAGAACATTAATTTACGTTTTTATCCTGTCCGCGCAAAAATAGATGTTTTAAGCCAGGTGGTGAAAACATAATTGGTTACCCAAGAAATTTGATAGTTAATGATAATGCACCGTCGTAATTCACTGCTGATTTTTATAGAAAGAGAGAGAGAGAGAGAGAGAGAGAGAGAGAGAGAGAGAGAGAGAGAGAGAGAGAGAGAGAGAGAGAGAGAGAAATAGAGAGAGAGAGACAGACAGACAGACAGACAGACAGCCAGCCAGACAGACAAAGATATGGTTTTGAATAGGAACAGAAATCTGTCGGAACCAAGGGCGCTTAGAAAGCAACACAATAATATGTGTTTGCTATATTGTGGACATGCAAGCGGACGCACACAAACGCCATGTACGTGCGCGCGCACGCAAATAGATATTCACACTCAAACACACACACATTCACAGTTACACACACACAAACACACACACACACACACACACAAACTCACACACACACACGCACGCACACATACACACACACACACACAAACTCACACACACACAAACTCCCACCCCATCACACACACAGACACGCGCACACACACACACACACACACACACACCACACACACACACACACACACACACACACACACACGGACAATAAAATTAAACAACACTGCATACACACGGGGACTGGATATAAAGAAAACCCTCACGACTACTTATTCGATTATTCTTGAAATAAAGGGGGAAAAGGAACGAAATAAACACACACACACACACACACACACACACACACACCACACACACACACAACACACACACACACACAACAAACACACTCACGCACGTACGCACTCACTACGCGTGCGTGCGCGCGCGGGCGCATAAATTTGAAATCTGTTATTCATTTTATTTGAGGAAAGTTGCATGTGTGTAAATGATTTGAGTGCAAGCGCTTTGATTTGTTTCTTTTACAAGATTCAGCACTATAGAAATTCCATATATTATGATTATGATGATGATGATGATGATGATGATGATGATGATGATTATTATTATTACAGAGATATAGGCCCTAGAGCACATTGCAAATACACACACGGCACAGAGAGAGAGAGAGAGGCACAGACAGACACACAGACGGAGAGATAGATAGATAGATTTTTTATTTTTATTTTTTTTATATCGAGGATAATGGGATGAGCACTTATGTGCCTTTTTACATTCAAATCCCGTGTGCATGCGGTTTTATAAATTCTGTCATCTGTTCCCACCGGCACACAATGGCCTACTCTTACGAAAAGCGGATCAGGATTTAACGTGTGCGCAAGATGTTCTGCATGCGTCCGCACACGGGGCCTCGGTTTATAGTCCCATCCGAAGGACTTTTAGGGAGAGTGGAGTCTGCACTCATGTTAACTCCAGGGGAAAATATCCCCTTGATCGGGAATCGAACCCGGGTCGTCAGATTGCGAGCGCAGTGTTCTTACTACTAGGCTTTCCCGTCCCCGAGAGAGAGAGAGAGAGAGAGAGAGAGAGAGAGAGAGAGAGAGAGAGAGAGAGAGAGAGGAGAGAGAGAGAGAGAGAGAGAGAGATAGTGAATGTGTGTGTGTGTGAATGTGTGAGACAGACAGACAGACAGACTGGCAGACAGACAGAGTGGAAGAGGGAAATTTATAATAATTGCAGGGTCATGATTTGGTAAAAATGGATATTGCGAAGAAACGGAACGTGAGGAGTTGAGATCAGTGTAACGGAAATAGGGAAAATTGTGCTTCCTGTGCTTATTTTGCTTGTTTGTTTGTTTTACTTTGATTACAGACATTTTCTCTATGCCTCTCTCTCTCTCTTTTTCTCTGTTTCTCTGTCTGTCTGTCTTTCTGTCTGTCTGTGTTGTCTGTCTGTGTCTGTCTGCCTGTTTCTCTCTCTGGCTCTCTATGTCTCTCTCTCTGTCTGTGCCTCTGTCTCTGTCTGTCTGTCTGTGTTGTTCATTTTAATATCTATTCTCTAACACGTGATTTTAGACAATATCTATGACACTTTGTGTGTGTGTGTGTGCGCGCGCGTGTGTGTGTGTGTGTGTTTGTGTGTGTATGTGTGTATGTGCGTACATGTGCGCGCGTATGCATTATTGGAAGACTACGTCAACGGAATCTGTAGTAAAGGACATGCACTCAGAGATATCCTTTTCTTCTGCAGAGTCAACAAAGAGAGGTAACTTCTTAGAAAACAAGTTGCCAGTGGCAGATAACTCAGATGAGAATGTTTTCGATGCTACACAGAAAGCTGATCCCACGCGAGTCAAATAAGGCTCTGCTTCTTGCTTCATGCTTCTGTTGCATGTCTGGTTTAAATTTTCCTGTGCAAGTTTAGGTTCTATCATATTATTGTCTAAAATTACACCTATTACCGTTTCTTAACTGGGAAAGAAATGGATTTTTCTCTTATTCTAGTTTGGAAATGTTTTTCTGCTTATAACGGCGTAATATTTAAAACAGCGTTAAATGACATCTTTAACTTTCGTGCTTTTGTTTTTAAAATGGAATTTTTGTTTTTTTAACATTTCGTCCGCTTTCTTATAATTCTAAGCAGTTGTAATGAAGCTGATATAATACTCTAACACTATGGTAACTTAGATAAAAACTTGAAAACTGAATTCTCGCTGTCTCCTCACGCAAATGCTTCGTCTGCTCGTCCCATGAGAATGGTGAAACTTTCTAACAAACGCGGGGAAAATGCAGTTGAAAATAAGACACGGAAATACTGGAAGGCTTTTTATAGTCTGCAAATGTCTTAGAGCCTAGAGCATACTCGTCATTTCCTTGATTGTCTTTAAGATTGAATTAAGATTAGCCGAAGGACGTGTGGAAATAGAAAGGAAAAAACAAGTTTGCCATTAGGTGTGGTAAACTATGCTATCATCAGATTGCTATTTTGGTGATAATCCTCCAGTTTACTTTGATAAATTATTGAGTAATAGTTTTGTGAGATTTTTGGAGTAGTAGTAGTAGTAGTAAAAGTAGTAGTAGTAAAAGTAAAAAAGTAGTAGTAGTAGTAGTAGTAGTAGTAGTAGTAGTAGTAGTAGTAGTTGTTGTTGTTGTTGCTGTGTTCCTCTTCTTCTTCCTCGGGCTTCTTTTCCGCATTTATTCTTTTTAAAAAAATCCCTTTGCTCTACTGGCCTATTTTCTTTCTTTCATTTCATTTATTTCTTTCTGTTTTTAGTTCTTTCTTTCTTTCCTTATCCTATTTATCTTTTCTTTTTCTCCTCCGCCATAATTTTTTTTGTAGTGTAATTTTAATAAAGTTTATGTCTCTTCCATGTACCCTTTCTTCTTTCTTCTCCCATTCCTCCTTTCCTTCTTTCTTTCTTCCTTCCTTCCTTTTCCCTTTCTTCATTCCTTGCTTCCCTCCTCCCTCCTTCCTTCCTCCCTACCTTCCTCCCTCCCTTCCTTCCTTCCTTCCTTCCTCCTCCCTCCCTCCTCTCCTCCCTCTCCTCCCTCCTCCCTCCCTTCCTTCCCTCCCTCCTTCCTTCCTCCCTCCCTTCCTCCCTCCCTCCCTCCCTTCCTCCCTCTCTCCCTTCCTTCCTCCCTCCCTTACTTCCTCCCTTCCTACCTCTCTTACTTCCTTCCTCCTCCCTCCCTCCCTCCTCTCCCTCCTTCCTCCCTCCTCCCTTCCTCCTCCCTCCCTTCCTTCCTCCCCCTCCCTTCTTCTCCACCCTCCCTTCCTTTCTTCCCTCCCTCCCTTTCTCCCTCCCTTCCTCCCTCCCTTACTTCCTCCCTGCCTCCCTTCCTTCCTCCCTTCTTTCCTCTCTCCCTCCCTCCTTTCCAGTTTCCTTACGGATATCTATCCCTTTGCCCATTACGATCATCAAGGGAAAATCTCCTCTTCATCCCTGCACCCCCATTTCCCGTTATCTTCATCGTTATCGCAGAAGCAGCATCGTAAATCAACGCCCCGAATCTTATCTCGTCAGTGCACCAACCTCCATTCTTCGGCTCCCCCTTCCCCCCTCTTCCCTCCCCCCACCCAAAAGCTACCGAGGATTAGCGCAGGCGGGTAACTTGGGGTGGAAATTGGGCTGTATATCTGCATTACCGGCTTATCCCTGCCTTGTCTGTCTTCATCCCTAGCGAGTATGCATGCACGCACGCGAGATATGCGCTTGGTTGTGTGTGGGTGTGGGGTGGGGGGGGGGGGGGGGGGGAAGGGGTATGTGTGTGTAAGTGTGTGTGTGTAGGGGTGGGGGAGGGGAATGTGGTGTGTGTAAGTGTGTGTGTGTGTAGGGGTGGGGGGAATGTGTTGTGTGTGTGGGGGGGGGGGGGGGGGGTATTGTGTGTGTAGGGGTGGTGGGGTGGGGGGAATGTTGTGTGGGTGGGCGAGGTGGGAGGGGGATATGTGGTGTGGGAGGTTGGGGGGGGGGGGGGGATGTGTGTTGGGGGTATGCGTGGTTGTGTGTATGTTAGTGTTGTGTGTGTGTGTTTCTCTCTCTCTGTTCCTCTCTCTTTCTCTCTCTGTGTTAATATATTATATATATATATTATATATTATATATATGATATTTAAGAATATTATGATAATAATTTGTGTAGTGGTGTGTGGTGCGCCGCGCGTGCGTCGTGTGTGTGTGTGTGTGTTGGCTAAAGGGAAATATTGATGATGATGCGACACTAATACTTTAATAGCAAGTGCGTGCATGAACATGGATGCGCACACGCAAACATTCGTGGGCGCATGTGTGCATATACAAATGAAGACGAATGCTGGCATGTATTAGTGCAGACGCACTAGTACACGTACACGTATGAGAATGTTCACATTGTCGTCATTTTTAACATCATTGTTGTCGTCCGCTTCGTGACTGTGTCGTCCCTGATGCTGTCGTCATCGCTGTGGCTTTTGTCGTCATCGTCTTCGACGTCGTCATCATCATCATCATCGTCATCGTCGTCGTCCTTATGTTTCTGAACACTTCCATCCCGCCTCATATCCTCTTCCCTTCTTCCGTCTCTACTTCTGTCCTCACTGTTTGTCTGACTTTTTTCTGTCTGCTGCTGTATGTGTACCTGTCTATCTCCGTCCCGTCTGTCTCTCCCTCCCCCCTCTCTCTCTCTCTTCCCTCTCCTCCCTCCACTCTCTCTCCTCCTCCCTCCCCCCCTTCCCCCTTCTCTCTCTCTGAAACTATTAGCTCTGGTTATTAATGATAGTCCCTTTTCAGGGCAAGGGCTGGATGAAAAAAAGTATATCAATACTTATCTGTAACTCTTGGGAATAAATATTATCAATCAAACAATCAATCATTCTCAAACTCTTGGGAATAAATATTATCAATCAAGCATCAATCATCTCTCTCTCTCTCTCTCTCTCTCTCTCTCTCTCTCTCTCTCTTCTCTCACACACACCACACACACACACACACACACACACACACACACACACACACACACAACACACACACACACTACAATAAAAAAATAACCAACACAAATGAACAACGAATATCAAACCGCCAAGGAAGACAAAAGCCAAGAAAAGCAAAAAAACAGTTAGAAGAAAATACACAGGTACATACGAACTCTATAGCACTGCGTATTACAGAAGAAGAAAAAACAACCAACACCAACAACACAAGAGAGCTTATCAGCTGAAGAATGATGGTGGTGCTGATGGGAGGGGGGTGTGCGGGGGAAGGAGGATCACTGAGAAAGATATCGAATCAAAGAAGCAGGTAAAATCTGATTACGAACACAGAACCGCCTACTACAGAGGCCATAGGGGAACTGACACGACCTTGCAAGAGAACATGGATGAAACGGAAAAAAAAACGAGCCCCCCCCAAAACAACAAACACTCCAAACCCACCCCCCCCCCTTCCCGAAAAAAACAAAACCAAAAACCAACAAAACAACATAAAAAAAACCAAACAACAAACCAAAACAAAAATCAAAGGAAAACAACAATGGAAGCTGATAATAAAATTTAGAAAAAGAATAGAGAAACAAAATTCTAAATCCAGAAAGAAAAGAAAAAGCAAATCAACAGATGAAAGGAGATGGGGAGAGGGTGCAGAGAGAGAGAGAGAGAGAGAGAGAGAGAGAGAGAGAGAGAGAGAGAGAGAGAGAGAGAGAGAGAGAGAGAGAGACACTAAGACAATGTAGAAAAACAGCGAAAGAAAACTTCATCGTAAGAAAAAAAAAAGAGAAAAATAATTTCACAAAAAAGAAAACAAGCCTCTATCAAGCGAAAAAGGACAAGAAAAATCAAAAAAAAAATAATTTTAAAAAAGAAAAAAAAAACACCACAAGAAACAAAAATACCCCCTCTTCCCTTTCAAAAACAAAATAATGAGAATGTTTTAAAAATGCAGAGCAAAGGAAAAAGAAACCAGAGAAAGATGAATGGCTTACATGACACCATAACGGAGTGTTGCTAATCCAGACTTTTTACCTTTAAGATTTCTTTTCGTTTTTAGCTTTCCCATGCTGTTTATTGTTGTCATAATTATTACTGTTTAAGGGTATGGTTCCACTTTGCGGAGGTTTATATGCGCTTAATAAATCAAAGATTCGTTATCATTGTTGTTTTATATTGTTATCAACATCATCCTTTTCGTATTACTTTTTCATTACAAGTAAAAGAAGTGAAGAGAAGAAACATGTAGAAAGAAAGAAGTAAATACAGAAGAAAAGAGAAATGAAGAAAAAGTAGCAGAAACAAAACACAAGAAAGAAAGAAAGAAAACAAAGAATGCAAAAATAAACCCACCCCAACAAATAACAGCAAAAAGAAAGAAAAAAGAATGGAAAATGAGAAGAGAGAGGAGAGCAAAGCGAAAGAACTCAAGTCAAAAACACTTTCATCATGCCATGAACGGCAATTACAATACTGACAGGCACATTGATACGTATAATTATCTCAACTTTCTAGAAAGCGAACAGAAAAGAAAAGAATGCGAAACAGAAACAAAGAAACCAACAAATGCGTGATAAAAAGAAAGGAAAAATAACAGAAAGCAAAAAAACATTTCTTGGGTGTGTGTTTTTTTCCAGCTGTCACATTATATTTAGCAGTGCTTCTCTCCCTGTCTCTCTCCCCTAACTCCCTGATAAGTCGTTGGGGCACTGCATGCACTGAATGTCTAGGCCGTGTCTCTTGGGCAAGTTGAACCTGGCGGAGTCTATTCCTCTTCAGGCACAGGGCGCATGCTGGGTATGTTCATATTTCCCGTAACCCGCTGACGTGAATTACGAGGATCTTCAACGTAAATATTTGATCTTTTCCACTAGTACATACATGAAGATATGGAAAACACTTTATTTATTCTTTTATATCGAGGATGATGGAATAAGCACAAATGTGCTTTTTACATCCAGTCCCCATGTACAATGGCCAACTCTTTGGAAAAGCGGAACAAGATTTAACGTGTGCGCAAGATGTTCTGCGTACGTTCGTACACGGCGCCTGGGTTTATAGTCTCATCCGAAGGACTGTTGGGGAGAGTGGAGTCTGCACTGATGTTAACTCTAGGGGAAAAATCCTCTTGAACGGGATTCGAACCCGGGTCGTCAGATTGCGAGCGCAATGTTCTAGCCACTAGGCTAACCCGTTCCCAAACCGAACAAATGAAAGAGGAGGAGGGGAAAAGGAGGAAGAAGAAGATTCAAGAATTTATTTCAATAAAACCTCCAAGGAGTACATGAAAGTTAAAGAAGAAGAAGGTGAAGGAGAAGAAAAAGTTGACCTGGAAGATCGTAAAAAATCCCCGCCCTTAATTCACAAGACCTCGCTGCCGAGATTCAAACCAACAATTTCATGGACCTACAGTGATGGAATTTAAATGCTCTAACCACTGAGCTACCGGCAAATAAATTAGTACAGCATTGCACGAGAACACAAAGGTCTTGTGACCAAAATAAACAATAGAAAATGAAGTCCCCCCAAAAGGAAAGGTCTTTTCTTTTTTTGGTATAAAACGTGGGAAGAGAGTGTAACAGAAGATGTATATATTTTGACCCTAGGTCAGATGTAAGGATGAATTCCTCTACTGTTACGTTCCGACTTCTCCACCTTGTTCAGTGGTAGGAGCGAATGTACCTTCTTGTCTACTGTTGATACTGCATTCTTTGTGGCATTTGCCTATCTTATCTCTGCTTTGTCAATCTTTTCGTCTCTTTGTCTGTCTACCTACTCTTCTTTGTCTTTCTGCCTATCTTCTCTTCTCTGTGTTCTATCTGTTCTTCTCTGTCTGCCTTTTCTGTCTCTTCGCTCTCTTTTCTTTTCCTCTCTCTCTCTCTCTCTCTCTCTCTCTCTCTCTCTCTCTCTCTCTCTCTCTCTCTCTCTCTCTCTCTCTCCCTCTCCTCTCTCCTCTCCTCTCCTCTCTCTCTCTCTCTCTCTCTCTCTTCCTTCATGTCTGTCTCCACTCTGTCTCTTTTTGTCTGTCTCTGTCTCTCACTTTCTTTTCTGTGTGTGTTGTCTTCTCTCCATGTCGCTCTGTTGTCTATTGTCTCTCTGTCTCTATCTTTTCTGATTGTTTCTGTCTCTGTCGTGTCTCTGTCTGTCTGGTCTCTGTGTCTGTTTTCTGTACCTGTCTCTGTCTGTCTGTCTCTGTCGGTCTGTCTCCCTTTCTATCTCTCCACAGGTGTCCGCGCGCCTGTGTGTGTGTGTGTGTGTGTGTGTGTTGTGTGTGTGTGTTGTTGAGGTTGCCATTTGGTATTGTTCGTTCCTCTGATACATTTTCCAGGTACAATACTAATTTTTTCATCATGTGTCAGTTCTAAGTTATGACAAGAAGAAGCTAAAAATGGGTCAGACTAAAAACAAAACAACAACAACAACAAAAAAACCTAGGACACATAAATTGTAGAACGGAGGGAAGGGAGGGGGAGGAGATGAGATATAAAGAACAAGGAAAAAATTGAAGAAGGACAAAAAGTTAACGCAGACAAAAAAAATCAGAGAAAGGCAGAAATCAGTTATGAGGAAACATGTGCTTAAAAAAAAACTAAGAACCTCCCAACCCTCCTAAAAAAAATTGGGAAGAGAAAGCGAATGATTGGCCGAAACCTTTTTTGATAAAGGGAACAAAATAAGCATTGCAGTATATTTTTTTTCTCTAAATCTAGCCTTCAGAGATGCAATAAATCACACGTAGACAAAAAATAACAGTTTTCAGGCGATGATGAAACGAAATAAAAAAATATACACTATAAGAAATCAAACAGGAGATAATAGCGAGGACAAAAAAACCCATAAATAAATGAACAAAAAGCATTTTAATTAAGAGAAAGGAGTAAACATGTACAAGGGTATTTTTTTTAGACTTGGTTTTCAAAGAATCAATAAATCACACGAAGACAAAGAAGGTGATGTTCAAGCAGTGAAAAGAAAGCATGGAATGAGACGCTCCACTTGATAATACAAAAATGATAACAATAAGCTGACACAGAAAAAAGACATGGGTATAATAAAGTGTGTGAGTGAAGGAAGAGAAGACGAGAAACAAAAGAAGAGAGAAGGGGGGAGGAGAGAAAGAAAACCAAACGGAAAAAAAGATTAGGAGAGAGGACTAGGTTAAAAACGAAGATGAAGGAGGAGAAAAAGGAGGAGGAGAAGAAGGAGGAGGAGGAGGAGAACAAGAACACGTAGAAGAAGAAAAGAGAAGAAGAAGAAGAGAGGAAAGCTAAAGGTGAAGGGAAATCTAAAGGAAAAAAGGAGAGCGACAATATGATGACATAAAGAAAGTAAGAAAGACAGAAAGAAAAAAAAAGACAGAATCAATGAATGAAAAAGGAACTATTAGAGATGTATGAATGAAAGAAAAAAAAAGACTGAATGAAATACAAAGTGACAAGAAAAGCAAAGGAAGAACAAAGAACGAACATAAGAAAGCAAGGAAAGAAACAAAGAAGTAAACAAAGGAAGAAAAGTCCCAAAAACGAAGAAACCAGATCAAACCAAATCCTAAAGGTACAGAGAAAGAGGATCCATCAAAAAACAAAGCAAAACGAAACAAAAGAAACAAACAAAACAAAGCCCAAACAAACAGTTGCGTTTCATTTTTTCAGCTCTAATAATGATTATTTATAAATTTGGTGCTGTAGCTGTAGTGCACTTTGAGCGTTATTGATTTTATAGAAAACCGCTACACAAAGTATTATCAATAATAATAATAATAATAATATTATTATTATTATTGTCATCATAACTATTATTATCATTATCATTATTACTATTATTACTATTATTGTTATTATTGTTATTATTATTATTATTATACCGGTACAGCGTAGCAACTGAACCCAAACCTTGCAACCAAAATAAAGAAACCCAAAAAAATGAAGGAAAGTAAAGTCAGAATTCGTTGTTGCTATTATTCGGGTTTTTTCCCTTTTTTTTTTTTTATAGAAGAACAGAGAACATAGAATGTGAAAACCAGGAAGATGTATATATCTTCTCTCTTCGTTCCAGCCTCCATCAGGTTCAGTATGTAGAGGGAGGTACTGTAACGCCAGTCTACTTGTTAACTCATCTGACTTTCTGCACCTTGTGTCTGCTGGTGACATCGATGCCTTCTTTGTCTTCTGTGATCGTCATCACTACATTCTTTGTGGCCTTCTCTGCGTCGCTTTTGTCCTATCTCTCTGTCTCTGCCTGTCTGTCTATTTTTATGTCTGTATCTCTGGTGTGTACGTGCCTGTGTGTGTGTGTGTGTGTGTGTGTGTGTGTGTGTGTGTGTGTGTGTGTGTGTGTGTGTGTGTGTGTGTGTGTGTATGGGTGTGTGTGGTTGCCTGTTTTGTTTGTTTGGTATTCCGGTTGATCTTTTTGCCACATTTTTTTTTCAAGTGTCACTTGTAATTTATGACGAGAAACTAAAACTGGATACAATGAAATACACAGAATTTTTTTTTGGGGGGATGGGGGGGAGGGAGGGGGTAGGGGCGAGGAGGGGGTGACAGACAAAAGAAAAGAGAAGAAAAAAACTTCGACAAAGAACAAATAATGACTGTAGACAAAAAGTTAAGAAAACGTAAGGGTCAATTTATGAGCAAAAAAGTGTAAAGAAAAAAAAAAAGGGGGGGGGGAGGGGAAGAAAAACAAGACTAAGAGAACGAGTAAATGAGTAAACAACTTTTTAATTAACCAATGGAAGAAATAAGCATGTACATCCTTTCTGTTTTCAGACTAGCCTTCAAAGAAAACCATAAGTCACCTGAAAACAGAGAAAATGGATTTATTTAAAGCAGCGAGGAAGTAAGAAAAAAAACACCCACAAAACAAAAACAAAAGGAGAACAAGACAATCCAATCCTGTTGTTTATAGCCCCGCCGACCACACAGGCCATATCAGGGCTGTCACCTTGTAAAATTTAAAACTCAGAATAAAAGAAGAATAAGAGA
>CM054140.1:65207388-65209888 GCA_028751875.1 Rapana venosa | reverse complement strand
ATATAAAACTGTTACCCTCTGACCCCTTTCCCTCCCCCTACCTAACCCCCCTCCCCCCGCCCTCCCTTGGAGATGCCGGGGGCCTGTCAGTATAAATAATAAACCCACTCTCTGGAAATTCTATGCTTGGAATTCCCTCTTTTCTATCACTCTCTTTGTTTTTGCCCTTTCCCTTTTCTTCCTGTCATTTCCTTCTTGCCTATTTTTTTGCCTTCTTAGTCCATTCGTCAGCCTTATTTCAAGAAAACTTTGATAGTTAACAATTCTCCAACACCGAAGTCGGTTGTGCTGGGCCTGACTTGTTAGGAGGTAAATGGCAGCGAAGCGCATTTTTGCTCATATGTTAGACAACATTAGTTGCTGCCTGAGCGTTGACGACAACAAAGAAGAAACGGTTTGTCTTCCAACACCATCAATCAGATATTTTTCATACTTGTTACACAACACAGTACAATATACACAGTAAAATTAAAAACAAAACAACACAATACAGTTCCATATGATATAATTTATAATCCTTTCCAACACCATTTATCACACAATTTCCACACTGGTCGACCTTTTTTAATCTTAAGCTTAGAGAAAAAGAAAAGAAGACACAAAAAAAGAGAAAGAAACAATAAATAAAAGGATGAAAAAAATAGATTAAAAAAAAAGAAGAGAAAGAGAGAAAAGAGAATGAAAAATTCAAACCGAGTGCCGTGTAATTTCTATTGGCGGCCTCGTACCGTCAGGAGCCAATGAAAAATGGGGAAAGAAATCACACCCCGCTGCCACCCCGTCTGCACCTATAAGAGAAATTCTTAGTTCATCATGTTCATTTCTTTTTCTCCTTTCATTTTTTTGGGTGGAAATTGTCATTTTGAAGTATAGTATGAGCTATTGCCTTTTTCTTCTCTCTCCGTTATCTCTTTTTTTTTCCTTGTTAGAGCTTGTGTGGATTTTATTATTTTATGTTTTTACATTTCTAATTTTACACATATTACTTTGTTTTACTTTCAGTCTTATCTCTCATATTTTCACACCTTTCGAAATTAAAAAAAATATCTTTATGTGTGTGAGTTCTTTTGTGTTTCTTTATTTTCGCCATCTTCCCTTCCACTATGAAGAGGTTGACAACAGAATCAATGATTGAGAAGCATTCGTTCTTTCTCATTTTCCTTTCGTTTGGTTTTTTCTTTTTTCTTTTTTTTGAAGCATTTTGGCATTGGAGATGTTTTGTTTTGTTTGGCAGTCTTCATGTTTTTCTTTCATTGCTTGTTTCATTTCAAGGTCGACTTTTTTCGTTTTTCATACCCACCCTACATACACCTGTACTTCCTCACCCCACCCCACCCCATCCTGCAACTCACACACTTACACGTGCATGCAAACACACACACACTCACACCACACACACACACACACACACACACACACACACACACACACACACACACACATGCACCCCACACATACACACACACAGAGTAGATGGGAGACTATAAACCGAGGCCCCGTGTGCGAACGCACGCAGAACATCTTAAGCACACGTTAAATCCTGTTCCGCTTTTCGTAAGAGTATGCCATTGTGTGCCGATGGGAACAGATAACAAAATGTACAAAACCGCATGCACACGGGGACTGGATGTAAAAAAGCACATAAGTGCTTATTCCATTGTCCTCGATATAAAAGACTAAAATAAAATAAAAAGAGAAAGGGGGGAAAAGAGAGAGAGAGAGAGAGAGAGAGAGAGAGAGAGAGAGAGAGAGAGAGAGAGAGAGAGAGAGCATCTTCTGTCTGTCTGTCTGTCTGTCTCTCTATCTCTCTCCCCTCCCTCCTCTATCCCTCTCTCCCTCCCCCTCTCCCCCCCCCCCCCCTCTCTACTCTTTCCCCCTCTCCATCCCGCTGTCTCTCCCTCCCTTTCTCTACTCTCTTTTCTCTTCTCTCTTTTACTCTCTCTCTCTCTCTACTCTCTCTCTCCTCTCTCTCTCTCTCTCTCTCTCTCTCTCTCTCTCTCTCTCTCTCTCTCTCTCTCTCTCTCTCTTCTCTCTCTCTCTCTCTCTCTCCCCCCCCCCCCCTCTCTACTCTTTCTCTCTCGCTCTTTGTATTTTTTGTTTGTTTTAGTTTTTGTCGCTTTCTTTTACTTACAGACACGAGCCAACCAAACCCACAAAGAAAAAGCAATGTTGCAGAGTGTAATCTTTACTGTCAGTACTGTCATTGTCCTCTTACTCTAAGGGATCAGACATTCTGATCCTGTTTTCCTCTACTTTGTCTCTCCCCCCCCCCCCCCCCCCCCCCCCCCCCCCCCCCCCCCCCGCTCCCCGTGTTCTTTGTACATCTACACAGGTTTTTTTCATTCTGTATATTATATAATGTCTGTGACTAATCTGCTCTCCTCCTCTCTTGCTCCTGTTGTTGTTTTTTCCCTCTGTTTCGTTCTCTGTCTCTATCTTTCTTCACATGCTATTTTTCTCCTCGCTCTCTCACTCTTCTTCTTTGCATTGTATCTCTCTT
>CM054140.1:65202388-65204888 GCA_028751875.1 Rapana venosa | reverse complement strand
TCAAATGAAATCCCGCTTCTGCGACACCGACAACAACGTAACGGTGCTTCTGTCTGCGTGTTGTGGAGGTGGATGTGATAGAACTGGACAAACCACATTGTCTTTTGTCTGGCGTGTTAACAAGTCTTGTTGCCTCCGTCCTCTTTCCAGCTTTCCACCCTGGCCCTCTCTGTGTGTCTATGTCTGAGTCTTTGCAATCTGTCTGTCTGTTCGTGTGTGTGTGTGTGTGTGTGTGTGTGTGTGTGTGTGTGTGTGTGTTGTGTGTGTGTGTGTGTGTGTTGTTGTGTGTCTGTCTGTCTGTCTGTGCGTTTGTCTCTGTCTCTGCTTCTGTCTCTGTCTGTCTTACACACACATACACTATACACACACACACACACTATTTTTTTAACCGTAGATGTCAAGCATTTTCAAGATACTTGTGTGTGTTGATTCTAAATCGGTTTTATATGCTTTAAATAGTTCTAAAGACCTCCTCATTGAAATCAGGCAGCCGATGCATTTTGTGATTCTAAGAGGGAGTACTACTACTTTTTGTTGGGTCCCCTCACACAATGGAATCTATTTTAATGGAAATGTTTACATTCTTGCAAAATATGGGGCGAGGTATTTAAATCTGTTCTGAAATAAATGTTGCGTTATCTCTGTATGAGGGATACAACCTGCTACCAAATGCTTGTTGGAAGCATTTCAGAAAGAAGATAAACGATTCTGGCTATCGTATTTATGATAGCAGTACAAATAATGCAATAACTTTTCAAAATACTGTAATTTCTGGCAAAGTCTGTGGTTGGTACAATCGCATAAATGTGTTATGTACAGATTTAATCTAAATGCTTTTAAGACAAATTACTCAAAAGATGTAAACTGCATTTGTAGGGATAAGAAAACAAAATGTTCTTCATTGTGGATATCTAAAAGCACTTTTGCCTACTGTACCTAATCTATCAATGGATCAGGTTTTGTGAGAACCATCGCAATTGTTGGACGTCGTGTTAGCGCTAATAATAATAAGTCCGATAATTCAGTATTTGTAGCTTGTTAAAGTTACTTTTATATTTCAACTTTGTTATCTGACATTGTTTCAGCTTGTAGTTCAGTTTTTTGTGTTGGGATTTTTTTGTGTGGTTTAAAATCACTTAATGTGAATAGACGTTAAACTGATGATATCACTCACACACACACATACACACACACACACACACACACACACACACACACACACACACACACACACACACACACACACACACACACACACACACACACACACACACACACACACATATTTATGTTAACCGTAGATGTCAACATCAGCAACAAATACATGAACACAGTGTTGCCTGAACAAAACACATTGCGCTGTTACTTGCACTAAATTTGCTGTAGTCATTCGCCTGTTGTTTGGGTCGACTTATGGTGATATGAGTCCCTTAAAAAATAGTTGAAGTTTTGTTTCATACTTTAAAGAAATCAATGAACAGGGTTTTTTTTTTATCCAGGGCCTACGCTTTGCCAATAATTCTTAATGCAAGGAAAATAGCGAAGTTCTGCTTTGCAGTGCTGTATGCTCTGAAATGTTTTGTTCAAAAATACTGTTAGAAGGTACTCTCCTTTTAAGGAGAAAACAGTCTGTAGCTGGAGTATGGCTACCTATTTTGGTGAGCACTTACACACACACACACCACACACACAAACCACACACACACACACACACACACATACAAACACACACATACACACAAACACACACACAAACACACACACACACACACACAAACACACGTACACACACACACACACACACACACACACACACACACACACACACACACACACACACACACACACTCTCTCTCTCTCTCTCACCTCTCTCTCACACACACACACACACACACACACATACATACACACAAACACACACACACACACACACACACACACACACACACACACACACACACACACACACACACACACACACACACACACCTTCACGCCCAGTATGCGCTAATGCGTCTCAAGTTCATCCCAAGGTAGGGGCGATGATTGAGACAGAAGGCATGTTCTGGGAGCTTCCCAGAGAGTTAAGAATAGGAACGCCCAACAACAGCACCAGCTTAAACTTTAACATTCAGCGTGCATCTTTCATTGCCCACTCCCTGATCTGACACAGGCAAGCTCTCGACACGGAAAATTTTAACCTAAACAGGAGAGGGGTTTGTTTGTGTCTCTTCCGCCTTCTTTGTCGAGAGAAAACAGCAACACTTCCTTCAAAATTAAACACTTTACATAAACTTGGTAAGAAGTAAAAACAGCAACACTTCCTTCAAAAGTAAACACTTTACATAAACTTACTCAGAAATAAAAGCAGCAACACCTCCTTCAAAATTAAACACTTTACATAAAGTTGGTATGAAATAAAAGCAGCAACACTTCCTTCAAAATTGAAACTTTTTATAAACCTGCTCAGAGGTAAAAGCAGCAAGACTTCCTTCAAAAT
>CM054140.1:65177388-65189888 GCA_028751875.1 Rapana venosa | reverse complement strand
GACAAATCTATATTTGTGAGTGCATTTTTTTTAGTTGTTTCAGTGTTTTTAAGCTGGAATAAGCCCTAAAACAACAGAGTATGTTGATTTATCACACCCTTCATAATCACAAATATGAAAAGGTAGAGACAGAGAGAGAGAGAGAGGGAGGGGGAAGAGAGGAGAGAAGAGAGAGGAGAGAGAGAGAGAGAGGAGAGAGGGGGCAGAGAGAGAGAGGGAGAGAGACAGAAAGACAGACATACAGTCAATCAGACAGGCAGACAGACAATGACAAATTCTTTTATTTTGAGGAAAATGAATAAGCACCCATGTGCTTTTTTTACATCCAGTCCCCGCCCTTAGGGGTACATTATATGACAAAAAAATAAAATAAACCCTATACCAATACACTCACACAGTAAAATGAAAAAAAAATACTCACCCCCCCCAAAAAAAAAAAAACCCACTGAAAAAGAGAGTAAAAAAGCAAACAACAAATAATGAAATAAAGCAAAAACAAAACAAAACACAAAAACAACCCCCAAAAAGGCAAAGAAACCAAGAGCAAAAAAAACCTAAAAACAGCAACAAGAGACAGACAGAGACAGACAGACAGACAGAGATTTTTCAAAGCATATTGTGATCTGTCCTTTGAACTTTAAAGCTCTCCATGATCCTTTGGGGCCGGAAATGACACAGCTTGCCAGGAAGAGAGGTCACTTAGGTTGCACGTGCAGTTCATATGGGGCATGTCGGCATTGGGAAGTGATGAAGACTGGATGTGTGGCATTTTGTCTCGAAGGCAGGAGGAGGAAGAGCAACAGAGAAGAGAGGAGAAGGGGTAGTAGTGTAAGCAAACTGAGAGAGAGAGAGAGAGAGAGAGAGAGAGAGAGAGAGAGAGAGAGAGAGAATGAATTTAAAAGGACAGTACAAAACAACGTGACAATTCAATATATAGAAATATTTTTCAGAGGACAAAATCTGACATTTAAAGAAATCATGAAATATATACAGCTACTAGCTTCTGTTTAGCTTGGCTAAATCTTCGGGGGGAAAAAAACAAATGAAAAATATCCCCCACTCACCACTAACACCCTCCCCCACACACCATACCCACAACACAAATGTTGGACAATCTTGCCCGCAGAGATTTATTTTGCCAATTCTTGGGAAAAGAATATGAGAGTACAGCTGGTGTTTTGAACACTAGGCATCCTATAAATTCAACATGCCACTCATGATAAAGTCCTGCCCGGTGCTGTTCTGTGGTTGGAAGTAGATCAAACTGCTAACATCAAACGAATGAAAAAGGCTGCTGATACTCAAATTGGCTGATTCGTCATGCCTAGACCTAGTTTCTTTCCATTTCAGGGCTCTTAGAGCACTCGCATTGCTTTGAGCTTCGATCAAGCTTCTGCAGAATCTTTGGGGAATGGTGTTTCAAAGACGCCCACAAGATCAAGCATGTCACTTAACGGCGTTGCACTCTGAAAAATAAAAATAAAGTGGTGCCATGCAAAGTTGGCAATAAAAGTTGTTGGTGACACGAAGAGTGCGTGCACATGCAGGAGTGTAACTTAAGCGTCTTAGCACTGTGATCTTTTTTCGTTGTTTTTTCTTGGCACTCCTCTTTTAACTTATTTTTCTTTTCCACCACTACCACAAGCGAAATAATATTTTTGCTTCGTGAATCAGTTCAGAAAATACTTTAACTTAGTACTTTTTTTAAACACTAGAATATAGAGTGGATACAATATGGTAGTGTTCAGAGAAGGGAAATACGTGGGAACAAATCACAGTTGTATATTTCGTTGACATAATGAGAAAATATCTGCATACACGCGCGTAGGCATTAAAGTTAAAAGAAACAGTATCAACTTTTAAGATCGCCAGCCAACAGTTAATGGATGTAACGTCTTTTGGTTTAAATCGTACACAGCCTTATGTTTTCACAGCCGCCAGTGTTGAATCTTTTCAGACAAAATCTTCCCACCCCCACCCCACCCACCCCCTTCTACATGCAGTCAATGATTCAACATCGGATATTTCACGTTTCCTTGATTAAACTGGTGACTAACTCAATCCATTTCTGCTGAAAGATAAGACAATAGAACTTTGAAAAGAAACCGTACAGCTGTCTCAAACCCATCCACTAGGCCCGGAGTAGCAGTCTGGGTGCTAGTCTTTCCGATAAGACGACAAACCGAGGTCGCGTATGCAACACGTATTTAGTTCCCATAAAAAATAACTCACCGCAACCAGAGAGTTGCCCCTGACAATGTTCTGTAGAAAAAGCCACTCTAATAGAAAAATAATATACAGACAGGAAATTCTAAAAACTGGGTGGCGCTGTTCTTGTGGCTACGGACCTACCCGAGAAGAACAGCCTGGAAGTTCACGCAGCAAAACAAAATGTTTTGAATGAAAGTTGCATAATATTTAGTCATTTTCCCGAGGGAGAGTAGCTTTTATGGTACGACACAATGGAATCTAAAAGTGTCCCAGACTTTCACACATCGCAGCTGAAAAATCTGCATTTCAAACAGTTTAGATATGTGTAAGTTCTGTGTGTGCACTTTACAAAATATGTGCTCAGTTCTAATACATCAGTGTTAAAGTTGTAGAGAGAGAGAGAAGAGAGAAGAGAAGAGAGAGAGAGAGAGGAGAAGAAGAGAGAGAGAGAGAGAGAAGATGAGAAGTGTGTGTGTGTAGTGTGTGTGTGTGTGCGCGCGCGCGCGCGCGAGCGCTTGTGATTCATCACGTTCAAACTTAATCAAAATTTTAAATTATAAATCTTTGAGTATCACTTTCTCATGGAAAAAATGTCTGCGGAGTATTTTGATTCATGGCATTTTCATAAAAGAGCCTAGTTGCACGGCTCTTTTGTTGTATAAACAAACTTACTTTTTGTCCTTGAATAGTATCATGATGTCGTTGAGCCTCACTATACTAAAGGGCGGTATATTTTAGTGCTTTAGTCATTATATTGTTCCAAATATTGACTTCCCGGAGAGAGCAGCCCGAATTTCACGCAGAGAGAAATCTGCCGTGACTTAAAAGTGGTATAAATAGATAAACAAATAGATTTTTTTTTAAAAATAAGCAAATAAATAAATGAATAGATAGATAAATAAAACTAAGCAAAAAAATAAATGAATAGATCAACAAATAAATAAAACTAAGCACATAAATAAATGAATAGATAAATAAATAAAGAAAATACGCCCAAGCAAATCAAAAACCCAAATAGCTCTCCCACATAGAAATAACATTACGATTGCATAACTTTATCCCCAAACTATCCCATGTGCCTGACCCCCCCCCCCCCCCCCCCCCCCCCCCCACCTCAGAACAAAGCATTGCAAACAGCCTTGAAACATGGCGTGACCTATCGCCTGCAAGAAAAAAGACACCTTCTCCCCCCCCCCCCCTCCCCCCCTCAATATCTTCTCTTCTACCCTCCACCTTCTGACTCTGTGCAGTATGGGAAATTACAGAAGGCCCTGCCGAAAGCGGAAGGAAGCCATTCCAATGTGGCACGTGCCATCCGCATGCGGCGTGCCATTCCGTGGGAAGTGGCACAGTAGGAAGGTGTGGAGCTGTGAGGTGTGGAGGGGACAGAGGTGTGTGTGGCAGCAGGAGGGAGAGAGAGAGAGAGAGGGAGAGAGAGAGAGAGAGAGAGAAGAGAGAGAGAGAGAGAGAGAGAGAGAGAGAGAGAGAGAGAGAGAGAGAGAGAGAGAGAGAGGTGTGTGTGTATGTGTGTGTGTTTGTGTGTGTGTGTACCTGTGCGTGCGTGCATGTGTTTGTGTGTGTGTGTGTGTACTTTGGGGTAGTGTGTGTGTGTGAGGGGGAGGGGGGGTAGTGTGTGTGTGTGTGGAGGGCTGTGTTTGGTGTGTGTGTGTGTGTGCGTGCGTGTTTGTGTGTTGGTGTGTGTGTGCGTGTTTGTGTGAGTGTGTGTTTGTGTGTGTGAGTGTGTGTGTTTGTGTGTGTGAGTGTGTGTGTGTGTGTGTGTGTGTGTGTGTGTGTGTGTGTGTGTGTGTGTGTTTGTGGTCGATTTTTTTTTACGTCTCTTCACTAAAAATATGTGATATTAGACACAAAAAGGCCAGAGGGGAGGGGAAGGAGGGGTGGGGATCTGGGAGTTGGGTAGGGAGTAGTTTACTAAATCTACAATACCAAGTAAGAAAATGTTAATCTAAAGTAACTGTTAAGTAGAGGACGTGTGTGTGTGTGTGTGTGTGTGTGTGTGTGTGTGTGTGTGTGTGTGTGTGTGTGTGTGAGTGAGTGTGTGTGTGTGTAAGTGTGTGAGAGTGTGTGTGTGTAAGTGTGTGTGTGTGAGTGTGTGTGTGTGTGTATTATGTATGTGTAAGTGCGCGCGCGCGCGCGCGTGTGTGTGTGTGTGTCTGGGGGGGGGGGGGGGGGGGGGATGAAACAGGGAACATGGCAGTGTAACTAACTGCACATCCCGTTTCTTTCTTGTTAGGTAAGACAGCCAAAATAAAAAGGTATGCGCGCATATGTGCATGTGCGTGTGAACGCGCATGCACACATGTGTACGAATATCCACATGCTCATGCGCACATGTGCGTGCACTCGCGCGCTCGAAAACACACACACACATTGTTTATCATCAAAATCCAATTCTTAGTGTCCATGTCCTCTTTCACACTTGTCAAAGTGTGATTAAAGCGTGAAATATCTGTGAACCTTCAACAGAGCCTTTACTGCCGTTTCAGCTCTACTCTCACAATGTATTAGCCCAAAAAGAAACCCCTCAAAAGAAACCCCCCAAAAGCAGCTATTTGAAAAAAACCCACCTCTTTTCATTTCATTCTCTCTCTCTCTCTCTCTCTCTCTCTCTCTCTCTCTCTCTCTCTCTCTCTCTCTCTCTCTCTCTCTCTCTCTCTCTCTCTCTCTGTGTGTGTGTGTGTGGTGTGTGTGTGTGTGTGTGTGTGTGTGTGTGTGTGTGTGTGTGTGTGTGTGTGACCCAAATGATCCAGGAGACCAGTGGGTCGTATTTCAAGGGGTTACTTTGTTTTAATGAAGGCTGAAGTAAACGTAGGTCATCCAGAACTGATTAACCTCTTCGTTGTCCTCTGGTGTTTACGAGAAAGTCCTACCTTAAAACTATCAGTAAGCTATCTGATAGGACAGAGATCACCAGACAGCAGAATCGATGGAAACACAATATTGTGCTGTTTGGGTGTGGTTTCGCTTTAAATTCTGACGAAAACAGCTCCATGTTCCCTGCTTATCTAAACCGGAGGCGCCATCATTTCCATCCATCAGGGGAAAGTACTCAAGCCTTGCAGTTGTCTTCTCGTGGAAGACATTGACTTGCCATCTCCGTTAGTTGCCGGATTCAGAGTTCAACGTTTCATGGGGCCGATGGCCGCCGATTTACATAGTTTTCTCGTTCTGCGGTCTTCGGGGGCTGAAGCTGCCGCCATTAATTCTTTCGTTCTCGTTTACCATGACTGTGTACTTAGAGTGAAATACAACAGGCTAGAGGAAAGTGGGGACGGGATAGCTCAGTGGTCAGAGCACTCGCTTTCCCCCCAGCCAATGTTTGGCAGCATCGAGCGTGGTTATCACTTGGGCGGGTGACCGTTTGCGCGCCTTGGTACAGTTCCCCCAGTTCACCCAGCAGTAAATGTGTACCTGCCCTCTTTAGGGTCAGGGAAGATAAAGCAGCGAGGGAGAGGAGATGGGCGCCGCCCTCAAAATGCTGGCCCCTAGAAAAGTAGAGGTCTCTGACGCTTCGCTCCCCTACGGCCACATAGGTTATGTGACACCTTTACCCCTTTTAGAGGAAAGTGGACGACACAGGAGTGTGGGGCCAGAGAAAGGTGTATGTTAACAGCGGGTGGATGGCATGTTTCTTTGTTTTAATGCTGATTTGTTCATGCTGTAAAAATGCTTCTTTAGAAATTTAGATTCAACTTCTTGGATTCCTGTCACCTCTTTAGGAATACGGAAATCCATACGAAACATCAAAAAGTAAAAATCTTGGCTAAACTCTTTGAATTGGCGTGCGGCAATCGGTTATAATATGGAAACAAAGTTTCATAGAACAAACATGGCATTTCATCACTGAGAGTATTTTAGATTCTTTGGGCATTTCTCTATGTTGAGTAAAACTTCGCAGATTTGTTAATATTTCAGAGTATTTGGATAATTACCATAGTATTTTGGTAACATTTCTCTACTAGTCTCGTTGACGTGTGGAAAAATGCAATACAGTTTATCTTTTAATTGTAAATTCCAGTGTATACAAAAAGTCAGAGGCTAAGTACACGTTGAAACTTTCAACTTCCATTACACAGTTTAATAAGAAAGGAGGCACACATTAAGAGAAATTGCCAGATTTTTTCTCTTGCACGTGATGAAAGCGTCCTTTACCAGGAACCGATCTTTCTAGGAATCGAAGAGTACACCACCCAGTGCAAAACAGAACACGCAAGCCGCTTATACTTTGAAGTTAACCCGGGAAAGCTTTAGGATTGTCTTCGTGAGCTCTAAGATACTTGCAGCCGCATGCTCTAAGACGCTGTGCAAAATCTGTGATTGAGGACACCATGCTTTAATCAGGAGTTCCACCGGATCAAAGATGTCATGTCACATAGCACTACACCCACTACAGGTACACAGGTCTGAAGAAACTCTTTCATCATCAAAGGATTGTTCACGAAGGTTTACAAGCATGCGGGAGAAGTAAGGACGTCTCTGTACCTTTCTTCAAGACTTTTCCAACCGTCTTCAAAGTTGAAATCTGGCTATACCAAGATATTTGTTTTAAAGAAAAAGAGGAAAATGCCACAGAAAAAGTAGCTTCTTTAATGCATGTACCTCTCCTTGTTCATAGAACAAGCCTGTAAACGATGGTGGAAAGAGATCAAAAGGAGCTCCGTTTTTCACAGATTACAGCTAACGTTTGATTAAACCCTGTTGTAGATTCTAGAGGCTATTTCCCTTGCCATGTCTATTCTGGTAGACATGTCACTCTGTTAAAAAAAAGATAACAGTGCACTTTACAAGCTCGTTTCTGTTCCATGTCATAATATTTACTTCCAATATTGCTGTTGTTACTGATGTATGTATTTGTAGTTGGTTTGTGTGGCAGATGTCTATCGTTGGTTTTAAAATAGATTTTTGTTATAAAATGTGTGATTATCAGCTGAAGAACTGTTTTTTTCATTCTCGTGCCACCTTACGCCACTTCACTTTTTTTCTCTTTCACCCATTCATTTCCTGCTCTATTAACATCTCTCTCTCTCTCTCTCTCTCTCTCTCTCTCTCTCTCTCTCTCTGTCTCTTGTATGTCTGTCTGTATGTCTCTCTCACCAAAAACTGCTTTGTTGTCTGTTGTTTTGGTTTTGGGTTTTGTTTGTTTGTTATGTTTTTTAATAGTCCATAATCAGGGCAAGGGCCGATGAAACAAGTATGTGAATGCTAATCTGTAACCCTTGAAAAATAAAGATTGTTTATTCTTCTCTCGCTCCGTCTCTCTCTGTCTCTCTCCTGTCTCTTTCTCTCTCTCTCTCTCTCTCTCTCTCTCCTCTCTCTCTCTCTCTTCTCTCTCTCTCTCTCTCTCTCTCTCTCTCTCTCTCTCTCTCTCCTTGCTCACTATCATTCAGCCTGTTTTTTTCAGATTCCTTCTTTTGCTATTTGTTCTTTGAGCCCTCGTTTCTACCTCCATTCCTCTTTGCTTTTTCCTCTTTGTTTTGCATCTCATCTTCTAGAGTAAAGAGAGATGGGGGGGGGGGGGGGGGGGGGGGCATCCACACAATTGCCAAACTTGGCGTGACATGTCTGTTGCGGCAAGGGGAGAGAAGCATTGCGTGACTCACTGTCCAAGAAATTATATACCAGAGTGCAAAAAGGAAGGAGCATGCAGCTTTCTGGTTACACACAGCGTCTATGTTTGGCTTGCCATTTTGACAAAAAATGATGGCATTGAACCAGTCGCTATGCATTGATACTACATTATTGTGATATTTACAATACTGAAAGGCAGGTTGTTGTTTTTTCATTGTGGGTATTTTGGTTTTGGAAAGCAATTTTCAGATGTTTCTCAGCGAGGCCCCCCCCCCCCCCCAAAAAAGTAGACACATGCAAAATAGCCGAAAGCAGAAAGTAGTAAAAACAAATAGACAGACAGACCAGACAGACAGACAGACAGACAGACAGACAGACAGAAAGATAGACAGGCAGGCAGGCAGGCAGGCAGGCAGGCGAGAGAGAGAGAGAGAGAGAGAGAGAGAGAGAAGAGAGAGAGAGAGAGAGAGAGATGAGAGAGAGAGAGAGAGAGAGAGAGAGATCTTGTTCTAAATCTGGGATTTTTGTTACATGATATTTAGAGTGTTTCGAGTTTAACTTTGGCTCAGCGTTGGAAACCAAAGATATATTAAATTGTTATTATGCTTTAGAATGTTGAGATGAGATTTGTCTTTATCCGTGGACAAACTCCTAACACAACCGATATCCTCAATTAAGTGGGGGGGGGGGGGGGGAGTCCTCTCTCATCTCATCGGAGTGTGGCTGCCTATATTGAACGTATTTAACAACAGTCAAACATGTAGACTTCTCATCCAGTGTGTTCTTTCACAAAGATCCCCAAGTATGAAGGGTGAGGCTCTTCATCGCCGAACGCTCATACAGCAACTACTGTTGTCTGTTATATGAGCGAAAAAGCGGTACGCTGCCGTTAAGCACCTGACAAGTCAGGCCCAGCAGATCCGACTTCGACACACGAAGAATTGTTATCTTTTAAGTCTTTCTCGAAAAAAGGCAGTAAAATGGACCAAGAAGGCAGAACATAGACAAGAGGGAGGTGACATGAAGAAAAGGAACGAGGAAGAAACAAGGAGAGTGTTAGAAAAGGGATTTTTAGCACAGAATTTCCAGAAGGTTGAAATGCTATTTATACTGGCAAGGCCCCAGCATCCCCACGGGGGAGAGAAGAGTGAGATACAGCGCATGTTCTGAGTGATCCCAAGCGTGTTCAGCTAGCGAAAACGTAGCAGCATGGAATTAAAAGAGAACAACAACATCCAAAAACAAGTGCAGTTTAGAATCGATTCGTACCAACAGCAGTAGTGTCAAGCTGAACGTGTCTCAGCTAGGAGACAGAGATTGACCACGTGGGGTTTGGAGACATGGACCAGGAATAGCAAAATGGAGATGGCGGAGGGTTGTGGGTGTGGTGTGTGTGGGGGTGGGGGGGGGGGGGCGGAGCGGCAGGGGAGCATATCAGCGGGGATCTTTTGGTCATGCATATTGGAACGCGCCAGGGCCAGCATTTTGCATTTCCTGTTTTCAGGATAAAGGCTGTGCTGTGAATGAAAGGACACGAGAGAGAGAGAGAGAGAGAGAGAGAGAGAGAGAGAGGGAGGAGGGAGGGAGGAGAGAGAGAGAAGAGAGAGAGAGAGAGAGAGAGAAGAGAGAGAGAGAGTAGAGAGAGGAGAGAGACAGAGAGAGAGAGAGAGAGAGAGAGACAGACAGACAGACAGAGAGAGAGAGCGGGCAGGCAGACAGACAGACAGGCAGGCAGGCAGGCAGACAGACAGACAATGTCTGGGCCTTTTAAAATCTACAGTGTTTAGATTCTGTAAGACTGCACCTAAAACAAATCAACTGTTAATCAACCATTTACTATTTTTTGTTCCTTCTTTCGCTTTTATTTCATGTGACTAATTCTTTTATCGATCTATAGTTCAATTTATCTAATATTTTGCGAGTGTGAGGTTGTAGACTTTTTGTGATTTATTAACATTTGCTTTTTGGGGGTTAATATTGATACTATTATGTAGGTTTAGTTTTCTTCAAGTGATGATCAAATCGCCAAAACATTGAGTCTACTTAAAACTCCAACAGATGAATGAGTGCTTTAAATCTTGCCGCATTGATTTTTAAACAGTTTTGTTTTCATAGTTTCAATCTGAGCTTCAATTTTCAACGAGATGACAGCCCTTGTAGGGTCTCTCAGATCTATAAGGCAATAAACATCATGACTAATGCATCTGGTTAATCTAAGGGACGCTACCCCGTCTTCACTGCCGTCATAGCGATAGTATACATCATCTCCGATGTCAAAAGTTATGGGCGGGATTGAATTCTCTCCCCTCGGGTCTTAAGACCGATACTGCAATCTCAAGTGAGGAATGATTGCTGTTTCACCACGGTTCGTTTATTTCTTGGTCTAGGGGTGCAAAGGTGGCTATCATTTTTCTCCGGATTTCTTTCACACACTTTCTTATTTTGATTGAAAAGATTTTGAGAGAAAGAAGCCTGATTTGTGGGTATGTGATGCGATCTGTGTAGATTACAGTTTTTTTGTTTGTCTTTGGTTCAAATTTGAATCATTATTGCTTTTAGTTGTGTAGTAAAATGTCGTTAGAATCGGTTTACTCGGTAGACATTTCTCAGGAACAACCATTTATAACTCGCGGAGTAAGGGAGATGATGAGTGGAGATGGATTTTTTTTCCAAGGGGACAGACACCAGTATACGTGTGTTCTCTCGGTCTACCCTCCTCTCAATTTAACGTGTCATGTTTTTGCATCCCTCTCTTATTTTGAATAGTATATCGCCCCTTTCCTTCTTTGAAAAAAGGAGATACAAGTAACTGAGAGAGAAGAGGAGGAGAGAGAGAGAGAGAGAGAGAGAGAGAGAGAGAGAGGGGGGGGGGGGGGTTCGGGGGAGAGAGGAGAGAGAGAGAGAGAGGAGAGAGAGGAATTTTATTTCACGATAGTAATAGATAAGAAAAGAATTTTTATCCATCAGATAATAGAAAACAGAAAGCAAACACCAGTAACAAATAGGAAAACATTGAAAGGCAAACATGAGGAGATAGATAGATAGAAGATAGATGATAGATGAGAGAGAGAGAGAGAGAGAGAGAGAGAGAGAGAGAGGAGAGAGAGAGAGAGAGAGAGAGAGAGAGAGAGTAGTAATTAATTCAACGCCTATTTACCCAAGTGATTTTAGACCCAAAAAGTTAAAAGAGCAGACATTTGGGCAACAAGATAAAGTTACAGCATGACAACATTCTACAAATAACTGATTACCAGACTTTAAACGAAGGCCAAAACAGTCTCCACTGGTATTAATGGTTCAAATAGCAACTGTTTCAACGGATGTTTAGGCACACAGATAATGGGTTTGTGTTAATCTCCCCAATGTAAAAGTATATCGCCATTAGTAATATGATCACCACGAGCACAGTTTTATTTTCAGCACACAGTTTGTGTTCTTTGAATCGTTTATCCTCAATGAAATTAAAAACTAATTCTATATCCGATGGACAATAACAAATTTTTGCAGTTACAGCAACCAGAGTCTTTGCAGTAAGCGTACCGAATGTCGCGCGCGCGCGTGTGTGTGTGTGTGGCGCGCGCGCGCACTTTGTGCGTGTGTGTGTTGTCGTTGATGTCGTCGTCGTTGTTGTTGTTGTTGTTATTGTTCAATTTAAAATCTATCCACCTTTGGTACTATTAGACGTAAGCAAAAAACCCGAAGAAAACAAACAAAAGATTTAAAAAAATGTGTGTTTGTGTCGTGCATGCATGCGCACGACACTCTGTGCGTGTGCGTGTTGTGCGTGCTTGTGTGTATGTGTGGTGCGCGCTTTGTGTGTTTCTATGTGTGTCGTGGTTTGTGTATGTTGTGTATGTATGTGTATTTGTACGCGCACGCGCGCGTCTCCCTAATCTAAGCTCTCTAGAACCTAAAACAGGAAAGGCATTAGATGGCATTCCAGTTAGTGATCTCTACTGATACCACCTTGTAGCTCAGACCTGAGTTTTCTCTCTTCGTTTCTTTCTTTTTGGTCACAGTGTGTGTGGTTTTTCCCCGTTCTTTTTGTTACCGTTTTCCCAACCTTGATCCCGCCATGTCACCTCCGGTCTTTGCGTGTGGGCAGAGTAACTCCCCTTCTTCGTAAGTTGCGTAATTTCCGGTACAAAGGATTATGGGATTTTTTCCTTTCCAGTGACAGGTCACGCTAAATTTTGCTGTTGTGTGCATTTCTTTGTTTTTTGGGAGGAAGTTTGGACACACACAGACACACACACATGCACGCACGCACACACGCATGTATACACACACATACACACACAGACTCTCTCTCTCCTCTCTCTCTCTCTCTCTCTCTCTCCTCCCTCCCCTCTCTCCACACACACACACATAATACGTGCGCTGGCTTTCTTCCTTGCTTGCTTCTCTACATGGGATGAGCCACACTAGAAACAACTTGAAAAGCAAACACATTTGACTGGAGAAGCTTTCAAAGAGTGCATTTCCTTCTTTATAAAAGGGTGGCTCACAAGCCAACCTTACAGAGATGGAGAGCAGTTAACTCTTTCATGACTACGCTGAACACAGCCAACGATCAGATATTTCCCAGATTGTAACTCTGTCCAGGAACTGCACATCACGGGCTTAGACCTTGACAAGAGACTCATAGAACAGAACGCATGCCGAGGAGATAAGACGCTATCGAAACCTCCCTTCCTCAGCAT
>CM054140.1:65159888-65172388 GCA_028751875.1 Rapana venosa | reverse complement strand
CCCTTTTCAAATACCCCCCCCCCCAAAAAAAAAAACCCCAACAAACACAACAACAACAACAAGCAAACAAACAAATAAAAGAAAACCCTAAAAACAGCCCCCCCCCCTCACCACCCCCCCCAACCCCCCCCCCCCCCAACCAAAACAACAAAAAGTAAACGAAAATACAAAACCAACAAAAAGAAGAAAAAAGAGAAAAAAACAACAACAACAACAAGAACAACAACAAAACCAACAAAAATAACAAGAGAGAGGGAGAGAACACTGAACAGATTTTATTGTACTTCGGCCTTGGGCCACTTTACAAAATATGTTTGGGGAGACAGACAGACAGAAACAGACAGAGAATGGGACAGACATACAGACAAAAAAAAGAGGAACTTGGACACACACAGGCAGAGAGACATGCTGACAGAGTCAAGGACACGACAACAAAACCACAACCAGACCTGTGTCTCCTAAAACAAAAAGCATCTCTGCGAATCTGTATACCGGAAATTACGCAGGTTATGAGGGAGGGAAGCTACTCTGGCTGCATGCAGCCTCTGCAAGGAGCCTGCAGAGATCACATCTGGAGAATGGCAAAAGAATAGACATGGGGAGAGAAAAAATGTTTTCGGGATCTGGAATCTGGGGGGCAACATCAGTATGGCTTACCTGCCAAGTGGAACAACACTGCCAAGGAAGCTAATGCACTTCCTGTTCTTACGTTGTAGGAAGTGTTGATGCGGGGTGCACGTGTACTTCAGCACACGCAAGAGGGCGCGCGCACTCACACTCAGACACGCACACATACCGTGTTTATCTCTCTCTCTCTCTCTCTCTCTCTCTCTCTCTCTCTCTCTCTCTCTCCACACACACACACACACACACACGCACCCACGAGCAAAAGACACCTGCACGTGGGCAATTTCTCTCTCTCTCTCTCTCTCTCTCTCTCTCTCTCTCTCTCTCTCTCTCTCTCTCTCTCTTCTCTCTCTCTCTCTCTCTCTCTCTCTCTCTCTCTCTCTCTTACATACACTCACATACACAATTTCAGAAATTTTAATTTTGATTTAGTTTTCAAAGTATGCTATTAGAATCTATTATAACTTTATGCTGGCTAAATATTCAACAAAATCTTGTTTTTTAAGCCTGTGACGCAATGGCATATCTTTGAAAAGTCAAGTTTTATGATAAACCCCTCGCTTCTCCAGAGGTACAGACCAACACCAATGAATCATTTGGGTATTGTGTTCTGGAGTTGCCAAACTTCCAACCAAAGAAAATCACCCCGACCCTGAGTTCTCTCCTCCTGGAAGAAATGGACTCGTCCAGTGGCTCAGTCACAGGAACCCGAAATGCAATATTTCATGTGACTAATGGCTTCCTCTTCCTGTGGTTCACGCAATTTCTCGATCCTCAAGAGCAAAGGTCGCCATCATTTTTCTCTTTTGGTCTTTTGACACTTTTGTGATTGGGTTGAAAAGATATGGACAGGGGTGCTGGGAGTTTCATTGAAGAATTCTGATGATCATGGATATGAATTTCGTTTTGATTTTACTCCATGTTATTGTGAAACGGAATAGTTAGTTATCAGTGCTCGCAACGTTGTAAGCAAGTTTTATCTAAACCTAAAAATTGGGCATGGGAGTTTTATGAATGGAGAAAGGAAGACATGTATTTCAATGCTGCGTTTTTTCCCTTAACATGAATGAAAGTTTGAATATAAAAAAAGGATGATTGTAGAATTTTGAACGCTATTAAAACCATCGATGAAGTTTATAAACCAAAACATACAGTTCATTCTTAGATCATTTCACCCAGATCAAATCCAGCTAGGCATTTTTTTTGTTTGTTTGTTAGTTTTTTTGCCATGTTTGTTTGTGTTTTGGCTTATGTAGAGTAGAGGGCGCCTTCCATTGCATGCACCAAGGAGAATTACTCAGTAAACCATTGTCTCTCTTGTGGAAGAAATTAACTCGTTCACTGGCTTAATCCCAGCACCCAGAATGGCATCTCTCTGTTGACTAATGGTTTCCAAGCCTGCAGTTTCGTAGGTCATGCAAACCATGGTATAAAAGGTCACTGTAGTCGTTCTGTCCTCCATCTCCATCAACCCTTGTAGCAGCACTGAATACAATAATGAGGCTACACATACTGGATGGCAAGTTTGTGGGCAATGCTGTTTTCCATGTCTCGTTCATATTAAGCATCCGTACTCTAACTTCAGATGATTATTTTTGCGTTCAGTGTAGAGTACATTTCTTATGCTAAGAGCTTGTCGTGGCTAAAAATATTAAAGCTTTTGTAAAGCATCACACAGTGTAAATGTGAGCCCTGTCATTTTGCATGTTTCAATAACTGACAAAGCTAAATGGCCTCGATTGGGGAATAGTGTTGAACGTAAGACTTTTTACAAGGAAAAGTTTGTTTGTCTCAGAGGAATTTAACTATTAATCATGTCACCCATGTTCAAAGTTTACCTTTCACACATTTTAAGCAAGTTTCTTTTGCTGCTTGCTTTTAGGGGATAGTTTTTCAGAACCGCAGGGAAATTAATGGTGAAGGACTTGTTGCCCCGCTTTGTTGTGTTCATTCATCATGTGTTCACTGTTTTGTAAAATTCTGACGTGTGAAATGTCAAAGCAGTCCAGGGACTGATATCCTGTAGGGAGCCTCAAGAAGTGCATTGCCAGTTTTGTGATTATAGCAACAACAACAATGATTACAACAACAATAGTAGTGTAGATAATGTAGTCATAGTAGTTTTATAACGATAATGATAATTTTAGTATGCTTCACATGCTAACACAACACTTATTTGCTTGTTTCTTTAACAATTGTTAAAAGTGAGTTTATCATTTATTTTACTTATTCTTTCATTTCGGAGATTTTATTTATTTATTTATTCTTTATATCGAGGATAATGGAATAAGCACTCATGTGCTTTTTTACACCCAGTCCCCGTGTGTATGCGGTTTTGTAAATTTTGTCATCTGTTTCCAGAGATAACAGAGTCAGCTCTCTAGTGCTTTTTTTTACACCCACTCCCCGTGAGTTTGCAGTTTTAAAAAATGTCATCCATTCTCCTTGGCACAAATGGTCTACTCTTCCAAAAGACGGAACAGGTTTCAACGTGTTCGCAAAATGTTTTTGAGTGCATTCGCACAAGGGGCCACGGTTTATAGACTCATCCGAAGGAGCTGATCGTCAGTCATGTGTTATGTTTAATTATGTTCTGTTATTCCCATTTACACTTCAGCTACGCCACACGGTATCAAACTTCGTGCTCAGAATCAGTAAGCTGTATTTCACACACAATCACTACATTCCCCCACATGACCTTGTCTGAAGATGTATTTACTTTTCTGCCGCGGTCATAATTGGGTTTTTTCTTAATTCCCAAGTTAGTACTTGGATGAAAAGACTTCGGAAAAACGTTCCACGCTATCTTGTTGCAGACTGGGAGACGGTTTCTTTTTTCAAACCTTCCTGGTTCAGCGACAGTGTCTGTCGCTGGTTTAATGTCTGCTGGATTGGCGGGGAATTCAAAGCCGTTGGGGGAGAGGCTATTGATTGGCAGTCACTTGATCCTGTCGGCGCCGAAGATTTGATTTTGAGAGTTAGCTTGTATGTTTTGTGCACACACCCCTTGCTGTGGTTGCGTTTTCTTTTCATTTTCTTACGGTGACTCTATATCTGTCATTCTGTAAGTTTGTGTGTTCCGCTGTCGTGTGAAAATCGGATTCAGGTTTGGAACAGTTTTAGGACTTGTTTTTTCTCTCTATCTGTTTTAGTAGTAGAGATCTAAGTCCCTGTTTTCCTGTAGAAGTCTTCAACCATTGTGCCAGTACTGTGTTTTCTGTGTATGTGTGTGCCAGACTGTTTTCTTGTTAGCACAGACATCTGTGTTTTTATTTATTTATTAGACTTGTTTTCTTTTATTTCTGGACACAGCAATCCAGGCAAATTCAGTGTCTATCCTAGATTGTCTGTCTGTTGCTTCAGTGTTTAGGATCGCTGCCTGTTATGTTGTAGAGAGTATTTATTTGTCGTTTTTGTCTGTTTGTTTGTTTGTTTTGCATTCCTCGGCTAGAGTTTCAAGCTTCAGCACTTGTGAGGTTTTGAGGATGACACCGATTTTACCGCGTTATTTTTATTTATTTATTTCATGAACAGTTGTGTTTTTCAGTCATTTAATGTAATAATCTAGTAATTATGTACATTTAAAACTGAAGGTTAAAAAAAAAAAGTCATTGATTTACTCTCCAGCTTCTCCATTCTCTCTCTCTCTCTCTCTCTCTCTCTCTCTCTCTCTCTCTCTCTCTCTCTCTCTCTCTCTCTCTCTCTCTCTCTCTCTCTCTCTCTCTTTCTCTCTCTGTCTGTCTGTCTCTCTCTCTCTCTCTCTCTCTCTCTCTCTCTCTCTCTCTCTCTCTCTCTCTCTCTCTCTCTCACCCAAACGAAGGAGTTTTCATTAACCTCTTCTCGTGGCTTTTTTTTTTATAGGATAATTTCTTTTCGAAAATTCCATCAGAACCCATCAGTAAATTGATTTAGAAAGAAAAGCTTTTTTTTCGCTGCGCACGTCGTGTTAACTTCATTTCGGGGTGGCTTTGTGGCCGCGCTGGGAGACATTTTTCATCCTAGCCCACGTCAGCATGTGTCGGCCGTTTTGTTTGCCCTTGCACGGTTGTCGTCGTTTGAGGATCAAAGCTATTAGTGAGAGGCCATTGATCTTCAGCTTGTCTTGTCAACAGCCTGGGTTGGGTTTTGAGAGTTAATTTGTGTGTTCAGTTTCCAGGACCTTTATTCTTTCTGTTGGGTTTGATCGAAATTGTGTTTTCTGGTTCTGTGTGGGTTTCTTTGTAAGACTGATGCTCTTCTGTTTATTGATTGATTCACATCTGGATCGTTTGTGCAGTGTAATGGTTGTTTCGAAAGTCTTTGTTTCTGTGCTGTTTTAATGTTGGCAACAGGTTGGTTGGTTTCATCTGTTGGTTTGTTTTCTCTCAATCAAAATTGTTTATTCGAAATTTTCCATAAATAGTGCCGTTAAAATGAGCAAGCTGAAAAGAAACCCTGCGAAAACATGGAGAAGACAGAAGTGTGTTGCACTAGTACCAGCCATGTTAAATGGGGATATCACATAGACGTTTAGAAGATCGCTGGTTGAATCCTGACTTGCACCAAAATGGAGGTGAGAAGAAAATGATTGGTGCAGGTCAGATAGGATTTCATTGTTTACAGTTTTGCTAAAAGAAGTACCTACTCCTCTAAAGTGTGTTTTATGTTGCAATCTCCATGTTATCTTCATTGACTTATTTTTAGGTGACTGGCATACAAAATGATAGCACAACATTTTTGTTTCTGATTGGCTGGGCTCATTATTTGAACATAGAGATCTCTAATCCTCTGCATTCCATAGACATGGGCATTGCTTTTGTAATCAGTCAGAAGACGATCTCTTCTGTTTTTGTCATGATTTTTGCCCACATTTTCCCTTCTTCTAGTAAAAAAAATTGTATGACACTGTTATTTTCTCTAAACTGATGGCTTTAGACTTTTATTCTCTTCCTTTCTTCCTTCTTCTGTATTGAGGTCACCATGAGACCAGAGCAATGGGGTCCACCGAATCAGAGGCAATTTTCTTCTATTGCATGAGGATCAATGAGGATGAGGATGATGCCATGCTGCTGCTATGAGAGTGCATGTGCTTTGAGAATTATTGACAGGGATGTACTCTACGCCTCCTATCATAAGATATCGTGGCTTCAACCGGGCCCGAGAGACACAGACACCAGCAGTGTTGGTCAAGTAATTTGAGCAACGCGCTCAAAATTGCATTTGTAAAGCGAATGAAGCTCGACTGTATGGCCCTAGTCTTCCCAATGAGTCCATAGCAAACCCACTCTGGGTAGGAGCTGGCTTGAATTCGAAAAATCCCTATGGTTCTAATGGGATTCGAACCCGCGACCTCCCAATCGTGAACCCACGGCGCTAACCATCGTGCCATGGCGGTGGTTTTGGTCAATGCTAGATGGTCCCAAATCAGCACTTGAGCTAACAGATCTGTGAAACTTTTCCATGTTTCGTGTATCTTTGATATGGTTTGCCTTTAATTCTTCCCACATAGGCGTGTATTTGCTATTTTATCATTATGTCTGCTGGGCTGGAAGAGTGTATTGGTTAGGGACTATCGATTGATAGCTCGTAGGTCTCGCCGATTTGGCCCTGGAAGTTAATTTGTATGTTTTGCTCACTTTTAGATTCGAAAGTTTTCTTTTTAATTTTATTTTTTATAGATCTAGATCTATGTTTTCTTTAAAGTTTTGTATCAATGACTGTTTTTCTGTCAGTCTTTCAACGATTTTCTTTTGTCACTAGTCCTGGTATCGATTCAACTTTGAAACAGTTGTATTGTTGTTTTTCTTTACTTGGGTCATAAGCAAATCTGGTGTATACTTGTCACATTTTTAAAAGATAGGTCAAAGGAAAGTGACGACTATTATCTCACTTTCAAAAATTATGTCATATGATGGTGACTAGGAATGGTGTGACGTAGTAGGATGCACTCTTGTGACTCTTTTAAATCTGGCCTCAAGACATATTTGTTTCAAACCTAAGAATTTCCTCTCCTGTTTCATTTCATAGCTATCCCTGCTTTTCAACAGCCAAAAATTCCATCACCCTGCCAAAGTGTATAACATGTGTGTGTGTGTGTGTGTGTGTGCATTTGGACTTGTTAGAACTACTAGACTACTTGCTATTGGTCGCATGACTGTGTAAGAATGAGTTGAGTGCAAGCGCTTTGATTTGTCTGTGCAAGATACAGCGCTATATAAATTCCATTTATTATTATTATTATTATTATTATTATAAGGAGTGATTTTGAAGCTTGTTGGAAGAAATTCTGAGTCTCATCAAATTAGTACAAAGAGTGACAGACCATTCAGATCTGGACTAATGTACCTTTGGAGAATATAGAAAGAAAATTGTTTTGGGGGATAGACAAACAGAACTGTCTTGCTGTTATGTTGGAGCAGAATGCTGCTATTTATGGTTTTTCTGTTGTAAGCTACAGAGTAAGGAAGAATAACTTTTTAGAAACCAAATCTGCCTTTCTTTGACTGTGAAATAGCACCCACTGCTAAAACAGAACCATTAATTTTCATTTACAGTAACTACATTCTTAATAACCATTGTAGTGAAAAGTAGTTCCAGATGTATCTACTGTTTTTTGGTTGGGGGCTGTGCCATGGCTATTGTACAGCTTATTTGACTTAACGAGTGTTTTTAAAAAATTCATTTATTCATTATTTGCTCAATTGTTTAATACTCAACTGCACTTAATGTGGTTATCTATATCTATTTTTCTCACACTTTTTGCCTTTAAAATCAAAACCGTGTAGCTGTATGTAGTAACCCCATACACAGATACAGTGCAATTATTGTTTACGGGTTTCTTTTCCTCTTATTGCACTGATGAGACACTTCCTTCGCTCTTTGTTGTTAAATTGATTCAGTTGTTTTGCTCTACGTCAACTCATGTGTGAACTGATTCGAAAAAAATCCCGCTCCCACAATATGCATCATGTTGGTTTCATTTTGGGACGGCTTAGCTGGGCAGCTCGGAGATAGGTCTGATAAGTTCATCTCGGCATGTGTCTAAGCTTTTGTTTGCGTTTGCGCGACGGTGGTTTGAAGATCAAAGCTGTTAGCAGGAAGCCATTGATCTTCTGCGTGTCTTGTCAACAGCCTGTTTTGGTTTTTGAGAAAGTTAATTTATATGTTCATCGTCCAAGGCTGTGGTTTTTTTTAAATCGGCTCTTCTCTCCGTTGGCTTTGATTTAAGTTGGGCTCTGTGGTCCCTTTGAGGGTTTATTTTTGTGTTTGCTGTGATTTGTTTTATTTCAGTGTGATGGGCCTTTGTTTCACAGTCTTGTCTGTTTGCATTGAATCATATGGTGGTTGTTCTTTGGTGTTTTGGGAAGCCTTTGTGTCTGTGGGTTTGAATGTTGGCGACTGGTTTGTTCTCTCTTTTGTGGTTTTGTTAGTTTGTTCATTTTCTTGTAAGGGTCTGATTAAGACAGCTGTGTGTTTCCCATGCGAAGCGTTGACGCCCCCTCCTCTTCCCCTTGTCTAACCTAACTTATCAACCAATGCATTCAGTACATATAAGCTATCAGAATGTTCACATAATGAAAATAACAATGGGGATGTTGGTGAAGATGATTAGCCATTCTTGGAAAGCGCAAAATCTTGCATTAGCAACTCACTGTGCCGTATTTACAGTTTTGGTTTGAGTACATGAAGCTTGTTAATACATTCTCTCTCTCTCTCTCTCTCTCTCCTCTCTCTCTCTCTCTCTCTCTCTCTCTCTCTCTCTCTCTCTCTCTCTCTCTCTCTCTCTCTCTCTCTCTCTCTCTCTTCTCTCTCAAAGTCCTTCGGATGAGACTATAAACCGAGGCCCCGTGTGCGAACGCATGCAGAACATCTTGCGCACACGTTAAATCCGCTTCCGCGTTTCGAAAGAGTAGGCCATTGTGTGCCGGTGGGAACAGATTACAAAATTTACAAAACCGCATACACACACACAAGTAAATCAAGCCATTAGGCAATCCCATAAAATTGATAATTATCAGATAGAGATGGCCATGGTGGTGAGGATTACCCTAAGAACACTTCTAGTTAGATGATAACTTACAACCGAATAGAAGTGTGTACTTAGAAACTCTTGTAGTCAGATGAAACTAGATTGTTTATAGCTTTGTTGTTGTTGTTGTTGGTGTTAATGTTACACATTTCCCAGCTTAATGCTCAAGAGGACAACAAGAATAATTATACTCTGACTCACTTGTTCACTCTTTGTATCAATATCAGACTGTGGCTACACACTGGACGAGAAGTTTGCGTGTATGGATGTTTTAAAGTACCCTGCCATTAGCAGCATTACTCCGAGTTTGAGTCTCTAAGCCTCTTTTGTCTTAAACGTGTGATTTTATTGGATTTTTGTCTCTTACATTGACTCAAGAGAAAGCTGTGTCTCGTTTCTGTTAAGGTAATGTTTATATGGTAAGGCATTTTTTATATGGTAATCAGTTTGTGAGTGAAGCGATTACAGAAAGTGCTATTTCTGCAGACTCTGTGTTGACTTCACATTGGAGTGGCTGTATCATGGCCCTGGGAGATATTTTCATTCCATTCAGTTTAGCGTTCGTCTGGGTTCTTTTTTTTCTTCTTTAGCGTTTGTGGGGGTGGTGGTTTTTAGATCAAAGCTATTAACCAGAAGCCATTGATCTTCGATTCGTTTTGTCTACGGCCTCCTCAGTTCGATTTGCGGGAGTTAATTCGCGTGCTGTGTGCTGATTGTTTTTCCTTCGTTTGTTTGCTGTGAACTTGATTCCCTGATCCCGTTTTCGTTTTTTGCCTGCTGCTTCTCTGCTTCATTGAATCACTGTTTCGTTCATGGTTTTTACTGAATTTACACATTTGTCTTCTCTCTGCATCTGTGTTGAGTTTTTGTGCTTGTAGCTTTTCTGTTTACCTTCACATTAGATTAACCTGTGGGTTGCTGAGACAATTAATTTTTCCCATACCAAGTCAGCTATGATTAAAGCGATTTCTGGGGAAAAAAAGCACTTTCTTCTGCATGCGAGCATCAAGTTAACTTCATTTGGGACTGGCTTTGTTGGAGCGCTGGGAGACATTTTTCATTTACCCCAGCTTTAGTGGATGTCTGCTGTTTTGGTTTAGCATTGCATGAGGCAGTTTAGAGATTCAAAGCTATTAGTTTGAGGTCACTGATCTTTAGCTTTTCTTGTCATTGGTCTGAATCTGTTGTGTGTTATGCGCTTTTCTAATGGTATTTCCCCACTCTTCCCTAACTGTTGTGACTCTCATTGAAGTTTGTTTTATTATGATGTTCTTACTGAGATGATGGGCGACGGGATAGCTCAGAGGTCAGAACACTCGCTTTCCCCCAGCTAAGGTTAAGCAGCATCGAGCGTGGTTACCACTTGGGTGGGTGACCATTTGCGCGTCTTGGCTTCTGTACAGTCCCCCAGTTCACCCAGCTGTAAATGGGTATTTGCCTCTTTAGGGTCAGGGAAGATAAAGCAGCGAGGGAGAAGAGATGGGCGCCGCCCTCAATATGCTGACCTCTAGAGAAGCTGAGGTCTCAGATGCCTCACTCCTCCACGACCACTTAGGTTATTGGACACCTTTACCTTTAACGTTTAATGTGAGGATTCCCTGTCAGTTTTCTTCATTGTATCATCATTATTTTTGTAGTTGAAACTGTCCAGCAGGTTTTGTTTCTGTGCATTACAGTGAATCACTTCGACCTATAAGCATGTTTAGTTTTCTGATTCTCTTGCATATCCGATTGCTTAAAGAAATGTTTGTTTGAGCTGAAAGCAGATATAAAATAAGATTTAGGAGCAAGCGATGAATGAAGCGAAGGGGAGCGAACAGAGCTTTAAAATCATCACTCATATTGGCAGGGACTCAGCTTGGGAATTAAGGATAGCTCCCTATTTGTTCTCAGTGAGAATGACAGGGAGATGCCTGCTGACAGGTCAGATGAAATCAAATACTTTATAGCTACGCCGTCAGCTGAAGCCGTAGTTTATGGGAAAAGTGCTGATTTTATTAACTTCAGGGGAGATTAAAGCACAGAATCAGGTCTTATAAATTTCAAATTCTTTATTTTCTGTCACCCCTTTAGGGATATGGAGGATTTTACACAATATCAATGAGCAAAATCATAATCAAACATAATATAATAATAACTGAATATAGATTGTTTGTTTCTGATTCTGTAGGCACTGGATTTATCATTTGAACACGAATATTTTTTATAACGCAGTTAACTTTAAAGATGATTTGCATACCAAATTAGGTCTCGTTGCTTCTGTTGGATAAGCGCCATCATCTAGACACAATTATCATCACCATCTGGACGCAATTATCTCTACCATCTGAACGCAATTATAGCTATCTCTTTTCATATTATGTCTTGGGCAAAGTCGGTCACACACGCGAAATCTCACCATTGGTGTACCTCAGAGCTCTAGCCGAGGAACGAAAAGAATAAAAAATCATGTCAATGGCCATACTTTCTCTGACTTGTCGGCAGATTATCCATTAAGTTTTTATCATTTTGTTTGCACACGTTTTCCCTATTCCAACAAATCACTTGACATCATTATTGTCCCTGACCCGATGATATTTTTATCTTTATTTTTCGCCCCTTTCTATTTCTTTTTATTTTCTTTCCGATGTGTTATTTTTCTCATTGTTTTTTAAAAAATTATTATTCTTTGTTTTTCCCCACTCAATCAATCAAACAGTCTGTCTGTCTGTCTGTCTATCTGTCCATCTATCTACCTATGTATCTATCTGTCTATCTATCTATCTATTTATCTATCTATCTGTCTGTCTGTATATCTGTCTGTATATCTGTCTCTGTCGATCTATCTATCAATCTATCTATCTATCTATCCATCCATCTATCCATCCATCTATCTATCTATTTCTCTATCTATCTATCCTTTCTATCTGTCTGTCTATATGTTTGTCTGTGCGACTTTCTCTGTTTTTATCACGCAACAAAGCGTTTAATTTCGTTGAATCGCGCTCTTTTTGGGGTTTTTGTTCGTCTTTATCTATTTTACAGATTATGCCCTTTTCATATCTGTTTGATCTTTTCCATTTCCCCCCTGTTTTCTTTTAAAGTTCCATTTTATTAAGTTTTCTCGTTTAGCCAAGCAACTAATTGTTCAGAACAATTACATTCTTTTCTCTCTCTCTCTCTCTCTCTCTCTCTCTCTCTCTCTCTCTCTCTCTCTCTTCTCTCTTCTCTCTCTCTCTCTCTCTCTCTCTCTCTCTCTCTCTCTCTTCTCTCTCTCTCTCTCCCGAAGCAGTGTTAGTGTTTTATGTTTGTGTTTTTCCTGTTGACATAACATCAGACTACATCAAACCTCTTTGCTGTTCAGACAATTTTTACAAATTTTTGTCCCTCCCCTGCTGGCTAAATCAGCTCTCCTGGTGAAGCGATTTCGGAAAGCACTTTCTTCTGCACGCATCATACTAACTTCATTACAGGGGGCTTTGTCAGGGCCCTGGGATGACATTTTTCATTCCAGTCCTCTTTAAATGTGTTTCTGATTTTTTAGGTTGTTGGTTTGCTTGTTGTGTTTTCTGTTTGTTTGTTTGTTTTGCGTTTGTTTGCGCGGTGTTGGTTTTCCGATTGACACCATTAACCAGAGGCCATTGATCTTCGACTCGTCTTGTCCACGGTCTGGGGTTGAGTTTGGGGAATAGATGTGTGTGTGTGTGTGTGTGTGTGTGTGTGTGTGTGTGTGTGTGTGTGTGTGTGTGTGTGTGTGTGTGTGTGTGTTGTTTTCAGTGCTCTCACTCTGTCTCCCGTCTCTTGGCTTTTATTGAACTTAGATTTTCTGAGAGTGTCACTTTCTTTCTAGGTCTACACTTATTATTATTATTATTATTATTGTTGT
>CM054140.1:65147388-65154888 GCA_028751875.1 Rapana venosa | reverse complement strand
ACCGCCAAGGTCACGGGTCTGATGATGATGTTGTGATTGTGGACGGGATAGCTCAGCGGTCAGACCACTTGGATGGGTGACCGTTTGCGCGCCTTGGCTTCATTACATCCCCCAGTTCACCCAGCTGTACACGGGTACCTGGCCTCTTTAGTGTCAGGGAGAGTAAAGCAGCAAGAAGAGGAGATGGACGCCGCCCTCAATATGCTGGCCCCTAGAGAAGTGAGGTCTCTGATGCCTCACTTCCGTACGACCGCATAGGTTATGGGACACCTTTACTTTTATGCGTATATTAAATATACATGCCACGATTCTGTACATTTCGCGGGTCGAGGAAATACGGATGTACCAAGCATAATTATACCTTTGAATGAACAAAAGCGTTGATTTATTAAGCTAGTGAAGCAAGTACTAAGTGGATAGTTTGGGGGACATCATATAATGTAGTGTTACGTGGAATACTCTACACTTTCGACACTTGTCTGGGAAGCTGAAGAAAGAAAACTTGTGCAACTTAGTTGGTTAAGAAGGAGTCTGTAGGTGAATACTTGAAGTGTTTAAAGTTAAGCGATAGAAAAGAAAATGAGTCAGACAGAGATTCAGAGAGAAGGATGCCAGTGGGAGAGCTGTTCATGTCAAGCATGATTGTCTACATACTCGTTCAAGGTACAAAAGTGGCTGTCTAATTTCTTCAAAGTTTCTTGAGAAAAAAACCAAACCTAAGTGTGCGTGAAAATAAAAGAAAATGTACTGTTTCTATCGAACCAACTTTCCTACGTTTCTCTCTCTCACTTTTCTTTTCTACATTCTTTGGAAGGTTTTCTCACGATGACGTCAATTTTTCTCATGATCTTGACTACGACATCAGTCTATTAGTGTAAAAGACCCAAGATTGACGCCAACATCTGCAGACTGGAACTGAAGGGGTTGAGATATTTAAGGAAAAGATGGAGAGCATGGATCTATGGGTATTGGGGAGAGAGAGAGAGAGGGGGAGGGGGGGGGGGGGGGGGTTCAGAGAGAGAGAGAGAGAGAGAGAGAGAGAGAGGATGGGTGAGACCTACTGTATGTACAGAGGTGGAAGAAGAAGAAGAGGGAAGGGAAGGGAGTGACACTAAAAACCCGCCAGGCCCTGTCCACACGACTGACTCCCCGTAACTATCATCCCAGCAGTCGAGGATTGACTCTGCTCCGGCCTTTCATTTCCTGCCTGCTAGACACGGCTCCTCTCAGTCCGGAACGAGCAAAGCTCTCTTTTCCTGGCGGAGTTTTTGTTGAGACCGGCAACCGAAACGAGCGCGAGCCGCCCATCAGCGAGGCCTGGGAAACAATCAGATCTGTCCGCGGTAGATTGTGCAAGTCTGGAAGGATGGGAGCTTTAGCTGTTGTGGTGATCCTGCTTTGGTTTATCTTCCTCTTCCCTGTTTTTGATTTGTGTATGGCAAATTTTTTGGGGTTGGATGCTTATGTGGGTTATTGGTACAGGGAGTTGTGGATGATTTCCTCACACCAGAAATAGGTGCTGGCTTAATTTAGCTCATCTACTGAAGGGCTATTATCTGTTAACATGAAGAGAAAGGATTCTTTGACATGTGGTATCATGTTTGTTTTACATCAGAGTAGATTCAACTTCAGAAGATTCAGGGTTGTAAGAAGTCCATTCTTCTTCTTCTTCTTCTTCTTCTTCTTCTTCTTCTTCTTCTTCTTCTTCTTCTTCTTCTTCTTCTTCTTCTTCTAGAATAACAATAATAAGAATAATAATGCAATAATGTATGGTATCAATATAGCGCTGAATCTTGTAAAGCAAACAAATCGAAGCGCTTCTTCTTCTTGTTTTCATCATCATCATCATCATCATCATCATCATCATCATCATCATCACCACCATCATCATCATCATCATCATCATCATCATCATCAGTTTAATTCATCAGCATATACAGGCTCTAAGCACAATCAAAAGTTATTCAGCAGCAAATGCAGGATTGTCACTGGATGGTAGTTTGATGGCGCCTGACATACAAACATTCTTTGAGAGATCTGGGCTAGAGTTGGGGCTGTAATCGGGTAACTCTTGGTGTTACTATGTCCTAAGGTGCGAATGTACGTTAAAAATGGCATTACGGGTAGTCTCCACGTTGAACGTTGTCATCTGTATCCTGTTATAACTTTACCATATTGAATTATATGATAAAATTGTTAGATTAGATGAGTTGAGGTCATATTATATCATATTATATTATATATTTTGTTATATTATGTTATATTATATCATATTATATAATATATTATGTTATATGTTATGGTATCATATTTCATTCTGTTTTATCAAATCGCATTCTACTGTATTGTTTTGTGTCGTATTTCAAAACCATTTTTCCACGCGGGGCAGATTGATTTCTCTGTATAAAATCATACCGCTCACCACGAAGAAATCAATAATCTATAGTACTACACATGTACGCCTTGCATGTTGATACAGCTGATAACTATGTATCTCGTACTTAAAGTACAGAAGCAGATTCATCCATACTGCCGCCGATTTTGCGTTCATCCACGGAGCGTTAATGGAAGGGAAATGTTAAAAAATCAGGGGAGGCCACTGGCAGGGTCAGGAGGGTGGTGAAGAGATGGAGCGTGCATAACGTATCTCCCTTGCGTGGAGTTCTGGGCTAGTCGGCATTTCCCTGATCAAGCTGTAAAGCCGTGACCTCCCGCGCTTGTCATTTTCCCCTTTGGGGATGATTCTGACTGTCTGTCTCTCTGTCTGTCTGTCTGTGTCTGTATTTTTGTCTGTCTGAATGTCTGTCTGAATGTGTGCCTGTGTGTGTGTGTGTGTGCGCGTCTCTCTCTCTCTCTCTCTCTCTCTCTCTCTCTCTCTCTCTCTCTCTCTCTCTCTCTCTCTCTCTCTCTCTCTCTCTCTCTCTCTCCGGATTGTATACAACATACAAGTGTAGTGCACATATATATAGTGTCATAGTTATGTGTGCACTACACTATATATATATATATATATATATATATATATATATATATATATATATATGTCCACAGAGAGAGAATTATCGAGAGGGAAACGGTGCCCATCAAGCGTGCAAAATTTTTCTTTCCATCCATCCATCCATCCATCTATCCATCCATCCATCCATCCATCTATCTATCTATCTATCTATCTATCTATCTATCTATCTATCTATCTACCTACCTACCTACCTACCTACCTACCTGTGTAAGCGAGTTTGTATACATGTACAACGCGCGCATAATTCATGCCCCCCAAAACTGAGAACAATAGGGAGAAGCATGCCGTGGATCCCCTATGGTACAACCGACACTTCAGAAACCGCCATTGACACACTGTACGGGCACTAAAGCACCTTTCACACGCCACACAAACACCTAGACACTCCAACAATGGCCTGACTCACACACATTACCCAGCTCTCCTTCCCTTACCTACCCCACCACTCTAAGAGAAGACATGCATGCCTCTGTCTCTGTGTCTGTCTGTCTGTCTGTTTGTCTGTCTGTCTGTCTGTCTGCCTCTCTCTCTCTCTCTCTCTCTCTCTCTCTCTCTTCCTCCCTCCTTTAAACTTGGAGAGAGAGAGAGAACAGAATACAATCTCTCTCTCTCTCTCTCTCTCTCATTCTCTCTCTCTCTCCTCTCTCTCTCTCTCTCTCCCTCCTCTCTTTCTCTCTCTCTCTCTCTCTCTCTCTCTCTCTCTCCTCTCTCTCTCTCTCTCTCTCTCTCTCTCTCCCTCCCTCTCTCTCTCTCTCTCTCTCTCTCTCTCTCTCTCTCTCTTCCTCCTTCTCTGTCTCTCCCTCCCTCCTTCTCTGTCTCTCTCTCTCGGTATTGTTATTGGGTTGATTTTATTTCATTATCATAACTATAATGTATCCGTAAAGGGTGGGAACGTGATGTAAAAAAAGAGCAGCACATGGGTGCTTATTCATTATCCTCGAAATAAAAGAATTTGTCATTGTCAATTTGTCATTGCCTCTCTCCTTTTCCCTCCCTCCCTCTCTCTCTACTCCCCCCCCCCTCTCCCTCCACCCACCCTTCTCTCACTACTCTTTTCCTCCTCCCTCTCCCTCTCTCATTCCGTCCTCCCTCCCTCTCAATTCCTATCCCTCCACTCTCTTCTTTCCTCCTCCCTCCCTCACCTTCCCTCCTTGCCTCCTCCCTCTCACATCACCCTCGTCGTCTTCTTCCTACTCCTCCCTCATTCCTCCATATCCCTCTACATGTTATCTCTTCCTACACCCTCATCTCACTCCTTCACTCCCCCCCCCTCCTTCTCTCCACCCAAGCTTCACCCAACATCTGCTGTATGAAGCGGGGTGCCTAAGCAGCAGTGAGAAAGTACCATCTCGGCGTCAAGGTGCCGTAGGAGCTCGACATACCTCGCAAGTCCGAAAGCTCACCACAGCCGTCATAAACACTGGTCATTGCTGTCACTAGTGTATATCGTTCTTCCCTTGGGAAGTGAGTGTTGTAGGGTGTTTTGATTCTGTGATTAAGTGTGTAAGGTTATTTATTTAATATAATTTAATTATCATTGATTTATTTATTACCACATTAAGTCAAGAGATTCTCTGCGTAAATTTCGTGTGCTCTCCCCGGCAGAGCACCTCGCCCATAAGCACGCCACCCTTTTTTTTTTTTTTTTTTTTTTTTTTTTTCTCAACTGTAGTGGCTTTTTTTCAAAAATTTGCCAGACCAACTCTCTTTGCCGTGGGTTCTTTTCGTGCCTGTATAATTCTTCTCGTAACACACGACCTCGTTCTACCGTCTCATCCGAAACAACTACGCCCAACCACCATCATGGCTAAGAAGGGGGAAAAGTTTCGGGCCCAGGCGGTACGAGCCCGGACTTTTCGCTTTAGACAAGGCGACGTTACTCAGACCCACCGATCCTGTGTGTGTTATGCTGTGTGATTGTGAGTGTGTGGCTCCTTGGTGGTGGTGTGTAGTGTGTGTGTGGTCTGAGTGTGAGTGAGTGTGTGTAGAAAGTGAGGTAGTGTGAGAGTGTAGTGTGAGAGTGTGTGGTGTTGTGTGTGTGTTTGTGTGTTTGTGTGTGTGGTGTGTGTAAGTGTGTGCTTAGTGCGTTGTGTGTGTGTGTGTGTGTGGTGTGTGTGTGTGTGTGGAAACGGGGTGGTAGGGAGAGAACGCGCAGGAGTATGGGAGTGTGGCATTTAAGAGTGCTGGTTTTCGTAGGCTTATAGTTATAAATACGTTTGCAAAAACTGATTTCACTGACTTCTCATAACTTCTTAGGGAGTCACTGGGGCTCTGTGTTGAAGGTTTGTAGCAGTGAGTTTTATGCCAAGGATAGTAGAATAACTCGACCCTTGTCTTCTTCTTGTTAACATCATCATTTATTGTTAAAATTATCATTACCATTATCACTGTCATCGTCATTATTATGCTATTATTTGGTAGACGGAGTGTTTTGCTCCGCAATTTGACGGCCCAGGATCAAACCCGGCTTCGAGTCATCCCTGAGACTCCAATTCAGTGAGATTTTTCCCTTAGAGTTAACTTCTGTATTGATTTCACTCCTTCAAATATATATATATATATATATATATATATATATATATATTATATATAACACACGACAGAGAGAGACATAGACACAGAGAGAGACAGATAGAGATACATACAGACAGACAGAGAGGGAGGGATTATTTACTTATTTATTTATTCTTTTATATCGAGGATAATGAAATAAGCACTTATGTGCTTTTTTTTTTTACATGTAGTCCCCGTGTGTATGCGGTTTTGTAAATTTTGTCATCTGTTCCCACCGGCACACAATGGCCTGCTCTTACGAAAAGCGGAACAGGATTTATCGTGTGCGCAAGATGTTCTGCATGCGTTTGAACACGGGGCCTCGGTTTATAGTCTCACACAAGATAGAGAGAGAGAGAGAGACAGAGAGACAGATAGAGATACTTACAGACAGACAGAGAGGGAGGGAGAGATCACGCTGTGGTGTATTGACAGTAACAAATGACAAGACAGGACTGCAGAATGAAGTCTGACGCAGACTCTGCTACCTAACTCATACAGTGTTTTTCCCCCCTCCATTCATCGTTTGCTTCTTCCAGACAAGCAGAGACAGAGAGACAGACAGAGAGACAGAGAGAGACAGAGACAGTGAGAGAAAGACACACAAAGACAGACAAGAGCGAGAGAAGAGAGAAGAGAGAGAGAGAGGGAGAAAGTGAGAAGAGAGAGAGAGAGAGAGCGAGAAGAGAGTAGAGCGCGAGAGAGAGAGAGCGAGGGACACGAGAGGGAGAGAGAGAGAGACTGGCTGACAGACGGACAGAACTGACAGAAAAGAGAAAGAGGGTGAGACAGATAGAGTAGAAGGACAGGCAGAAGAAACAGGCATTACAGAGAGAGAGAGACAGACAGACAGACAGACAGACAGAGAGTGAGAGAGAGATAGTTGACTGTCCTGCCTATACACTACTGTTGGGTAACTTTGATGGTATTCAGCGGTGCCTCTCCCGATCCAACCTAGGCAGGACACGACCCACCAAGGCCCCCTACTGATAGCCATAATAGCTTTGCCGCGGAGCCAGACTGAGTGAGACAACCGCCTGAGTGAGAGACAGCGATCACTACATACATTCAATGTCTCTCTAACGACCTTCACCTTTGAACCTTTGACCAGGAAGGCTTTGACCCAACTCACAGCAGGAACAGACTTGTATAGGAAAACCGAAATCAAGGTCACATTGAAACCAAGTCGGTTGGACGACCGATTCAGACATTTTTTTCTCTCCATTGCATGGTGAATAGTCTTGATGAAGGTAATGTCACGATGATGCGTTAGAAGCGTATCAGGTGTAAGACCACTTGACAAAGCTGTAATTTTACGCTTCGTATCTTAATATCCAGGCTTCAACCGGCCCCGAGAGTTAAGACACCTGCAGTGCTGGTGAAGTAGCTTGAGCGATATTTTAAAAAAATGCATCCGTAAAGTCGATGAAACTCTGCCATGACGGTGGTTCCTGGTCTTTACCCAATGAGCCCGCAGAAAATTTCACTGTGGGTAGGAGCTGGTCACAGGATATAAAAAATATATAATAAAAATGTATGACTCTTATGGGACTCAAACCTATAACTCTCCAGCGAGGAATCCAACGTAGAACCACTGCGCCACAACAGCTTCTCTCTCTCTCTCTTCCCCCTCTCTCTCTCTGCTCTCTTCTCTCCTGTCTCTTTCTCTCTCTCTCGCTCTCTCTCACCTCCTCTCTCTCCCTTCTCTCTCTCTGTGTCTCTGTCTGTCTGTCTGTCTGTCTCTCTCTCTCTCTCTCTCTCTCTGTTCTCTGTCTGTCTGTCTGTCTGTCTGTCTGTCTGTCTGCTCTCTCTCTCTCTCCTCTCTCTCTCTCTTCCCCCTCACCTTCCCTCCCTATCTCCTCTCTCTTCTCCCTGTCTTCTCTCTCTGTCTCTCCCTTCTCTCTCTGTCTCTCTCTCCCCCGCACCCA
>CM054140.1:65134888-65144888 GCA_028751875.1 Rapana venosa | reverse complement strand
CACAAAAAAGGATCAAAACACTGGAGGGCCTGCACTTTTAGCTGACTCCTGAGAGATCGTAAAAATCCCCACACTGAATTCACCATACCCTGCTGCCGGGACTCGAACCCACAGCTTCATGGACGAACAAGGTCGAAAGTAAAACTGCTCTATCCACTCGGCTATAGCGTCCGTGGGTCTTGTAAAACACACACACACACACACACACACCACACACACACACACACACACACACACACACACACACACACACAACACACATACACACACACATACACACACACATACACACACATACACACACACACACGCACACACACACATACACACACACACGCGCGCGCGCGCGCGCACACACACACACACACATACAAGTACGCATACGCACATGCATGCATACATACATACATACATACATACATACATACATACATACATACATACATACATACATACATACACACATTCATGCATACATACACACATACACTCATACATACATACATACATACATACACACACATACATACATACATACATACATACATACATACATACATACATACATACATACATACATACATACATACATGCTTACATACATACATACATACATACATACATACATACATACATACATGCATAAATACACATACATGCATACATACATACATCATGCATACATACGTACATACATACGTACGTACATACATACATACATACGTACATACATATATACATACATACACATACTTGCATACACACATACATACATACATACATACATACATACATACATACATACATACATACATACATACATACATACATACATACACACACACACACAATTTATACATACATTCATACATACATACATACATACATACATACATACATACATACATACATACATACATACATACATATGCCCAAGATATGCAACTCTACGTAAACGTTACATCCCCCTTTATTATCACAGGTTTCCATCAGGCTTTAAGGGTCAGACGCTGTGTTCAAATCCTTCTGAGAAACTGATTGTGAACCTGGCAGTTTATGTAATTGAATGTCTAAAGATCAGAACCATGTAGCCTTTTCCCTGCCTGCAACAAAGACTATGTGCTTACTGCATTAGATCACCTCGACTGCTCCATGGCTGCTTTTTCATATTGTTTTCATATGGTTCTTGTGGCCTGCAAAAACTGAATAAATGTGATTGATTGATGGATTGATATACGCATACATACGTACACACATACGTACACACATACATACATACATACATACATACATACATACATACATACATACATACATACATACATACATACATACATACACAGACACGCACGCACGCACGCACACACACACAGTCACCCCTCTACCCTCACCCCCACCCCCACACACGCGCACACACCACAAGAAACTACTTGATAAAAAAAAAAGCCCAGTGAGACCATGGTAGTGTGACCACTATCAGGTCGCAGACATGATTGCAGAGGCGGCTGGAAAGACAGCCAGCAGAGAAGCAATAAGTCTGCTTGTCTCTGTCTCTGTCACACCCGTTCTTGTCTTCTGCTCCTCTTTTCCCGGAAAAGGGCCCAAGAGTTATGTCCCGTGGTCAGTGATCTCTTGTGAATAATGGGCGATAACTGCGTCGTTGTGGCCGACAGGGAGATAATTCCGTCATTACCCCCTGTCGCATTGCTACCAGCCCTTTGCAAGACTATTTTTTGAATGTCAAAGCTATTCAGCTGCCTCCCTCCATCCCCACCCTGTCTGACTGTCTGTCTGTCTTTTTCTGTGTCTGTCTTATTGTTCAGTGTGTATAGGTGTAGGTGTGTGTGTGTGTGTGTGTGTGTTGGGGGTGGGGTGGAGGTGGGCATGTGTGCGCGTCCCTCTTTCTTTCTACGTATCTGTCTCGTCCTCTTTGTCTGTCTATCTCTGTCTGTGTCTGGCTCTCTGTATCTGTCTGTCTTTCTCTTTCTGTCTCTGGCTCTGTCTGTCTTGCTTTTTCTGTCTCTGTCTGTCTGTCTATCTCTCTCAATTAAAAAGGACCCCCTACACACATAGACACATAGACATAGACTTGAAGATACAGACACAGGCACACACATATCTACATTCAGACACACACACACTCACACAGAAACGCACATGGGCACTCACAAATGCGTGCGCGTGCGCGCGCGCACACACACACACATATCTGTTTAATATATCAGTTTTCAGTTGATAGACGTTGAAACGAACCACACACAACACACACACACCACACACACACACACACACCACACACACACACACACACACACACACACACACAGATACACACATCTATGAATTTATCTATCTGCCTAGATATCTCTCCACAAACACAGACACCCACCCACCCACCCACCCGCACACACACACACACACAAACCACCACACACCCACACACACACACCACACACACACGCACACACGCACGCACACGCACGCACCACCACACCACGCACACACACAGAGATACCACACATCTATAAATTAATCTTTCTGCCTATATATCTACACACACGCACGCACACACACAGAGATACACACACATCTATAAATTAATCTCTGCCAATATATCTACACACACACACACACACACACACACACACACACACACACACACACACACACACCACACACACACACCACATCACACATCACATCACATCACATCACATCACATCACATCACATCACACCACATCGCATAAGCACGGCTTTGATCAGAATCTATCATAAGTATCAGAGAAATAGGCGCCCGTCATGGGAATGGACCATCATAGGCAAGAGGCGAACATCTATCACTCGTGTACATTCGGCAAGCTTGGCAGGGTAGCCTATGGGGAAATCGGATTCAAAAGGCGTGAGCATTGATGGCGTCGATTGGCTCTTAGTATTGCGTAGTCCAGGGTGATTTTTTGACTTTTTATAGCAGTGTTACAGCGTGCTTAGATTTCTATTTAAATGTTACATCATCTCAATATTTCATATACAGACACCATGTATCAATATGCCGTGGAAAGTTGTAATACATTTTCCAGATAATATACTCAGATGGAATGCGTCTCAATATTTCAAATAAAGACATCATGCGTCAATATTTCATGCAAATTGTACCAAAATAGTGTACTCGGATGGGCTGCATCTGAATATTTCATATCAAGATAACATGTATGCCGTGGAAATTGACGCATATCTACAAAATAGTGCACTCAGGCAGAATGCGGCTACCTTCGTGGTGAGTAAAAACGGTCGCAGACGCAAATTCTCATCATGGTGAGCCTCGGAGCTGTAGACGAGCAATAGGGATACAAACAACAACAACACGCAGCAACTACTTTGCCAAAGTCCAGGCCAAAAGCTGTGTCAGTTATTGAAGTAAGTAATGTTCCAGTGCCTGCAATGAAAATAATAGTGTTACGCTTTGAAATGCAATATTTTGACAGTCTTCGTCAGTTCTTTAGCACAACAACATTATATCACCTATCAAAGGTGAAACTAATTATTCTGATTCTATTTTAGAATGATGCTCGACAAGGAAACAAGCGTACAGAATACAAATATCTATGCAAAGTAAAAAAACCCACACAAAACAAACAACCAAACAACAACATTCAAACAAAACTGCATAAACAAATTTGCTTCCCTTCCACTGGCATGAGCTGTGACATGAGAGTAAGTGTACGGAATACAAATACCACTGCACTATGGAAAAAAACAAAACTATATTAGCAAGCAATCCCAGTTTCTCACCAGAATGAACTTTAACAACAGAGTCATGCTCTTTAATCACACCTTTTGGTGTGTGTTTGTTTTTTTAAATGCGCTTTACAGGCGACAGTTTTCCAAGGTAGGGTTGAGGAGCAGTAAGGAAAAGAAGCAGACCACCAACATCCTACATTGTCAACATCACTGATATCTGTGATCTGGGAAAAGGGCTGCAGGAGAAACAGAGAGAGATGGAGAACCTGGTGTATTGCGTGAAGTTCCTACCGACGCCAGCGGTGTTGGAGACAGTTGAGCTATTCATTCATTCATTCATTCATTCATTCGTTCATTCATTCATTCATTCATTCATTCATTCATTCATTCATTCATTCATTAATTCATTCGTTCATTCATTCATCTGTTCACAATAAAAGATTCATTCAGTGAACCATTCATCATTATAAGCCACACGGAGAACAGCGTGGTGAACTAAGTATTGGTAAAGTCTCCTGACCATGGCGTGATTGCTAGCTCCATCTCACAATGATTGCGAAAATTAGAAGGCTGCCTCGCCAAGCACGAAAGTTATGCCCCTTGTGGTCAGTGATCTCCCGTGCCAATCGATGGCGATACTTCATTCCTTGTTCTTGACAGGGAGATAATTCAGCTATCGCCTTCCCCTTGCAATGAGCTCTCATATAAGATTCATTGTCAACCCTTCTCTGTTGTTGTTCTTGTTAAGCCTCTGTCTCTCTGGGTTTTTTTTTCTATCTGTTTCTCACTGTCTTTCTATGTCTGACGCTGTCTCTGTCCAACTGTGTGTGTGTGTGTGTGTGTGTGTGTGTGTGTGAGCGTATGTGTGTGTGAGCGTATGTGTGTGTGTATGTGTTTTCAAAACTGCATGCACACCGGATCACTGAATGGACCAGAAAGAGCTTCTCCACAACCCAGGCACTGGCCCACAACCGTCCCAAATGGAGCCAACTGGTGCAACGTTCGTCACTGCAGTGCCCCTACTATCCCGGTGAGGGTTAAGGGAGCAGATGAAGGACGATGTGCACTGGGACTGGATGTAAAAGACCCACATGAGTACTTATTCCATTATCCTCGAAATAGTTGCTTAGATCTAGGCAAATAGGTGCTACTGTAAATAAAAAAATTCAAACCTTTCTAACTCTGGCCCTTTTCCTGAAACAGTTGTACGTTAAAGAGCGCTGCTGATCACCAGGCTCTTCATCCAGAAAGTTATGGAAGAATGTATTGTTTGTGCTCAAAACTTTTTCACCATCCGCTAGACCGTGAGTGCTGGTCTGAGTGCTAGTCTTTCGGATGAGAAAATAAACCGAGGCCTCGTGTGCAACACGCATTTAGCGCACGTAAAAAACCTCCACTTCAATAAGAGAGTTGTCCCTGGCAAAACTGTATAGAAAAAATACCACTCTGGTAGGAAAACAAATACACATGTAGATGGGAAAAAATAATGGCTGGCGCTGCTCTTGTGGCGACACGGTCTCTCCAGGGAGAGCAGCCCGAATTTCACGCGGAGAAACCTGCCATGACTGGGTAGAAGTGGTGGTGGTAGTGGCGGTGGTGTTGTCAAACCTTCTAAGACTTTTGATCAAAATAGACCATTACAGCCAAGTGGTCCACACCATCACACTCGTTGAAAATGTGTATTGTAAAAGCCAGCATGGCTGAGAAAGTAGTCACAATTGGTGATGAATCTTGGCCAAGACACGATTGCTACATCCATTTTGCCAGTAATTGCAAAAATCGGCAAACCATCTCGGATTCTTCCCATTTCTGCTTTCAGCAAATCCTCAACCCTCTCTCTGTCCTTCCGTCCTTCCTTCCCTTCTATAAATGGTGCTGACGGTTATGTCCCCTGAGGTTAGTGATCTCCCGCGAGTAATGGGCGATAATTCAGTCCTTGTTCCGCACAGGGAGGTAATTCAGTCATTCCTCTATCCCATTGCCGCTAGCCTTTTCCCGGAAGTCCTTGTCAGATGAGTGTGTGTGTGCGTACGTGCGTGTGTGCGTGCTAGTGTTCGTGCGTGCGTCTCTCTCTCTCTCTCTCTCTCTCTCTCTCTCTCTCTCTCTCTCTCTCTCTCTCTCTCTCTCTCTCTCTCTCTCTCTCTCTCTCTCTCTCAAGGGAGAGGGAGGGATGAGATGGATGGGTGAGAGGCAGCATGCGACCTTTTGTCTTTTTTTCGGTTTTGTAAACTAAATTAATACATTAGATTTTACTGACGGTATAGAAAAATCCTGTTCATTTATTTCAAACATTCAAAACTTAACTTGTACCTATTGAGGTGCAAGGGCGTTTGAAACTGATAAAATACCAAATTTTACACTATGCATATGTCAACAAAATATTCTCTGTGGTCGGCGGGGCTATACACACAACAGCATTGCATTGGATTGGTTCCCATGAAACGAACGCTACATCGCTCACTATGAAGCCTCTGACATTTCACCTGGAAACCAAGACTCTTACAAGACCTGCCTAAAAACTGTTGACTCCTCCGTCTTCTTCTTGGTAGCAGCATCCTCCTCTCAACTTTGCTCTTCACTTAAAAAAACAGTTATCATGCAGGTCACATAATGTACTATGACCTACACGCAATAATGAACATCTATTAACTTTCTGGACTTTTGACATGAATGGTACGTGCAGTAAACCGTAAAATCGAAGGTTTGGCCCGGTGTCTCACTGGGTGCGCAGTTTGCTGTCCAGCTTTCAGTTAATGGACTTCAGGAAAGGAGGAGGAGGGGTGTGGGGGGTAAGATTTGCACAGATCTGACGATGGGGGGTTGGGGAGGGGGGGTGGTGGTCAGTAAGTCCCCCTGTTTGATGTCGGTCTGGGGTTTCTGGTCTGAGTGCAAACAAGGCAGCTCAGCAGCCGTCCTGATGGCTTTCATTACTCGGGGCTGGAGGAACAAGCTTGTTGTACAAACGCGCGCACAGTCGTGAGCAGGGGCGCATACAGGCGTGTCTAAGTGCATAGATGTACACTCGGACTTGCATGTATATTTATGCATGCATGTGTGTGTGTACAGGCCTAACATACACACGGACACAGACAGACACACACACACGCACGCATGCATGCATGCACGCACGCGCGCGCGCGAAAAAAACCCATACTTAGGCGTGGGGAAATGGGAATGGGATGGCTTTTGAAAGTAGGGACGGATACAAAGTGTAACAAAAGAGAAGAGCCTAGGTTGAAAACAAGTACATAAAACCCTCCAAATATTAGTAACAACGAGCTGTTCTATGCATAAAAATGGTAATATGGAGCATTGGAAAGTTTGGCAGCAAGCCAAGGGCGTTGTTCAAGGAAATTGTTCAAACTGTAACCAGGAAAACTTAGAATTACCAAGCCTTGTGACAGCTGTCTACCTATGTTGCACCACATGACAGCCCACATTCGAGTCATTCTGTTTCACACTATGGTTTTAGTCCAGGCGTTGAACAGACTTTCTGAACTTGGTCGAATTTTCTGTCGTAGTAGATTTATTTCAGCGTGCCCTCTAAAGCATTTGGTAATGCTTCGATCCACATGTTCCTGGGACGAACAAAGTCGGAAGAAAATCGTTGATGTCAGCGGTAAGTCCATTGGGGGGAGAAAGTGCCTTGGAAAAGAAACTGGAGAAAAATGGAAGTGCAAATAAGAAGCATGATGGGCAGTATAGCTGAGTTGACAGAGTCTTTGATTGCAATCCTTGAAATCTCGGGTTCAAATCTCGGCAGCAGGGTTTGGGTGAATTTTTACGATCTTTCATGTCAACTTAAATTGCAGAGTTAGTTGATAGTGCATATATTTACCACCGTGCGTCTGTGCATGCGCAAAATCAAGCATGCTCATTAAAGATCCCGTTATTCATGCATGCCAGCATTCGTTGGGTTACATAAAACACAAACATACCTAGCATGCATCCTGTGTCTGGAGAAGGATGGGCTCCGCCAGGTTCAATTTTTCCCCAAGAGACACGGTCTGAAAATTCCGTTGCAGAGCTTCAACAAAATTCCGAGGAGAAGCAGGCAGGAAGTGAAATAAAAATAGCACCCCCCACCCCCTGTCACCACCACCACCACCACCACCACCTTTTCCATTTAGTTCCTGTCTTTATCGAAACGTGGAGGAAAATGGTTGGTATTGAACGGCTGGCTGCCCTGTTTCTGTGCTTCATTATTTCCTTTTAGTCCCCTTGATGCGGCGATTAGGAATAGGATCTTCTGCTTCGCTTTCTCTTTACTCTTCTATCTCTGTGTCGCTCTGTCTCTGTCTCTCTCTTTCTCTCTCTCTGTCTCTGTATCTGTCTCTCTCTCACTTTATCTTTTTTCCTTGTGGTTCTCTTTTCTTCTCCGATTCCTGTCATCTTAAGAGATTTCAGGCGTATCATTTGGATCAAGTCACTTCGTACCCTTAAGGACTCGGTTTCTGTCTGTCTGTCCGTTATGTGTCTGTCTGTCTGCGTGTCTGTCTCTTTCTTTCTGTCTCTCCCCTCTCGCACAGCACACACACACACACACACACACACACACACACACACACACACACACACACACACACACACACACACACACACACACACACATTGAGACAATAGCATTCCGATGGTTAATAGCGACGTTGTGTCATAACATAGGAGATTGCAGAATACAAATACCAAGAAACATTTTCCCTCTGTCTAACCAGACTGAAAAATGACAATGGACTAATGTAAAACCCCAGATTCAATCAAGGGTGTCCGGATAGCCTAGTGGTTAGAGCGTTGCGCTCGTGATCTGACGATCTGGGGGTTAAGCCAGCACCAAACTGCCCATTCCAGCGGTTTTTCCCACTTTGAATTATAATTATAATAATAATAGTAATAATAATAATAATATATGGAATTTATAGAGCGCTATATCTTGCAATTACAAATCAGAGCGCTTCCATTCAATCCGCTCCTACACAAGCAACAACAATGATTCACAATATTCTAAATTCACAACAATACTGACTCCATTCCCACAAAAGTCCTTCGGAGTAGACTATAACCGAGCTCCCGTGTGCGAACGCACGCAGAACATCTTGCGGCACACGTTAAAACTCCATTCTGCCTTTCTGAAAAGGCTAGTCAATTTTGTGCCGGTGGGAACAGATTACGAAATTTAAAGAGAAGAAACAACCGCCTGCACACAGTTTTTGTTTTCAGACACAATCCACAAAGACGGAATGCGGCTGCCTTAATATTGTGGGCAAAATAGGTCGCATACGCAAAACATCATCATTTGGTGAACCTTGGAGCTCTAGCTGGGGAACGGGAAAAAAAAGAAATCAGTCGGCAATCCACTTGGTATTTGATGCCAGGACAGCAGTTAGGTAAACACAAGCATTGATGATATCTCCAGGCACTGCTGTCAACTACTGGCTCCAGTCTTGCAGGGATTGCCAAAATCAGAAAGCTTCCGCGCACGCCCCCCCCCCCCCCCCCCCCCCCCCCCCCCACTCTGCTGTTTTTCCAAGCACAAAAGTTATGTCCCCTGCGGTCAGTGATCTCCCGTACAAATAAAGGACGATAATTTAGTCATTGTTTCCTGACAGGGAGATAAGTCGGCTGTCGTCCTGTTCCCACAGCAATCAGCGATTGTGGAAAGCTGCTTGCTTGTTTTGGTTTCTCTGTCTGTCTGTATCACTCTGTCTGTCTGTCTGTCTGCCTGCCTGCCTGCCCGTCTGTCTGTCTATCTGTCTCTGTCTGTCTCTCTCTCTCTCTTCATTATATTTTTTCCTGTTTTTCCTTGGTTTGCATATGAGTCAATTTGATATTGGCTTTTAGCATTACATTTAAATTTGCTGAGTCTCTCTCTCTCTCTCTCTCACTCTCTATCTCTCTCTCTCTCTCTCTCTCTCTCTCTCTCTCTCCTCTCTCATCTCTCTCTCTCTCTCTCTCTCTCTCTCTTTCTCTTTCTCTCTCTGATCTTACAATGGCATTATTTTTCTTTTGCAAGCCGTTCTGTTCACACGACATTTTTGCCCTCTTTCATATGGAGCTATAGCCTTAATGAATTAACCTTATGATCTCTGTCTCTCTCTCTCTCATCTCATAAATAAAGATATTCATCTATCCAGAATATCCACACAAAGGGCTTGTACGAAACAACCCTCAACATCATCGCTGTCTTTTGACACTTCATTTACCATCCCCCCAAAAACAAAAAACCCCGCATAAAGACTCTGAACACCTTTTGCTCTACTTTCCCA
>CM054140.1:65127388-65129888 GCA_028751875.1 Rapana venosa | reverse complement strand
ATTTTGTTATCCTTCCTTTTTTCCCAGTCATTCAGCATTAAGTGTATGTGTGTGTGTGTGTGTGCATGCGCGCGCGTGCGCGTGCGTGTATGTGTGTCCACAAACAGTACATTGATGTATAATCCAATTGAAGGAGTTACATAGGAATGGATTTGGAATCGAAGAAATAAATCTCAGAGTTTATCAGATTTTAAGTTTTTTGCTCTGTTTACAAGGCTCTTCTGTCCCCTGAAGTGATCATGAAACCCATTAATCTAGAAGTACGGAAGGTATTCTCTCAGCTTATATGTGTGCATAAATAAGACCAGACAAAGTATTTCAAACATATGGATTTAACAACTTTTTTTGGAAGTGCATCCAAGATGTAAGACACCAAGATACCTTCTAAAAAAATCTATATCAGAAAGATCTTAAATAGGATAGCAAGATAGCTTCTAAAAAAATTATATTACAAAGATTTCAAATCGTCAAGCCATATAACTCTCTCTGCCTGTGTCGTTTTAAAATGACCTGGCCACATTTAAACGCTTGTTTTATTTTTCACCCCAGTTTTGGGTAGTAGTGGCAGTGTTGTTGGGGGTCTTTTCTAGCTCTGTCACACACACAGTTGGGCATCTTGTCAGCGAGTGTTCGGAACGTCGTTAAAGCTTCGATCCATGCCTCTCGGGACGGACAGTACGGCGAAAATCGTTGAGACGGGTGGTAGTTCTCTGGCCGGGGATAAGCCGATGTAGAAAGGACAGTTGGGGAGAAAGAATTTGAAATGAGAGGTTTACGAGTAGTGGGGGGAAGGTTAGAGGGATGGGTGGGATACTGTTCCTCGTCTGGCTCCTGTCTTTATCGAAACGTGGGAGGGAAAATGGTTGGTATTGAACGGCTGGCTGCCCTGTTTCTGTGCTTCATTATTTCCTTTTAGTCCCCTTGATGCGGCGATTAGGAATAGGATCTTCTGCTTCGCTTTCTCTTTACTTTGCCCTCCTCTCTCCTCTCTCTTCTCTCTCTCTCTCTCTCTCTCTCTCTCTCTCTCTCTCTCTCTCTCTCTCTCTCTCTCTCTCTCTATGGGTCTCTCTCTTCTCTTTATCTTTTTTTTTCCATTTGGGTTCTCTTTTCTTCTCCGCTTCTTGTCATCTTGCGAAATTTCCAGTCTGTCATTTGGATCAATTCTCATTGTGGGTTGAAGGCTTCTGTGGATTTGGTGATGGTGGTGGTGGTGATGGAGGAGGGGAGGGGGGGAGAAGGGGCTTGCTTGTGAAAAGACGGCTATTTTTTTGGCCAATCATCTCGCTAATGTGATTGTAACTTGGATCAAAGAGAACGAGACTGGGACATTGGTAGAAAGCTTTGTGTCTTTTATCCTGTCTTTTGCTGAATGTGGTATCACTGTATCATCTTTGTTTTGTGAAACTAGGCATATGTCTAAAGATACTTTAGGTTAAGTTAAAATATCATTGACCTGAGCTGCAAGAGGAGAAAAGTGGATAGACAAATCAAAATTAAAGATGCAGAGATTAATTTTTTTTAACCGCAAAATCACACACACACACACACACACACACACACACACACACACACACACACACACACACACACACACACACACACACACACACAAGAAAACCCAAACTCAAAGTTGGAGATGAGGCAAATGCACGAAAGATGTCATAAAAGAGTAAGATTAGGATAAAACGGGGGTGATGTGGATGTAAAGTTGATAGTGCAGCCAGTTTAAAAAAGACAAAACAGCCTGATGAAATCAAAGGATGGACACATTAAGTCTGCATGACAACTTCAACAAACAGATTACACAAGCATGCACCTATGAGAAAAAACACCGCATAATTTAATCTTTACATCTGATATATATTTCAGTCTTTTATTTCCAGGGTAATGGAATAGGCACTCATGTGCTTTTTACATCCAGTTCCTATGTGAACGTGGTTTTGTTAATTTTGTCACCCTTTTCCAGGGCACAAATCGTGTACTATTCCCATAGGTGAAACAGGTTTTGATGTGTGCGCAAGATGTTCTGCGAGCGTTGGCACACGGGACTTCGATTTACAGTCTCACCCAGAGGCCTTTCGTGGAGTGGAGTAGCACTGATGTTAACTTCGGTGAAAAAAAATCCCCTTGAACTGACATCTTTGTGGTGGGTTCGAACCTGGGCCGTCAGATCGCGAGAGCAAAGAACAACGCTCTAACCACCAGGCAATCCTGTCACTAGTCAAGTAAAGCCAAGTCAAGTCAAAAACACTTTAATCATCCCCTGAAGGGCAATTACAATACTGACAGGCACATTGATACCTATAAGAGAGTCTCACAAGACACAAGAAAAATACATTTCAGATTGTTATAAACATAGCAAAGTGAGCCTAGTCATAATCACCTAAGTCAAAGACAATCTAGAGGAAGTCCTTGAAGAAGAACAAGGCGCTGGACTGTATACCTCTACGGCTATAAAGTCCACACCATTTCTAAAATATTGAAGGTTTTAGACTGATCT
>CM054140.1:65107388-65109888 GCA_028751875.1 Rapana venosa | reverse complement strand
ATCTATACACTTTGAAGAATATTCAGTGTAATTGTCTAGCTCTACATCAGGCTGATAAAATAAGTTTGTTGTAGTCTTCAGGTGTCCACCTCGCGTGTAAAAGATGTAAAATCAGATGTACGAGAGAGACGGAAAGGAGGAAGATACCCGTGGAAAGATATTGGTTGGGGGGATGGAGGAGGAAGGAGAAAGATAATGAACGATTGATCTTGAATACGGAAGGATACGACGAGCCTAGTCCTACGATCTGTTCTTGTGAATATACGAGAAAGAGAGAGAGAGAGAGAGAGAGAGAGAGAGAGAGAGAGAGAGAGAGAGAGACAGAGAGAGACAGAGGAGAATAAATGAATGAAAGAATGAATGAATGAATTATCTTAAATACGCAAGGATAGGACAAGCCTAGTCTTACGATCTGTTCTTGTAAATATACGAGAGAGAGAGAGGAGAATAAAAGAATAAATGAATGAATGAATGAATGAATTATCTTAAATACGCAAGGATAAGACAAACCTAGTCTTACGATCTGTTTTGTAAATAATTATACGAGAGAGTGAGAGAGAGAAAAACAAATAGACAGAGAGAGAGAGAGAGAGAGAGAGAGAGAGAGAGAGAGAGAGAGAGAGAGAGAGAGACAGACAGACAGACAGACAGACAGACAGACAGACAGGACAGGCAGAGTCAGACAGAGACAGACACGGAGGTAGAGAGAGAGACAGACAGACACACAGAGAGAGGCAGGCAGAGACAGACAGTGACAGACAGAGAAAGAGACACAGACATACAGACAGATAGAGACAGACACAGGCAGACAGACAGACAAAGAAGCTGATTGGAAATATAAACATAGAAAGAGAGAGAGACAGCAAAGCCCAACACACACACACTAACATAAAGAAAAAAAATACGTGTGGGGGCGAGGGGACCCTCAGAAGGGTAAAAACCCTTGTGGCATAATGCTGCCCATTCCGTCCATTGTCCCACGCAATTTTCTCCATTTTCTCTTCACGATCGAGACAAAGATGGACGAGTGTTCCCCTCCCCCTCCCCCTCCCACCCCCCCTCCCGCTTCCAATCTCTCCCCCACTCCCACATCTACCTATCATTCTCCTCCTCCTTCCCTCCTTGCATCACCAACTAATTCTGCCCTATAGGGTCCATAGGATGAAAAGAAAGAAAAGCTGACAGCATTGTGTGCTTTATTGTTCGGCTTGCGTGTTCTCTGAGAGTGGTGGCTGTCTTGATGTTGTTGTGATGTTGTTTGTTGTTGTTGATTTTGTTGTTGTTGTTGATGCTGGTGTTTGTTTGTATTGATTTTATTAGTGTGGCTGCTTTGTTTAATTGTATCGTTTTGGTTTTTAGTTTTCGGAATGTGGGTGTTTGTGTTTGTTTATTTATTTATTTATTCTTTTTTTGTTTTTCGAGGATAATGGAATAAGTACTAGTGTGTGTGTTGAGTATATATGTGTGTGTGTGTGTGTGTGTGTGTGTGTGTGAGTATGTATGTGTGTGCACTGTGTGTGTATGTGAATTGTGTGAGTGTGTGTGTGTTGTGTTATGTTGTGGTTTTGTGTGTGTATGTGTGTGTGCGTGTGTGTATGCGTACGCGCTGCGTGCGCGTTTGTGTGTATGCTGGGTTTTTCTGTATCTATGTCTCTGACCACTTTCGCAACGTTCTTTATAAAGATTCCCCCCTCCCCCCTTTTGTTGTTAGATAATGTAGTTTTGAATCTTGAAGGTTGATGTTTGGACGTTTGCATGCCAGGAGTGAATGTTCCTGTAGACATGACATAGCGTAGAGAGCCAGGGTCAGACTAGCAGCTGTCTCTCTTCGCCTTCATCTATCCCTAGTCCCGTGGACAGTGGGGAGGCACCACTGAAGATTGTGTAACCCGATTCCTCCACTCCCCGCCGTCCTCTGCAGCTGTAAGAAGAGCGAAAGGTCAGAAGAAGAAGACATACCCATTTGAATGAAACAGAGGCAAGAACAGGAATGTGGAGAGGTGATGATCAAGGTGATGACAGTGCACATTTCCAAGCGAACTATCGGCTTTGGCAGTCATAATTGTTTGATCCGGCCCTTGACCTACATAGGGATTAGATTTAGAGAGAGAGAGAGAGAGAGAGAGAGAGAGAGAGAGAGAGAGAGAGAGAGAGAGAGAGAGAGAGAGTTGTGTGCGTGCTTGCTTGCTTGTGTTTGTGTTGTGTGTTGTGTTGTGTGTGTGTGTTTGTGGGCCCTTGACCTACAAAGGGATTCCAATAAGAGAGAGAGAGAGAGAGAAGAGGAGAGAGAGAGAGAGAGAGAGAGTGAGTGAGTGAGATGTGTTTGTGCATGCGCGCTTGCTTGCTTGTGTTTGTGTGTGTGGTGTGTGTGTGTTTATGTTGTTTTGTGCTGTGTGAGTGTTTGTATGTGGTGCGTGCGTGTGTGTGCATGTGTGTGTGTATGTGTCTGTGTGTGTGTGGTGTGTCTGTGTTTTGTATTATGTGTGTATTTTTGTTTGTG
>CM054140.1:65079888-65102388 GCA_028751875.1 Rapana venosa | reverse complement strand
AAGAGAAGGAAAGAGATTTTATTCCCAAGGGTTACAGTAAAGTATTTATATAGTTTTTTAAATCCGAGTCTTAAATGAAGACAGAGACAACAGAAGACAGCTACAAAGAGATGGAAAGAAGAAGAAGAACTAAGAACAAGAACAAGAAATAAAGAAAAGAGAGAGAGAGGAGAGAGAGAGAGAGAGAGAGAGAGAGTGAAGGGAGAGAGAGAGAGAGAGAGAGGAGAGTATAGAGAGTAGGTGTGTGGTAGGGGTGAGGGATGATGGAGAATCTTGATGATAATAAATCATTATTCCCAGGCAACGCATGTTTTCTCTTAGACCAGAAAGACAGACAGAGAAGATAGGAAAAGGTTCATTCAAGCTCCTTTGCTGTATAAATTTACCAAACCTCTGCAACTTGAGCCGATTCGCTGTCGCTCATCGACTCAACAACTTGCGGCGTTTTAGTTTTAAAACTAGGCAACAATCACGAATGCCCCTTTTCCCTATCTCTCTAACTAAAACTGAAAGTAATACTAAATTATTTTTTGATGGGTCAAACTATAAAAATATGGGAATTTATGCTATAACTGGTCCACAGAAAAAAGAGTTGAAGATGGGAGAAAGAAATGGGTAGGAGACACACATTTCCGCCTCGCTGCTTGAATGACACACCAGCAACGCTTCGACCCTCAACACACAAATAATCGTCATAGCTTTGTCAACTGAATAACGCAGATTTCAATAGGTAAGCGCTAGGGTGTCTCCCGCCCCCGGTAAGACAAATCTAGACATGTTATTTACCATTCCTTCCCCAATCACAAGACTAGATAGGAATCAGCTGATTAGTTAACAGTGACGAACATACCGCTCAGATCTCTATGTTCGTTAGCAACCGACCCCTTAGCTGTCTTGTTCATTTCACAGAAGTGTGAACATTGCAATGAAAGACGTGCGAGCTTTTCCATTAAAAAAAGTGTTTTGAATTTTATCTTACTGTACCTGCTTAGGTTTGTTAGGTTCAGAAAACAACCTCTCACCCTACCTAAAACACAGGATACGCGAGTCTTCCTCAATGACGATTATGCATAACTGCTCAGGTGCGGTGCCACTAACGAAAATAGAAGTTCCTAAAAATAAAAACGGTACGCGTAACCGGAGAACGTCTACTGCACCATGATTCATACACATGCAGCTGAACTGTTAAAAAAAAGCTATTGGGTTTTACGACTATACAATATTTAGTGATGTGGGCTGTCTGTTTTGAGTCTATAGTTTTACTATGCTTGAGCTTCTGAGTTTTGGGGGTGGGAGTTTTATTCCTTTCCTCTTTCTTGTCCGGCCAGTAATAACATCATTCTCCCGAAGGCAATTATTAAACCATCTCTGTCTTTCAATGTGAAAAATTACAACGACTTTGATTTGTTCACGTAAATCATTTAATATGCTATATATTTTTGTGTCAGAGCAACCAAACAGATATCTGTGCATGTCTCCCACTGAAGCGAGCTTAGTCAAACTAGTCCTTTTTCTTAATTGTCCACGCTCTGCTGAGCAGTCGTCTAATAAGAATAGTCCTGCCTAATTTCAAACTTCTGTAATAGTAATTCTAAACACTCGCTTGCCTGTCAGAGGATTTACTATAATTATATCTCATACTGTCCAAATAAATTTTCCTCTCTCTGTATTTTTATGTTGGTAGTGTTTGGAAGAATATACAAATGAACTCGAAATGATTTTTGTACACTGTTTGTAAAAAATCTAAAACAAATACATCTTGCCACATGCCAATCTGCCCGCATATTAAAGAGAGCTGTGTGCTTCTTTTTGTAGAAAACTTAGCTGGTCCATAGTAAAACAATTTCTTTAGAGTCTATTTTCTTTCTATTGTTGAGCAGTGCATCCATCACTACAAATAGATATATTTTTATGGGTCTCATCATTCTCTTGCTCTTTCTCTATTTGAATAGTTATTATCCTTTCTGAGCCGTTTTCAATTTGTCTTCAGAACCATGCAGCTTATCATCATCTGTTGATCTTAATTCAACACCACAATCATAATTTAGATTTAGGTATTCATTTAAGCACAATATGTAATGAAAAGATTGCTTGTAACACTCAGTAAGTGGGTATCATTGTGGTTGACCAAACCACAGTATTTTCTTACCTCATCAAAGTGTTGATATGGTAAACATCCTGAGGCGTAGACTTGATGTGGCTTGTCCCACTATAGACATGATAAATTTTTTAATACCGGGATTAATAAAACCTCCTCACTTAATCCTGGAAAAGGGGGGTGGCTGTTTCTTCAAAAAGCATCATATTCCTTTAATGATCTGCCGGAGTGTTCAATTTATGTTCCACACAGTACCTGCTTTACTCTACATTAATGTGGCCCCCGCGCTATGGTTAAGCACTCTTTCATAATAGATAGCAAGCCATGACTGATATTGCTGTGCAATCAGCGTGCAAGCTCTTGGTGATTGGACAACATCAAACTCTAAAGATATACCAGTTATTTTGTACTTTTGTGTCAGGGACAGTGATGGTATTACAACGTCACAGTCATTAAAGGTCAGCTCATATGACAGACTGTCTCTGAGGCGCCCTGATAGTAAGGCATGTCGCAGCTGAGCAGTTCAAAGTCAAGAGAATACAAAACCTGTTACGCATAGGCTTTTGCAATGGCAGCATCTTTTTCTTGTTTCCCTTATCAGCAAAACCTACCTGTGTTTAGTCCCCTCATCATCCTGTTATGCCCGATAAAATAAGAATCATCTCTTTTTTCTTTTGTCATACCATAAATCAGTAAAGGTCAAGAATATGGTTCGGCATAGTTTAATGAACATTACTTCCTGCCTCTAGCTTGACACTAATCTTTTTGTATAAATAGCCCTACCAAAGTTTTGCTACCAACACTTCTGTTGGATCATCTTCAGCCTCAAGTTCAATTCTGAAAAGCAAGCCTATTAGTGCCTGTAACAATGACAACATATTTTCTAATTAGGAAACCTAACAGTCAGAATCTGAATTTTCATCAATAGTGGCGGGGTAGTTTGTATAACGATTGTCTGTCTGTTTCCTTTAATGCCTAAGGGGATCTTTAAAACGTCTGTAATGGATCAGGATTGCTACCAAATGTTTGTTTGCGCCATCTTTTTTCTATAAGTAGCAATAAAAAACAATAATAGAATAATGGAAGATCTATGATATAGATATGGATGAAGTGTTTACGCCGGCTGAATGATAGGGTGAAGCGGCAACATCTTAAGCATGCACCCTTCAATTCAGTTCAGAAGAGAATTATTAGAAAGCAGAGTTAAAGATTTCACACAAGTTTGGGGACAACCAACGCCAGCATACTCGAGCCATACTGATTATGATATGGGACAGTAAAGACAATCACTATGCTTTAACTGATACAGGAAAAAGGATTTACTAACAAAGAAAAATAACCCACAACCATTTCCTAGCAAAGATACACTTATACAAAGACTAAGCATTGGCACTACAGAGAAAACAGGTATTAAAAAGAAACTATATACCCTAAACTACCAACACAACCCGTTGCTCAACTACAAAATCCTGAACCAAACCTACCACCAAATATTGAAAGTCTCTACCACTTGAAGACCTAGCACAGTCGGCAAACCCAACAACTGAAACTAATCTAGATTTGGAAACTAGCTCACACAACAGATGAAACACAGACTGAAAACATAAATGATTCAACCCAACCCATAGCGAGAAATAATGGTCTCATCAGCACTACAGAGTATTATATGCGAACTGATAATAATAAGCAAAGCTAGGTGATGTAGACTCATGCATAGAACTAGAAATGAAAAATTAAGTCAGAATCAGACGATGCAAATCTTGACCAGGAAGTACCAGAAAGAATCACAACAGCGTCCTAAAAAATCTGCAAGATGAACGCCAAGCAAGATTAGAGGTCTTAAACAATAACAGACAACAACTACACTCTCAGGTTAGCAGAATATAAGATCAATCCACCGAATTCTTTATCAAAATAGTACAACTAGCGAAAGAATCCGTACACTGTTTCGCGAGCAAGGCCTAACACTTGTCCAGTATACTATAGCAGCATTTTGGTTTTCGCTATAAGCACACTTGTGTATGCACTGACAGGAAAGAACAACTTCCGCCACCACCCCACGCCACACCTTCCGCACCCCAGGCACGAGCTAGGTTTAGGGAAACAACTCGGGGACAGGTTAGCTGACCTATAATAAAAAAATTAGCCTACAAGTTGGCGACGCTCCTTGACCTGGTATAAATGGATCTGTTGTTAGCTGGCTATTATCAACAAGCAGGAAAGTTGTGGATTATGGTCCGAAACTTTTATGGGCATTACTGGTTTTTTAGTTGTTGCTTTCTTCTTTCAAAAGATAAAAAGAAGCAAAGGCGCTTCAAAAACAAGTATACAAGTTAAAGCCGTTATTTCATCATAAGTGACTGTCCTCTTACAAGGGGAATAATGATTTTTTTGTGTTAGCTCTGTGTGAGGGTAGTATTTCTATCCCTTGTATCTTGTTCGGACTTACTACACTGTTGTTACTAACACATATTGCGTACTAGCAGTAATTTGTATACACTTTTCATTTTTTCCAACAGCACAATCCACTCCAGCTAAAAAATAATATTGTGTTTGAATTTGTAATTGTCCTATTTGTAACTGCTGTTGGAAGGCCGCCAAATAAAAACCATGTCCTAAATAGCAAGTCACCTTCTACACGTGCATAGTGAATAACATCTTGAAAAGCATGATGCTTGATGTAGGTCAACGGCCGAGTTAATAAATAAATACTATCTTCCAGATTGCTAGAACCTCCTTCTGTGCATCAAACCCAGTGCCACCAATAATACTTGATCTTGTCGGTGGCCTGTGCAACAAGCGAGAGCACCACACATAGTTCCGAACATAGTCCATAAATCCTCTCTAATCCTGGTCTATGTTAACCCTTCACTCTTAACAAGAATAAAAGTCGTCATCGCAAACAGATGCAATAGCTCAATTTGATCCAAGAACAACTCTAGCAACTAGATGAGAGAATAAAAGTCGCGTGAGAAAGATGTATATGGCGGCCACCAGTCATAGTTATACCCCTGTGATCCCACCCCACAAATACAGAGTCCCCATGCATGATTTATGTCCTGTGTTGTGTCTGAATGCAGTCTAGAATCAATATTTAAACTCATTGCAACCAGCCTCTCATACGCCTACAAGTTAATTCTAACTATTAAAGGGATTGAAGTTCTACATGTGGCAGTGGGACATGCAGCTCAGATAACACACACCTTCAACCAGATAGTACACCATGAAACTTACACAGACTATAACAACCTGGTTTTGGATGTTTCATGTGGCATCATGAAGAGAACACCAAGCCCGTAGTTGCACAGTGATAGCAAAGTTTAAGTGGATTTGTAAAACTGAATAGGATTAGACAACCATGCTTTCGCAGAGGCAACAACCAAGGGGGGGTTTAAGTATGATATCAGTGGGTTGGGAACTTTTACTTCAAAGAACAATGTCTCTGACACAGCAACATCTACTTATAAAGGGAAATAGTCTTTGATATAGTGAGATCCAGCAACGTAATTTTGACAATCTTTATTATATATATACATTATTAATCTATATTAGATAAAATGTTTATAACACTAAACAAACATCCAGTCAGTGAAACCTGTTAAACTAGCCATTTCCTAAAGACAACCGCTGTCAACATAAACCTGTTGCTTTGCCTGAGGTCTCTACAAAGTATCATGGACAAACATTGACAGCAACAACTGGATCTTTAAAAATAAAGAATCCCTAGAATTAGAGCGTTTAATATAATTACTGTGCAAGACGTTATTATGATCTCTGCACACAGGGAAACGAGCTCTTCGTCCAGCTATGGTATCACACGAAAACCTCAACAAGCTAGTCTAAAGTAACTCTACAACTTCATCCATATAAAGATGTCACTACGTCCCATTGCAGAAATCTTGGGTTTTGACCCCAATATATAGGAATAGTCCCATGATGGTCAGGAAGTATCCTTGGTGATGAATGAGGACAGATACCTATGTCGGTGAAAGACCATTGAATATGGCAGTAAAACTCTTTTGCTTTTTGTATCACCTGTCCTCAGTTAAACACAACACAAAAACAAGTGGCGATAAAGCTTCTTCTCATCAGTCCCCCTTCCGATCTACTAAGAATCCTTTTCCCACCTAGCATAGCAATGTACTGTGAAACGCAGCACATAAGCTTAATACAACACTTCAGTTTAAAGAGCTAGAAGAAAGGCTTCCAAGAACCACACTGTATAACAATCAAGACTTACTACAAAGAGACAGATTGTCATAAAATTATACATATTACATAAGAAATAAAATCATATAAATACAAATAAACATCCGTAACCATGACACGTACGGATCCTGTAATACGATCACCTGAAACATGCCAACTATTGAGCTTAAAGATCTTGGAGATGTACCAGAGTTTTGAGAAGGATGGGGAGATTGGTGAAGTTTACGCTTTGAGTACACAAACGACGTGATACTACATAGCGAACAGCACTATAAGAAATCTAAGAAACCTTCCTCGTTTTTCCTAAACTTGAACAGTTGCGTAATGTTGAAGCCTGAACATTATAATATGATATTTTTCTTACAAAGTAACAAATAAAGCTTAAGAAATAATGGCATATCAAACCAAAGCATTGACTGGCAGATCAAGTTTGAGTTATTTAGTCCATACACCTCTAACGCCTGACAGACTTTTCGTAAAGCATATAATGCAGGACGCAGTAAACATAGCACAATCCTATCATACAGCTAGCAGAAATGCAAGTAGAGCTAATAGCATTAACCGAATAAGGCACGTTACTTGCTTCATAGAAAAGACTCAGTGACTAAACCATCAACCACATGCTACGATTCCTACCATAATTTCCTCCTGATTCATCAGTACCACATTGGGGTTTGTTCTGGTTGCAAGAAAGAAAGAGCTTCTTTCTTGTTCATGGAGGGATAACTATTAAACTAGGAAAGACCTACGACGTTGATGCCCACAGATTTGCTATTGCTATTCGAACAGCGGAGTGACAATGACATGAAGGAACATATCCAGTAATAAAGTCAACTTGCTCCTCAGACCCACCAAACAAGCTAACACAATAGCATCCCTCATCTACACCACATTGACCTCGTTTGCAGACTAATTACACAGAAGTTGTACTACCCGCCAATCAAAAAACAAGACTTACAGAATGAATACAAATAAAAATTACACACCCATATTTTAAACAGTATAAGAAGAAGATGACGAACCGCTAATATCCTAAAGTTTTTCCTAAGTGCACCAGATCCTCTTAATGATAATGCTAATACCTTCGTTTGAACAAACATTACCAGAATGCAACATGACATGAGCAACCCAACTAGCAAAGTAAACAAATTGCAGGCCGTAGGTACAGATCCGCATTTACTGTGTTGACTCAAATACTACAGGTACAGCAACTCTGTCCTACAGCAGTCGCAAGCAGAATCAGGCTATTGATCTCTTGGCTTACGAATTGCTGCTCCCCCTGCATCTATAGCATTGGGCTCTGTTCAATAAGCAGCAGGAGCCTGTTCATTTGTCACATCAGTCTTACGAAGAAGGTTGTGCATAAACTAGAAAAACATGATGCTGTTGTTGCCTAGACATTAGCCAAGCTAACTCATTCAGGCTCAATATTAGCAAATAGCTCTAACAATACCACAATATCAGAAGAGGAGTTCAAGCGTTCCTTCGATTACTACGATGACTACAAGCGTCAAAAGTTCGAACCCTCCAAACAAAGACCACCAGCTATGCCTGTGGACATTGACTCAAAAAAAAAAGGAATAAAAAAAAGGTATCTTCTTGCTCTGGACAATACACAGCAGAGTACTCTATAAGGAGCTAAGAATTTCCTGTGGTAATACACTGCTTCATACCGTAGCAAAAAACAAAAAACAAGAAGCACATTAATTAATTAATTAATTTTTTATATCTTACTATATGAGTTTAGAGATTTTAGTTGAGGCTCATATGACAAAGTGTTTTTCAGACAACTGAGCTGAGGGTTACACAAAACGCAAAACTGTACAAAGTATCCAAGATGCCATCGCAACAATTACCAGACAAGATCACAATCGAACAACCAGTAAAGGTGCAGTTGTTGCTGCAATCTATACAACACAGCGAACAAAGACGAACAGTTAACAGTTCATCGTATCAACAAAACAACAAGCACTGCATCTCCTTTGAAAGAGCTCAACACAGCATGGGCAATGAGATGATGCGCAATTCGAAGATCTGCAGAAACTCTAGAATGAGGATCAGGAATGGACAGTTGGTAAGGTTCTTCGCATAGAACTAAAGCAAACGAAAGTTTCAATCCCATTGTGGAAGGAGCTACATTCCCCCACCAATAGAAATAGTAACAAAACTGGCTGTGCTAAAAACATACAGAACAAAGATGATAAGTGCTTATGTGGTTGTGAGCTAGCAAGGTGTTCCATAATAACAAAGAAATCAGAGAGATTGGCAAACTATAAAGAAAATTTGTAACAAGCTCGACTTTCACTGTATTTACTTCCCTGTTGAAGTGAAAAATATTGATGCCTTTGAGAACTCTAACCCACCCAACAGTGGATGTGTACATCCTGGAAATACAGGACCAAGGTTAAGACCGTTGAGATATCAGAAGGTCTCCTACAGTTGGTAGTCCTGATAAGAACATGTAGAACCTTTGTTTATCAGCAATACAATGGCTACCAATATAACACTAATCAGAACAATGAGTAGACTTATTGCCATACAACAAAAAAGCATCAAAAGCAAGAGTTCTGAGACGAATGCTTTAGTTTCGGTTTAACCATCACAACAAGCAGCTGACAAACACAAAAACATTGTAATAGTGAGACAGAAGCAATCTCTGAACATGTAAACACCAAGACCGGAAGCAAGGTGTTACTTCAAGAATATAAAAAAGTTACAAAAGAGCCCCCTATGTAGTGTATGCTGGGTGAAGAAAAAGACAGAGAGAGAGGAAGAAAGAAAAAGAAAAGTAAAGAAGAGAGAAGGAAAGAAAATAATGCTGAAAAAAAAGAGAAAAAAAGAAAAGAGAGATAAGCTGAGATAGCAGAAAGGAGAAACCGAAAGAATAATAATAAAATGAGAAAAAAAAGAAAGAAGAAAGAAAATGATAGAAGACCCAGCAAAAACTGAACGGCAACAGACAAGAGAAGGAAGACTAGCAAGGGAGCTAAGACAAAAACAAAACAGACAAAGAAATGGCAAGAAAAACGAAAAATAATCATAATACAGGGCGAACCGACATGAAGATGAAAGCTTCTGAAAAAGAGAGAAGTAACAAAAACCGAAGAAAGAAAAAACAAGCACAACAAACAACCAACAAAAAACCCCGACAGCACCATAAACACATCAAGGCGCGCTACTCTTTCCGCCATCACTCCAATTAACACCAACTCCGAATGATTGCCCCCCCCCACCCACACCTCCCGCCGCCGTGTCCTCTCGCCTCCACTCCCCCCCTCCTTGCTTGCCCAGCCACCCAACCCCTAGCCCGAACCTCACCCCGCTGCCCTCATGTCCTCCAGTACATACTCGTCCTCACCCCCCACCAACGACTCCACCCTCCTCTCTACAAACGCTCCACACTGGCATCCCACACTCTTCTTACTCCCCCGGCTCTGTTCCCCCTCCCTCCGACCCCCGCTATCTCCCCCACCACACCAACTCCACACCCCGCGCCCCCCGCATCTATCCCCTTCACCTCCTGACCCCCTCTGAAACGGCCCCCCCCTTCTCACAGTCAGGGGGGGGTGGGGGGGGGGGGGGGGGGGGGGGGGGGGGGGTCGTCGCATCCCATTCCTCCACCACCCCCCACCCACCCCCCACACCCCCCAGCACATTCAACTTCGGGCCCACCCAACCATCCGCCCCCACACCCCACTACTCCCACCCCATACCCATATGATTACATCCCTCTGTCCCCCCCCAGCCTCCCTCTTCCCACCACCCACCCTCCTCCCGCCCCCCCGCCCACACTCCGCCCCCCCCCTCCCCCACCGCCACCCCCTACCATGCTGCCCTACCCCCCGGCTCTTCGACCCCCTCCATCCCACTTCCAATACATATCGCAATCCTGCGTCCCCACCACTTCCCCTTCCCTCTATCCCTCCCTCCGCCCACCCCCACCTCCTCTGCCAACTCTTTCCCCACCCCCCTACCCTCCTCCCCCCGCACTCACTCCCATCCCCCTCTCCACCCACAACCTACCCCTCCCCTCCTTACAGACTTTCACCCGCCTCGCCAAATGCAATCCTACTAGCCCTCCCCCGCCCACACCCCTCGTACCCTGCCGCCAGTCGCCCCTCCACCGCTCTCCCCCCTCGTCCCCCCCAGCCCCGTGTCCATCACCCAGTTCGATACAGTACGCTCGTTTCTCCAAACAACCTCTACCCACATAAACTCTGCTTCCTCCAACCCTCCCTCGTACCCCCCTTCCATCCCTCCGCCACGACCCAGTTTCTAACCGTCCAACTCCCCCTCGCCTCGCCCTCTCGACTCACTCCCCGCCAAGTTCCCACCTCCATGCCCCTAGCAGCACCCGTACCACCCCGCCTCTCCGCCCCCCCTCCCCAGTCTCCCACGCTACCAGCGCGCCTACCCCCCCCTGGCCCACGACACCCGCCACCAACATCTAAGACCTGCCCCGCACCAGATCACCGAACCCCTCACCACCGCCGCCCGTCCAACCCCTCCGCCTATACCGACCTGCCCCCCCACCAGTCCCCTGCGCCCAAGCTCCCCACCCCTCCCAACCCCCACACCCCCACAAGTGCCCCATCCCCCCGTGATATTCCCCCAAAATGCCAACCCCAGAGCGCCATCCGCACTCCTTCACTCACCAGCCACAACCCCAACTGCTCCGCCCTCCCCCACACCCGCCCGACCAACTGACGACTCCTCCCGCCCTCGCCCGCATAAACTTCAATGACCCCAGGCGTCCCACCAACCCCCAACACCGCCACCCCGCATCCTCCTCCAATCTATAAAATGCTCCCCGCCTACCCTGACCCCCCACACCACACCCCCCTCGCACGGTTTCCGCATACCCGGCTCTCCTTACGACCCGGCGCATGCCCCCCCCAACCCCACCCTCCCCCGTGGGCCATCCCAACTATCATGCGCCGACAACTCCGACCCCAACTCCCCCCTCCCGCACCACGCCAACCCCCCCCCCTCCGCTCCGCTCCCCCCCCCCTCTCCACCGTTCGGCAGGATATAAGCTCCCGTTACCGTCCGTTTAATACCCCCCCCCACGCCGACCCCTGTTGCACTGCGGTAACTACCACCCTAAACCCTCTCCTCGTACTCCCAACCCCATACTTCGACTCGGTCGCACCCCCGTTTTTCTTCCCACTCCCTCCCTCCACTCTCGACCCCATCATTACCTCCTCGTCCCACACCCCATCTAGTCCCTTGCCCGCTCCTCTCTCACTCTCACAAGCGCCCAACCCCCTCCCTACTTTCTCCCCCCTGACCTATACCTACTTCGCCCGTCCCCCTGAACCCACCCCAACCCCCCCACCGCACCGTTACTTTCCCCCCCCATCCGCCACCCAAAGTACCTCCCACGCCGCTTTACGCGTACAAAGAAAGAGCCACCCCCGGACCCGAACACTACCCCACCCACCCCCCACAACCACCACCTCCTACCTATCATTACCATAAAATGGTGGCCCTAAATATAACCCAAGAAGAATATAGAACCGATTGGAGGCCACACCTCGCCCGATATGTAAATAGGACCCGACCGGCACAGCAATACCAAGAACCCCAGCCGCACCAACATAACCACTCCACACAACACTAAACTAACAAGAGAACAATAAGCCCCAGAAGAAGAACCAGTAACAGACACCACAGCCACACAAAGAAGGAGATTTATGAAAAACACAAGCTCGATCATCATCACCTACCAGAGCACCTGCCCACAACAGTTGAAGTTATCGGGGAGCAGCACATAGACATGTCATCAAACAACAAAAGAAGATCCCAAACCAGTGAAGCACCCAGTCTTCCTTCCACAATCAAAGAGGTTACGACTCACACACTAATCATGCAGCAGTAACAGATTATATAATAAAGGCCAATACTGCCTAGCACATAGACCCATCCATAGAAGATAACCTGACTTTATACACTAACTCGCTTGATCCTTCTTTGATTCAGCAACAACATCAGAATGGATCTCAAGAGTCCTTGTCTTCATCACTGAAGAACTTGCACAATAACAGAAAACTCCGTCGCACACAAAGCTCGTGCAACAGAGTACCTAAACCAAATGAGTACATGGCCTCATGGGAAAGCTTGATGAAGAAGAGCTGCCGCCAAAAGAAGCATTCTTCAGAAGACGACAGGCAAAGGAATCAAGTGATGAGACTATCAGCAAGCTCAGATGGGCATGGCAAAAGAAGCAGTGTCGGACGATGGGGCGCTTACCATTATCAGTAACTAACATGCTTATCTCAATTTATGCATGGCAGAAGTCTTTGAGAACTACAGAAAGTACCGGAATGAAACATTATTTACTAGAGCCCATTACACAATAATACAGCACCGTTAATGTCTTGGGATGCTTCTTGAAGTTTACTGGTGTGCAAGAAATTATTTGTTGTCTGACCTGCCAATGCTTCAAAAGAATATAGGATGGTCTGCGTTTTGGCATCAATATGGCAACGCACAATTAACAGATAGTGGCCACCCACAAATAATAAGAAGACTATGAAGCTTTGCAAACTCTCTAACTACTCATGTACTTGGACGCAAACGATCCTGTATGGGATGGGCGATGTGTCAGTCCACTACACACAAAGAAACATTCATATGATTAAGTGGTCTTTTTCTGTTGATGAGGTTCTAAAACGTTGTCACAAATGTTCTCCTGATCAAGCAATGGGCTGGATCTTAGAAGTAGATTTAAGTCTATCCCCATGAACTACATGATGCGCCAATGATTTTTCTACCCAATGGCTGCAGAAAGGCTCAAAACATCACCCAACAGAACCACCAAAGCTTGAACCAAACATAAATGACCAGAGAAATATGTTGTCACTACAGACTGCTACAGTTCACCTAAGGCATGGTTAATTCTTACTGCTGTTCATCGTATCATTTGTGGTTTGACCAAGGAGCAATTCATGAAACCATACATCATGAAGAACACAGATCTGAGAACGAAGCAACCGATGCCTCAAAAAGGATTACTTCAAGCACATGAACAACAGCTGCATTGGTAAAACAATGGAAGAACACCACACAAAAGAAAAGATTTAGATAGACACAAAAGAAAACGAAGCCAAAAAGCTAAAAACATCAAGCCAAGCTATCCAACCAAGGCAATATCATGACGTCTGTATGGCATCATGACGAAGAATTAGCAGATTACAACTAGACAAACCAGTATTCATTGGGTTAAGTGTGCTGGAGCTGTCAAAGCTGTTGATGCTGGAGTTCCTTGTATGTTACGTCAGCCTAACCATCCTGCTGAAAGGTCTTGTACACAGACACAGAGCTCATTTCATCCTAGACATAATACCCACAGAAGATATATACAAAGACCATGTAAGACGTAGCGCTGGTATCGATAGTCAAGGAAAGAACACCCTTGTGAATATCCAAAATGACAGTCCCTTGCATCACAATAAACAAAAAAGTTTATTGGTAAATGAACGATGAGATGACGGCACTATAATCAAAGAATATGTTTGGCAGAGGGCCAAAGTATGTAAAGTGTATGCAATCAAACAGGTGGTATATAAAAAAGGCAAAAGGCGTTGCAAACAGGTGGTCAAAACCAGCATCATTCATGATAACAACAAAAGCTCACTTTGCAGGTAGAGAAATTACATCATGACAACCCAAAGCTCTGCTCAGCCCTGCACCAAATCACACAACTGTGGTTAGAAAAAGACACAGCTAGCCCAGAAACAAAACGATATAATACCTCACCAAGCACTCAAACGCACTTGGACAAAGGAGAGACAAAGTACTTAATTAAATAATTTTTTAACAATTAAAAACGACTAAAAATATGATTGAACCTCACAATGGATTGTTTACACCCCCCTTTAACAAAACTAAGGTAGTGTACAATTGCTAGCGACACTGCTGAACAAAAATGCTTGGACATTCAAGACCGACTTTGGTGAGCACGTAGAAATAAAACTTGAATCAAGGTACAAAGAAGAGTGCAAAATAATATTCTAGGAGTTGTTAGTGGGAAAGAGAGAGTGTCCAACCCACATCAGTATTAACAAAAATTTTCCAAAATTGTCGTAACAAAAAACAGTTCGAGAACCATACAGTCACTACTTCTGATGAAATAGTAGCCTACCTAACAGCAGCGGGACAGTAATAAGGTGGCACGAAAACAAAGCTGCAGTCCTCTCTAACAAAAGCCCTCTGGGTGCAGGCATTGACAAATAATAACTAGGAGATCCATCTCCACACAATTTTTATTTCATAAGTGGCTATGCTCCAGATGGGAATCTGTGCTCGTTGTGACTGTCGCTTGCTTCAACTTCTCCATGAGCATACAGATATCTCCCAGTTACTTCCCGAAGGGTATAAGTTGTTGCAATAGAAGGTGTTGTTGGTGTGCTCTGTATTGTATTATGTTTGATGGTGTTCCACAGGTTAACCCGTGACTTTTAGTTATCATCAGAGTTCATTGCTCCAAAAACTTGCAGCAGTCTTCTTACCCCACTCTGTATTTCGGGTGCCTGGGATCATGATTTTCTTGGTGGTTACTGAAAATGCAAACAGTCATTCTGCTAACAGCTTGTTAAAAAACTTTCAACCAGTGCTTGAGATCTGTGGGTTGCCTGGTAAACCCTCTTTTTAATTGCTACATAGACTCCATGCTTTAGTAACAACTGATTAAATGCTCCTTTTAAACTCTTCCACCATCCATCGCAACTGATAAGTCTAGGATATATTAATGGTCCACGTCTATAGATTCTTGCAAGCAACTGCCGTTGCGGTGGCACTCTTTTCATTGCCTCTTTAAACCCTAGAAGCAACGTCCCACAACAGTAAGAGCAAACTTATACCCTCTTCTTCTGATTTTGTCATGGGTGTAAGTATAAAAGGTCTATTTGGTTGAGTATCATTTGCTTCATGTTGATATGAAGGAGGGTCTAAAATGCCCATGGTGCAGGTAAAATAATTCTGCCAATAGCTTGTTTAGACAGCCCACTTCTAGCTACTGTCAGAACTTACTCCTGCTGCAAAGCTCAGTTTATTAATATGCCGCCGTCCCTAAGTCAGTACCCTTTGGTGTGTAGTAAGATCTAGAGAGTTTGGCATCCATGTTCTAAATAAATTACATAAAAAAATGCCTGGTTGGTTAACCAACCTCCTGTGCTAAGCCCTTCTTCTCCTCCTCCTCCTCCCTCCCTCCCTCCCATCCCTCTCTCCTCCCCCCTTTATTTCAGCTGATCGATGCAAAAAACCGTCTGCCAACCGCTTTCCCACTGGACAGTGCCAGCCTCTACAGGCTGCATGCATTTTCCCAGCTCTCCCGCCGCTTAAATCTCCCCCCAATTGGCTGGAATTGGAGGAATATGAGGCACACACACCCGTACACATCCATACACACACACACACACACAATCGCACGCCTAACCGCGCGCGCGACGAGCGCAACGAACGAACGTACCACGCAACAACACACACATACATACAACAGTCACATTACGACCTACACATCGCATACAATAGATACACTCACACAACTTCACCACAGACACAGACACACACACACAGGACACACACACACACCACACACACCCCACAAACACGCACATTACGCAAGCAGGACCGAGAGAAGAGAGAGAGAGATAGAGAGAGAGAGAGAGGAGAGAGAGAGAGGACAGAGAGAACAGACAGACAGACAGACAGACAGACAGACATGCAGATAGAAGACACACAGACAAGAGACAAGAGAAAGAAGAGAGACAGAGGGAGGAGAGTGGGCGAGAGATGAATGATACTGAGAGGAGATGTCATGATAATCTTCACGAAAATAATCTTTATTTGCACAAGTTTTTCTCTCTCACTCATCTCTCTCTCTCTCACGTCCTCTCGTCTCTATCCTCTCTCCTCTCTCTCTCTCTCACCTCTCTCACCTCTCTCCTCATCGATCCGCTCTCTCTATCTCTCTCTCTCTCTGTCCTGTCTCCCTCTCTCTCTCTCTCATCTCTGACCCTTACCAATGCCTCAATCTCCCGCTCCCAAAAAAGAAGCCATGGTGATAATGATGACAAGAGAAGGAAAGAGATTTTATTCCCAAGGGTTACAGTAAAGTATTTATATAGTTTTTTAAATCCGAGTCTTAAATGAAGACAGAGACAACAGAAGACAGCTACAAAGAGATGGAAAGAAGAAGAAGAACTAAGAACAAGAACAAGAAATAAAGAAAAGAGAGAGAGAGGAGAGAGAGAGAGAGAGAGAGAGAGAGTGAAGGGAGAGAGAGAGAGAGAGAGAGGAGAGTATAGAGAGTAGGTGTGTGGTAGGGGTGAGGGATGATGGAGAATCTTGATGATAATAAATCATTATTCCCAGGCAACGCATGTTTTCTCTTAGACCAGAAAGACAGACAGAGAAGATAGGAAAAGGTTCATTCAAGCTCCTTTGCTGTATAAATTTACCAAACCTCTGCAACTTGAGCCGATTCGCTGTCGCTCATCGACTCAACAACTTGCGGCGTTTTAGTTTTAAAACTAGGCAACAATCACGAATGCCCCTTTTCCCTATCTCTCTAACTAAAACTGAAAGTAATACTAAATTATTTTTTGATGGGTCAAACTATAAAAATATGGGAATTTATGCTATAACTGGTCCACAGAAAAAAGAGTTGAAGATGGGAGAAAGAAATGGGTAGGAGACACACATTTCCGCCTCGCTGCTTGAATGACACACCAGCAACGCTTCGACCCTCAACACACAAATAATCGTCATAGCTTTGTCAACTGAATAACGCAGATTTCAATAGGTAAGCGCTAGGGTGTCTCCCGCCCCCGGTAAGACAAATCTAGACATGTTATTTACCATTCCTTCCCCAATCACAAGACTAGATAGGAATCAGCTGATTAGTTAACAGTGACGAACATACCGCTCAGATCTCTATGTTCGTTAGCAACCGACCCCTTAGCTGTCTTGTTCATTTCACAGAAGTGTGAACATTGCAATGAAAGACGTGCGAGCTTTTCCATTAAAAAAAGTGTTTTGAATTTTATCTTACTGTACCTGCTTAGGTTTGTTAGGTTCAGAAAACAACCTCTCACCCTACCTAAAACACAGGATACGCGAGTCTTCCTCAATGACGATTATGCATAACTGCTCAGGTGCGGTGCCACTAACGAAAATAGAAGTTCCTAAAAATAAAAACGGTACGCGTAACCGGAGAACGTCTACTGCACCATGATTCATACACATGCAGCTGAACTGTTAAAAAAAAGCTATTGGGTTTTACGACTATACAATATTTAGTGATGTGGGCTGTCTGTTTTGAGTCTATAGTTTTACTATGCTTGAGCTTCTGAGTTTTGGGGGTGGGAGTTTTATTCCTTTCCTCTTTCTTGTCCGGCCAGTAATAACATCATTCTCCCGAAGGCAATTATTAAACCATCTCTGTCTTTCAATGTGAAAAATTACAACGACTTTGATTTGTTCACGTAAATCATTTAATATGCTATATATTTTTGTGTCAGAGCAACCAAACAGATATCTGTGCATGTCTCCCACTGAAGCGAGCTTAGTCAAACTAGTCCTTTTTCTTAATTGTCCACGCTCTGCTGAGCAGTCGTCTAATAAGAATAGTCCTGCCTAATTTCAAACTTCTGTAATAGTAATTCTAAACACTCGCTTGCCTGTCAGAGGATTTACTATAATTATATCTCATACTGTCCAAATAAATTTTCCTCTCTCTGTATTTTTATGTTGGTAGTGTTTGGAAGAATATACAAATGAACTCGAAATGATTTTTGTACACTGTTTGTAAAAAATCTAAAACAAATACATCTTGCCACATGCCAATCTGCCCGCATATTAAAGAGAGCTGTGTGCTTCTTTTTGTAGAAAACTTAGCTGGTCCATAGTAAAACAATTTCTTTAGAGTCTATTTTCTTTCTATTGTTGAGCAGTGCATCCATCACTACAAATAGATATATTTTTATGGGTCTCATCATTCTCTTGCTCTTTCTCTATTTGAATAGTTATTATCCTTTCTGAGCCGTTTTCAATTTGTCTTCAGAACCATGCAGCTTATCATCATCTGTTGATCTTAATTCAACACCACAATCATAATTTAGATTTAGGTATTCATTTAAGCACAATATGTAATGAAAAGATTGCTTGTAACACTCAGTAAGTGGGTATCATTGTGGTTGACCAAACCACAGTATTTTCTTACCTCATCAAAGTGTTGATATGGTAAACATCCTGAGGCGTAGACTTGATGTGGCTTGTCCCACTATAGACATGATAAATTTTTTAATACCGGGATTAATAAAACCTCCTCACTTAATCCTGGAAAAGGGGGGTGGCTGTTTCTTCAAAAAGCATCATATTCCTTTAATGATCTGCCGGAGTGTTCAATTTATGTTCCACACAGTACCTGCTTTACTCTACATTAATGTGGCCCCCGCGCTATGGTTAAGCACTCTTTCATAATAGATAGCAAGCCATGACTGATATTGCTGTGCAATCAGCGTGCAAGCTCTTGGTGATTGGACAACATCAAACTCTAAAGATATACCAGTTATTTTGTACTTTTGTGTCAGGGACAGTGATGGTATTACAACGTCACAGTCATTAAAGGTCAGCTCATATGACAGACTGTCTCTGAGGCGCCCTGATAGTAAGGCATGTCGCAGCTGAGCAGTTCAAAGTCAAGAGAATACAAAACCTGTTACGCATAGGCTTTTGCAATGGCAGCATCTTTTTCTTGTTTCCCTTATCAGCAAAACCTACCTGTGTTTAGTCCCCTCATCATCCTGTTATGCCCGATAAAATAAGAATCATCTCTTTTTTCTTTTGTCATACCATAAATCAGTAAAGGTCAAGAATATGGTTCGGCATAGTTTAATGAACATTACTTCCTGCCTCTAGCTTGACACTAATCTTTTTGTATAAATAGCCCTACCAAAGTTTTGCTACCAACACTTCTGTTGGATCATCTTCAGCCTCAAGTTCAATTCTAACTAAAACGCCGCAAGTTTTGAGTCGATGAGGCGCAGCCGAATCGGCTCAAAGTTGCAGAGGTTTGGTAAAATTATCAGCAAAGGAGCTTGAATGCCCCTTTTCCCTATCTCTGACAGATAGATAGATAGAGAGACAGACAGACATACATCAGACAGACAGACAGAGAGAGAGAGAGAGAGAGCTGTTAATGCTGGACGTAGGCTAGTTTTAAGTTTGCCTCCCGGCGGAAGTGGCGTAGACTGGTCACGTGAGCGGGTGACGGCCACACAGCCAGGACTACGTTGCTGACGGAAGCTGTAACTCAGGATCGGACAGAATTACAGCAGCGTTTGAATTTCTTTGAGCTGAGAGTGAATCACACGCACGGACACATAGACCACAGACATGCATGCATGTAGGCGGGAGTGCACGTTCGCACGCGCGAACCTACGTGTGTTCATGGAAATCAGACATACCCTGCACTCGATAATGTATGCGCATACGTAATTTAGGCAAGCACGTGCAGACTCACGTACGTACGTGTCCTGATTGGTATGTTGGCTCGTGCGCGCACGCCCGACGCGCACAAACACGTGGACGGACACATGCAGGAGCACGTGTGCACGCACTCATATACGCACGCGCGCGTGCGCACATTAACACGCATACATTTGGTTGCAAACAGAGAGAGAGGGGGTAGGAAAGGAGAGAGGGAGGAAGAAAGACAAGGAGACAGACAGAGGGAGCAAAGGAAGAAATAGAGCAACAGTGAGAATAGGTACAGCTAGAATGGGAGAGAGTGAGGGCAAGAGAGAGAGACAGACAGAAAGAAAGACAGGGGCAGACGGACAGACAGAGGCAGAGAGAGAGAGAGAGAGAGAGAGGGGAGAGAGAGAGAGAGAGAGGAGGAGAGACAGACAGACAGACAGACAGACAGACAGACAGACAGACAGACAGACAGAGACAGACAGACAGACAGACACAGAGAAGAGAGAGGGAGAGAGATTGTTTCTACCTCACGTTTTCAAACCTCGTCTTTATATTAATAATCTTCACCTCAAATAAAAAATAGAACTTTTCATCCTGTAACCTTTAACAGTCAGTATAAACAAACCCTTTCAATCCGTTGCAACGTCTTTTACACCCCTCCCCCTCCCCTCACCACACATACACTCACACCACAACCCTTCCCCCCTCACACACACACATACACTCACACCACCCCCCTTCCCCCCTCACACACACATACACTCACACCACCCCCTTCCCCCCTCACAACACACATACACTCACACCACCCCCCTTCCCCCCTCACACACACATACACTCACACCACAACCCTTCCCTCGCCTCCCTTCTATCCAAGCATGCCGCCCTCTTTGATCTCAGCCTCTCTCGAACCCTTCTTTCTGTAACTCTCTCCAACTTTGGCTCGGCACCGGCCACTATGTGAGGAAGTTTCCAAAACTGTCTATCGGTGACAAGCAGATAGCGGGGGGGTCTTGAGGCACCAAGATACCCCCCTGTTGTCTGATGAGTATGCTCCTCTGCAGGATAGAGACCAGACGAAGGTCTGTCTGTGTTTTAGGTCCCGAAGATTTATCTTTGAAGTTGCTTTCGTTGTTTTTTTCCCCCGCTGCTGTGATGGCGAAATAGTGTATCATTGATTGAGTCTGGGAGGGGATACTGCTGGCCTTTAAGGTGAGGACTGGAGTTTGGGACCAAGGTCTCTGTAGGGAGTTTTCCAGCTTAACGCCTTAAGGGGGTCACCCGGAATATGGATTCTGTTTCACTCATCCCACCTGGGAATCGTTGTGAGACTGTTAAGTACACACACTGGATGAGAAGAGTACGTGTATTTCTGTTTTCTATTACCTTCCATATAGGCAGCCGCATTCCGGTTTTAGAAGATGAAGTAGAGTTTGAGTTAGGGAGGTAGATTTTGGTGAGTTTGGCTGGTCGAAGGGCCGGTCTTTGAATGTGAGATTATGGTATGGTACACGTTTGCAAGGCTGTGCAAACCCACACAGACACACACACAGACACAGACACAGACACACACACACACACACACACACACACACACACACACACACACACACACACACACACACACAAACACACACACACAGAGGTACAGACACATCTAATATCACTAAGAGTGAAAAGACGTTAAATCAAAAGAACACAGGCACAGACACACATCTCACAAACACACACACATACACACACGCACACACACACACACATATTATACACACAGCGCGCGCGCACACACATACACACACAGCGCGCGCACACACACATATATACACACACACACATTAGTGGTAAATAGAGCTACTCATATATATGGTAGTAAAGGTAAGGTAAAGGAGTCCCATAACCTATAAGGTCGTAGGGGAGCGAGGCGTCAGAGACCTCACTTCTCTAGGGCCAGCATATTGAGGGCGGCGCCCATCTCCTCTCCCTCGCTGCTTTACCTTCCCTGACCCTAAAGAGGGCAGGTACCCATTTACAGCTGGGTGAACTGGGGGAACTGTACTGAAGCCAAGGCGCGCAAACGGTCACCCATCCAACTGGTAACCACGCTCGACGCTGCTTAACTTGGCTGGGGGAAAGCGAGTGCTCCGACCACTGAGCTATATATATGGAGAAAGAGAAAAAAAAAAAAGATAGACGGACAGACACAAAAATAGGCAGATGGATAGAGGTTCTTTTCCAGCCCACTATCATTTTACCTTCATCTTTTTATTCCAGGATTTATGATACATGATAGTCCTTTTACAGAGGCAGTTCTTCACAGTCCATAACCCCTCCCAATCTTGTGCAATATCTTTTACCACCAACCCTGCCCCCCCTCACCTCTCTCTCTCTCTCTCTCTCTCTCTCTCTCTCTCTCTCTCTCTCTCTCTCTCTCTCCCCTCTCTCTCTCTCTCTCTCTCTCTCTCTCTCTTCTTCTCTCTCCCTTCTTTCAACTTTTGATCTCAGTGTCCCAGCCAATATTTTAAGACGTTTTCACACTCTCCAAACTTGACAAGAAACTAGTGTGGGTGGTCTTGAATCAGCCAGGCTAAATGTCGTTAGGCGTTTCTCAGCATAACACGGTGGTCGTTAACCATAGTGTGCCCTATCTTATTCATCACACCGAGGAATCACTGTGAGACCATAAATAAATGATAAGAAATATGCGCTCG
>CM054140.1:65064888-65077388 GCA_028751875.1 Rapana venosa | reverse complement strand
GTAAAAAAAGGACATGACAGTTTATCCCATTATCCTCGAAATAAAAGAATAAGATAAAATAAATAAACACACATCCATCCATCCATCCATCCATAGAAGAAACAATATCTGGATTCACTCCTATCATCGCTTTGATTTGTTGCTTTACAAGATTCAGCGCTATATAAATTCCATACATTCTTCTTCTTCTTCTTCTTCTTCTTCTTCTTCTTCTTTTTCTTATCTTATGCATCCCTTCCTTCCCTGATGAAGAACTACACATCTAATGCTGCAGTTTTTAACAGTTTCTAAACCGTTCCTCTCCTTCCCAGCATCCTTTCACCCACTATATGGAGGAGCTCATCTCGCCTTTGATCTCAAACCCACCACCCTTTCCTTCCTTTTTCCATCTTCTTCCTCGCCCAAGCCAATATCTTGCAATGTTTCCAACCTCTCCATACGCAACAAACAGATCGCCTGGTGGCTTGGAAGCAATAGATACTTTAATAAACAAGTCTGGCACTTTAGAAGATAGGGAGTCCCATCTTTTAACTCAATCAACCCCGAACCCATGCACTGCTTGAGCAAGACTGGGGTTGTCTTTCCTGCCTGTGCCCGAGCAGGTCCAAGAGCTAGCTAAGTTGTGTGTTACTGTCTTGGTTGTTGTCATTGGTTGTTGTTGTTGCAATTGTATTTGCGTCACAACTATAACAGCAACACTGCGGGTTCTTAGCAGAGAGCTGCTAGGGCCTAGGCTAGCAAGACTATTCAAGTCTGGCAGAAGGGGTGCTTGTGCTCTGGGTTTTAAATGAGTTAATGTTGTGCAGGTTCTCTTTTGTTTGTGATGGACAACTGGTGCAAATCTGTGACTGGAATTGGTTTGTAGGGGGGTAGGCTATGCTTGTCTCTGAAGTGAAGATGGGAGATGACTTAGGATCAGGGTTTGAGTAGAGGACAGAGGGGTTGGGCTGGATGAGCTGGTCTGTGAATACAGACAGACTGGTGAGTGGTGTTATGTGTGGTGACTGTTGTAGGGATGGCTGGTGGTGATGCAAGAGCATCTGAAAGGAATTTGGGTGGGATGTGGTAGTGTTGACGTGGTTGCGGGTTTTGGGTCTGTACACTTTGGGTTGATGAATGCTAGACTGGAAACAAAACAACTGGTTTTTGTTACAAGCACGCATACATACACGCACACGTACAGTACAGCACAACAGAACACACACAACCCAACACAACAGTCAGAACACACATTATACACACACACACAAACAACACACCACACCACACACACCACACACACACACACACACAGACACAACAACACACGACAACACACACACACAGACACACACCACACACACACACACACACAACACACACACTACACACACACACACACACACACACACACACACACACACACACACACACACACACACACACACACACACACACACACACACACACACGTACACATATACACACACTACACATACACCCAAAACACACACACACACACACACACACACACACACACACCCACCACACCACACACAGCACCACTCCCCCCCCCCCAACCCCCGACCCCCCCCCCAACACAAACACAACCACACTGACGTTCCTTCTATAGAAGTGTCTCTCTGCTGTCGTGTACTATTAGTCTTTGACTGCGACTGGAAGATAGGAGAGAGCTGTAGGGAGTGGAGGGTGTCTTAGCTGCTCGTATTGCTCCTTTCAAACGTGAAGATTGGACTGGTAGGCAGGCTATAGGCCTAGGCTTAGGGGGCAAAGTTGAGGGGAGCAGTGGTGTGGGGAGGGGCAGATTAGGTGGGTGGATTGAGTTTTGGACTGGTCTATAGACGGTGTCTGTGAGAAAAGTTTTGATTCAAGGAAACTCGATTCTGTAACCTTATCTATCGCTTGTGTGTTGTGTGTGTGTGTGTGTGTGTGTGTGTGTGTGTGTGTGTGTGTGTGTTGTGTGTGTGTTTGGAAGTGTATGTGTGTGTACACACAGATGCGCGCGCGCGCGTGCGCGCGCAGAGCACATCTCCAATTATTAGAGAATAGCGTAGTCATAGTTACTTTTACCATTCCTCATTATTTTCTAACTTCTTCACCATTAATTTTAGTTTATGTCTCTGGATTTTTAGAATTTAAAATAGGGTAATGTCCTTGTTCAAAATGTTTGTCAAAGTTTTTACTTCGATTTTTGTGGTGTTTTTTTTAAAATAGCTTTTCTGAAATTGTTTAATATTGTCCACCTACTGTCATGCTTGAGGCATGCACACGGGGACTGCATGGACGAAAGCACACGAGTGCATGTTCCACTATTCTTGAAATAAAACAATGAATGAATGCTTATTGCAAACTCACAATCTCGCCCCAACTACACACTTATTCTCAAGAAACTTTCCCCTCTTTCTTATTGCCCTAATGTTCAGAACATCCTGGACAAGTTTAACGCGCTACTTCAATCGACAACATATTTCTTTATGTGGATTTTGAATTGCTTTTCCTTGAAAAAATGCGACGTGTTCCTGAAACACCACCAATATTTTTGAAAAGAAAAAAAACAACCGTTTATCTCTGCTGAAAGTTATTTTTTCTGACCCAAAGAATATGTTTACAACATTCTTTACGTAGAGATAAACTCGCTGTCTTGGATTTTCTGGGTTTATTTTTGTTGGGATTTTGGGGGAAAGGTGGGGGGGGGGGGGGGGGGGGGGGGGGGGGGGGGGGGGGGGGGGGGGGAGGGGTAACATCTACTAAAATTACAACTGGACTTAAAAATCTGGTTTTAACGTCTCATCAAACTTGCTAGCACAACCATCACTTCTGGTTGATTGGAACAATAGCACACCCATCACTTCTTAATGTCTGGTTGATTGGAACAATAGCACACCCCTCACTTCTGGTTGATTGGAACAATAGCACATCCATCACTTCTGGTTGATTGGAACAATAGCACACCCATCACTTCTGGTTGATTGGAACAATAGCACACCCATGACTTCTGGTTGATTGGAACAATAGCACACCCATCACTTCTTAATGTCTGGTTGATTGGAACAATAGCACACCCATCACTTCTGGTTGATTGGAACAAAAGGAAGTCCAAGTCTTTGAACCCCAGACCTCTAATGCTCCAGACGGCCACGTTGACCTCCACGTCACCACACAGCCTTTGCCCAGAAGATTGTCCGATAAGCATTAAACAGCGGAAGCCGCGCGGATCATAGGGGACAATTCTGAGGAAATGAAGTTAGGGAAGATCCGTCTGTTGATCCTTCATTTCCTTCTTTCCTTGTCTTCTGTGACAGCCTCCTCCCCTCCCCCCCTGCAAGATTGTCCCGGGCTGATTTTGCCCTACCCTCCTCCCTCTTCCCTTTCTCGTTTAGTTGGTATTGCGTTGTGGAAATGTTCAGGGTGTATGAGTGTAGTTATGCAGGGATATTCTTCCTGTTCTGTTCAGAATTGGTAGGATTTGATTTGTTTTGGAGATAAAGTTGGAAAAGGGGCCTTTGGTGCTTTTAGTGGGTTAAGCTGGGTTTTAGGGTGGGATTTGTAGTGTCGGAGTTTTTGTTAGTGCTCGAGGTTGTGGTGGTGAGGGTTTTAATCATTATATTAATTTTCCTTTTGCTTGTGATTTTTGCCGTCTGGTTTGCTTTGATCTGGTTCGGTCGTCCAATTTCGGACCAGGTTAAAGTCTCAGATCTTGCCTTCCATGAAGGAGTGCTTTAACCTGTAAGCCAGCAATTTCGTGTCCAAAAAGACTGTCTGCGAACATGACAGGGAGAAATCCATGTAGATCATGCGGAACCATTATGAGGGGATGTGAAGTTAATACAGGTCCATCTCTTAATCTGTCATTTCCTTCTTGGAGTTTCTCCACTACATTGCTTTCTGACCCCCCCTCCACCCCTAGTTATTACAGTGATAGAGTTCAGCCACCCCTATGTCAGACACGCATTACCCCAAGTTTTGGTTACAATAGCATCGCTACGAGATTGTCTTGAAACAACAGACGATCTAAAGATAGATGTACCTGGAACGTTCTGATGATCAAATGGTGGGAGGTGGTGTGTGTGCCTTAATCTTTTATTTCCTCTTTCATTCTGTCGAGTGGCGTTGGGAAGATTAGAAGAATTTTTTGAAAGTTTGCAAAATTTCAGAGATGGATTGGATTTTCTTTCCTTTCCTTCATGTCTGTCTTATCTTACTTTTACTTACTTACTTACTTACTTACTTATGCCTCTTGATTCCCTGGGGAACATAGGGCCGCAACAACACCCCTCCTCCAACGAACTCGGTTTTGGGAGATCCTCATCAGCTCGGCCCATGTCATTCCGGCTGCCTTCGTCTCTGCGTCAACACTTCTGCGCCAGGTCTGTTTTGGGTGACCAACTTTCCGCTTCCCTTGTGGATTCCAGTCAAGGGCCTGCTGGTGACATTTGAAGCAGGCATGCGGAATGTATGGCCGATCCATCCCCACTTCCTTTGTTTGATCACGGACTCCAATGGGGCGTGTCTGGTTCTGTCCCACAGTTTTTTTGTTGGAGATGACTTCTGGCCACCTGATACTGAGGATGTTTCTGAGGCATTTGTTGGTAAATGTCTGGAGTTTGTGGGTGTTGATCTTTGATACCTGCCAGGTTCCTGAGCCGTAAGGTAGAACCGACTTGAAACTGGTGTTGAAGATCCGGATCTTGTGGAATGAGAGGGCTGTTGACCTCCAGTCTTACTTTTTGTGGTCTAAAATGTTTCAGTGTCTGATTAATTTTGTAATGTTGTTGTCACTCTGAGTTTTTCAACAACTGTTTCCTTGTTTTGTCTAAGTACCCCATATAGTGTATATAATGATCGTTCTGTTCTCTATGATGATAAACAAGTGTCTTTAAAAGTTTAATACAAAAGTTTTTGCTTACATATATACATTTTTAGGAGACAGGATAGCTCAGTGGTCAGAGCACTCGCTTTCTCCCAGCCAAGGTTAAGCAGCGTCGAGTGTTGTTTACAATTGGATGGGTGACTGTTTGCTCGCCTTGGCATCAGTACAGTCCCCCCAGTTCACCCAGCTGTAAATGGGTACCTGTCCTCTTTAGGGTCAGGGAAGGTAAAGCAGCGAGGGAGAGGAGATGGGTGCCACCCTCAATATGCTGGCCCCTGGAGAAGCTGAGGTCTCTTATGCCTCGCTCCCCTACGACCACATAGGTTATGGGACACCTTTACCTCTGATACATTTTCTGTTGATAAAGATGATCGACTATGGCAGTAAACCTAAGACAGAAGTATCCTTTCAATTTTCACTAACTCATCACACCCTTTCAAAACTCTGGGCTGCTGAGTAATTTTACTCTTGATCTTTGTGACTGAGGAAAAAAAAAACTACTTCAAAAGTTTGGGATTGAAAGTAACGCTAACACAGCTTGATTCATTTTCCCTCGTCAAGTTCCATGCCATTCTGTGCCATGATCAAAAGACTGCTTGAGTTCTAACTTCTTCATCACCCTTTGTGCACTTCTTTAATGGTCACATCACTCGGATCGACTGTGCTACTCTTTTTGTATGACAAAACAGGTTAATGTTCGCACTTTCTTTCTCACAGGCCAAAACTGGAGAGAGAGAGAGAGAGTCGAAGAGCAATGAAAACATCAGCTTGACTATGGAGAGACAGACAGAGAGAGAGAGAGAGAGAGAGAGAGAGAGAGAGAGAGAGAGAGACAGACAGACAGACAGACAGACAGACAGACAGACAGACAGACAGACAGACAGACAGACAGAGACACAGAGAGAGAGAGAGAATTCTGAACTCTGAAGTGGTTTAATTGCACGTCGGCCTTTACCACAGTATAATGCAAAGGAGATTTGGCAAAAAATTACAACACCGATATAACGCAGTACATAATACACAGTCATCAACATGGAGAGAGAGAGTGAGAGACAGAGAGAAACAGAGAGAGAGACAGAGAAGGAAAGCGAGACACAGAGAGAGAGACAGAGACAGAGAGAGCATAGGAACGAGACTAGTATTATTCTCATCAAAAGACCAATTAGGCGATTCTTTTCGTCGTCACTATGGTGACAGATAGTCCATTTGCATGTTAAGGGTGCGGACACACTCCCGAGTCGTACGAGCATAAGGCTGTCCCGGTATTGGATTTGTCTGAAGACAGTACTGGGCTGACTGCAATTAGTCCAGGTTCCTGGAATTATTACCTTTGAACAGCTTCTCGCTCGTTTTGCGCTGACTGAGGTGCTGGTGAGCTCAGGAGCTGATTGAGTTTTCTGTGTGTGTCTGTTTGTCTGTCTCTTTCTCAGTTACACAGACACACATGCGCGCGCGTGCACGCTCGCACTCACACGCACGCGCGTGCGCGCACAAACACACGCATATGAAATAACAAACACGCCCATATGAAATATAGCTTTTTGTGTCTTTGAGATTTTTTATGCGTATCAATCTGCCTGTCAGTATTGTAATTGCCCTTCATGGGATGATTAAAGTGTTTTTGACTTTGACTTTGACAAGCACACACACACACGCGCGCGCACGCACGCACGCACACACACAAACACACACACACACACACACACACCTGTCTCAAATCACTTTTAGTGGATAGATGTCACAACGAACTCATACACACACACACTTACGCACGCACGTACACATACATACATACATACACACGCGCACGCACGTACGCACGCACACGCACACTAACACACACACTAACACACACACACACACAGGAGAGAGAGAGAGAGAGAGAGAGAGAGAGAGAGAGAGAGAGAGAGAGAGAGAGAGACAGACAGACAGACAGACAGACAGACAGACAGACAGATAGACAGACAGACAGACAGACAAAGTATATAGTTTTCAGCCATGAAAACATTTTCAAAATTTGAATCTGCTGGAATTTTACTAAAACTTTCCTTTTCAATGGAAAGGAGTTCGTCTAAAATCAACACAACTCTTTTAACTTTGACATGCCTACCATCTTTGTATTTTTTTCTATTGTATCTTTTTACAAAGTTACTGTGCATTATCATTTGTTAGTGGTCAGCAGGGCTTGCACAATGATCCACTTGACTGTCGTGCTTTCCATATCTTGAACCAAATGGCTTAAAAAAAGAAGAGCAGGAAAATAGAAAGAACATTATCGGAAACAACAAGGATAAAAGAAACAGTAGAAATAAGAGTGATGATGATGATGGTGACGATCATGATAATCATCACTGTGGATAATCAATCATCACTATAGATAATCATCACTATGATCATACTGATGATGGTGCTCATGATGAATATGATTATGATAATGACGGTAACAATGATAAAACAACAATCAAAATTAGAAGAAATGAAATAATGATACAATATACATTCATGTTATTGTCTTCATCACATGCAACTAATTAAAAAAAAACCCAACCCTTTATTCCTAGGACAACGGAATCAACACCCATGTGCTTTTGTACTTTCAGTCCCCGTGTGCATGCGATTTTGTCAGTAGTTTGTATCTGTTCCCACCGGGCACAAATAGCCTCATCTTCCAAAAGACAGAACGGTTTTTAACATGTGCGCAAGATGTTCTGCATGCGTTAGCACACGGAACCTCGGTTTATAGTCTATTTTTTTACGGATATTAAAAGTGAAAAACACTTATATAGTTTCGTCAGAGTTATTTCCAGATCTGAACCGGACTCCTTTCATTCAAACCGTGTTGTGGTTTGTCAAACAGACCTACAACTGTTTGCCTTTTCTAAACACAACAGGAAAAAAAGGACCAAAGAAGATGATGCCAAAGAAAATACCCTTAGTATGCAGAGCAGACAGAAAGACCCGGAAGATTGGTAGTATTTTTATCAGCGAACCAATTATTCGTAAAGAGAATCTGCCTGCCCACTGTCTCAATAGCGGGATGTAACCCAATTACCGCTTTGAGCGCAGACGCAGCTTGTGTCTTATTACCGCCGCCTTGCCAATTTTGGAATTATCTAGAGATCCTTTATCATTGTCTTGGGGGGTCGTGTGGAATACACCGTAGCTCACATGTCCGAGAAAACAGAGGTAAATGGTTCGAATCTTGCCCGATTTTGTTTTTTTTGGGGGGGTGGGGGGGGGGGGGTTGCATTTGGTAAAATAGTTGCGGTTAGGAGAATAATTCTGTTGATGAGAAAATAAATTGTGCTTCCGTATCTAACGCGAATGTAGCACACGTAAACGCACCCATGACAACACCGAAAAACATGCCACTGCTAAAACTTCTGTAAAAAAAACCTGATCGTGATAGAACAGGTTTACAATCAGAAAAGACAAAGAAATGACAGTATCGAATGGCATTTGTAAGGCAGGGTAAAACAGTCCTGACTTCAGACGGAAAAGACAGCTGGAACTTGAAGCAGCAGTGTAGCAAAATGCGCTATATGGCAACATGTGGATCGGTGGTCTAGAGGTAGCGCGCCTGTCTAGAATGCAAAAAGTCCGGGTCGGAAGTGTGCGATGGTTTGAATCCCGTTTGAACCCGAAACTTTCCCCGAAACCATTAGACCATGAGTGGTGGTCTGGGCGCTAGTCTTTCGGATGAGACGATAAACCGAGGTCCCGTATGTTACTCAAAATATTCGGCGCACGTAAAAGAACCCACGGCAACAAGAGAGTTGTCCCTGGCAAAATTCTTAGAAAAAAGCCACTAATAGGTAAACGAATACAGTTGCAGACAGGAAAAAAGGGTGGCGCTGCTCTTGTGGCGACGCGCTCTCCCCGGGGAGAGCAGCCCGAATTTCACGCAGAGAAATCTGCCGTGACTTAAAGTGGTATAAATAAAATAAATATTAATTGTCTGAACTTTTATCTGGCCAGGAAGCACGACCACGAACAAATGAGTTGCATTATCGACCTCCATTATTTTGCTGTATAAGTTTTTGTCACGTGAAATCCAATCATGTTGGGCATTGTTGTTTTTTATGCTTAGCGGGGCTATCACTGGCCCCTTTTTTATGCAACATTTGATAACAGTGATACTTTCAATAATCACAGCAGTATTTGACATCAACATGTCGATCAGTTTGATTAAAGCACGAGACAGTCTAAAAACAACTTTTGATTACATTGAGAAAGCCAATGTCTTTTTAACAGACACTAGGGGTTGTTTTTTTTCTTAAAAAGCGTTAACATTTTTAGAGAAGATCTTATGTCAAACTAAAAAGATTTGACATCTGTCAGTAAAAAGAAGGCTTGGATTAAAGCGTGCGAACATAATTATAGAGGTGCTCTGTTCAATCGAACCAGTTCAGCTAAAATTAATCCTTTTTTTTAATTTTTGAATGACAGTGGTGTCATAGAAAGGGCAGCTTTCCGTTGAAAGTTCGAAAAGTGGTAACAATACAGAAAGTAGCTCTGTGTGTGTGTGTGTGTGTGTGTGTGTGTGTGTGTGTGTGTGTGTGTGTGTGTGTGTGTGTGAGTGAGTGCGCGCGCGCGCGTGCGCGTGTGCTTTAAATTCTCGCAGCTGGTAGGAATAAGACCGCTCGAAAATTCAATACAGGAAAAATTCTCCCCATTAGCCGGATTCGATTGAGATTACCAGCTCTCAACTTTCCGACCCCCCTCCCTTCCACCTTCCCCTTTTCCTTTGCTGATAAGAGCTTTTTAAAAATTCTCTCTCTCTCTCTCTCTCTCTCTCTCTCTCTCTCTCTCTCTCTCTCTCTCTCTCTCTCTCTCTCTCTCTCTCTTCTCTCTCTCTCTCTCTCTCTCTCTCTCTCTCTCTCTAGGCCCAGGCCAAAAGCTGTGTCAGTTATTGATGTTGTTAGCTTTGTGCCAAGGTCTGCATTAAAATACTGCTGTGCCTTGAAACTTTTTTTTGAGATTGTCTTCAGCCATAACAAACTCTTAGCACAACAGCCAAGTGGATCGGTGGTCTAGAGGTAGCGCACCTGCTTAGGAAGCGAAAAGTCCTGGTTTCAAGTGTGTGGTGGTTTGATCCCCGTTTGTGTCCAAAACTTTTCCACCATCCTTTAGACCGTGAGTGGTGGTCTGTGTGCTAGTCTTTCGGATGAGACACTAAACCGAGGTTCCGTGTGCATTACTCATTTAATGCACGTAAAAGAACCCACGACAACACGAAAGTTGTCCTGGCAAAATTCTGGTGAAAAAGCCACTCTGATAGGAAACCAAATACATATGCAGACAGGAAAAGAAAAAAAAGGGTGGCGCTGCTCTTGTGGCGAAGTGCTCTCCCCGGGGAGAGCAGCTCGAATTTACGCAGATAAATCTGCTGTGACTTCAAGTAGTATACAATACAAACTCTAGGAATCTTTTTATAAAGGAGGAAAACCCTTCGAAGTCAAAAGTACGGCTGACTATCTGGCAAGGTACTCGACACAGCCATGCACCCACACTTCTCATCTATCGTATATACCCTGTGCCTTGTCTCACAGTGATTCCCAAGGGTGATGAGTGAGCATGTTCTGGGCGACCCCCCAGCGTGTTAGCCTGAGAAACGCCCAACAACAGTGCAGGCAGGCAGGCAGGCAGGCAGGCAACAACACAGTCATCAGCCTGGCTTTGTTTTCCATCGTCCCTTTGGAGATAGGGAGATATTCTTGATTTGCACCTTAATGGAGCTCGTTAGGGCGGAACCCAGGTGTGAAGCGGTTCGCATTATCTTGTCATGGTAGCGATTCTGTAACCAGCTTCTGAATCACTGCTAGGCTCAGGCAGCCGTGCCTTGCTGTAGCCTAGGCAAAAGAAGACCAACAGACCGCTCCGTTGAAAATTGCCGCGTCTGCAAAACGCTTAAGGAGACGAGGAGTTTTCCTGTAGTCTTTTATCGTAATACCAATTACCACAATGTGCCTGCTGTCGCGATAAAGACAGATGCTTCAATTATCTCTTTTGGCGCGCGAGGCGGAGGTGGAGGTGGGTGGTGGAGGAGGATACCTTGTGTCTTGTTACCGAGTTGTTGCCAAATTTGGGATAGTCGCAAGTGTCTGCAAGGTTTTTTGGGGGGTTAGTTTTATCTTGAGGGTTGTGTTGCCTTTTTTTCTGGTTGGTTTGTTGTTGTTGTGAGAATGGTGTTTTGATTTCGCTTAAGTTGACAATTTAATTTCGTTTATTACAATTTGTTTTTCTCTATTGTATTTACTTGTGATATCTTACTGCATAAAATCATATATTTGTATCATCATTAGGAAGCTCAATGTTTCTAATACCTATATTTCGATGCACATTTTCTTCCCACATATTTATTTTCCAATCGCACACACACTCACTACCTCACACACATACACACACACACACAGCACACACACACACACAGTCACTACCTCACACACATACACTCACACACACACGCACGCACGCACGCACGCACGCACGCACACACACACACCACGTTACCTTTTCGTGTCTGAAGGCCGGTCAGGCCTAGAACAGACTATGCAAATGCCAGATGTTGGCTGTAGGTGTTCTGCCAGCTTCGGTAAGGGTTCCCAGACATTGAGTTTCAACATTTCTCTTTGGGTGCGGCATTTTTGCTTTTGCCGCTGATTTTCAATGTCTTCCTTTGCCTTGTTTCTGTCCGTCTCTCTCTCTCTCTCTCTCTCTCTCTCTCTCTCTCTCTCTCTCTCTCTCTCTCTCTCCTCTCTCTCTCTCTCCTCTCTCTCTCTCTCTCTCTCTCTGTGTGTTTGTATATCTGCATCTCTCTTTCACCTAATCTATCGCTGTCTTTGTTGCCATGTATCTGTGTGCTGGTTTTGTGGGGGCGAGATAGCTCACTGGTCAGAGCGCTCGCTTTCCTCCAGCAAAGGTTAAGCAGCACCGCCCTCAATATGCTGGCTCCTTGAGAAGTTGAGGTCTCTGGTGCCTCACTCCTCTACGACCACATAGGTTATGGGATACCTTTACCTTTTATCTGTGTGTCTTTTTGTGTCACTTTTTTGTCTGGCTGTAAGAATATCTGTTTCTGTTGTTGTATTTGTTACCGCTGTTGTGCGTGTGTGATGTGTGTGTGTGTGTGTGTGTGTGTGTGTGTGTGTGTGTGGTTGTACGTTTGTGCGAACGCATGTTTAAGTTTTGTGAATGCGTGCGCACATATAAATATGCTTTCATACTCAAGGAGAAAGGACATGTTTTATAGGACAGTAAAGTCTGGCATGCAGCGACAGTCATGCAATGAGTTTTTGCTCTGTACTGATATAAGAATAAAGAATGGTTTAGTCCTGCAGTTTGAGTTTTGGCATCTACAGAAGCAAATATCTGTCTGGAATTCTTTTTGTGATTGTTTGTTTGGTTGTTTTGTTGCAATTTTGCTGTCTCATTGTAACATTCATATCCTGTTGTCCTCATACCGCACATTCCTATCTTTCCGCCCTGGCCGTATTTTTGTTTTATCTATTTATTTTATTCTTTTATTTCGAGAACAATGGAACAAGCACTTTAGTATTTAGTCTCGTCGTGGCACGTCCTTTACTGAAAAGTATACAGAGAGTGTATCAATGCTAGGCCGCCGTGGAGC
>CM054140.1:65054888-65059888 GCA_028751875.1 Rapana venosa | reverse complement strand
TGCCTTTATATATATATATATATATATATATATATATTTTTTTATATATATATATAATATTATATATAATGTGTGTGTGTGTGTGTTGTGTGAGTTTGTGCGTGCGTGTGCGTGTGTTTGTGTGTGTGTTGTCTGTCTCTCACTCTCTGTCTCTCTCTCCTATACACACACTCTCTCTCACAAAACTATGACTTTCACCACACACACACACACACAACAGCACCACACTCACACACACACACACACACACATACACACACACACACACACTTTCCTCTTCTCCCGTTTCTTTTGTAGTTTCAAATATAACCCTGAACAGAAAGCAAAAGAAAACAGAAGAGAGATCAATTGGACACACGGCAGAGGCGTTCACAAGCCCACGTTTCATTGACACATTCTGCTTGTCTCTCCTGAGAGGGTCAGTGCGAGTTGTCGTGCTTGAGTCAATGTAGTTCTTTCCCTTTGGCTCCGAAAAATCTGTTTCCGTCAGAGGAGCGCGCGTGCGCAGTGAAAGCGTTCGCTGTCACGTGCGTTTGAAAGTTTAAAGTTGACAGTCTACATGAGTGTGATGGTACGTGTGTATGTCGGTGTGAGCAAGAGTGTGCCTTAGAATGACAGGAGAGAATGGTACATTTGGCTGAAACAGAGAAGTACAAATTAACAGGTTTTACTTATCGATCTAAACCTGAAGGCGGATTGTGGCTAACTTCTTGGTAGGCACAACCCGAGTGCGTAAGCAAAATCTCGATCTTGCTTTTGGTGAACTTCAAAGCTCTAGCCAAGGAATTAAAAAAAAAATCTCGATCTTGGAATGATATTTGCCTAAGTCTTGAAACAGTGTTACCACGCACGTTTGTGCAGTTATACGCGTACATGCACTAGCATGTATGCACGCAAGCAGACACAGACTCACTCACTCACTCACTCACACGTGCACACACACGTACACGCACGCACACACGCACAAACACACACACTCACACACACACGCACACACACACATGCACGCACGCACACGCACGCACACAGACACAGACACACGCACGCACGCACACACGCACAAACACACATTCACACATACACACAACCCACTATCTTTGATATAAATATCTCAAATGGAGAAAAGCGATTCACATTCTTCTTTAATTATTGTTGATAAAGCCATTCCAGCATTGTTCCCAAAATTCCTTTTTTATTTCTTTGTTTTTTATCCTGTGTGAGTCCTACCTTCTCTCTCTCTCTCTCGTGCACTTGCTTGCTTGCTCTCTCTCTCTCTCTCTCTCTCTCCTCTCTCTCTCTCTCTCTCTCTCTCTCCTCTCTCTCTCTCTCTCTCTCTCTCTCTCGGTGTGTGTGTATGTGTGTGTGCGTGTGCACTCTCTCTCTCTCACACACGCGCGCGCGCTTGCTTGTACAAGGCCTCTCAGGATCTCCATGCAAAAATGAATCGTCATCTCCCAGAAACAGAATGTTGATGAGCACTATCGCCAGTAATCACTCAGAGACGTGGTGTAGTCTCTTTGGATGAATATAGATGATGACCATCTTACACAGAAACATCTTTAAAGGCAATGTGTCCACAAGCTTGTTACCAAAGCATAAACCATGTCTGTCTGCCTGCTAAGTCCACTGTCCGGGCATTTTCTTCTGTTGGGTATACTCTTATCTAGATACGTAGATCCTGGAATGTTTAATGTCTATATGAACATAACCACAACAAAAATTGTAGATGGAAAAACAGATAGATTGGATCTCTAAATCTTCTGAATGGTTAATTATGAATGTAATGCTTCTACAAAGTAACCCAGTAAGTCATCAACTCGACAGATTGTCTGAAATGTCTCTGTAGAAAAATTTTAGATGGCTTCTTGGCTGTTTTGATGATCTTAAGTTCAGATCATTTCGAATCGGTTTACATGAATGCCATTGTAGTTTTTGTGTGTTTTGTTTGTTCTTCCTTATGGAAGCGAAAACAGGCTGTAGTTAGCCGCAGAAACAACTGATGAGACTGCATTCTGTTGTTCTGTTTGTCTTCTCCATCTTTTTTCCCCGTTCTTTTCCTTTTCTTGGTTTCTTGCTAATGCTACTTTATGTTTACTTGTGTGCTTGAACACGTACGTCCGCGCGCGCGCGCGCACACAACACACACACACACACACACAAACACACACACACACACACACACACACACACACACACACACACACACACAACACACATGCACACACATACACACTCTTACTTACTATCTTTCTTTCTTTCTTTCTTTCTTTCTTTCTCTCCTTCTTTCTCTCTGTCTCTCTATCTCATCTTTCTCTCTATCTCTCTCTTTCTCTCTCTCTCTCTCTCTCTCTCTCTCTCTCTCTCTCTCTCTCCTCCTCTCTCTCTCTCTCTATCTATCTATCTATCTATCTATCTATCTATCTATCTATCTATCTATCTATCTATCTATCTATCTATCTATCTATCTGTCTGTCTGTCTGTCTCTGTATAGCCCCTTTTCATTTTACAGTTTGTGATTAAAAAACAGTAATTGGTTCAAAACAAAAGAAAAAGTATTTACTCAAGCAAATTTGTGCTCTTTAAAACAAACGAAACAACAACACACAAAACTCCAAACAATTGCGAACAGAAAAGCGGGGTGGGGAAGGGGGGAAGATCAATATGATAAACAGTAAGGGCATTCATCAAGTCATGTTTCATTGACACATTCTGCTTGTCGCCCCTGTTAATCAATGGTGTGCGCATGCGCTATTCAAAGGGTTTTTTTCAGCAAAAGGCTGTAAGGGGCTGTGTCTGTCATGTGAAGCACGTGCTCACTGCACATAGCTTCTTCACGTTGGAGTATGACAGTGTGCACATAAAAGTGTGTGTGTGTGTGTGTGTGTGTGTGTGTGTGTGTGTGTGTGTGTTGTGTGTGTATATCTGTGTGTACTTTTACATGCTCTACATCTTTCATATGTTCGTTTCTCACATTATCGTTTTCCCATGCCCACTATACGCCTAATATATAATATAAAATAACAATTAATATCCTACAACCTACATTTCTATATTCTCTTTTACTGTCTTGAATGTATGATGATAAAAGGCATTTCTTAAGAGTAAGGTATCTTAAAAATAAACATACGATCATTTTTTGTCATGCATAAACAGTAATGCATAAAGGATTAGTTATAATTTCTTTTTGACATATGTTACTGTCTGAAACAAAAAAGTATATAATTATGTGAGAGAGAATGGTGCAGATTTAGATTCAATATTGAAATCAAGATTTGTCTTTTCAGACGCGATAGACGATTTCTTGTTACCAAATATTCTATTTATTTATTCTTTTATTTATTTTTATAATTCGAGGATAATGGAATAAGTACTCATGTGCTTTTTTGCATCCAGTCCCCGTGTGTATACATTTTTGTAAATTTGGTCATATACAAGACTTTTGAACAACGCAAGAATGAATTATTTAGATCACTCAGTTAACAATTAACCAACTTGTGTAGGCGAGTTACTCAAGTGAAATTCAACACAGACAAATGTCCAAATAGCTCCTCAACAACTCCCCCCAAAATATCAAAGAACCTGGTGGCTGGCTGATCAACCAGACCGTTCCCTGAACTCACCCGGTAATTATCCCCCCCCCCCCTCCCCTCCCCATTTCGTTACCTCACGGACCAGCCCCCCGCCTGTCATCAGAAGGAAGGGAAAATAACTGCCGGCCATCTGATCATTTCGATGACGTTAACTGGAGACTATTCTGACTCGGCTTACGCCGATTATTGCACTTATACATTCTGCGGACCCCTTCCTAATAAGGTAGTGATAGTCGGTTATTACCGCAGAACCAGACGAAAGAATATATCATCCCCTTCGTCTGCTTTTGCTTCCTCTTCTTCTCCCTCAATACTCCCTCCCTTCTCCCTCCTCACTCCCTCCTTCCCCCCCCCCCCCCCCACACACACACACACCTCATCTGCCCCACAGACGATTGATCCTTTCTCTGCTCCCTCCTCGCTTGTTCTTTTTTGATAGTAGCTATACTCCACTGAGAGTATAGTAGTTGTGTTCTTGATGGAACATTTCGGCAGTATCAGTGTATGTACGATTCTGTTGTTCTTGCTTCGTACGTTTGAGTTGACTATAAGAGAGACTTAAGAATGGTTAAAAAATAAGTTGAAAGCTGTAAAAAGTTTTTTTGCTCGGTGAAATTTTATTTTCGAGTCAATCATTCTATGAAATGCCAGGTGGTTTTGAGCTGATTTTTTTTTTTAGCCAGGGGATGTCTAAAAGAAACGTGGTTGTAAAAGGTCGCACTGTTAGGTGCTTTTTAAAACTTTATTAAAAAACACACTTGTAGTTCACAATCCCAAGTACTAACGCAAACAGAAGAGGCTCAGATAAACTGTACGTATTTGGCAGTACAAATATGTGTCCATTGATCATATTGTTTATTAAGGACTTTAGTGAAAATAAAATCTAATTCATCTGTTCACTGTCGGTAATATTAAAGAGAAAATGCGAATGAATGATTTCATGAAGGAATGACTTACTGACAAAAAGCAAGACAGAAATGACGACGAATGAAAGAAACGATGCATGTTGTAAAAATATTAAATTCAGCAAAACTCCCCCCCCCCCCCCCCTCATCTCACACACACACACACACACACACACACACACACACATGAGACTATAAAAACGAGGCCCCGTGTGCGAACGCATGCAGAAGATCTTGCGCACACGTTAAATTCTGTTCCACTTTACGAAAGAGTAGGCCATTGTGTGCCGGTGGGAACAGATGACATTTACAAAACCGCACACACATGGGGACTGGATGTAAAAAAGCACATGAGTGATTATTCCATTATCCTCGATATATTAAAAAAACCGTCAAGTCAAAAGACACATACACACACACATTACTCCCCCCACCCCTTCCATCTCTTTTCTTTGCTGTAACTAATTTCACTGTTCATTTCATTAACGCGTGAATAATCATAAAA
>CM054140.1:65042388-65052388 GCA_028751875.1 Rapana venosa | reverse complement strand
GGGAGGGTACGGATATGTACATTAAAAAAGAAACCTATAACAAATATTCAATAATATTACAAAAAGTAGGCGTGGCAACACTCCTTCATATAATTATGACCATATAGCATAACAACACTTAAATGCAGGCCTGGGCACCTTATATACACGAATGACCAACACTCTTTTAAGCCCGGACTATATTGTCTAGATGAAAAAAAATCTATATCTCTGCCAACCTTCTTAGCAGAACCTAGTAGAAGAAACAGATCAACCAGTATACTCATATATGGAAAATCCAAGACCCACTAACCAGCCCGCCAGACTGTTGCAGCAGGCCAATTCAGGAACCCCCACCAGCCCACCAGCCCTCTCTGTCAGCCAGCAAGCCGCCAGACTGACCACCGACCTTCAGATAGGAGAGCAACATCTCTGACGGCCGTTTGGCCATTTTCATGTCGTTCAGTACAGACAATTTTTGACTGGGCTTTCGGCGATTACTGCACGTAGACTTTACCCCGCTTCATCCCACTAAGACAATAATGGACAGTAACCACTGCCAGGCCCAGACTGAATAGTATATCGTTCCCTTTACTTTGCCTTTACCCCCATCCCTCTTTATCCCCCCCCCCCCCCCCCCATGTCCCCTCCTGTGCAGCTCTCCCCTCCTCCCCCATCTTCTCCACTGCACATTTTCTTCACTTTTCATCACTCTCTTGCAGATGCTTGAATTCTGTTGTTGTTGTTGTTGTTTTTAGAATCCATTTGTCTTGTTTCTACCACCCCCTCCCCTCCTGTAAGCTCACCCCCTCCTCCCCCATTGTCCCCGCTGTGCTGATTTTCTTCTTGTCTTTTCAACACTCTCTTGCAGATGCTTGAAGTCTGTTGTTGCTGTTGTTGTTGTTGTTGCTGTTGTTTAGATCCATCCGTCTTGTTTCTGGACAGTGCTGAAGAATGATGGTAATCTGGATGAAAGCGACATCATATAATGGAATTGTATATTGGTAAATGTTTGAAAAGAGCCACCAAATGCAGACACACACACACAAATGATTTAACATGTTGACTTCTCCTATGACAAAAATAGCTTTTTATCGTTTTGACTAATCCATATCACTTTTAATGTTTTGTCATGTCATTGTTTCCTTTGCATCATGAATTTGATATTGGGGAATATGTATCTTTGCTGGATAATATGGCGTTAGCCATTCTTATATTACACATAGCAAAACAGCATTTTGATGTCAGTTTTGGCACCTTGTTTACACTAATGACCGACAAAACCTTTTGAGCTTAGACTATAATAGATGTAGAAATATCCAACATCTGTGCCAGGCTTCAAGGCACAGCTTTACAGAAGGAACAGATTGGGCAGCATTCCCAAGTATGGAAAATCCAAGACCCACTAACCAGCCAGCCAGACTGTTGCAGCAGGCCAATTCCACCAGCCCACCAGCCCTCTCTGTCAGCCAGCAAGCCGCCAGACTGACTGCTGACCTTCAGATAGGAGAGCAACATCTCTGACGGCCGTTTGGCCATTTTCATGACGTTCAGTACAGACAATTTTGACTGGGCTTTCGCCCATTATTGCACGTAGACTTTACCCCGCTTCATCCCACTAAGACAATAATGGACAGTAACCACTGCCAGGCCCAGACTGAATAGTACATCGTCCCCTTTACTTTGCCTTTAACCCCATCCCTCCTATCTCCCCCTCCCCATGTCCCCTCCTGTACAGCCCCCCCCCCCCCCCCATCTTCCCCACTGCGCTGACTTCTTCTTGGCGTTTATTCACCCTTGTGCAGATGCTCGAGTTCTGTTGTTGTTATCGTTGTCTTTAAAATCCACTTGACTCATTTCGGGACAGTGGCAGTGTACAGGCTGAAGATTGATGGTAATTTGATGAAAACCACATCATATGTTGGAATTGTGTACTGGTGAATATTCGAAAAGTAGCCATCAAATGCAGACATAACAAAAATAGCAACTGGCTTTTTTGTGTAACTTTGTTGCTTCTGTCTCTGGCTACGTGTTGTATGCTTCCCTCTCTGTCTGTCTGTGTCTTCTCTTTTCTCTGTTCTTCTACTCTTCTCCTCTCTTGTCTTCAGTTGTCTTCACATGTCTTTCTTTCTCTTCTCTTCTCTTCTCCTCTCTTCTCTTCTTTTCTCTTCTCTTCTCCTCTCCTCTCTTCTCTTCTCTTCTTTGTGTTTTTCAGCCTGCTTTTAATCTTGTAGTTTTGAAGGAAACATTTTTTCATGGAAAACCGGAACTGTCGTCAGTGCATTATTTCACAGCCAGATGGGGAAAAAAACTTCACGCGAAGAGTTTATATCATGCTCTCTTTATTTGCTTGTTTAGTTTAGTTTTTTATGGGGTTTTGTTAAGAAAAAAGTAGAGAAACATTTTCATCGTGTTGACTTATTGCTACTTTCAATATTTTGTCACTTCATCGTTTTTGCTGCAGCATGACTGTGGCGTAAGGGGAATGTATCTGTGCTGGATAATACTGCGTCATTATCACGCAACATGACGCAACACAAAAACAGTGCTTAATAGAAGGTCAAGCAAATTCATTTCAGAATAGTTTAGTCGTGCCTATGTGCAAAAGCGCTGAATCATTACATTAATTTTTTTGTAAACACACACACACACACACTCTCTCTCTCTCTCTCGCTCCTCCTTCCGCCTCTCTCTCCTTCTTTTTCTCTCTATTTTTTCACAGACACACGCACGCGCGCCCGCGCGCACACACACACAAAAAACACACATACACACCCCACCACCACCACATCACACCACACCACACTACACCACATTACACACACATACACACAAACACACAAACACACACACACACACACACACACACACACACACACACACACACACACACACACACACACACACCACACACAGAAAGCAACAGAACTTTGGTCTCACGCCTGTCATGTAGTTTTGATTGGTCATGATCATGTCACCTGTGAAAAGAGCGTCATGCCTTCGATTGTTGTTGGATGTTCCGCGGCTTAACACTCCGACGGTCACCCACAAGATCTACTCTCTTTCATCCCACCCCGGGGTGTCGCTGTAACTTGCTTTTAAGATTACACACACATACCACACACACACACACAACACACACACACACACCCCACACACACACACACACACCACACACACAAAACACACACACGCGCGCGCGCGCCCGCCCACACACACACACACACACACACACACACACACACACACACACACACACACACAACACACACACTTAACCGTCTAATATCACTGTTTGGTGGAAGGACGTTAAACTGAAGAACTAACACACACACACACACACACGACGCACGCCCCACGCACGCACACACACCACACACACACACACCACACATGCACGTACACACACACATACATACATACATACATACATACATACATACATACATACGTTACAATCACACACACTTAACCGCTAATATCACTTTTTGGTGGAAGGACGTTAAACTGAAGAACTAACACACACACACACACACACACACACACACACACACACGCCCCACACACACACACACACACACACATCACACACACACAAAACAACAAAAACAAAAACACAACTAAACCCGTCTAAATACACCCCTGTTTTTTTGGTGGAAGGACGTTAAACTGAAGAACTAACACACACACACACACACACACACACGCACCACCCACCCACACACACACACACACACACACACACACACACACAACACACACACACACACACACACACACTTAACCGTCTAATATCACTTTTTTGTGAAGGACGTTAAACTGAAGAACTAACAACACACACACACACACACCACACACACACACACACACATCACACACACACACAAAACGCACATAACCCCCCGTCTAATATCACTTTTTGGTGGAAGGACGTTAAACTGAAGAACTAACACACACACACACAACACACACACACACACACACACACACACACACACACACACACACACACACACACACACACACACACACACTTAACCGTCTAATATCACTTTTTTGTGGAAGGACGTTAAACTTAAGAACTAACACACACACAACCACACACACACACACACACACACACACCACACACACACACACACACACACACACACCAACACACTTAACGTCTAATATCACTGTTGTTGGAAGGACGTTAAACTGAAGAACTAACACACACACACAAACACACACACACACACACACACACAACAACACACACACACGCACACACACGCACACACACACGTGGCGCGCGCGCGCGCGCACCACAAACTACAGAGAGAGAAACAGAAATAGAGAGAGAAGAGAGAGAGAGAGAGAGAGAGAGGAGAGAGAGAGAGAGAGAGAGAGACATACAGAAAGACAGACAGACATCCAGACACACAGACAGACATCCAGACACACAGACAGACATCCAGACAAGAGAGGAGGCAGACGGGGAGGGGGCTTCTATCACTGATGCAAGAGACTGTGGGGACGCATCATCTCAAGACATAATAACTGTCATAAAGGAGGCTAATCTGCCCCCCCCCCCCCCCCATCCTCCCCCCCCCCCCCCGCCCCCGCCACCCTCACTCACCTCCTGCCCCTCTCCTCCCCCACCATCCAACCCTCTCTCCCCTCCACCCTCTTCTGCCCATATTTTGGCAGTGTTAAGATGCGCGTCGTCACAAATGGAAGTATCAAAAGTGTTTGGACACGCGTGCGAACTCGCATATTACATGCATTAGTTTTTATTTATTTTTATTTATTTTTTATTTATTTATTCTTTTTTTTATCGAGGATAATGGAATAAGCACTCATGTGCTTTTCTACATCTAGTACCCGTGTGTATGCTTTTTTGTAAATTTTGTTCGTTTCCTTCTGTGTACAGTTTTATGCGAAAACGTACCCCACGCACGCAGGGATGGCACACGTGCTTGCGCACAGCCATACAGAGACACAAACGCAGACACACACACGCGCGCGTATAAACAAAACACACACACAACACGCACAAAACACACACACACACCCAAACAAAACACACACACAAAAACAAAAACACACCCACACACTCGTGCAAACGCACACTCGCAGACGCGCGCGCGCACACACATATACATATACACACGCACACACACAAACACTACACACACACACACACACACGCGCGCGCACGCACACACACACACCACACAACGCGCGCGCGCGTGTGTGCGCGCACACACACACATACGCACACACAAACACACACACCCTGTCTTAAAACCTCTCTCTCTCACCCGTGCACACACCTGCATGCACGCACACACGCACGCGCGTGCGCACATACACACACGCACGCGCGCGCACTGCTGTCTCGATTCCAGCCGAGACCGACATAATTGGACAGGCTTCATATTGATTACGTAAGTAGAGTAGTTGTTTTTGTCAGACTGTCAGTCAGATTGATATTGAATAAAAAAAAAAAAAAAATGATTGAAAGAAACAAAACAAAAAAGGCCGTAGCCCAGCACCTCCACCCCCCCCCCCCCCTAAAAAAAATGACTTGCGAAAGAAAGAAAATAAAAACTACCAAAAAAACACATTGAAAAAGAACAAGAACAATGAACTCCCATTTATATGATAATGTGAATAATAATTTCCTTCCCAGAATTGTCTGCTTGTCTTTCTGATTGTCTTTCTGATTGTCTGTCTGTCTGTCTGTCTGTCTGTCTGTCTGTCTGTCTGTCTGACTGATTGATTATATTTTTTGCTTGTCTGTATACCTGCTAGCCTTGTGTGTGTGTGTTGTGTGTGTGTGTGTGTGTGTGTTGTGTGTTTCATTTCATTTTCATACCATTTTAAGTCACGAGATTTCTCTGTGTGAAATTCGGGCTGCTCTTCCCCGGGGAGAGCGCGTTGCCACAAGAGCAGCGCCACCCATTTGTTTCTTTTCCTGTCATCACCTGTGTGTGTGTGTGTGTGTGTGCATGTGTATGTGCCTGCGCGCGCGTGTATATATATATATATATATATATATAATAATATATATATATATATAAATATATATAATATTATATATATACATATATATATACATATATATATATATATAATATATATATATATATATGTTGTGTGTGTGTTGTGTTGTGTGTGTGTTGTTGTTCTTCACAATGCAATGACAAGTACAAAAAAAACAACAAAAAACAATAAAATGAGAACAAATCGAAGAGACACAGAAAATGTATTGATATAGATCTTATCATTTGTTTCCCTCTCTTTTTTGTAGACATTTTCTCCTTTTATTTTCTACGCAAACGTAGGAAAGAAGAAATAGAAGAAAGAAAAAGAAAAAGACAGGTTTTCCCCTTCTTTCTCTTCCTCCTTCCCTCGAAACCCCTAGCTTGTTCTTATCTACCCTCTCCTCTTATCCGAAAGAAAGAATATCGAACACATTTTGGTGGTGGTTTTTTTCTCTCCCTACTTTGCATTATTTTGTTGCTTCTTTGTTGTTTCTGTCTACTTTTTATGCCAGACTGTCTTATCATATGCTCTCTCTCTCTCTCTCTCTCTCTCTCTCTCTCTCTCTCTCTCTCTCTCTCTCTCTCTCTCTCTCTCTCTCTCTCTCTCTCTCTCTCTCTGACTCTGTTTCTATTTTTGTCTGTCTTTCTCTGTCTCTATCTCTCTCAGGCACGCTCTCTCTCTCTCTCTCTCTCTCTCTCTCTCTCTCTCTCTCTCTCTCTCTCTCTCTCCTCTCTCTCTCTCTTCTCTCTCTCTCTCTCTCTCTCTCTCTCTCTCTCTCTCTCTCTCTCCCTCCCTCCGCCTCTCTCTCTCTCCCCCCTCTCTCTCACAGGTACCCGCACACATACACGGGATAGCCTAGTGGTCAGAGTGATGTATTCGTGATCTCATGAGGCGGGCTCGAATCTCGTTGAAGGGGACATTTTACTCTGGAGTTAACATCAGTGCAGGCTCCACTCTCCCCAAAAGTCCTTCGGATGAGACTATAAACCGAGGTCTCGTGTGCGAACGCACGCAGAATATCTTGCGCTTACGTTAAATCCTGTTCCGCTTGTCGTAAGAGTAGGCCATTGTGTGCCGGTGGAATTAGATGGCAGAATGTATAAAAACCGCATACACACGGGGACTGGATGTTAAAAAGCACACAGTTGCTTATTCCATTATCCTCGATATAAAAGATTAAATAAATAAATAAAAACACACGCACGTTCGCGCGCGTTCGCGCGCGCGCACACACACACACACAACACACACACACACACACACACACACACACACACACACACACACACACACACACACACACACACACACACACACACGCACTGCCTACCTCCCTACCAGCAAGAGAAGTATGAAAATTAATTTCATGCAAAGAAAACGTCTGTGACTGAAAATGATACACAATAGACACAAAATCAGAAAGCTTCTGTTGTGCTCAGTGACAAAAAGACATCAGTAGCATGATGACTCGGGGATATAGCAGTTATCGTTTTATACCAATGCTCTGTACTGTGATCAGCCTTATACATTTATAAATTGTAAACATCCGTATATATTTATGAATTGTAACCATCCTTACAGATTTATAACACTAATATTTGCAATCATCCTTATGCATTTATAAATTGACGAAGAGAAACTAATTACAAAGATCAAAGGAAGCAAGCGAACAGCAAGAAACAAACAAACAAAACAAAAACCAAACAAAAAACCACACACACACACACAGTGAAACAAATTAACAAACGCGGAAATATATCGATAACTATTCTCATTATGCGATTTATTGTATTACAGAGGCGTTGTCAGTGTGAATATTTAGGATTCTGTCTACATTACTCATGTTCAGAAGAACACATAAATACAAATAAAAATTGATCGTACGTAGCTTTTCTCTTTCCCTGTTTTGTGTGTTTATTTGTTTTGTTTTGATGGGGTTTTTTTTGGCTGCAGTTTCTTTTTGTAAAGGATGAAGGATGTTTTTGTTTTATGTTTTAAAAAAATTCTTGCTAAATTTTGATGGATTTTTCTGAGCTTTTTATATTTTTGTGTTTTTTAGATTTTTTGTTGTTGTTTTTTCATTAAAAAAAAGCAATGTAAACCGCATCACACTGGAAAAAAAAATCTAAATCAGAATTATTTTTCTTCATCTTTTTTGTTCTCCTGTGCCTAAGTGTTGTTCCTGAACGTAGAAAAAATAGAGCGGGGCTGAGTGGAGAGAGAGAGAGAGAGAGAGGAGAGAGAGAGAGAGAGAGAGAGAGAGAGAGAGAGAGAAAGCGAGAGACAGCGAGAGAGAGTTATCTATTTTTATTTTATTCTTTTATTGCAAGGATTTATTCATTTAGTAATTCATTTATTCTTTTATTTCGATGAAAATGGAATAAGCATTGATGTAGTTCTTTTTGCATTCAGTCCACTTGTGTTTGCAGTTTTTTGTTGTAAATTTTTGTCATCAGTTCTCACGGCACACAATGGCCTACTCTTCCGAAAAGCCTGAACGGGCTTTAACGTGTGAGCAAGATGTTCTGCGTGCGATCGCACTCGGGACCTCGGTTTATAGTCTCATCCGAAGGAAGAAAAAGAAGAAGAAGAAGAAGAAGAAGAGAGAGAGAGAGAGAGAGAGAGAGAGAGAGAGAGAGAGAGAGAGAGAGAGAGAGAGAGAGACAGACAGACAGACAGACAGACAGACAGACAGAGACACAGAGAGAAAGAAAGAAAGAAAGAAAGAAGAGAGAGAGAGAGAGAGAGAGAGAGAGAGAGAGAGAGAGAGAGAGAGAGAGAGAGAGAGAGGGAGGGGTGGGGTGGGGGGCTGAGGGGAAGAAGGAAGGGGAGGAGGGGATGATAAGAGCGTAAAAGAAAAGAACAGAAAAGAGAAAAGCAGAGGAACGAAATAAACGCCGGCTCTGAATTCATCACTCTGAGTGCTGTATCGTGCTCTCAGAACGCGTCTTTCTGTCTCTCTGTGGCTTTCTGTCTCCCCGGCTGCTTCTGTCTGTCTCCGTTTCTGCTTCCGTGTCTGTTTCTCTCTTTTTTTGTCTGTCTGTCTCTCTACTCTCTCTCTTTTTCTCTCCCCTCTCTCTCTCTCCCTCTCTGTCTCTCCTCTCTGTCTGTCTGTCTGTCTGTCTCTTCTCTCTCTTCTCTCTCTCTCTCTCTCTCTCTCTCTCTTTCTCTCTCTCCCTCCCCCATTATCCTTTTTCTTCTCTCTCTTTTCTGCCTTTATCTCTCTCTATCTCTGTCCTCCCCTCTTTCTCTGTCTCTGTCTGTATCTCTTTCTCTCTGTCTCTGTCATTCTCTCGCGCTCCCCCTCTCTCTCCCTGTCCTTGTGTCTCTCTCCTTCTGCCTTTATCTCTCTCTCTCTCTCTCTCTCTCAGTCCTCCCCTCTTTCTCTGTCTCTGTCTCTGTATTTCTGTTTCTCTGTGTGTGTGTCTGTCACTGTCTGGCTCTCTGTCTATCTCTTCTCCTCTCTCTCTCTCTCTCTCTCTCTCTCTTCTCTCTCTCTCTCCCTCTCTCTCTCTCTCTCTCTCTCTCTTTATCTCCCTCTTGTTTTCCTGTTATGTTTACTATAGGAATGTTAAAGTCACATTTTGCTTTTTCATACAATAACTCAGATAGTATCTCGGATTATATTTGTTACATGCCCTAAATATCTACTCCTCATGCATTTATGAAAGCGTAGTCCATTGTAAGCCTGTGGGAACAGATAAAATTTTTAGAAAGCTACATGCACACGGGGACTGGTGTAAAAAGAGCACACGGGTGCTTAGGCCTATTCCATTATCCTCGACATAACTAACATACTAACTAGCCAACCAACCAACCAACCAGCCAACTAATTAACTAACTAACTAACTAGCTAGCTAACTAACTAACTTACTAATTAACGAAAGTAACTACTTAACTAGCTAACTGGCTAACTAGCTAACCAACTAGCTAACAACAGACTAAATAGATAGATATTGAATAAATAGATGAATAAAGGAATAAATAA
>CM054140.1:65024888-65037388 GCA_028751875.1 Rapana venosa | reverse complement strand
CTTTGGTGATGTGTGGATGAATCAAGGTGTGGGAAGTGTAAAGGCATTTCTAAGGGAAATTTTTTGTCAAGTTTAGTTGACTGCAGATGGGCAGAAGTGGAAAAGAACATGTTCAAAATAGCACGAGGTTTGATTTTTATAGATTATTTTGTAGCTCACATGAGATGAAGCTGTATTTGATTTCAGATATGGACAGACATTTGAAAATAGTGACCACAAGGTTTAGGTTGGGTATTTCAAGTTTAGCCATCATCACTTTCGATATAGAAATTGTAATGACATTGATTTGTTTTGTCCTCTCTGTAAAAGTGGTAAAGATGATGAGTTACATTTAGTTCTGTGCTGTCCATTTCTTTAAAGGGGCTCAGAGATAAGTTTATTTCACCTAAATATTTTCGACAGCCTTGCACGTTCAAATTAACTTTGCTGATGTCCTCTGCAAGACATAAACGAATTTGGAACTTGTCTCACTTCCTTCACAAAGCCTTCAAGCTGAGAGAAATTGCAACATCATAGTTCATTATTATGATTATCATATTGTTGATTGTATGTTTGTTTTTAATGTTTCTGATGATTTGGTTTTTTGTTCACTTTCCCCTTCATTATGGGCTATGGCCTAATGAATAAACATCCGAATCTCTCTCTCTCCCTCTCACATACCCTCCAAGTAGTCTACGAACAATTTCCTGAAGCCATATCTGAGGGATGGCTTATTGACCCAACCCACGTTCATTCCCTTTGCTTGGCCTTACATAAACATCCCATCTCTCCAGCGTGGCAGGGAAACAGGAGTAGTGAAGGAGAAACCTCTGTACACACACACACACCCCGGGACATGGTAGCACCCAGACAAGGGACACCCCCCACCCATCCACCCCATCTTCTGCTCTCCCATCATCCTCACACTTTCCTCTCGCTCCCATCCTGTCCTCTCCTCTATCCCATATTGGACCAGGAAGAATAATGGTTGCTCTCCTAGTGCCGGGGCAGTTTGGAGCTATCGGTTTCCATCCAAGTATCCGTTGCCAGTTCTGTCGAAGAGTCCATTGCTGTCATCAGTCAAACCTGTCTGTCAGTCAATCCATTTTCCTTTTTTTTGGTTAGCGTGTCTTTCTCGTTTGAGTTTCCTCCATCCACTAGACCCTGAGTTTGGGTGTTAGTGTTTCGGACGAGACGATAAACCGAGACGAAGTTTCGTTTGCAACATACATTCAGTGCACATAAACCATGGCTTCAAGAAAGTATGTTGTTCCTTGGCAAAATCTTGTAGAAGTAAACCACTCATAAAAGAAAACACATGAAAATTGCAAAAACAACAACAAATAATCATGGGTGATTCTGTTTATGGAATGACACACTCTTCTCAGGGAGAGCATACCCAAATTTCAGGTATAGGAATCTGCCGTGACTGTGGGCATGCAGTTTTGTAAATTTTGACATCCATTTTCACCGGCACACAATGGCCTACTCTTACAAAAGGGGGAACAGGTTTTAACATGTGCGCAAGATGTTCTGCGCGCGTTCACACACGCCACCTCGGTTTATAGTTCCATTTGAAGGGGGGGGGGGGGGGGGGGTGCGTGCGTGCGTGTGTATGTGTGTGTGCATGCGTATGTGTATGTGGATTCGTGTGCGTGCATTCAAGCGTGTGTACATGCATGTGCATTCTTGCACGTCGTACCTGCCTACGTGCATGTGAGAGGTATGATTACTTCAGGCTGTTGTTTCGTTCACTTAGTAACTACTAATAAAGCCACCAGAGAGTGGACTGGCCTTGAGCGGAACGATTTGCTACAGAAAGCAGAGGAACGCAGGGGAGTGGAGGAAGCTGGTTGCAAAATCTTCAATGGTGACCCCACGGTCTACAAGACTACGGAATAGGTGAAAGGGTGAAGAAGTAATGCTAACTCTAAACACTTTTTTTTGTAAAGTTGAAGAGAAGAGGCTTCGAGGTTTTTCGCCGAAAGATGTAGCCTTTGAGATAATATTGTCGTCTGTGGGGAAATCAGAGGGGGGTCCACATTTGCAAGGCACCGATAAGAGTGGAGGCTGCTTTGACCAGTAGAGCGCGGAGGGGGGAAATTGCCCCTGATGTTCGGGGGTTGGCCAAGACTGGCCCCGCATGGTCGCCATGACAGACTGAACGTCTCTGTATGGGAGGACGTTAGAGTCAAAATGTGAACACTTTTAAGATTAGTGGGCTCTTTGGGGTTTTTTGTGTTTTGTTTTGTGGTCTTTTTTGTTGTTGTTTGCTTTTATTGGTTTATTTATGTTTTGTTTTTTGTTTTGATTTTTTTTTCGGCGGAGCGGGGGGGGGGGGGGGGGGGGGGGGGGGGCTGTTTCTGTTTGTTTCTCTTTATGTTTTTGTTTCATGGTAGAGTGTTTGGTGTGTGTGTGTGATTTTTTGTACGTTTTCGGGGTAGGGGGGAGGGGGTGGGGGCTAGTTTCTGTCCGTTACTCTTTTGTCTTTCTACTTTTCTTCGTTTTTGTTTGGATTGTTTTTAAGGGAAATACAATATACCTGCTGTAAACTGTGTTAATTCCGTACTGAATAAACACAACGATCAGTCAGCTAAACATCCATCCATCCATCCATCCATCCATCCATCCATCCATCCATCCATCCATCCATCCATCCATCCATCCATCCATCCATCCCTCCATCCATCCACCCATCCATATTTCTGCGGGTTTATGTCGATGCCAACACTTGAGTCTCTGCAAATAGTTTCACTGTCCCATCTGTCAAACTATCGGTCAACATATTTTTTATCTGCCTGCAATCTCCGTTTTCTCAGTGGACAGTTCCTGGGAGAATTGTTTAAATAAGGCCATTGGATCTTTTTGCGTGGCTGTACCAAAGTACTGTTTATCGATTATTACTTAAACAGAAACCTTCTTGTTTTTGTTCTTCTTGTTCTTCTTGTTCTTGTTGTTTCTTGTTGTTGTTATTGTTCTTTTCTTCTTTTTTTTGTTTTTCTTTCTTCTTCTTCTTCTCTTCTTCTTCTTCTTCTTCTTTTTCGTCGTCGTCGTCGTCGTCTCGTCGTCTCTCCTCCTCCCTCCTCCTCCTCCTTACCACCTCCTCCTCCTCTCCTCCTCTTCCTCCTCCTCCTGCTTCTTGTTCTTCTTGTTCTTCTTGTTCTTGTTGTTGCTTGTTGTTGTTTTGTTGTTGTGTTGTTGTTTGTTCTTCTTCTTCTTCTTCTTCTTCTTCTTCTTCTTCTTCTTCTTTCTTCTTCTTCTTCTTCTTCTTCTTCTTCTCTTCTTCTTCTTCTTCTTCTTCTTCTTCTTCTCCTTCTTCTTCTTCTTTTTCTTCGTCTTCGAAAGCTCATACAGCAGCTATTGCTGTCTGTCAGAAGAACGAAAATGCGTTGCGCTGCCGCTAAGCCCCTGGCAAGTAAGGCCTAGCGCATCCGACGCCGAAAAACATACATACATTAATCAACATACAAAGAGTTTTACTGTCCTCGATATGAAATGATTTTGTAACAAATGCAAATACATCGAGAAGAACGTGTGCGTTTTAACAGATACTGTTCATAGAATTCTTAACCTGTATCTTTATTCTATGGGACAATTTATTATGGTAACTGCTTTACACAAGGTACCTTACTCACGAAGCAGCAATTGTTTTACCATGAAAAGCTACGTTGTCGATCCAGAACACTAAGTCCTGTTCATACATTTTTCATTGTAATTGTAAATACAGAAAACGCATGGAAAATGATATATGTTCAGACATATGATCAAGTCAGTAATGTGTGTGTGGTATCAGTCACTTTCTTATGCGGTATTCATCGAATCGTACTTTACAGCAAAAAAAACCCAAAACACCCCCAAACAAACATAGACACTCACCAGCAACAAAGTTACACAGACAGAGACAAGCATATATCTATCTCAATCACACACACTCTCACTCTTTCTTATTCAAGCGCGCACGCGTGCGCACGCACACATACACACACAATCAGAGAGAGAGAGAGAGAGAGTGAGAGAGAGAGAGACAGAGAGACAGACAGACAGACAGACAGACAGACAGGCAGACAGACAGACAAAGAGGGAGAGATGAAGGCAGTAAAGAGTCAATCAAAGAGACAACCCCTTCACCACACATACGCACTCATCTGCGACGGACACAAGAGTAAACGAACACGTCAGACTAATTCATTGAAACCCACAGACAGACAAGCCGCAGTGTGACAGACCCCTAACTCCGCACCAGTAACTGCATCCTCTCTCCTCTGAAGCAGACGATCACCCCTTCTTCCCCTCTCAGACTGACTGACGGGCCCGGTCAGTCAGGTCTCAGGGATGGACAGGGGCAATAAACGGATGACCAGAGGGAAAAGGCTGGACACTGCCAGACAGAGACATAGAGCGAGAAAACTGACCTCTTCCGAAAGAGAGGAGAGAAGAGAAGAGGAGAGGAGAGGAGAAGAAGAAGAAGAAGAAGAGAGAAGAAGAGAAGAGAGAGAGAGAGAGAGAGAGAGAGAGAGAGAGAGAGAGAGAGAGAGAGAGAGACAGACAGACAGACAGACAGACAGACAGACAGACAGACAGACAGACAGACAGAGAGAGACAATGACAAATTCTTTTATTTCGAGGATAATGAATAAGCACACATGTGCTTTTTTACATCCAGTCCCCGCCCGTTAGGGATACATCTTAATAATAATAACCCAATACTTATACAGTCTCACAGAGAGAGAGAGAGAGAGAGAGAGAGAGAGAGAGAGAGAGAGAGAGAGAGAGAGAGAGAGAGAGAGAGAGAGAGAGAGAGAATACGAATGACCAGAAGAAAAGGCTGGACACTACCAGAAAGGGACATACAGCGAGAAAACTGGCCTCTTCCGAAAGAGAGAGATGGGAGGGGGAGGGTCACAAAAGCAAGCAGCACGAGAGAGAGAGAGAGAGAGAGAGCGAGAGAGAGAGAGAGAGAGAAGGAGAGAGAGAGGGAGGGGGGGAATACGAATGACCAAGAAAAAAACTGGACACTGCCAGACAAGACAGCAAGAAAACTGAAGAGAGAGAGGGTGAGGGAGGGACAGACAAACAGACAGAGACAGAGGCAGAGAGACAGTGAGAAAGAGGAGCAGAGAGAGAGGAGTGGAGAGAAGAAGAGAGGGGGAGCGGGAGAGAGAGAGGGAGAGAGAGACAGACAGACAGACAGACGAGCAGAGAGACGAGAGACGAGAGAGATGGAGAGAGAGAGGGAGAGAGAGAGAAGAGAGCAGAGAGAGAGAGAGACAGAGAGACGAGAGAGGAGAGAGAGCGAGAGAGAGAGCAAGAGAGGAAGAGGAGGAGAGAGAGAAGAGAAGAAGGAGAGAGAGACAGAGACAGAGACAGAGACAGAGAGCAAGAGAGATGCAAACAGAGAGAGACTGTGAGAGAGAGGAGCAGTGAGAGACAGACACACACCGACACACCGACATGACACAGACACAGACATGACATAGACACAGACAGACAGACAAACAGACAGACATGGACACACTTAGATAATAAGCAGGGACAGACAGAAGCAGAGCAGATATTAATTTAGGAAAGACTATCAACAAACCACGTGAAACATTGTCACTGGACAGCACAAAACGCAAACCCCAGACAGCAAGGGTAAGAAGCATGAAGTCTGGAATCGCCTGCAGCAGTTATGTCAGCAGCAGCATCAAAATTATTCCATGCGAATCTGCCCCACAAGTCAGTCATCTTCGCTGATCTATCGGCAACCTCTAGGCCATTGAAGTCACCCAGGCAGAAGTATGCTTGGGGTTTTTTCCTCCCCCTGTCTTTCCTCTTTCCTTCGTTTAGCATTTTACTCGCCATTGTTCTCCGATATTGTCAGTTAAGTGTTATGTTTAGCTTGACAAATTGAAAATGTTTGGTTTCGCTTGAAGTCTGAAGAAGTCAATAATAATTATAAGAATGTACAGTATTGCAGGATTGTTCTGCATTGCCTTCTCATTGTGTTCTCTCTCTTCTCTCTCTCTCTCTCTCTCCTCTCTCTCTCTCTCTCTCTCTCTCCTCTCTCTCTCTCTCTCTCTTCTCTCTCTCTCTCTCTCTTCTCATCTCTCTCTCTTCTCTCTCTCTCTCTCTCGACTTCACTGTCTGCCTGCCTGTCTGTATCATCCCCCCCACCCACTCCTCTCTCTCCTCTCTCTCTCTCTCTCTCTCTCTCTCTCTCTCTCTCTCTCTTAGTGGTCTGTGGTATACGTCTCCCACCCCCCCACACCCGCTTATGTCTCTGTCTCTTTTACCATGTAAAGCTATACACGCATGCATGCTTTCATATAATAGTGCACATGCACAAATATACACGCACATGCTCACACACACACACCACACCCCACCCACACCCCACACACACACACACACACACACACACACACACACACACACACACGGACGCGCTCACGCACGCAGAGAGAAAAAAATGAAACGCTATACAAAGAAAGACAATCTAGAGCAAGAAGACACAGACCTATTTTTGAAATAAATATTTTAGTCTTTTATTCTTTTATATCGAGGATTATAGAATAAGCACTTCTGTGCTTTTTTACATCCAGCCCCCGTGTGTATGCGATATTGTAAATTCTGTCATATGTTCCCTAGAGAGAGCGAGAGAGAGGGGGGGGGGGAATGAATGATTGAATGAATCTTTATATTTTTCAAGTGTAACAGAATAAGCATACGCATACTTTTTTTCATTCGGCCCTTGCCCTGGGAGGGAGAGAGAGATAGATAGAGTAAGAGAGAGAGAGAGAGAAGAGAGAGAGAGAGAGAGAGAGAGAGAGAGAGAGAGAGAGAGACAGACAGACAGACAGACAGACAAACAGACAGAGAAACAGGCAAACAGACAGACAAAAGGACAAGCAGATAAACGGACAATGGCTGTCTGTGATCATGGTGCATGTGTGACCCTGCTTCTAGTGTTCCAATCCATTGACAACATTCTTAAACGATATATAAAGGGTAGAACTGAAGGCTCCGAATGAAGCTGATTGATCAAAGGAACTGGTTTGATAAGCACTGACAGTAATAAAGAAGAAGACGGAATCAGGTTATGAAATAAACAGGTACATAGGCGCACACGCAGGCGCTCACATGCACACACATGTACGTATGTACGCACGCACGCACGCATATGCAAACACACACTCGCGCGCGCGCGCACGCATGTACGCTCCCTCCCACACACACACACAACACACAAAGGTGACAAGTTTTGCAAAACCGCATGCGCACGAGGACTGGATGTAAACAAGCATAATTATGAACGCTTATTCCATTCCGTGTCAGGTCAGAGACTCCCTCTGCTACTGGTAAACATGTAACCCAGTACCACCTGCCACATGTGGGGAGTAAACCCAATCAAAAAATCCGACCTGGAGAGGGATGGGCTCCGCCAGGTTTGATTTGCCCAAGATACACCCATGACAAAGACAGCCAGAATTTCCATACCGGATCGGTCGTCGCCCGGGTTACCAAGGACCGCGCCTTCTGTTGCTCATCAGGACAGAGGTCGAAAGTATGCAACTGATGTAAAACACAACAAAATCCCGTGCTTGAAACAACACCATCATAAGGCACATGGAATGTACGGACAACTAAGAGCTTCTGGCAGGCCAAAGTGGAAAGGAACTGACACATGAATGTCCAGCATAGCACTGCACAAGACATCCTTGGCTTGCAAAGTCAGGAGTGGGGAAAAAAACATGAGAGAAACAACGAACCCAGGAAGACCACAAATTATACTAACAGTGAAAACAGGAATAAACATGAACACGGCGTGGGTTTCTCGTCACAAAGACATCGGAACAAACCGTCATGAGCTGTCAGCCTTTGTCCACCGACTTTATAGCCATCCGCCCATATAGCCAACCCCCTTTAACATAACAATAGTACGGCATACGCCCTCCTAACATCAGACTACATACATCAAATGAAGCCATAGAAGAACTTATATGACCACTACTACAAAGGTTCTGAATCAAACTAAACTCCCAAGAAATACATCCTTTTGTGCAAGGAGACTGGAACCTCCAAGGTAAGGAGAAATGCAAAGAAAGATTGGGCAGGACGTTGTTAGGCCACGACTGTAATAACCTAATCATATGAAAGATCTTGAACTCCTGGAGTTTGCCAGTAACAACCACCTCCACTTAGTAATACACATGGCCGCCCACACAAGAAATCCAGAAAATGGCATGGGGGGGGGGAAAAATAAAAAACATAAGCCCAAATGGGAGAACACCACCAACCAATAGATTACATCATGGTGAAAAAGAAAGGTTTCCTCTACAGTCTAGCGTTAACATCCGCAACAGGACACGAAGTTTACCTAGGAGCAGACTGTGAGGATCATGATCTGTTTATGATGACTACCGACTTACGTCTAAAAGAAAATCCACAAGCGGAAACGACATCAGGAATCAAAATTTTGACCTCGAGAAACTGAAGGTACCCCAGAGGTATAAGAAATTTTTTTCAAGCAAGGATAAGTGGAAAGTTTGCAGCACTCAACGTGGGATAAGACTCTCAGACAAGATACACTGACGAATAGCTTCAATACAGCATGACCTGAAACATCAAGCGCGCTTCCAAGCGAGCTTCTTGGCAAACACCATACCAGTCAGAAAACCATGGGTCCACACCTAACATCCTACAACTATGGGCGACAAAAGCGTAGAGAGTGAAGTAAAAGAAAAAATGAAACAAAAGAAAAGAGTCAAACAAATATAAGGGCAGTCAAAACAAAAGAACAGGAAGTACCCTGGACGGAGTTCAAAAGTAAATGGATCGGTGATACAGTGCCCAAGGACATTGAAAGAGAACATCAGAAAAAACAATAGCAAAAAGCATATTCAGCTGGTGAAAGACCGACTGACTAGCACAAAACAGGAAAAGGTATAACAATCCAAGACAAAAATGGAAGTGTCTCACTGACCGACCAGGATATTCATTCTTGAACAGATGGACAGAAAAACTTACTGCTCCGACCTGTATAACAATAGGAACCGCATGGAGAATCCAGAAGTCCTTAATGTAACCCGCAAGCAAAGACCCAGACAAGTCACCCTATCCTCCGAGGAAGAAGTGGAAAAACAACAGTCAGATCGCAGAAAAAGGGAAAGAGTTCACAGGGGCTGTGACAACATTCCCGCTGAGTTGGGTCAAGCAGGAGGGGAATCCATGATCAGCGCCACTACTAAGAAATATCCCCCCCCCTGCCACAAGATCTGGAAGCCAGGAAAATGGCAAACACCATGGACAGCCAGTCACTCATCCTCACCCACTATACCTATCACGCCTCACCCTTAACCCTCGACCCCAGCACTAAAAGGAAATCAACACCAATGCCATAATTAACCAGTCCCATAACAAAAAATCAGCCTCATATGCCACCCAAGCCAGAGGTCTTGCGCAGATAAATTGAATAGACTGAAGCCAAAACAAGCAGAGACCACATCATTGCTGGGAACAAGCCGGTTTCAGAGCAGGGCGCAGCACAAACAGAACGATATTCACCTCAGAAAACTATGTGACGTACTTCAAACATCAACAAGAACCTTACACCACGTATTTATTAATCGATTTCAAGAAAGGCATTTTGACAACGTATGGCATGCAGCATTGGGCAACCATGAATTTGTACAGCATCAATGCAAACCTACCAGAAGTCATCAAACAGCTTGGTACAGCGAGGCCAACCAGTGAAGTGTACAAACAAAACAACAAACAATGGAGAATGGTTTCGAATAACAGGTTGGAGTAAGGCAGGGCTTTCTACTCTCCACCACTCTTTTCAACATCTATACCTTGAGAGCATCATGGCTGATGCTCTGGAACATCATGAAGGAACAGGGTCAGCATTGGGGCAGAACGATCACAAAACCCTAAAACCTTCTCCGCTTCGCAAGATGACATTGATGGAAAAGCAGGATGCAGAAAAGAGCTTGCCAGCCTAACAGAACACTTGCATAAGGCCGTTCCAAAACATACGGCATTGGGAAATCCGTGCAGAGAATGAACCGACCAAACTGATAGACTTTAATAACACCAACGGCATTAAGCACTGATAACCAGGTAATGACCAGAAGCTGAAACCAGTATCCAAAAAGCTTCACGTACCTGGGAGCCATTGTAATCCAGAACCAGGGATCTCAAGCCAGAATAGTATGCAGGACTGCACAGACAATAACAGCTTTTGTCAAAACTAAACACCCATCTGGAGAGATACAAAATATCACACTTAACTCCAAGATCAGACTAATGCGCTCGCCTTGTCCATACCTTATTCTGTATGCCTGTAATCATGGGACCCTAACTGCGATAATTTGAGATGAGAGTACAGGCGGTGGAGATGAGAATGCTTTCGGAAGACTCCTTGGGCATCTCCTACAAAGACCACAATAAGCAACTACAGCGTGCAATAACAGAATCCAGCAAACCAATGGACCCAATGATGAACCTCTAACGATCGTGAAAAAACGTAACCTTAAAATGGATGGGGCATGTCACAAGATATCCAAAGGAACTTGCAAAGAGCAGTTTTACAAGGCCACTGTCCAAGATGAGGAAGAAGAAAGAGGAGCAACCAAGGAAGAGTTGGGAGGAAACAACAGCGAATGGACAGGCCTATAACGTCAACAAAACCATGAGAAAGGCAGAACAAGAGAGGAATGGAGGAAACATGGTTGTTGATCTTTGAGTGGTGCCCCCACGGTCCGTCAGACTACGGGACAGGATAATAAATAGATTCCATTAATCCTCGGTAACAAAAAGAATTAATAGGAACCAAAAAAAGGATAAATAACCAAAAACCACGACATCTACTACGCACGAACAGGCTCACTTCCACATTAAGTAATAAGCACTTAACAAAAACCACACACACAAAAGAATTCACATAGAGAAATGATACTTGAAAACCACTCACGCACGAAAAATTTCATTACAAACGAAAAACCCAAACCAAGCAACACGAGACGGGAATCAAAAAACGAAGGATAAATCCTTCACACATTCATTGCAACTCGACCAACCGTCCAGCCCTCTGTAATTCAGACGGGCCGAACTGACCCAAAAGACAAGACCTGATGACAGACACAGAAACAATCACAGGTGGCTGGTCACTCAGAGACAGAAAGTGGACGCTGCCAGACAGATAGATGAAGAGAAGATTGTCTCCTGCCCAAGGATGTGATGCAAATTAACCCCCGGGTATTTTTCCTTAGTGGATAAAAAAAGGGTGGATTGGTAACGGGTGTAATATTGGTACGTCAGGCTGGAATGGATGTTAGAAAGATGGGTTTGTTTGGTAACACATCTGCTTTAATCATTCTGTCTGTTTCGGGTCTCCCTAAGCTTGTCTCTTGAGTGTTTTCATAGTTTGAAAATTGTTCGTTGTTATATTAAAGTAGCGAGCTACTTTCCCCGTGGAGAGTGCAGTCATAGAGATAGGGTATAATCATTTTCACGTTTTGAAAACAGAAGAAGAAACAAAGTATAATAACTGCATACAGTTTTAATGTTGAAAATCATAATGCAGTTCTAAACAAGGTCTGGAAGTGAGAATCTTTCATAACCCTACCCACAAACAAACAAAAAAAACAAACAAAAAACCGCAACAATAAACAAAAAGCAAACAAACAGAAAAAACAAAACAATACGAAAAAAAACTACCAACAATGTCCGCTTATTTCGGGAGGATCTTTTTTGCTTCTTAGTAACCTACAAATAGTATGATATATATTCATGTTGTTCATACAAACAATGACACTAGATTTTGACGGTGGTTTTGGTTAGTTTCTGCAGTGTTTCCTGATGTTTCTGCTTCTGCTTTTGTTTTTGTGTTGATTTTAGTGTAATATTTTCAAGTGTGAAGGAACTATAAACAAAATTCAATAGCATCCGCACAAAAAGTGTGTGTTGTAAGTACAACAATGGTTGTTAACAAAAGTACACCCAAAATAATAGTTTATAGTTTTATGTCCAATGAACACACACACACACACACACGCACGCACACACAAAAGACGCACGCCGCACGCACGCACGCACGCACGCACCACACACACACAACACACACACCACGCACACAACACACACACACACATAACGCTCCTTAACGAATAGAATAAAACGAAGATAAATGGACAAAGAAAACAACAGTGTGTATGGTAGATGATGTAATGTCAAACTTCTTTTGATCTACACGAAAAAAATACCATACAAATTTTGTAGCCAGAGAAAAGAAAAGCACAAAATAACACGGGGGGCAAAAGATTACCAGAATAAAAGAAGAAAACTCGAACATACAATAAGATGAAAAGAGAAATAGTTCTAGCTAAAAAAAGAAGAAGAAAGAAACAGAAACGATACTAAAAAAATTGTCAAAAACAGTAAATCGTTCTAGGTTTAAAAAACTGAAACAAAAAACGATACCCCCCAAAATTGTCAAAGAGAGTAAATCGTTTGGGTTTAAAAAAAAAAAGTGAAAC